>OX421961.1:7943916-9163720 GCA_949128115.1 Anaspis maculata
CGAAAAGTATTCGTTCTTTTACTGATTTCGTTACTTTATTTATGCACTGCACACACATCCATATTCCATATATACGCACGCAAAAGTGTGTTTACGTTATTATATTATGGTAGAGTAGGTATAGGATAAAGGCGAGGGCCGCGCCAACCTGTCCTGCGGCTCACTCTCTCGCTCTTAGTGTGTTATGTTTCCATCATTCTCACTCGCGTCCAACGGTGTCCAACGCGAATTGCAATGTTTAATTTTTGGGCATCTCGATTTTTATTTTTCTCAGAACTTTTGTTTGAGAATTGCGGATTGGTAGGTATTACTGTATACACTACAGATTCGGAGTTTACTTTCAGAATAACCCTAGGCCTAGCTAGCAAAGCATCAATCAACGAAGCAACTAAGCGCAAGCGGGTAAATCATGGCTAGTAATAGTCAAAAAAGAAGCGCCATATGGCTCCATTTTGATATCGTGTCCGATATTAAAGCTAAATGCAATTTGTGTAAAACTATTTATTCTTATAAAGGTGGAAACACTTCGAATTTGAAAAAACACCTACAGAAAAAACACCCCAGTGTTCTTAGGGAAGAACCCGCTGAGAAAACCCAGGGTATGTAGAAATTCAAATTTAGTGATTAGGTACCTTATTATTATAAAAATTGTTATATTTCAATAGCTCATGACAGTCTAATGGAGACCTCGGATGAAGATGACCCCTCTTCACAAGCTAGTTCAAGCACCAATAGAGCACCTCTAACTCAACCCACGACTTCCTTTAGACCAACAGCAGCAGAACCAACAGTCACCACAACCACAATAACAACAGCAACAACAGAAGCAGGCACCAGCAAGAGCTCCACAAAAACAGCACCTTCGAAAACAAGACAAGTAAGTCTAACAGGATACTTTTCAAAACCCATGGCAATTACACGGCAAAAGAAAATCAATGATTTGATTTTAACCATGATGACAAAAGACCTCCAGCCATTTTCTGTTGTGGAAGATGAAGGTTTCCGCCAGTTAATCCACAATCTTGAGCCGACGTACAAAATACCCGACAGAACAACTTTTAGTAAATCTTTAATGCCAGCCAAGTACAATTCCAAGGTAGAGACGGTTCAGATGTTGTTGAATAATGCCGAATCAGTCAATTTAACTACAGACGGATGGACTTCTTTGAACACTGATGGGTATTTGGCAGTTACTGCTCATTTTGTGACAAAAGATTGGAAATTGTATGGGTGTCTTCTGTCCTGTTTCAAGTATAACGAGAGTTATACGGCAGAAAATTTAGCTGCCGAACTGAGACGAGTTGCCGATGAGTGGAAGATTCCCGACAAAATATTTGCCATTACAACTGACAATGCGGCAAATATTGTGGCTGCATCAAGATTAACAGGATGGGCACACATACCTTGTTTTGCCCATACTGTTAATCTGATTGTGAGAGACGGAATCGCGACTATTGCTGATATCCAGAGGAAGGTGAAAAAAATTGTGGATTATTTCCACAGAAGTTCCCATGCCAACGCAAAACTTATTGCAACTCAATCGCAAATGGACAAAGAGGCAGTTCCACTCAAATTGAAAAATGACGTGGTAACTCGATGGAACTCCACCTTTTACATGTTTGAAAGAATTGTGAAATTGGCTGAACCGTTGAGCGCAACGGTTGGTGTTTTACACAATCCGGTGGAGTTGCCAACAGAAGACGAGTGGACTGTCTTGCAGGAGTTATGTAAAATTCTAAAACCATTTGAGGCGGTTACTGTGGAAATGAGCGCTGACAAGTACGTTACTCTATCAAAAGTTATTTTGATAGTCAAAGGACTGAATTCAGCTCTGGGACGTTTAAAGCCAGAAATTTCGAGCGAAAAAGGGAAGAATTTAATCAGTCATTTGCTGTCGGAGATCACTGCTCGTTTCGGGACCACAGAAACAACACCACCTGTAAATCCAGCATCACTTGGTCCTTCTACTTCTGCCTCTTCTTTTCAAGCGCGATGGAAGGGAAAGAGTAAAATGCCCACCAGCATTGAAGACAATACGACGCTCGGAAAATCGTCTTTCTTAGATCCTCGATTTAAAACAAAGGCTTTTGACCGGGAAGAGTCATTGAAGAAGATAAAAGAAAAAATTCAAGAAGATATGGTCAGACTGATCAGAAAAGATCAAGACCAGCATGAAGAAGAAGAACCAGTTGTTGAACAATCGATTTCAACAGATGATGATCCGATATGGCAACAATTTGATGAATCCATCAGGCCATCAAATATTATAAGTCCAACTGCAACGGCCATCGCAGAACTTCGGATGTATACGAGTGAAGCTATCGTAAATCGGAGAGAAAACCCACTAGATTGGTGGAAGGAGAGGGAAAAGTTGTACCTCTGGTTGGCACCGTTGGCAAAGAAATATTTATCTGTGATGGCCACGTCAGTATCCTGTGAAAGAGTGTTTTCTAAGGCAGGGCAAGTGGTTTCTGAAAAAAGAAATAGGTTGAAATCTAAAAACGTAGAAATAATTTTGTTTCTCCATTGTAATGAACATATCAAATAAGTACCTGTTGAATACCTAAGAAGTTTATTGTTTTGGTTTAAAATTGAGATGTTCTTTTGTTTATTCTTATTTTGATTTTTATTATTGATAAGGATTTATTGTTTTGTTCCATTTTTTATATTTTTATATTTTTTTTCAAAGAATAAATGCATTTATTTTAAAAATTCATTTCAATTATTACATAATATTACCTAGCAGCTAGCGTTGTTTTTTTTTATAAATTCCTACAATTTATACGAAGTAACGAAAGTAACGATAACGAATACTTAGTAACTAATACTAAACCAGTAAGTAACGAACTGTAACGAGTACTCAAAAGTAACGATACTTCCCATCTCTACTACTGAGGAAGCTACAAGCTAGCTGGATCGTTGTTGCCGCCCATTCCGGAGAGTCCCACAGCCGACTCCAGCCCGGGGCGATAACAATGTGGTCGTACGTCGTACGCCACAACTCTATTTACGTTGGGTCGTTGGGCGCGGTGTGGTGGCTTGGCCGCACGGTGCCCTCTCTTGGTCACCGTTGGGACCTTCTATTTGCCGCTGGACGAGTGCGCCTGCTACCTATTTCTCTTGCGCTACCTACCTAGACGCTTCATCACAATATTGAAGTTGATGATGATGTTACTTATACAAAAAAGGAGATCTCAGAATAATGGCCTACACGGTAAAACAATCGTTGACTGAAATAATTAGCAACTAGCAATAAAACAGATTCTGTGAAAAACAAATTTTGAAAGATATTTCAGAAAAATTATCTTTGGGGTCCGAAATGGATCCCAGCCGCACTTTAAGGGTTAACTTTGATCAAAATCTTTTTTCTTGAGCTCGTTATTGTCCCACAATTTTCATAACAACATTTGTTGACAAGGGGCACTTCAAGAAATGTTAAATTAGCAACACCAAATTCAGCAGTCACTTTTCTATTATTGCTATCAATCGGGAACTTTAATTTTAACAGAAACTGATAGCTTGGACTGTTTTCTGTTTATTCAGAATTTGATCAAATCTCGAAATGCACGCAGAAGTGCCAAAAATAAAACATTTCCCAGAGTGCGCGTTAATTGGCAAAACCAATGTTCAAGATGGTGTTTTTTTTTTGTTACCCGCCAAATTTACGTTTGATCAGTATTCCTGTTCTCGTCCATTTAGATCTATTAGTTTGATGGTTGTTGTTTTCTTGGGTTTTTTTGACCATGAACGACAATCAATAAAATTGCTAATCAAAAAAAATTGGTCAAAAAAACCTCATACATGTCTACACGAGAAATTTTACAATCTCATTTTATTATTATTATATAAATTTTCAGATAGTAAGCTCCACAATTTTATATGCAATTGTTACTCAGATTTACATTTATTTTATAGCCTTGAAAAAGTCTTAATTAAAGACGAAACCTTGGCATTTAAAAAAAAAATTCTTTTAAACGAAGTCCAAAAGACCCAAGAAAACAACAACCTTCAAACTACGTTTACGTTTTATGGCTTCAATTCAAATGATATACAACTGATGGCGATAAAACTAAATACAGATAGAATAGGCGTTCTTCATAGTAACAATCTGGCTCTACAGCTTCCAAGAATAATTTCCCTGGGATAAGTCAATATAGGTATTTACTCGTACGTTGAACAAAAGCCTGAAAGTCTTTCACATTTCAGCACCCAAAGTAAGCACGCAACGTACGAAGTCAAAAGGACATTATTGTAAACTCTGCAAGTCTGTCAAGACTTCCATGGCGAAACATTCATTCAAGATGCACTTTGATGAGACGGAAGTTGAACAAATTTTGGAGTTACCAAAAAAATCGGTCGCCCGTGCGGATGCATTAAGAAAGTTCCGACTCAAAAACGACGATCTGCATAACACTACTTGTGATTCTTCAGAGAAAATCGCAGTCAGGTCTGCGGTCTGTGTCAGTTTTTAATAAAAACTCTGTCCGCTGTCCATCTTGTGGGGATTGGTATGCGCCTAAAAACTTTGCCAGACATGAGAAGATATGCTCGAAGCGATCAGCGAATAATCGGTCAGTACCTACTACGCGAATCACGACTGTTGGAGTCATTGAGAAATTGCACGTTCACCTCCACTCAAGAGAAACTGATGAAAAGACTTCTGCAACCGTTGAGTCATGACGAGATTGGATATATCATTCGCAATGATCAAACGCTCAAGTTGATTGCAATTCCGAAAGTAAAATACGTGCCAAATTGAAATTCGGCGAAGATAAATATTTCGAATTGAGTAATGATTTGGTGTACCGAATAAATGGAAATCGTTTATCCTTCTATCTACCGAGCTGCTCCATGGAAGAGGATGTCATGCGAAAATGTCATGATGCAGTTGGTCATCAAGGCCTCGAGAAAACTGCAACGCCTACAATTCCCCTTTACTCTTTCTGGATCAGCCCAAGAAATTACCTCCCTGGTCAGTGGGGGTCCCGTAGCTCAATCGGACGGAGGGGGTGGGTTAAGCTGGTAAAAATCAAAAATAAAACAAAAATGCAAAGGGCGCCACACTCTTTCAACCCACTGACCGGTTAAGAGTGAAAACCGGAAGCAATTTCCCGACCGGCTGATCCGAAAGATTCTTCAAAAGTCGAAGAAATCGAAGAGAGAGAGAGAGAGAGATACCAAGGGTTGTGGGGAAAATGCAATGAAAGATTAACCTTTACACACATACAAGCATATCTTTAATTTCTCCCCCAAAACATAATTCACAACAAATATAAATAATATGCGATGAAATAAATCACGATGTAAACAATAATAAATCGGTAAGTAGTAGATAGTAGGTAGTAAATTGTGGACTATGAATATTGTTGGGTACCTGCGTCTGATGGTCGACAATAGAATTAAGAAATAAACTATATTCATAGAGTAAAATACCGATTCGCGTGACGTCACGTTCCCCAGTTATTTTGTACAAAACAATAATCAATGTGTCAGTAAATTCTCTTTTCCCTTTTTTTTTAAATTGGCGAAATAAACTAACAGTAAAATTATTGTGACTGAACTAGTGACTGCAGATAAACTTTTAAAACTCTAAACCGAATGACAATAATCAACTGGACTGAAAATATTCTTGAGATAAATATGTGAAAGCGATGCAGAAAAATGATGTATTGATAAACTAGGTTTTCTAAGTACTCATCACTGAAATCCGGTGCAGGAAACTCCCTGTAGGTGTGAGAAGGTCTTGTTTGTCCTGATTGACTGGATGAAAAGCGTCTCAAATCGAATCTCCCGTATATCACGTGGGTTCCACAAAATGGCGGTCAACTGTCCCAATATGACGTTTTCTTTCTTCCTTGATTTTCCAGGAAAGATAACCCCTTCTGAGTGGTTTTTCCCAACCGTTTTTCCGCTGCTTGCTTTCTACGACCGTGGCGTATGGCGAATGGCGAAGCGTGATCGATGGAATGATCAATAGAATTTCCACGTGGAAATTGAAGCGCACTCAGAACTAAAAATTTTGGATGAATTAGATTTCAATTGTATGCGAAAGAGTTAGAAAACTGTCAAATTTTACGTCACTGCAGTACGGGTGCTGAGGAAGTGATTCGCCATCTGAAATCCTATTTTGCGTATTATAGTAGACCCTCAGCCAGCGCTTCACAGTCCATCTGGAGCGCCTCGCCACAGCTCTAGGGGAAACCGACCCTCTACACCCCGTCCTCGGCGCCGCCATATCTTCCACCGACGAGGAACTACGCGTCGAGCTGGACCTGTGGCTGGCCCAGCACTTCGCAGCCAAGCTCGGACCCCGTCATCGGCCTTCCCGCGGGGCCGAACAGCAGCCAGCCGACCGGCCGCGTCAGGCCGGCCAACAGCCCAACGCAAAGAGGCGCAACTATGACATGGAGAGGGGTGGTCGTGAGCGCAGGGCGGCCGAGTTTGCCAAGGCGCAGGACCTCTACAAGAAGGCACCTCGGCAGCTTGCCGAAACCATCATGTCCGGCAAACCTCTATGCCAGGACGAGGTATTGCCCGACATCGCCGACGTAGAGGACCTCTTCGCCAGGATCCTGGAGTCCCCGTCTCCTCCAGACGACGATCCGGTGCCGCCGCCCGCACGAGTCCTGCACGGGCTCTGGAGCCCTGTCACCGAGGACGAGGTCGTGGCTGCCAAACGCCACTGGGCTGCCTCGTCACCCGGCCCCGATGGGATCCAGGTCTCCGCCGTAAAAGCGGCCCCAGTCCGACTCCTGGCCTCCCTGTTTATCGTTCTCATCTACAGGGCGGTCCAGCCCTCCTCATGACGAACCATGAGGACGGTCGTCATTTACAAAAGCGGAGACCGACGCGACCCGGACAACTATCGCCCCATCACCATCGGCAGCACCGTGCAGTGGCTCTTGCATCGTGTCATCAACGCCCGGATCACCGCTGCTGTACCTACACCACTCGCAGCGCGGCTTCAAGAGGATCGACGGGACTCTAGGAAACTCGCTGGTGCTCCAGCATACCATCCGGGAGCACTACGGCCACCGGAGACAGTTCAGCCTTCTCTCCCTGGATCTGAGAAAGGCCTTTGATACTATCACCCAGCACTCGGTGGCCAGGGCGCTGAAGAGGTGCGGGGTACCATACCCCCTCATCCACTACGTGATGTCAACATTCGACTCCACCACCGTCTTCAAGGTGGGCCACCAGACGTCCAGGCCCATCCACATCAGGCGGGGGGGTTAAACAGGGGGACCCGTTGTCCCCCACCTTGTTTAACCTCGTGGTGGACGAACTCCTACCGAAAATGGACCGGACGGACGGCATTCCCGTTGACGAGAAAGGAGGACCCAGGATTTCCACGCCGGCCTTCGCGGACGACATTATCCTCCTGGCCCCCACTACCGCAGCACTGAGGGGGATGTCCGAGGCAGCCCAAGACTTCTTTCACCGCAGGGGGATGACCATAAACCCGAAGAAAACGGTGGCCGTCGCCAACGCTCCCCTGGAGAACCTCCTGCATCTGCCGGGCGGGTTCAAGAGGAGAGTGGTACACACCGTCCTGAAGTGGGGATCCACCATTCACGCGACGTTCATGAGGCGCTCCGCCGCGCCCGGCCACCGTCACACTGGTGGCCGCCAACATGTGGCGCGGCCCACTACTGCGCCTCACACTCAGCGGCCGCCATCCCCCCCAGGACGCCAGCCCCGGATCGTGGCGACCCTGGCCTAACGGGCCGTCTGGCCCGCACGCGGTCTATCTACTCCAAGCCTGCCTCGCCGAACGTGTCTTCGGCGCCGCCTCGCCTTCGGCGACTGGACTTCCGCTCGAGCCAGACCCCTACGCGGACGCCGGCTGCCGCCATCGGGCCACTGCGTCCGCGCCATCTCAGCACGCCACACTCCGGCTCCTCACCGATGTCCCGCGGGCGCCGTCTGCCGCCCTCGGGCCCAAGCGACCCTCCCAGCAGTATCCGCCACCACATCCGCCGGACCTGGGACTTTAGTCTCCCCGGCACTTGGTATTAAAATTTTTCTACGATTGTGAGTTTGACGGGGGGGGGTCTAGCCCCCCCCCCCCCCCCCCCCCCTCCCGACGGCATGTACTAGATTTAAGCCAAAAGCTGAAATAAAATTATTTTCATAGACCTTTCCATTTTCATTCACCTTAGAGAAGTTTCGCGAATTTTAAAATAAATAAGGAATCCAGCATGTTTTGATTGCTACATTCTTACCGCGAGGAAACGGACAGATTGAAAGAATAAATCGTTGTTTGAGACCGATTTTGGCTAAATTAGCCCCGGAACCAAATAAATGGAATCGAGCAGTTCAGGATGTTGACTTTGCAATCAATAATTCTGCAAATCGCTCTTCAGGCGAAACCCCTTCACGACTCTTATTCGGGATCAATCAAAACGGTAACATTGTCAGATGCTTTCCGACCATTTTTTGAAGATCAACTGACCGATGTCGACCGCGATTTTGGAGAAAACTTCGGCAGATCACATCCGAAAAAATCAAAATTAGTGGCGAGAAAGTATCATGACGAACACCATAAAAACCCACTGAATATGAAGCAGGCGATATGTAGTCATAAAAAATGTAGATGTAACCCCAGGTATAAATAAAAAAACTTGCCGAAATAAAAAGGACCCTACGTTGTTAAACGCGTCCTAGACTTTTACCGATATCCAATTACTGACCCAGAGGGACATCATTCAACTCAATTGCCATATGAGGGTGTCTGGGCACCAGAGAATATGAAGCCATGGCTTCCGAATGTTACCAAATTGTGTGATGAATAATGGTTATACTAAGATTGTATTTTGTATCTTGTTAAATTTGCTAATGTGCTTATCTTTGGTGACATCATGTTGTTACTCTATCGAAATTTAAATGTCTGTGTTCTAAATTCGTAAGTTACTTTATTCGTTTAGATTGTAAGCTATTCTGTTAAATCGTAACGATCGAGGTCGATCGCACGGTCAGAATGGCCGATCTGTAGGTGATAATTTTGAATTTAAATTTACCGCGCCGGAAACTACCTGTCACCTGTCACTAATGTCAAGGTGGAAATGTCAATGATTGTTGTTGTCCTGTCCGTTCTTGTATGGCGGAGAAAAATAAAAGACGCTACGAGAAGGTTCATCTTTTTCTTATTCAGAGAAAACCACCGCAATCCCCGGCCAGTTCTACAATCCTATATCTAGAATAATATTTTCGATCACCTAGGCACAAACACAGTATGTACTTGCAGATTTCAGGTATCCATGGGCAGATCTTGGCCACCCATGAGCACGTCTCCATGGGTATACACACATGAGGACCATCTGGTATGCATGGGTAAGTCTCCATAGTCATATCCCCATGGGCAGATTTCGGCCACACATGGGCACGTCCCCATGGTCCCATGCAGAGCATAAAATAACATATCAAGTGGGCGACCAATTGGTCGCCCAGTGACAAAGTTTGGTCGCGTAGTCAAAGTTTGGTCGCGTAGTCAAAGTTTGGTCGTGCAGTCAAAAAATATTCTTTTGCTACATTTTATTACTTCGTACTTCTAATTTTTTTTTCATAAAAGCAATAAGACCCAATTTCTTTTTAAATCAAAGTGACATCCAAAATCAATGTTCACAATTTGTGACGTTGGAGTTTCATAGAAAATTGTGATCCAGGATCTAGTCAATAAATCTTACGATGGAAAAAGGTCCTTATCCTGGTGGGTTTGAGGAAGATTTTTCGGCAGAAGCCAATGGCTCCAATGACGTCGATGAATTGGGGAAAACTGTTTCTAGGAGAAGGGTGACTCCTTCATTAGTATCGTAAATGAAGTTATATTTTGTCAACCCACGAATTTTTGTCCAACGTACGTCACAAGACCGAGATGTTGTGGAAACAATTGAAAAATTGTTAACAACTCCAGAAATCAAAGTGACTGCCGTCACGAGTCGAATCACTGCCGAATGCGAGTGATTGCCACAGCAAGAGCGGAGGTCAAAAATCTTTCTGGTAATAAGGCTGTTTATTCACAGTTCACAGATGGTGTCGTTTCTCTTTTTGCAAGCGGAAATTTTTCTTCTCTTTTTTCAATGCTCGAGAGTTGCATGGCCTGCTACCGTTTTTGCGAAATTAGTCGAAGCTTTCATTTCTCTAGCACCTCATAGCGCAGGTCCAGAAAAGACTGTTTTCGTGCACACGATCATAAGGCTCTGTTACTAAACAGCGCGGGCCAAAATAGCGAGCGACAAAATCGCGCGGAACTAATAGCGCTGGACAAAACAGCGCTAGGATGAATTGGCCCCGGACAAAACAGCGCTAGGATCAAATAGCGCCGGACAAAACAGCGCTAGGATCAAACAGCGCTGCGACACAAAAGCCTGCGGCAAAGTAGCGTGCGACAAAATCGCGCGGAACTAATGGCGCAGGACAAGACAGCGCCAATATGAAATGGCGCCGGACAAAATAGCGCTAGGATCAAATAGCGCTGGACGAAACACCGCTAAGGTTAAACAGCGCTGCGACACAATAGCGTGCGACAAAATAGCGTGCGATAAAATCGCGCGGAACTAACGACGCAGTACAAGACACCGTCAAGATAGAATAGCGCTGCGACGAGACAGTGCTAGGAAAGAATAGCGCCGGACGAAACAGCGCCAGGATGGAATGGCGCTGGACAAAATAGAGTTGTACATAATAGCGTTGAACAAGGAAGATACCTATGCCTACCTACCTATACCTAAGGAATTGTTAAGCACCAGCTGCATAGACGAGAAGAGCTCAAACATTTACGTATAGCGCCGGATAGAAGAGCACGGAATAAAACAGCATAGCTATCCCTTGCACAATATGTAGGTACTCAAAAACACTCAAGTATTCTTCTCCTTTTCAGACCCACCTAACAATCCCTTAGATGTATATCCTAGTAGGTCTAAAACAGAAGGTACTTACCTCAAGTTGAAAGGATTTGTAATTAAATAGCGACGGACAGAATAGCTTGGACATGGACACAATAGATGCATGCATCATACAGACCTGGTCAGGTGCCCAAGGAACATTGTAGGCACCAGTCTTTGTCATGAAAACAGCTTACGTCAGAGAATTATTGATGTCATTCGCATCAAGATGAGTCTCTCAAGTTCCAATAAAGGTGCGGTAGTTCTCATTTTCAACGACTACAGATACAGAAAGGATAAAGTACATCTGTCTTCCACGTCGTGGAGATGTACAGAGAAAAACTGTAGAGGAAGGATGATCGTTTGCGGCGAAACGAAAAGAGAAACAACTCCACATAGCCACGGCCCGAATAAAGCCAAGATAGAAGTTTTAGCTGCAGTGGAAGCGATGAAAGATATGGCCAGAACAACCGAAGACGGGCCAAGACGAATTCTGCAAGCGAGCACTTCTCGAGTGTCGGCGGAAGCGGCAGTGTTACTTCCAAGCTATGATGCTGCAAGGAAAACGGTACAACGACTGAGAAACAAGGAACTGAAAGTCAGTGGTGTCTGCAATAGCAGTAACGAGATTAAGATTGATGAAAAGTATAAGCAAACGGAGAAAGGCGAACCATTTTTGTTATGGGACTCAGGAGCGGAAGATGAAAGCAGGATTCTGCTTTTTTCAACGTACCGAAATGCATCACTTTTAGGTGAATTTCCCAATTGGTGCCTGGATGGTACATTCAGTGTCGCCCCAAAGTTCTTTTGCCAAATGTTCACCATTCACTCTTTAATAGATGGTAAAGCTATTCCTCTAGTTTATGCTTTGCTGCCCAACAAGCAGGAATTGAGCTACAAGAGAGTTTTCGCTAAATTATTGGAATTTGACCCTACGTTGAAACCCGCGAGTGTGCTCTGTGATTTTGAGAATGCGGTGATCAATGCAATGACCCATCAATTTCCTGACACCCAAATTGTAGGCTGCAATTTTCACTTGGCACAAAATTTATGGCGACATATTCAAAGTGCACATTTGACACGGAAATATCAAGAAGAAGAGAATTTCCGCTTAAAATGCAAAATGTTCTTGGCTTTAAGCTATGTTCCGGTAGAGGATGTACAGTTTGCATTTGAAGTAATTGTCGCCAGTGAAGATTTTCCAGCTGACCTGAAACCAATTGCTGAGTACTTCGAGAACAACTACGTTGGCCGTAGACTCCGCAACGCTCCTCCAAGGTTTCCCATAGAAATGTGGAACTTGCATGACAGAATTATGTCCGACTTGCCGAGGAGTAACAATTCGGTCGAGGCATGGCATAACTCCTTCCAAAAAACAGTTCAGTGCTGCCATCCATCGCATGCCAAATTATTCGACAGGATCAGGAAAGAACAAAGCCAAGTCGAAATTTTCATTGCAAAATACCGTATAGGATTCAGGGCCAAAGAAAAATCAAACTGCAAATATTTCCAAATTAAGAAAAGACTGCAAGTTCTGGTGGCTGGGTACAGATTTGGGAGCGTTGAGAATTTTTTAGGTTCTGTTGCTAGCAACTTATCTTTGTAGTAGTTATGTGATCAATAATAAAATTTTCTTACTGTTTGATCAAGTATTTGATTAATAAATTCATCGGTCCGGAAAAGTCAATCTATGCACTAACTCCGACCTCGTCATGTGCCCGAAGGGCTGTTTATGACTAGGAAAAAAGACTTTGTTGTCTACTATCCTATCTCCTACCACTGTTTTGTTCGGAGCTATTAATTCCGCGCCATTTTGTCACATAATATTCAATTGCAGCGCTATTTATTTTATCCTGGCGCTGTTTTGTTCAATCGCTTTTTTATCCTATCGCTATTTTGTCCGCCGCTGTTTTATCTGAAGCCGTTTCATTCTGGCGCTGTTTTGTCCGACGCTGGTTTGACCTAGCGCTATTTTGTCCCAACACTGTTTTGCCCAAGCGCTTTTTTGTCCTGGCGCTATTTTGTCTGGCGCTGTTTTATCCGACGCTATTTCATCCTGGCGCTGTTTTATCCGGCGCTGTTTTATCCTAGCTCTGTTTTGTCCTAGCGCTGTTTTGTCCGGCGCTCTTTTGTCCGGCGCTCTTTTGTCCGACGCTATTATGTACATCGCTATTTAGTAACAGAGCCCGATCATAAAAAGCTCCAAACAGTCGAGCTACTCACAATATTAATTTCTTTTCCTACCGATTAAATGGTTTGAATGAATAGTTTTGATACATTGTAATTTTGATATTTATCTGAAGCTCCTTGTAATTCATATTATACAGGGTCTTTGCAAATTTGGGGTTGAAAACTGAACCGAAGTTACAGAAAACGCGTCAAAAGTATCAGAAAAATGTTGAAAAAAATTTAGGGTTTCTATTTTGGAAAATATCGAGGATCAAAAGGTGGTTCTTCGGCCCCCTCTGTTGTCGTTATTTTGGAAGATTTTAGTGAACTCTTTTGAACAGACCAAAAAGCAATGTTTTTGAATCTTTGAATGTGTTCTGTAATTCTATCAACTATAGAGGTGAGATGTAAATCCTGAAAATCCAGTTTTTTTTTTCAAAAATGCATGCAGAAAATTTCATATGAGAACCATTTGTGTTATTTGTTGCTCTACATCAGTTTATAACATCTAGATCCTTTCACCGGCATTTTTGAGGCAGATAAATCTTTACACGATCTATGACTCACCCTGTACACTAAATACAATTACAGAACACATTCAAAGGTTTGAAAATTTGCTTTTTGGTCTGATTGGAAGAGTTTCCTGGAATCTTTTCGAATAACGAGAATGGAAGGGGCCGAAGGACCACCTTTTGATCATCCATATTTCTAAAAATAAAAATCAAGAACTTTTTGAAACTTCTTTCTGGCACGTTTGGAGCATTTCCCTAGCTGCTGTTCCATAAAATTTCTGGAATGACCTCAAATGAAAAGTTTTTTGTAATTAAAAAAAAAATAGGGGCCGTTTGACTCTCTGGCCCGCCTAAATTTTGAAAAACTTTGCCTGCGACGCCAAACGGAAGCATCATGACTTTTGGTCGCGCACTTGGAATTCCTTAAAATATGCTCTGGTCCCATGGTCATATCCCCATGGATAAGCCATAGCACGTACTTCCGGAAACAAGTGGCCACCATGACCCAATGGTAAGTATGGACGATGACGATAATAGAATCCATCAGGTCGCTTCAACTTTGGGCCATAGTGACAAGGTACATAGAGATGTGTACAGACAAAATGAATCAGTTTTCAAGTCACTCAACTCTCGAAACTCCAGATGATCGTCGGAGAACCTGACTTTGGAAAATACAGAGGGAAGAGCTTGCAAGAAATTGTTGTTCAGGAATAAAACTGCGCCAGGTACTTATAGTCAATTTATATCATACCTCTTGGTAAATCGGTGAGTATCGTGATACCAGTTGAGCTAATTTTTCTTGGTAACTGAAATAAAATTTATAATGGATTGATCAACTAGTTTTTTACGCCGACGTTTCGCTGGATTTTATTCTCAGCAACCTCAGGACTACAACACAATTATGAAATCGAACACGTCAGTGAGCACATTTCAAATCTACCATCCGCACTCCCGAAGATGTCGAGAATAAAATCCAGCGAAACGTCAAGTCAGTTGTTCAATTCATAATCCCTTTTATTTATTTTATTTTTATTAATTTTATTTTGAAGTATATTACATCGCAGGTCATTTGTCACCTACGTAACCTGTTTATTTCAAAATTCCCGCTCTTTTCCTGAATGTCACGGCGGCTATCATCTGTCACCTGTCAAATTCAAATTAAACAGCTGTCAAAAGTCACCTGTCTGATTCAAGTTTCCCGCTCGTTCTTTTCCAACTGTCATGTGGGCCATCATCACGATCAATGTTCTATCAAACCTCAAACTTCCTATCGGACCTATCAACTGTCAAATTAGACAGCTGTCAGTGCTGTCACTTGTCACATACGTCAGCTGTCGAATTTAAATTTCCCGCTCTTTTCACACTGTCATGGCGACCATCACCTGTCACCTGTCAAGTTAGACAGCTGTCAAATGTCACCTGTCAAAATCTGACAGGTGGGCGGGGCTTCAGAATGAGGGAGCGGGGCCTAAAGGAGGAAGAGTGGGGTCCTCCAAGGTCCCCCATTATCTACTGGGGAATAGTCATAAATTTTTGTAATCGGAAAGAAAAAGCTACATACATCGAGTGACGTAATTGAAAATTTAGGATGATCCACTTGAAAAAAAGTTACATGCTACACCTTGTATACGATGGCACTTGGAAAATTTGAAACATAGATTCAAAGTCTGTGTAAGAAATCGTGAAGTAAAAGTTTTCATTTTTTAAAATGCCCCATAAGTATCTTATGGGGAGTCACCTAGCAGGGGGGTGGATTTTATCGTGAATAGCCTATACCTCAAGTTTTTATACATCATTTGATATGAAGGCTGCAACAGAAACTGTTGTGCAAAACATAATGCATTGCTGATGTAATGCTGAAGTTCTACATTTACCGGGTGTTTATAAACGTCTGTGATCGCATCGCTCTTTGGAATCCCCTCTCGATCACTACAATTGCGCCTGTTACTACGTTTTTCGGCTTGACCCAAGCCTGCCGCGATCACAGTCTCTTATAAACACCCCGTATTTACGACAGTTCTGTTGAATTAAGGACGGTGTTGAATTGGTAAAATAAGCGTTGCGAGATCAATTATTAGCCGTCATCGAAGCACACGCCTAGCCTGAAACGAGTTCAACCCAAAAGTACGTGCACCTCCTAGATTTTTGTATTTATTTTCCCTACACTATCTTAGGATTATTTTAAGACAAAAATGAAAAAAATCGGTAGAGCCGCTTTTCAATAATCATTGTTTCAATCATTTTTTGACAAAATGGCCTAGATGTTAGTTGCTAAAAAAATGTTTGCGCTTAAAAATTTTATGATGCCAAGACGCCACTCAACAGATGTGTTGATCGAACCATTCTGGTTAGATTCAGACTAGCCATTAGTTCTAAACAGTCCCGTGGAATATACAGGGTGAAAAAAAAGTCGAAAACTATCATTTTATGAACAAAGCAAGTGAAGTTTTGTAAATCGCCTCAACTTATCTACATTTATGCTTGAATTGGTTGGGTAAGATGTAGGATTGGTGAAATAAGATGTCGCCGAATCAATTCTAGCGGTCTTATTCCTCAAGAAAAATTAATCATTCAAATCTATTTCTAGAGCTATAGGTAGTAAGTACCTACTCTTTGTTATATGTTTGCTTCTTGTTGCTCATAATCATAATTCATGTTATTTGTATTTATTAGGTTTGTTCCATCAGCAGTCCCTGACTGTCCGTGGACGTCAGCAGCCTGCGCATTACGATTTATGGAACGACAAAATCGTAATGCGCATGCTGCTGACGTCCGCGGACAGTCAGGGACTGCTGATGGAACAAACCTATTATCTCGTAATATATTTTATGCATTATGTCAGTAAGTATGCCATATGTATCTTTACCAGTGACTATCTCCTAGGCTTGTAATATGGTCTCAATAGGGAATGAAGATTCCTCATTATATTTATTTGCTACGAATTGAAGTTGTTTTGTTTTACAAATTCAATTTTGAAAAAATGTTCTTGAATTTACAAGATATTTTTATGATCAACCATAGTACTTCCCTGTAGCTTTCAAAAACAACCTGATTGATAAATTTCTGTCACGGAATAAGCCCACTGGAATAATTGATCCACCTTATTTCACCAATTCAACTCTGTTTTGAAACTGGTCTTTCTTGGTTTCACACATGTTTAGGGCTCATGATGGGTCAATTTGGATTTTATTTCACCACAGCACTAGACATATTCTCAGGAACAAACCTGTTCAGGCATGATATTGAATTTTATTAAGTGATTTCCAAAAAAGTTTGGGTTGATAATATAGACAAAACCAAATTCTATCATATTCAAAGCATTACAAAAACCATCATGGGAACTACAAAGGTGTGGAACCAAAACAAACCATATTGACAATGACAACAAAATTGTTTTTCAGAATGAGGGGATTACTTTATGCTAGAGTTATTGTTTGTTACGATTTTGATAATTATTACTTACAAGTCTAGAATTACTTCAAAAAAATTTATTAGTGAAAATAGTTGACCCAAAGGTTAACTACCCATCTTATTTCATTTTTCAAGCTGTTTATTATAGAAATGGCAAGTTCCACCACAATGTCTTGGAGAGTCACGGATTGGAAAAAAATATTTTTTATGTATAAAAACTTGAAAACTTCTGGTTTTTTCGATATTCCAGAAACAGTTAAACACATTCAAGAACCGTTTGTTGAGACTTTTTAAGGATGAATATAAATAATTTGTGACGATTTCCAATCTTCCACTTCATAAAATAATAATAAAATGATAATTTTTGACTTCTTTCTTTTTCCACTCTGTATACACCCCTGGTATGGTTGGCACCAATGCTACTAGTCTGAATCGAAAGAGAATGGCTCAATCGACACCTCTGTTGAGTGGCATCTTGGCATCATAAAATTTAAGATGCAAACATTTTTTCAGCAACTAGCATCTAGGCCATTGTGTCAAAAAATGATATTACTGAAAAACGGCTCTACCGATTTTTTTCATTTTTGTGTTGAAATAATCCCAAGATAACGTATAATAAGAAAATACAAAAATCTAGGAGGTGCACGTACTTTTGGGTTGAACTCATTTCAGGCTAGGCGTGAGCAGTGAAGAAATATAGAGTTTATCTTCTCGGACTCAAATTTAAAATCGTTACTGACTGTTGTGCTTTCACTCAGACGTTGGCGAAAAAAGACTTGAACACAAGAGTTGCAAGATGGGCGCTTTTATTTCTTGGAAAGGTTGCGTGCAGCGCAGCAGTCCGATGAACACTTGGAGGTCATCTGCACCGTCATCAAAACTCGACCATACGAAGACTACGTTATGGATTCTAATCTGTTGTACCGAGCGTTCATTAATTAAATGGGTCAAGGGTGCCTGTGACTTTGAAAACATCTGTCGGAACTAGCATCGTTCATTTGATGTCTGTAATTTTTTGGTTATCGTAATTTGTCAAACCAGCCACAGTTTTTGTTTTCGGAACATTTTAAATGTGGTTTTCACGGCAGGGCACAAAACCTACATGATCGAGGAATATTTTCGAACTTGAAGTATTGTCGTGCACTTATGATATCATCAGATATCAATAAAATGGGACGTAACTTGTCAAAGTTTGACAAATTTATTATAAAAGAATCACGCTAGTTTCGACAGACGTTTTTGAATTCACAGGCACCCTTGACCCATTTAATTTATGAACTCTCGGTACAAAGATACAAAGGACGGCCGACTTCTGACGATTCCCGTGAAGATGCAGAGCGAAATAATTAAAAATGTCCACGAAAATTGTCACTTCGCAGTAAACAAGACTGAAGACCTTATCCTGAGAGAGTATTGGTTCTCAAAACTCGAAGAAAAAATTGACAAGGTTATCAAAAATTGTGTTTCATGTATTTTGGCAGGAAAGAAGCAAGGAAGGAAGGAAGGCTTCTTGAATCCCGTGAAGAAAGAAGATCAGCCTCTCCAGATCTATCACATTGACCACTTGGGGCCAATGACACAGACCAAAAAATGTTACAATTACATTTTTTGTGTTTTCGGCGCATTCTCGAAATTCGTATGGATTTATCCAACCAGAACTACAAGAACCGAGGAGGTACTGAATCGACTAAAGTCCCAACCAGTTGTTTTCGGGAATCCTCAGACCATTATTTCCGACAGCGGATCTTCTTTCTTTTCAGCCGCATTTGAAGAATATTGTGAGGACAACAAAATCAAGCATGTCAAAATAACAACAGGAGTACCAAGAGGAAATGGACAAGTTGAGAGAATTAATCGAATCATCATTCCCGTCCTCACCAAGCTGTCCTCAGAAAATCCTGAACATTTGTACAAACATGTGAGGAAGTTGCAAGAAGCTCTAAACAGTACTTTCCAGCGAAGTATTGGCACTGCACCCTTCAAAATACTTTTTGGTGTGAAGATGAGATCAGAAGAAGTCAAGTTGCAAGAAGTCATCGAGGAGGAGTTTTTAAAAAGTTTTATGAAAGGCCGAGAAGACCTTAGAAATGACGCACGAAAACAAATTGCAAAGGTCCAGAATGAAAATATCAAAACTTACAACAAGAAAAGAAGAGCATCTAGAAAATACGAACTAGACGACTTGGTGGCTATCCAGAAAGCACGATAACCTAACTTTCTTAACGATAAGAAAACCCATAAGAAATCCCCATGGAAAACTTTTTTTGTAGAGATCAAGAAGAAAGGATATGATTTGAGTGTAGCTGACTCCAGCGGAAAACTTCGACAAAAATTCGGTAACATGCAGAAAACAGACATGAACTATATTAAACATTTGAAAACTACAGGTGAAGGCCGTCGAGACCCACCATCCTACTTCAGTGAAATGAATAAAATCGTGGGTTGCAAAGATAAAGTCCATCCACAACATTCAGAAGATACAGAAGACTCACACAACCAAGCTGCTCAAGCTCTGGGAATGAAGAGTCGGTATGTATATTTACAAAGGTGTCAATGAAGGCTTAATCATTCAATTTGTGAAAATTCTAGATTCAGCTCTTCACATATTTCCATTCGTTCAACATAAAACTTCAACAAGATGTTGCAAGTGTGCAAAGAGCAGCATGAAGAAGTTAAGAAAGATGAGGAAAAACATATAAAGATATTCCCAGAAGCAGTAAAAGTACAGGGTGATCACGCGAGATGGGACCCCCCCAACTGAACGCTTCCCTTTTGAGATATTTTTCAAAATAAAAAACTAGTCCTTGATAATTTTTCCTGTACTTTTCGAATATATTTGCCATACGTTTTTATATCTCATAATATACAGGGTGTTGAAGAAAAAAAGTTGAATTTTTTTGCGACACCCTGTATTCACTTATTGTAATCTAGACAGTTTGCTTGGCTGATTACAAAATTGTATGGCACTTGTCAATTTTCTCTCGAATGACTTGTCAAAAAAAATTGATAAAATTTAAATTTCATGGGTATTATTCTAATAAAATGGCTGTGATTACAGCACTAAATACCCAAAAAAAAACACTAAAACAAATTTTTAGGCTACAGATTAACGAAACATTGGATTTGAATGGAAACGAAGTCTCACTTCTGGAATTTAGTGCTGTAATCACAGCCATATTATTAGAATAATATCCACGAAATTGAGATTTTATTAATTTTTTTGTCAAGTTATTTGGAAAAAAATCCACAAATGTCATACATTTTTGTAATCAGCAAAGCAAACTGTCTAGAATACAATAAGTAAACACAGGGAGTCGCAAAAATTTAACTTTTTTTTCAACACCCCGTATATTATGAGATATAGGAAATCATGATAGATATATTCGAAAACGACAGGAAAAATGCTCAAGGATTAGTTTTTTATTTTGGAAAATATCTCGAAGGGGAAGCGTTCAGTTGGGGGGGTCCCATCTCGCGTGATCACCCTGTACAGAATGAGCAGCGAGAAAGGCTTCTACAATTTTTAATTCGTGGTGAAAAGCGAAAGCGACGGTTTTTATCTGAAAGCTCCTCTGAATGAGAAAAATTAATATTGCTTGTGATAGCAGAATTTTTTTATATACCGGGTGATCATTTGAAAACTATCCACCTGCAATAACTCCCGATTCCCAGTGAGAATGTCTTCGAGCAAAAACAGGTCGATTTTTATATGGAGGGGGACATCTAAAACGTACGTTGGCAAATTTCTATCTTCAGCCCTCTCGCCCCCACCCATCCCAAAAATAAAATTTCAAATAACACTACCTACCTTGCGATACATCAAATTGAAGAAAATCAAATTCTCTTCTTGAAAAAGATATTTTCAAAAATTTTAACTCTACCCCCTCTCTCCCTAAAAATTCTCTGAGTGTCCCTTTCAATACTCTGGACCCCTCAATTCTCTTCAGTTTAGTCAGCATCATCCTGAATAGCTTCAAAGAAGAGAATCCTCGATGGAAAAGGTGCCACCCAAATTGACCCCATTGTTCTCCCCCACCTCAACTTTAAAATTTAACAAAATACCACCCACATTGTGATACATCAAATTGAAGGAAATTAAATTCTCTTTCTAAAAACATTTTTTTTTTAATTTTCAACCCCTCCCCCATTTAACTGGACATTTAGAGTATTTTAGTAGAAAAACTGGGGGCTTTGAAAATTTCAAAAAAATTGTGTTCAGGGAGTGAATTAAATTTCCTTTCAATTTAATGTATCACAAAGTAAGTATTGTCATTTTAGATTTTTAAGGTGAGGAGGAGGGAGCGAAGGGGTGAATTTGGGTGGCACTTTTTCAATAGAAAATTTTCTCTTTCGATGCTGTGCAGGATGATGTTGACTGCATTGAAGAGACTTGAGGGGTCAAGAATATTCAATCGGACACTCAGAGAATTTAGGGGGGAAGAGGGGTGGGGTTGGAAATTTTAGAAATATTTTTCAGAAGAAGAATTCAATTATGATGAATTTAATGTATCGCAAAATAGGTAGTGTCATTCAAAATTTCAAAGTTGGGGTAGGTGGGGTAGAGGGGGCTGAAGATAGAAAATCGCCAATGTATGTTTTAGATGTCCCCCTCGATATAAAAATCGACCTGTTTTTGCTCGAAGACATTCTCACTGGGAATCGGGAGTTATTGCAGGTGGATAGTTTTCAAATGATCATCCTGTATACCTGAATATCAATAATTGGTAGGTACACTCGAATGATTTGAAAATGCCCAAGCCCTCGGGGCATTTACTGAAATGACACCACACAGCCTAGGATACCTGTCTGGTCCTGCACTTCGCGAAATTGTTTTCTTCCATCTTTGTTCAGTTTTCCCACAGACCGACAGGTATAAACGGAAAGTAGGTTTCGCTTCAACTTGCAATAGCACCTCAGCAGATGAGCCAATTTGATTTGTTATGGTCTTGAGTTGACAAGAAAGGTCTATTCCTTCAAAATACATTATTGGTTTTGACATTCTGGCAACTTGTAATGAAAAGCAACGAAATCATTCCACAGTTGGGCCCGAGGCTACGTCTGTTAGATCAGATTGAATAATTTCTTCTTCAGTTAGAAGAGGTAATACTCACACATTCATTTCCAGTTGAACTAGATAACATTTTTAGTTTTAGCGCCATTTTGCGGCTTCATTTTAAGTTTCTTTTCCAGTTCGGCGATTTATAAATTCGAGTTTTGTCATCTTGGCCCGCTACCCTTCGATGTGACTTCGACCTTCAGTCAAGAACCTTCGAACTCCACGAAAAAATGTGCCATTATAAATACCTTATTGTTCGCACTCGTATGCAGATTAACCAACTGACGGATATTTTTTCCATCTTCCAACTATCCAGACCTTTGACAGGAACTCGGTTAGTTCCTTTGATATTCCAGACAGTGTTGCCAGATCAGGGAATTTTTCCCTAGTTCTAGGTACTTTTTGTTCATCTAGGGAAAAAGGGATTTTTTTTAAATTTCTAGGGATTTTCTACCCTTTTGTCTGAATCTGCATTTTTCTCAATTCTCAACCTTTTTTTTTCAAATTTCAATAAATTTTCAAGTACAGTTGAAATTATGGTGTTGGGATGAAAAATAGGATTATTCATCTTCTGGGTATATTTTAAAATCACAAAAAAGTGATGGAAAAAATACAGCTAGTGCTCTCTTTTAGCGATTTGGCGAACGGCTTGCTTGCTGAGAGTTGCGACCTGCGCTTCGCTTCCCAGATTTTAGCAGGTCACGACTGCCGCGTCCCACTTTTTCCGCACCCCTTCGCCCCTCCCTTCCCCTTCCAGTTGGCCCAACCGCTCACGGTCGATCCAGAGATCGATCTCGTTCCCACTCGTTTCTTGTTATCTTGTTTCGTATAAATAATGTAAGTATTGAGTACATCTTTTAATTTTAAAACGATTAATAAAGGCCGATTTCAGTGTTTACATTAGTTGCTGTCCTGTTTGAGTTGGGCAATATATTTCGTAAACCACTACCATGAGCGGCGATTCCTCATCATCGGATCCAGAACAACCCTCAACTTCACGGAGAGCTGCAACTCCTATTAAGAAGAGAAAAATTCGTCATGAACTTCTCAAGCAAAAAACATACGTTCAGAAATTCAAGCCAGAGTGGTTGCAAAATCCACAATTCAAGGGGTGGCTTTCACAACATCCAGATGTCAAACGAAATGATCTTTGTAAGTGCATCGCTTGCGGCGTCGAACTGAAATGTGGTAAATCTGAACTCGAAAAACATGCAGTGACTGCTAAGCACAAGAAAAATGTGACACGGATTCAAGGATTACAACCTCTACATACTTTCTTTCAAAAGGATCTTGTTCATAACCGGAAAGTTCAGGCTGCGGAAGTTAAATTATCGAATTTTTTTGCACACCATAACGTAGCGTTTCAAATTGTTGACCACCTGGTACCCCTGTTAAAAGATTGTTTCTCTGACTCGAAGGTACTTAATGGTGTCAAATTAGGTCGCACCAAATCCACTAACATTATAAAAAATGTGATTGCTGAAAAGGAAACTCAAGATTTGACCAAGTTACTCCAACAAAAGTTTTTCAGTGTGCTAATTGATGAAAGTACTGATATTTCTCTTCAGAAACTACTTTGTGTTGTTGTGAAGTACATAGATGATGATGGTAACGTTTGTGATAAGCTGTTAGAGCTAATCACAGTTGACGCCAAGAACTGCAATGCAGAGAATTTGTTTGCCTCATTCAAACACTGCTTAGAGTCAAAAAATATACCTCTTAAAAAAATTGTTGGTTTGGCTTCAGACAATGCGAGTGTGATGTTAGGTAGGAACAATTCCTTTATGACCAGACTCCAGTCTGAAACTGATGCGCTGATTGTTGTACCTTGCATTTGTCATTCATCGGCATTGGTAGCAAGCAATGCTTGTTCGAAACTTCCTCGAACACCCGAGGAGTTCATTAGAAGCGTTGCGAGTTATTTTTCAATGTCGCCTAAAAGAACAACACAACTACAAGAAATGCAAGAATTTTTCAAAGCAGAACAAACAAAAATGTTGAAATTATCTGCAACACGATGGCTGAGTATGCAGCATGCTGTGAAAAGGGTTTTAGAGAATTGGAACGTTCTTTTGCATTTTTTCCGAGTAGCCACAGTTGAAGAAAACTCGAAAATCGTGAATTTTATTTTTGCTGAACTGAATAATAACTGCACGAAAGCAATTTTATTATTTTTGAGTTATTTTTTGAACTTTTTCAATACTTTCAATGCCCTTTTTCAAGGGAAAAAACTCTTGATCCCAGAATTGTCGAGTGAATGCAAGAAATTGTTCAAACAAGTAATATTGCACTTCATTAAGCCGGAATATATAAACGATTTCAAAATTAACTGTAAGAATCCCAGAAATTGTCAGGATCTAAAAGAAATAGATTTGGGGCCAGAGTGCAATTCATTCGTTTTAGATTTACCCGATGAAATTCAAATTACGATTCGAAAATCATGTCTGGAATTTCTTATGACTGCTGCAACAGATATGCAAGCAAGATTTCCTCTCACAGATGTATTTTTTGATTCCTTAAAGTTCTTAAATCCGCAAGTTGCACTGAGTGTCACTAAACCGGATAATTTGAAATCACTGCAGCCCGTCTGGAGCAAATTCGCAGGAATTGATGTAATTGTTGGGAATTTGATTGATCTTGAATGGAAACAAATTGCACTTACATTCAGCGAAGAGGGTGATTGTGAAACACAGACGTTGAAGAAAATGAAAATTGAAGAATTCTGGCACACTTTGGCCAATCGCGTAAATTTTCAAGATGCACATGAATTCCCAAATATCACCAACCTCGCCCAGTTGTGTATGGCTTTGCCGCATAGTAATGCACAAACAGAGCGGGTTTTTTCCGTAGTAACAGACATAAAAACCAAAAAGAGAAACAAAATGGGTAGTGAGGCATTAAATGCTGTTTGTGTGATAAGGTTTTCCACATCAAATTGTTACCAAAATTTCGATGTTACTCCAAATCATTTGAAGTTAATGTCTTCCAACCAGCTTTATTCTACAAAAAACTGACGTGACATCGCAATTTGGGCAACATGGAGGTGGGAAACTTTATTATACTAACCCTGGGTTGCACCAAAAAAATAATGCTCAATTAACGGTAATACATGACTACATCGATTTCAATCTAGTCAATCCTAGTAAGTTATCAATGGGATATAAGACATAAAATCTTTAGCTAACCAATCAGTTGTTTATTCTCTTTTGTTAAAGAGGAATTTCCATTGTTAACTCACGAGACCTCACCAAAAACAAATTTCACTAATCTCGTATTATTTTATTTGAGCATTATTTTAATTGAGCATTGGTGCAACCCAGGGTTATAGGTACCTACTCCTACTCTATAACCTAGTCTATAACACTATATCTTTATGGAACTATATAAGTATTGTAATCCTCTTTGTTTAAAATAAAGTTTCTTTGACGTTAGGGTTGGTGTGTTTCATTATAAGTTAGATACCTACCTTATAATAATAATAATATTAATAATATCAACAATAATAATAATAAAGTTTATTATTACTAAATCGGATGATTTTTTCACATGGTAAGATCTGAAAAGAGTACATCGGATACACTGCAATTAAATAAAGTATAGGTAGGTATTTAAATGTTATCTCACATACTTAATAAAATAGGTAAGTATTTTTTTTTCTTCTGCATTGGCCTAAGCAACTCGCAACAGCCAGTTGGGTAGGTACCTACTGTTCATTTGATGTAATGAAAAAAATGTTAAGTTACTTAAATGTGCAAATCGTGAATTAAAAAAAAGACCAAACCAAAAATTGAAATTACTTGAGGTTAAAAAGAAATTGGGGATGGTTTATCCCTAGTTTTTCCCTAAATCCGGAAAAAAATTCGCCTGCGGCGCATTTTCCAGGGGGGCTGCGCCCCCCGGACCCCCCCCCTCCCCCACAAATCCGTTTATTCCTACTTTATCGACTCAGGGGATTCTAGGGATTTTTGAAGTGGAATTCTAGGGACCAGAAAAAATTTCATCTGGCAACACTGATTCCAGAGCAGAATTATGTTTTCTTCTACAGACTCCTAAAGAAGTAGAGAGCTCGACGCCTGCGCCTTTCTCTCTCAACGAACAAACTTCAACAAAAACAATAATTGCTGATGCTGAAATTGTGATTAGTGATGCCCCCGTGCTCATTTCAATGGAGAAACGTTTGGTGTCATGCGTAGGGCTGGAAGAGTTCCTCTCTCCAATTCGATTTCCCTCTTTCGACAGTACCAAGAGAAAGGTTCATTGAGCCACAATACCAGAAGCATTTTGGTAGATATAATAATCAAGCACATATTCCAGTTCATTTTGAAGCACCAAGTTTTCGATCTATTGGTAGAAAGTTGATAATCAGTGTCGATCTGTCCTGTACAAAATTACATTCTTAAATTCCACAAAAGACGAAAGAAATTCACAAAATTAATTTCTCTCACTATCTAGGTTGAACGATGGTACCTCATTCTAGCAGAAAACTCCAATATTTCATAATTTCTTGTTGGATTTGGAAAGAATTCACATTGAAAAAAGTTAGGGTCATTTTCTCAGCCTGACCGACTCTTTGTCAATAATTTCGAAATTAATCTTACCTCATTATGTTGAGCATAATGAGGTTAGTGGATGAGTCAAGTTTGATTGATCTCCCTTATAGCCCAGGCATTTTAGATCAAAATTGACCAAAACCTGGAAAAAAAAACCGTGAGTCTGAAAATTGGTAGAACGCTTCCACTTTAACCCCTCAACCACATACTGAAAGTCCTAAAAAATCCTATGTCCGCTTCATCGGTTTTTGGCGGCAAAAAGGTGTAAGTGACAATAATTTAGAAACTATCTATTAGAATACGCGATAAAGCTTCGATACAGCTGAAAATTTCTGAAAATGGTCTCCTTGGCCAGTTGAACAGCATATTGTAAGTCCTAAAAAATCCGACTTAATTGTTTTTAAGTGGCAAAAAGGTATAAGTGACATTGCTTCGCAAACTAATAATTAAATCACTCGTTGAAGTTTCAATACAGCTGAAAATTGCTCAAAATGGTCTCCAGTTGAACAACATGTTGGAAGTCCTAAGAAATCCTTTGTCCGCTTCATACTTTTTTTTTCAGCGGCAGAAAGGTAGGTGTAAGTGACATTGTTTTAAAAACTATTCAATTAGACACGCGGTCAAGTTTTAATACAGCTGAAAATTGCCGAAAATGGTCGTCTCGGTCCGCTCAACAACATATTGAAAATCCTAAAAAATACTATGTCCACTTCATCGGTTTTTGACAGCAAAAAGGTTCAAGTGACATTATTTTGGGAGCTATTTATTAAAACACCCGTATAGCACACAATATCCTATGGATGTTCATACATGCCCCATTTCACATCCAGTATATACTGAGCATCCAATGAATCTTCATCGTATATCCATAAGATACTGGCCATTAATCATTTCATGTCCAGTATATACTGAATATTCAATGAATCCTCATCGTATATCCGTAAGATACGGGCAATTGATCATTTCATGTCCAGTATATACTGAACATTCATTGAATCTTCATCGTATATCCATATGATACGGACAGTGGACACTCAACCATTTCATGTCCAGTATATACTGAACATTCATTGAATCTTCATCGTATGGATGTTCATACATGCCCCATATCACATCCAGTATATAGGTACTGAGCATCTAGTGAATCTTCATCGTATATCCATATGATACGGATCAACCATATTATGCCCAATACCTATGTACAGTTAATCGCGAAATGTTTCGTACGTTTGTAAAACATCGAATTTTTGAATTTATATACTCACATTTTGTTTATAATCTGAGGAGATACTACTAGTTTCCTCCTACCTCATAGGGAAGTCCCATAAGTTCTGAGAGCCAAATGTTCTCTCAGATCACAAGCAAAATGTGAGTAATTCGAATTCAAAAATTGGGTATTTTACAAACGTACGAAACATTTCGCGATTAACTGTCCTACCTACCTAGTGAACATTCACTGAATCTTCATAGACGTTTTTCATGTCCTGCTGAATTCGTTTAAATGAGATATTTTCGAGGATATTTTTTAAAACGATTCCTATAGAAGCCTAGTTTTTTTTTATGTTTATGACAAAACAGGATTGAGCAAAAAAAAACGGAGAAAATGTGTAAGAGCCGAACGCCTGCTGTTTTGCAGCTTTAAATCTTTCTGTCCCGCCGTGTTTCGTAATGCCTAATGCACCTATAATTCGCCACAGTTGCGCCCACCACACCCGACACCTATTTAAGTATTCATCAATTTGTACGGGCTTTGCGAAAATTAGTATAGGTACCTCCACGCTAATTTGAATTACGCGGTGCGGTCAGATAAGCGCGGAATTACAACAACGCATACCAACCACACCATCCCACCACGCACCACACCAGTACCGTACCAGAGCAGAGACAAGTCTGTATGTGTTAGCTCAGCAGTGTGTCGTTTTTGTCCAGAGAGTTGGATACGATTCAGACGATCGAGACAATAAGTATCTTCTTGGCCTTGCTGGGTGCAGTGCAGCGGCAGAGTATATATTGAATATTATTCCTTTTCGTCAAGTAAGTACCTACACATTAAGTAATGTCTTTTAAGTTATTTTTGCAATTGATCTCATCAACATTCAAGCATAGGTAGTAGGGCCCAGTTGCTCAGTCCGAGTTTAACTTTAAACTTGGTTTGGTTACTGTGGAAATAATTGTTGCAACAATGAAATCTATGACAACCAAACCAAGTTTGAAGTTAAACTCGAACTGAGCAACTGGCCCTAGGTCAGTAATAATTATGTACCTATATTCAATCCGGTAACGGTGATGTGTGCCACTCACTAATGGCTGACTTGCGGGTGCATAGTACTTACTTCAGCACCCATGGATATCCATTGATTTTGTAATGAATATTCCTACTTGATAACGCTTGTGTTTCAAAGACAAACATGGCGGATCGGGTACCTATCTAGGTTTATGTAATAAGCATCGCGGGGGACGTAAGTAAACGTACCTAAGTGCCGTCTCACTGGACTGGAGCTGGACCGTGCCGCCACCCCCAGGCGCGGATCCAGAGGGGGGCCATGACCCCCCAAAAGGATTTAAAATAGCGACCAAGTTTAAATTCAATAAATCCGAAAAATTTTCGTTGGCGGTGCTATTTGCTTCTCGCTAATAAATCCTTTACGGGTGCGTGACCCCCTCCCCCAAAATAAAAGTGTGAATCCACCATTGATAGAATCAACGCCTGCACCCCCAGATTACCGCAACTTTTTTTTTCAAATTTTCTCACCCTTGTTTTTGACCCGAGAAATTATTTATAGGCCAGTTTGTGCATTCACAATACTTTTCCTTCTTGTGGGTGGTGAGGGGTCGGGAAAATAAAATAGATAAATTTGCAGATATTCACTTTTAAAATTTCAAGTCAGTGATGCAACTTCTCGTAATTTTAAAGTCATCGATATTTATTTTCTACCTAACTTTGGAAATCTGTGCAGGTACCTCTCCGTAATTACGCGTTTCTGGAAAAAAAGTTCAGGAAAGTCTTTTTCGGAAAATTCGGAAAAGCATTTCTTTTCCGATTCTCTATCGACTGGCAAAATCTTGGCGATTAAACACGAAACACCTGTATGCTAACCATTTTGAAAAAAAAACTATGCCAAACTTTTCCTTTGCCATTACAATACACTTAAAAAAATTCTGTAATTTAACAGATTTTCCCTTATTCCAGGAAAATCCAATGTGGGATTCGGTGGGACTTTTTTTGAGGGGTTCACAAGATGCCCCTGAATATATTATACAGGGTGTTAGGTACTGGTCATCACAAACTTTGAGGGATGATTCCCCATCAAAAATAAGGTTGAACGAAAACGAAACTTATGGTCTGAAAATGCTTCCTTAAAAAGATACAGGGTGTTGAAATTGACTTTATAAATCGTTTTTTCACCGTAACTTTTGAACCGTTAGACCGATTTCAATCAAAGCTTAGTAAAATAAGTATTCATCGAACAATAATACCCAGAATCATCAAAAAATTTCAGGGGCGTAGATAATAGGAGGGTGTTCTCTTTTTTGCTCCCCTATTTTTACCTCCCCTAATTATTTTTTCAAATTGTTGATATTTTCGGATTCTTCGTTCAATTTAGTCAAAAAACTTCGTTCAAAACTTACTCTTGCAAAATTTTGATTAGAGGCTTCGTGTTCGAGATATTCAGGTTTGAAGCTTTGAAAACATGCCGAAAAGTCGGTAAAAACCTAGTAAAATTCATGTTTTCGAATTTTAAATTTTTGGCACATCTGGAAATTATTTTGGATTGCAGTTAGAAAATGTGCTAGTTCTATTTAATATCAAATTTGCATAAAATTCAGATGTGCAGAAAATTTCTCAATTTTGGAATCATGAATTCTACGTTTTGGCGCATGTTTTTGAAGCTTCGAACCTAAATATCTCGAACACGAAGCCTCTATTCAAAATTTTGCGGGGGTAACTTTTTCTTCTAAATTGAACGTAGAATCCAAAAATATCAACAATTGAAAAAATATTTAGGGGAAGTAAAAAGTAGGGGAGAAAAACGGGGACACCCTTCTATTATCTACGCCCCTGAAAATTTTCCATGATTCGCGGTATTATTGTTCCATGAAGACTTATTTCACTAAGCTTTGATTCAAATTTGATTCAAATCGGTCCAACGGTTCCAAAAGTTACGTTGAAAAAACTATTTAAAAAAGTCAACTTTAACACCCTGTATCTTTTTAAGGAAGCATTTAAGGATCATAAGTTTTATTTTCATTCGACCTTATTTTTGATGGGGAATCATCTCTCTAAGTTTGTAATGACCAGTACCCAACACCCTGTATGAGTATACAGGGTGTCGCTGAATTGAGTACACAAAAATTAACCACATATTTCTGACCTCAAAATAGGTCGATTCAACTAAACTTACCTCTATACCAAAATGCTTCATAAGGGAGCTACAGCCCCTCAAAGGTGGACCCCTGAAGATGGTTTTTATTCAATAACTCAGAAACTAGTTGAGGTAATGCAATGAAATTCAGCATGTCCACTAACCTTTCTATGCCCAATAAGATGAACATAAAACATTTTGAAGATTTCGCCGGGTTACTACCTAGGGGGGTATGGGAAAGTAAAAATGGTCCCAACTTTTTTGTGAATGACTTTTTGTCCATTTGCATTTGAAATTATGATACTTTAAAGTTTTCTACGAAAAAAAGGTGCTCTTGTTCAACCTCGATAGGATGCACCGTTCTCGAGTAAAATTGATTATAACATTTCAAAACAAATCGTTGTCAACCCTATAACCATTGATGCTATAACTAACTAAAAAGTATTGTGGGGGCCGAATTTTGCCTTCCATGTCGTTGAGAAAAATTGTTTTGTGGATTCAAGATAAACAATAAACTTCTTAATAATGATAAATCAAGCTGATCGTATCCTACTCCCAAAAAAAAATTCCAAAAAATTTAACTCAACAAATGGCGTACAAATGCATTTTTAAGCATGTTTTGAAATGTCAAAATCGATTTTACTCCAGAACGGTGCACCCTATAGAGGTTGAACAAAAGCACCTTTTTTTTCGTAGACAACTTCAAAGTATCATAATTTTATATGCAAACGGACAAAAAGTCACGCACAAAAAAGTTGGGACTACTTTTACTTTCCCCTACCCCCCGTAGGTAGTAAACCCTAGGTAGTTCATCTTATTGGGCATAGAAAGGTTAGTGGACATGCTGAATTTCATCGCATTACCTCAACTAGTTTCTGAGTTATAAAATAAAAACCGAGATAAAAACCATCTTCAGGGGTCCACCTTTAGGGGCTGCAGGTCCCTTAGGAAGCATTTTGGTAAGTTAGTCGAATCGACCTATTTTGAGGTCAGGAATCTGGTTATTTTTGTTCACTCAATTCAGCGTATATATAGCCTATAACTTCTTTCCTATTTCAGTTTTTAAATTTTTATGAGGTATAGGGGACTACTTTGGCTATCTTTTGCACCTATCGTAGACCTGATTTCACTTCCGGAAGTAACCGGAAGTGACATCAACTTTTGATTTTCAAATGGGACACCCTGTATATTTTTTGATTTTCGGATAGAAGTTTTTCATGCGAATACAACCATGTTTTTAAAATATTTCTACGACAAAAAATAACAATTTTGTAGTGGTTCGAAATATGAGTAAATCAAACAAAATTGAAAAAAACTACCTAAAATAGTTAGTTTTTAGGAGTCATTTTTAACTTCAACTGGACGGCGTTGTTTTGTTTGACATAAACGTTCTCAAACATCAGCTTCAAACGTCAAATTTTTTATTTGATCTCAGCCACCTTGAGCAAATCATTTTATTTCGTTAAACTTGTCGATACTTCAACCTGCTGTAAAATCCTTATTTTTGCCGTAAAAAACTTTTAAAAACATGGTTGTGCTAGCATGAAAAATTTCTATCCGAATATGAAAAAATATACAGGGTGTCCCATTTGAAAATCAAAAGTTGATGTCACTTCCGGTTACTTCCGGAAGTGCAATCAGGTCTAAAATATGCCCAAAAGATGGCAAAAGTAGTTCCCTGCACCTCACAAAAATTTCAAAACTGAAGATGCAATAGGAAAAAAGTTATAGGCTGGTGCGGCTTTCGAAAAACACACGGTATATTCCCAAAGTTTCGCACAGTCACTAAAATCGATGTAAATGCAGTAAATGCACTGATGGTCTTTTATTTTGAGTAAATCTGTATCTGTATAACCAACATTTTTTTTTACTATAAACTTCTTGATATACTTATGACCTTTGAATTCGTAAAAACAATAATAATCATTGCTCAAAATGTTATCTGGTCAATAAACGCAGTTGGGCATCCAGTTTTTTTGTTTAGAAATTCACGGGGTATGTTGAGGAGTAAAAATCAATCACCAATCAAAGACCACCCCCTACTCTTTTCAACTCCTGTTTTTTTTATGATTTTTCAACAGGAATGGTCATTGGTCAGTGTGGTTATTCAATGCAAAACCCATGTTAAGGTACCCTTAACCATGCTTCATTCTTTTTCACCCCTAACTGTTCTTAAATCATCGGCATCAATTAAAAACCACGGCTTTCAAGAAGGGAGGGTTGGTTTTTGATGAATTCTTCCACTTATTTAGGCGGGTTACTTTTGAAATGAACACACTGATTAAAACAAAAGGCATGTTTGAAAATAGCTCAAAAATGTAATATGAACTTTTAATAACAATTCCTAAGTAACTCGAATGCGCTTTTGGTTAAAATTGTTGTAATAAAATAACTAGTGGCAAAATCACATTATAATAATTTTTTGATGTTATTGTTGCAGTTCACTTCTGTGTTCTGGACCGAGGTGTCCATAAATGAAGCGTAGCAGACATAATACAAGGTAGAATGCAATGAGCGTTAGAACGAAGCAGCGAAAAATTAAAAAAAAAATAGAGCAAACACTTGCTCTCATAGCTGAAAATGACGCATTTGCCAACGAAATCTGTAACCGCAACCCACAAAATTACAAAACTACGTCAGTTAACAACAATGCCAATGTTAATGTTAAAACTGACGTTAAAAAATCTAATAATGCATTATCAAGCGACTTATCGAATGACTCTTCTCAGTTTATTCTTCCTCTTGACAATGTGGATAATTGTGATGTTGATGATGATGTCTCTTCTTCGAATGTTGCGGGATGTAATAATGATCATGGCGATACTAATTCAGTTGTTGGGATCGATGAATCTAAACAAAACGTTTTTGAATATAAGCAAAATATTTCACCAGAGGAAAATTTTCAATTTAAATTAAGAAAGTGGGCACTTGATGATAGAATTGAACAGGGCCAATTAAACAATTTGTTATCTCTTTTGAGAGAAGACGGCGGCATGTCTTACCTTCCTAAAGATTCAAGAACTCTCTTAAAAACTCCACGAAGCACATGTGTTCGCGACATGCCTCCTGGTCAATTTTATTATTTTGGTTTAGATTATACGTTGAAGAAATTATTTGAAAAATATGGTTTTCGGCCAGAATCAGAATTATGTTTAAAACTAGCTGTAAATATTGATGGGCTACCCTTATCAAATAGTTCCTCGTCGCAGTTTTGGCCTGTGTTGTGTAATTTGAAATCAATTCCTCTGTTTGAAAATGACATGCTATTAGTTGGGTTATACCATGGTTACCAAAAACCCAACGATTCTAACGATTTGCTTCTGGAATTTGTAGCAGAAGTTACTGAAATAATAAACAATGGTTTTTCTTTCAATAACAAGCTGCACAAAGTAAACCTTGAAATGGTTATTTGCGATTTGCCGGCGAAATCTTTTATTTTGAAGATCAAGGGGCACAGTGGATATTCTTCGTGTGCCAAGTGTTTCCAGCAAGGCGAACATTTCCACAATACACTCTGCTTTCCAGACACAACATTTATTAAAAGAACTGACAATGACTTCCGTTCAAAAAGAGATGCAGATCACCACATTGGTGATGACAATTCAATATTGACACAATTACCGAATTTTGATTTGGTGGAGAATGTTGCGATAGACTATATATGCATTGCGTCTTGTTAGGCGTAACCAAAAGAATGCTGACGCATAAAGAATATGGTCTAATTTTCGGCAGTTCTCCACACAAGCTCCCTTCAGGAACAATTAGCAAGTTGTCAGAATCTTACGAAAAACTTTCGAAAATTATGCCAAATGATTTTTCGCGGAAAACCCGTAGTTTTTCCGAAAGCAAACGTTTCAAGGCTACTGAATTTAAGTTTTTCTTAATTTATGGTGTCCCTGTCTTTCTTAAGCCATACGTTTCAGAAAAATATTATAAATTATTCTTAATATTGCATGCAGCCATAACAATCCTGTGCAGCAAGAGACTCCACAAAACATGTGAATTCCAGACTTACGCAAATCAATTACTAATCTCATTTGTCAAAAAAGCAAAAAAAGTTTACAACAAAGGATTCATTTCTCATAACGTGCACAGTCTTCTACACTTGGTGGAAGACGTGAAAAAATTCGGAATGTTGGATAATTTCAGTTCATTCAAGTTCGAAAGTTTCTTAGGTCATCTTAAGGATTATTTGCGTAAATCTGGACAGCCGCTACTGTTGAGAATATTAAAATATTAACTCTATTAGCAGCATTGGCGCCCGCCGCCAAGCCATTCTTTTAGGATGTTTTAGTGCCGGATCGAATGCACGGTTCGTGCTCCCGGCTCAGTTTCATAGCCGATGATTTCATATATGTATTGGTATTTTTATACACTGTTTTAGGCTTAGAACTTTTGTAGCAGAGTAGTCACACGCCAAACTCCATGGCAGCAAGTATTGTTCAATTATTAAATCGCTTAATCAAAACTACTGGTCTTGCTTAATCAACCCTGCGGAATCCACCCTAATTACATCAACAGCTACAACAAGTAGTTCGACGAGTGGAAGAGAAAGGTAGTTTGCAACAATTAGAAAGAACACAAGACTTCGAAAATACTTGCTTTCGAGAACATTACAATGGTCCAACTTGTGGGAATTATCAAAAACAATACAAAAAAGTTACCTTGAAAGATTTTACTATACAAATTGATAGTTGCAATTGTTTTGTTAGATTAAAGAACGACGAAATAGTAAAAGTGTTGAACATTGTTACATTTCATCAAGATATTTTTGTTGTGGGTAAAGTTTTCGAAGAGAAAGGAAATTTCTATACATTTCCCTGTGAATCCACCTTACTTAATATTTTCCGGTGTAGAAACTTAAGTAACACTTTATCGTTTTACAATGTTGACGAAATTGACGTAAAACTTATGTTATTGCCGTGTGGTGACGATTTCGTTGCTTTTCCGCTATTACATTTATAACTTTGTTACAATAATTTACCTTTAAGCCCAATTTATAGATTGACATAAGACGTAACGTAACCATAGCCGTAACATAACGCACCGCAAGACATGGGCCAGGTTCATATTCTACGTTACGGCTACGGCGGCCTACTCTTACGGCAAACCAATCAGAATGCATGTTGGTTCCTTGATATTTTGTGATCAGTCAGTATCGAAATGCCAGTTTGCACGGCCACGTTTAAAGTTACGGCTATTGTTACGTTATATCTTACGTCAATCTATAAATTGGGCTTTAGGAGAAGCTTGTGGCGAAGCGGTTTGCGGACTGGATTTTTCTGCCCAAACAAGTTACTTGATTTAGTTGGAATGCTTGCTAAATGCAAAAGGACTCGCCGTGTGTCGCATAGCACGTAAAATTTGAACGATTGTGCCAACTACTATGCGATGTTGGTGGTCGTTAAAGATCCCTACCCTGTGTTGGAATACACAGGGATTCGGTAAAATTTCCGGTATAGTAGAGGAAAGCATTCACCGGCTTCGGTGATTGGCCTCGTCGCGGAAATAGGCCGACGTTAAATACACAAACAAACAAAAAAAGAAAAAAATATTTACCTGCTTATTCATTGCATTCATACCTTGTATTATTCTCAGAAATAAATATTAAGTGCTACTTCCATAACAGGTATATATACCTATACTTATATGAATTGGTAACATTTTAAGACGTAATTTTCAACTTTCAAGCTTGTTGGAAAATGTCTGGTCCATGGAGTGTGGTTTTGTTTGATGACAACTCCATTGAAGTAATCGCAAACGAGTGGCTCGAAGGCCAATCTGATGTGTATTTTCCGACTGATGTATCTGAAAACCGGTACGCTAAGCTACTGCAGGAGTGTGCTGTCCCTGACAAACAACGATGGACAAAATATTCAATTCGTATTTTGGTTACTTGTGGTAATATCTACTGCTAATGAATAATGCCGCAATGATTTTAGTTGGCTATTGTTTTGTTTTTTAGATTCTCTTGAGAAAGCTCACAAAAAGGCAAAGAAAGCTTTAAAAGATGACAACTTATTGTCCTCCTCTTGCAACGAAGATGGTTCGCAAACACCAAGAAGAAGGAGAAAGAAAAATAGGAAATATAGTTCATCATCATCTTCTGAAGACGATTCGAAAATGCCACCACCACCTAAAAAAGTTCTTCGTAACATCTCGCCTGAGAGAAGTGTTAATCTTCCGAATTCGCCTCTTACAAGTGGTGAGTCATAAACATAAAATGCTTTACTCTTTGGTTTCCGAACTACGTATATGCAAATATATACGTATAAGTAAATATATTTTATTAAAATTTTATTAAAAATTACATCTTCCCAGCACTCTGGGCTGCTATTATACAAAGAATACCGACACAAACTGGATAAAATATATAACATTATAAAAAAGGTAAATAATTTTCTTTTTTTGCCTGGAGCACTATTTATTATATAAATGATTGCGCAAGATGCGAATAGAACCTTTAAGGGCGATTGTTGCGATAATTTTTAATAATTTTGATGGTAAACCTAATGATTGAGAGAACTCTAAACTCTAACCTATCAAGCCCAATGTTTCTCTCTCAATGACACTCTCAAGTCCAGCTACAATAAATTATCTTTCGTATGAAAGTTTTCATATTAAAGACGAGTTAAAGATTTTAATTTTTTCTTTTAACAACCGTCACCTTTGCCACGTAACCACAAAATTGTGACAAGATACACAGATATACTAAATAAAATAGATGTAGTAGGTATACCACCTAGTAACAATAACGAAAACGCTGTGTGAAAAAATATTAGTGTGAGGGCCTCGCCACAGACTGTACTGTGTGTATAATGTCTGTAAAATTTGGTTGTTAAAACAATGGAAACAATGACATCCCACTCGTTTTTTATTGTAAAGAGCCATGAACACAATGCAAGTTTCGTTATAGGTTATAAGTACAATATATCACAGCACAGCCAATGTGGCCAGGTCTTAAGTCGTTTCAGAAGCTGTTATAATTGTACCTACCCATTAAAAAATTGTGTTTTAGGTGATAATGCTTATAGTGGCCTGACACAAGAACGTGGAAGCTTGACGTCTGGCCTTTCACAAGAATGCGGAAGCTTGATGACTGGCCTTTCACAAGAACGTGGAAACCATTTGACTACTGGTCTCCCACAAGAACGTGGAAGCTTGATGACGTCTAACCCTGGAGGTTTGTTTTTTTTTTGTTGAAGTTAGTTTTGTATGCCATAGGTACCTACCTACTAATTTTTTTTTTCAATTTAGATATGGAATTTCAGCGTCAAGTGATGAGGCAGTTTTTTTTGATAAGGGACATTTTAAAAACACACTCAGAAAATTTTAATGTGCTATTAAGAAACAACGCTGACGAGCCTAATAATTTAGAACAGGATGGCAAAAAATTGGACGAAATCCTAAAATTGCTACCAATTACTTCCGAAGCTGATTTGGGGAAAGTTGAATTATTTTTGGGCAATCCTGAAAATTGGTTACTATTTGTAAGTACCTACCTACCTATTTGGGATCTTCGGTTCACGATTTTCGCTGAACTGATTTACTATCTTTGGGTACTTACCTACGGGGTATTTACGGTTTAGACGTTGAAAATTAAATTGATAATTTTTAATTTTTAAGCAATAATATAACGAAGTTACTCGTCTTTTAAGTTCGACAGAATCATAACTTGGATGTGGGTTACCTTAGAAATATTGTCTATTCCGTCTACGTGCCCAATTTCATCAAAATTCAGTGATAGTGTACCTACTTGGTTGCAACGTAAATGTGGTTTATGGTTAAATAATTTGTAGTGTTAAAAGAAATTTGGCATATGGGTGGACAATGTTTCCAAGGTAGGGCTCGGTTACTTTAACCAGAATGAAATATGAATTAACTAACTTGAAGAAATGTTGAATTGATAAAGAATGTTTTCCAAAGTATTCGCACTGCATGAGCGTTCATTTATGATCCTCACCGGTTTAATTTTCTACCCTAAGACCGTTGACACTCTGTATAAAAACTTGAGATGCCCTCAATCTTTGAGAAATTAGTTATATTTTTGGTGATTTATTTTCAGACGAAAGAGTTGAGCCGAATGAGTGGCGAAAGCGCCGAGCGCTTGACGAAGCAAATTATGTACCGTCTAGTCTCCAACCAGTTCGGCCAGCTTTACAGCTGGGAGGGGGCGAAGGGGAAGAAGATCTTTAAGGGCCTTCAAATTGCGAAAGCCGTCATTCGTAAGATATTACTACCTATTCGAAAATCACTTTGGATTACTTATCTATGTTATAGACGCTGCAAGGATAAATATCAAAATTAACAATCAAAACGATGATATTGCTATTCAGAAAATAAAACTTTGGCTCGCTAGAGCCAAAGAGCGTTATTTACATTCCCAGAAAAAGTAAGTTTACTAAGAAAGTGCACTATAATAGTATACTAAACTAATGAATACTTTTGTTTCCAGGGATGAAACAGGTGCAAATGACGGAGGGCAAAATGACGGAGGCCACGAGTGAGAAGGTTTTCCGAAATTGTTTTTGAATGTTTTTTTTTTTATTTCTTGTATCAGTTTTTTTCTTTTTCGAATTAAATCGTTGAACGATATTGTTGTTATTTTTAATACCAAATGCATCACATACCTATCATTTGAAATTCATTCGTATTTCATTTTGCTTGAAAAGAATATCCATTGCACATTCATAATAGGTACCTATTGTATGTAATTTCATGATCCATTGGATATCCATAATGATTTGAAATTGAGTATCATTCGTAATTGAAGTTGCTTGAAAAGAATATCCATTGCATTTGAAACGAATATCCATAGCACATTCATGATAGGTACCTATTGTGTGTAATTTCAGTATCCAATGGACATCCATAATGATTTGAAATTGAGTATCATTCGTAATTGAAGTTGCTTGAAAAGAATATCCATTGCATTTGAAACGAATATCCATGGCACATTCATGATAGGTACCTATTGTATGTAATTTCATTATCCATTGTAAATTTGTAATGATTTGAAATTGAAGATCATTTGTAATTCAATTTTGATTCAAAAAATATCCATTTGTATTGCTGATGGACATCATATGGATTGCAAATGGATAAGAAAAACGACAAATGTGATATCCATTGCACATTCATGGTAATTCCATGTATATCATTTCAATATCCAATGGATATACGTATATACCGTGGTGGAAATACTATGGATCTACAATGGATGCATGTGTGTTGTACGGGCATGAGTTGAAGTTTCAGCACAGCTGAAAAATGCTGAAAAATAGTGTCCTTTGTTAGTTGAATAACATACTGAAAGTCCTGAGAAATCCCATGCCCGCTTCATGTTTTTTGGCGACAAAAATGTATAAAGTGTATTGTGAACTATTTTTTTGGAATACGGGTTAAAATTTCAGTACAGCTGAAAATTGCTAAAAATGGTCTCCTTTGTTAGTTGACTGTACTAGTTAGAGTAGACTACATATTTTCGGCAATTTTCAACTGTATTGCAGCTTTAACACATATTTTGAACAATAGTTTCAAGAAATGATCTTATACCTTTTTGCCGCCAAAAGACGATGAAGCGGACATAGGATTTCTTGGGACTTTCAGTATGTTGTTCACATGATCGAGGAAACCAGTTCTAGCAATTTTCAGATGGATTGGAACTTCAACGCCTATTTCAATATATGATAGTTCCCAAAACAACGTCACTTATACTTTTTTTGCCACCAAAAAACATTGAAGCGAACTGGGATTTTCCTAGTGTTTTAGTGTGTTGTTCAACTGATCAAGGAGACCATTTTCAGCAATTTTCAGCTGTATCGAAACTTCAACCCGTATTTTAATGAATAGTAACAGAAGAAAATTTCACTTATACCTTTCTGCCGCCAGAAACTAATGAAGCGGAGAGAAGACTTTTTAGGACTTAACAATATGTTGCTCAACTAATCAAGGAGACCATTTTCAGCAATTTTCAGCTGAATCGAAACTTGACCGCCTGTTTGATTGAACGACTTCTAGTATGTTGATCAACTGACAAAGGAGACCAGTTTTACCAATTTTCAGACTTCACTGAAACTTCAACTCGTATTTCAATAAATAGTTTTCAAAATAATGTCATTTGAACCTTTTTGCCGCCAAAAACCAATAAAGCGGAGAAAGGTTTTTTTAGGACTATCAGTATGTTGTTCAACTGACCGAGAAGATCATTTTTGGAAGATTTCAGCTGTATTGAAACTTCAACGCGTATTTTAATAAATAGTTTCTGAAATAATGTCACTTACACCTTTTTGCCGCTCTATGCCGATGAAGCGGACATAGGATTCTTTAGGACTTTCAGTATGTGATTATGGGTTCAAAATGGAAGCGTTCCACAAATTTTCAGGCTTACGTTATTTTTTTCCCAGGTCAAAACCTAAAATGCCTGGGCTAATTAACGACTTCGGAGATATTTACAAATAAAAACCATCTTCAGGGTCTCCACCTTCAGGGGCTTGTAGCTCCATTAGGGAGTGTTTCCGGACCCATGCTCATGGGAACTTTTTTTCTTGTTTTGATTAGAGAAAGTTGCTCCAGAACGTTGTCGGTATACTTTCGGGACACCTGTATTTATTTATTCAATGATTTGAAAATGCCCAAGCCCTCGGGGGCATTTACTGGAATGACACCACACAGCCTAGGATACCTGTCTGGTCCTGCACTTTGCGAAATTGTTTTCTTCCACCTTCCACCTTTTCTTCAGTTTTCCAACCGAGTGGCTTTTGTTGAGAGAATTTTCTATCTTATGGGGAATAAATGGTCAGAATGAAGCTTATCAAGGCAGAGCTACTCATCACTTGAAACTTTGATATGCCGTGTAAGGAATTTTATTCGAAGGCACTAGTGAATAAGAAGCTCTTACAGTCGGAAGCTGCGACTGGAAAGTGTACATAATCAGGAATCCTGATTCGTCTTTTTTTTTGAGTTTGAGTTTGAGTTCATATTTCATATTATAATAACTGGAAATTTGTTCGAATTCATATATCTTGTATTTTATCGTTGTTTCGTTGTTTCGAAAAGTGAACGAAAAGAAACTAAAAACGAAAAAGTGAAGGAACACGGACAGAAATGTGTCCAAATGCAGGCAAGTATGTACATGGACAAGAAAAAATCGAAATAGCAGACATCTTTCAGCGTATCCTTCAGGAGCTACCGTAAAGCTCCCTTCTCTGACCAGAGAGCAAAGGTACACAAGAGTCTGGCTTCGAATTTTCAGCAATCAAAAAATGAGAAACATAATTACAAAAATTTATGAAAATTGAACGGCGAAAAACAGATACTCGACTTCAAACATCAAGATTTGCAGTCGGGTATGACCATCGAGGAAATTCAGTTGTACAGGACAGGATTTACAAAAAGTGCTAACGATACCCGAGACAGCAGGATTTCTTGTGATTCTGGAAAGTGCAGCTTTCTATAGGATAATGTTCCTTATTTAGGATTCGACCTGAAGGAAAAAGGTGTTGCGGAAAATAGAGACAAGATCAAAGCAATCTCATCCACCGCGAAACATAACCGAGTTGAGACCTTTACTCAACAGTTAGGAATGGCTAATCATTATTCCAGGCTTACTTCAGAAATTTCACAGATTTCGGCTCCGATGTATGATTTATCGAAGACAGGCTCATAATATGTATGGTCGAAGGATTGCCATGAAGCGTTGAACAACATCAAGTTGGAAACTTCATCAGAAAATTGTTCACGCTATTCTCATCCCAGCTTGTCGATAATAATCACATCCAAAACGTATATAAAAGCAGAGTCAAATTACTCCACGGGAGTCTGGCAAGTTACTATGGTATTCTCAAGTTATAGGTAAAACTTTGATGTTTTGATGTAGTCCATATAAAAGGTAAAGATAATATCATTGCAGATTATTTATCCCGATTACCAGACTCAGAACTTCAGAGGCAATCCGATGAGCTGTAAGAATTCTATTTGTTTCCTCTCAAGTAGACTTTCCTTTTTGAACTCAAAAGTAGCATTAGAAACTGAAAAAGACGAACAGCTATCAAGAGTAAAATTGTATCCGGGAATAGCTTGCCCTAATAAACTTTCAAAAGAACTGACATCATTTCGTTGCAGACAATTCGAGCTGTATGAGCTAAACATGAAAGTCCGAGTGGATTTAACCGTTTATTGCCTTCAAATTTTAAATATACATACTACATACTGTAAATTCACTTTACCCCTGGAAAAACTATTATTCTATTCTAATTTATTACATTGGATTGGGGCCACGGCCTTCGGTGTCGTCTGCGACAGAGGCACGCCAGATGATCCCTACGGCAAGACTTACGACGGATTGAAGGATATTCTGAGGAATTCTACACCGCTGCGCCTCTAGAAATCGCAAAAAATTACAGGTTCCATCAAAGAAATCAGGAGCCTGGTGAGTGGTTGCAAGACTTCATTGTGGTTTTGCAGAGGCTGTCAGTTGACTGCAAGTTCGGCAATTATTTGGCGACCGCCCTGAGGAATCAATTCGTCTTTGGGCTAAGGAATAGTCGAATGCGCTGCAGACTCTTGGAGATGAGCAACTTGGACTTCGAGAAGGCGACAAAAACTGCCATTAGTATGGAACTATCTGAGAGAGACGCTCAGCAGCTGAATGGAGGCGAGCAGTCTCACGCTGCATCCAGTGTCAACTTTACACACCACAAACAACGGACCGGGCCGATGAAGAATCCGAACGCAGTGATAAGCAAACCAAAACACCAAGCACAACGAGTTCAAAATTTCCTAAAGTCGTTTCATGTTTCAGGTGTGGAGGGAGTCGCATTGCTTCAGCGTGCACCCTGTCGGGGGATGTTCGATGTGACCACTGCGGCGGCCTGGGACACTTGCGGGGAGTTTGCTTTGGAAAGAAGAAAAAAAATCGTGGCAGGGCCCACCAGGTGGAGGACATAATCGACAATATCCACCAGGTAGAGCACAGACAATTCCGCGATGAATAAACGATTTCTTCGACCTCTTTTTTTGTAATTCACAGATAAGGATTCACGAGTACGCTACGGTAGATGTCATTTACAAAGGCTCCGATTTACAGATTGAATGTGTACATTGCAAACACAAATACAATGCCAGATTTTTGGTACACTACAGAAACAAGATGGTAGTCGTGTTTGACTAATTTGAGTCGTAGAAATCGATAATCTCATTATTTCTAAAATTTCATGCCGTGGAGAGCAATTCAGAATGTCATGTCGCTGTCATCAGACGAAGAATATGTTCCACAAAAATATCCATCAAGCGGACAATTTGCTAAAAGAATAAAGTCCTGGACGATCTCAAGAAAAGACGCCGAAGAAGCTGGGCCATCGGAGACAGCAAAAAGCTCGGTCTCGTTCGTGGATACCCCTTTGACGCAACTGACATGCCACTGCGGAAAATCGTTCAAAAACGCGACCGGACTTGGAATTCATCGCTCCAAAATGCATAGAAGCACTGACACAGAAGATGCAACACTCAATAACAGCTCGAGTAAACTTCGGAGTGGAAAAATAAATGAAAGAAACGAGATCAACAACAATGTAACAGCCATGCTTTGCCCATTGGATACACCGCGGCCCGAAACAAAACAACAAGTGGACGAGGCATTACCAACATTACTCTCTTCTTGTCCACATTGCGGGAAAAAATACAGAAGTGTAAAGATACATATAAGCAAAGCTCATCCAAATGAACACCGACAACAAATTACAGAGCGTTATATTGAGGAGATTCCAGCTCTCAAAGTTGATCAAGACGAGACCGAAAGCTATCCACCCTCTGCAGAATTCGAAAAATACCTACAAGATCTCTCTGAATGGAACAAAAAATTCTCTCTTGCGTTGACTGACAAAGAATTCGACAACACAATCAAAGCCTTTCAGTCCTTCATAGCCTCGTCGCTAAAATACTTTCCTGGGCCAAAACATCCGGCGACACGTTACTATGAATTGAGAAAAAAACGGAAAAGTACAATGGTTCAGACCAACAATAATTTCAAGAAGACAAGTAATCCTGAAAGAAAAACGAAAAGGGACAGGCAAAAAAGGAAAGAAAAATACCTGTACGAAAGCGTACAATTCAATTTCTACAACAGACGACGTGTGGCTGTGAGAAAAGTTATGGACAACACAAAGCAAGAAGTATGCAGCATTCCATTGGATATCCTCACAGCAGCATTTTCTGAACGTTTTGGTACAGAAAACAACACAACATCCCAAACTACCGGCGAAGATGCTTACGACATGAACTTCAATCAAACTGACACATCTATGACTGACACCGACAATGAGATCATTCTTGAAGATATTCAACAATCCATCAAATTAATCAAAATTGACACTGCACCTGGTCCAGATCGAATCATTTTACGTTCACTTAAATCGAAACAAGTAGCTGAAATACTCCTCCTGTTGACAAATAGAATCATAAACACCGGATACGTCCCAACTAGCCTTAAAAATGCAAGAACGATATTGATTTTCAAAGGAAGTGATCCGAGTATGACCAGTAACTGGCGTCCGATATCAATTTGCTCCCTGATAAGACGTATTATTGAAAGAGTGATCATCAGAAAGATCTCTCCATTTATTACATTTAATCAAAATCAAAGAGGCTTCACATCAACACCTGGCACCTTTATTAACTCTAGCATACTACAAGGCATTCTAACAGCCGCTAAGCAGCAAAAGAAAGACATGACCACTATGTTCCTCGACATAAGCAAAGCATATGACAACGTTGGTTTGAAACAAATAGAGAAAACTGTGAATGCCACGAAAATCCCATCTAGATTCAAACGACTTATAATAGAACTTCAAAGGGGAAACTCCATCCAAATCGAAACCAGCCTAGGGAAAACGAAACCAATAGAACTGAAGAGGGGTCTTCTTCAAGGAGCGCCACTTTCTCCTATTCTCTACAATATGTGTACAGATCACATCCTAAGTGATATCTCCGAGCCAGGAATTGCCGAGTTTTATGGTTTTTCCATCTGTGACTCTGTACCAAAAATCTCCATTATGGGTTTCGCAGACGATACGGTATTGGTTGCTAATAATGAAGATTCTGCCTTCTTTCTGTTGGGAATGGCTCAGCAACGATTTTCAGAGATAGGCCTTTCTCTCAATGATTCGAAAACACAAATCATCCATATCCGCCATGGACAATTAATTGAAAAGGAGTTCTTTATTAATAACACCATTGTCAACTCTATTGGTAACGATAAAACAGTCAAATATCTAGGAGTATCTTTCAACAACACAATAATTTTCAATGAATCAAAAATCATCAAGGACTTGAATGAAAATATACGACAAGTGGTCAGTTCTCCATTTTTACATCAAGACCAGAAGATTACAGTACTCAACCAGTATATATGGCCAACCCTTGTATATCCCTACCAAACAACTCCAGCTCACATGATGCCTAAATCATTTCTCAACAACTTGGATAAAATGATAAAATCAGCGGTGAAAGAAGTTCTTTGTATTCCGTCCGACACACCAGACCACCTGTTGTACTCACCTCGCACTCATAAAGGGCTAGGACTCATAAAAGCTTCTTGGGAAGCCTTCCTACAGAGGTTCAATATCTGCAAAACTTTGGAGAAATCCGATAACCAACTTGTTCCACGGATCATGAACCTAACAAACGAGAAACAAATATGTCTGAAAGCCCTGAATTTGACTGCTTCTGAAGATCTTGAAATTAGCACGGAAGATTCTTCTCTTAATTCTACGAAAATTAGGAAGATACTACGCCTGAGGGAATTCTCGCAGTGGTGTAAATTGCCCCACAAGGGCCGTGGAGTCATACTATTTGCAGAATACACACCGGCAAATTCCTGGATGTCAACCAGAAAGGGCCTGACGAGCTCCGAATACACCGAAGCAATTAAAATGAACGGGAACGTAACGGCATGCAGAGCCACCCCAGGACGAAGCCAAGACGGCAACCGATGTCGCCGCTGTAGTGTCGGCATTGAGAATAATGTAGCTTTTGAAACATTGCCGCACATTCTTGGTGTATGTCCATTTGGTGAAGCTCTTCGCAATGCACGCCATCACACAATCCGAGCATCCCTTGCGAAAATTCTCAAAACCAAAGGCTGGGAAACACACGAAGAGGTACCAGGTTTGGCAGACAACGGCAGCTGGCGAAGAGTTGACGTCCTTGCCATCGACAGAAAGCGACGGAAAGGATACATACTAGATCCAACTATAAGATTTGAAGATAGCAAAGAACAACCTGAAGCTGTTCATGTTGAAAAGCGAACCATTTATGAACCGACTATATCTTATTTTAAAACAAAATATGATATAGATAGTATTCAGGTGTTCGGGTACCTTATAGGAGCTCGGGGAACCATTCCCAAATTTTTTATCACAAATTTCTGTCAGTTATTTAATGTATCGACCAGAAGGGCAAAGGATATCGCATTATCCGCACTCAAGGATTCCATCAGAATTTTCAAACACCATATGTTCTCAATTTAAAATTTAACTCTATGTATAAATTCCAACTTATCAAATTATTTATTCAACTTAATTAGAAAATTCACTATGATGCGGTATCCTTTGTCTTAGGCAATCTATTTTATATAGAAAGGTGTTAATTTATTTTATTTGAATAAATTATTTATATATATAGAGAACGCGAATGGATAAGACCGTTACAGTTGTTCAGTTCGTGATCGCTTGGTGAGTTACATTTGCTGAATACAGATACGGATAAGGCTGAGGGACTGTTGTCGAAACACAAAAGCATTACAGAACCGGACTTGAGTGAAATGTAGTAAAAGTAAGTAAAAACACCCTTGTGGATTATAACTATCATTATATGCTTGTTGAATAATATACTATTAACCCAAAAACAATTGTCATCCACGAGGGAAAATTAGACCCAGTCGAGGAATTTTTTTAAATTTTTATTTGAAGCACGTTCAACAGGAATATGTTCCTATTTGGAGAACGTGTTTGGAACGAAGGACTCAAATCGCCATGATGAAGGCGAAGAAACAAGCTCCGGTAGTCGTGGAATAGAGGCTGATGCTTTCGACGACAGCTATGTTTCAACATTTATGGAGCTGTCAACATTATGTCGGCGATGTCGTCAAATACATAGCCGAATATGCTGTTTCCAGGCTAAAAATGAAAGTAAATTGTCATTTATGCTGGATGCATCTGCTTCCACAAGGTCACGAGTCAAGTAGCTATTCAATGAATGTGAAAAATGAGGGAAATCTAATAATTTCGTTAGTGACGTGGCACGAATTTGTGCCATAGCTGAAAAAATCCTCCAACTCCCATAACGACTCCTCCAACACCCACAGTGATGAAAATGACTCTCTCATCGATAATGACAACTCGAACAATAACGACAACTACTCAAATGACGATGACGACATCTCCAATGATGTTGACCAATTCAATACTCACTCTGGTCAGTGATTATGGCCCTCTCGCCACGAATTCATCAATAATAACCACTCCAGCCCGGGGTCCGATGAGAACCAAACATTCACCTCCAAGTCGAAGACCATTAGATGTTCTACATAGAAATGCAATTTCAAGAGATTGTTGTACGTGTTATCGCAAGTTTGACAAAGGTGAGTGATTCATTTGACGCTTGTAGAATCTTTAAACCTTTTTTGTCTCCAGAATACAAAATAAAAATGATGAACGGCCAAGATGATGTGAAAAAACATCTTAAAATAATCGTGAATATTATGTTGGAGACCAAAGACCGCCACAAGTATCTACAGCTGAAAACCTGAATTTAGGCGAGGACTGACGGAAATTTACCCATGAAAACAAAAAGTACTCTGTGTATCAAAGCCATAAAGGTAATGGTTTTTGGCCGAAAGGCATCAGCATTATTCACGTTGAAGTTTATTCATACTTCTTGTTCTCATGCATGGTTTTGTTAAATATAGGTATAGTCGTGACAATTGAGCAAGCGATGTACGTCATCGGTTCTTCCGTTCATTCCAACTTGGGAAACATATCTTTTTCTGATTTTTTTTTTCACAAAATACCGAAGTAATGCCATTAAAGTATAATTTTATTCTAAGAAAAATGAGCAAAAATGTTTCACAAGTTGCAATGAGCGGATGAACCGATGACGTACATCGTTTGCTAAATTGTCGCGAATATATATTGTGAATTTTTGCTACACTAGGTCAACAAAGCGCGCTTAAATTTTTTTTAACAACGAAGAGTTTCCCAAATTGCTCACCAATACTCAAAGAAAGCTCAGCATAGTTTCAAGGCAGTAGTCCCTGGTTTTTTGGGTTGACAACAGGGCCGAAAACTACCAAGAGCGAGTGGCTAATATGAAGAACTTCAAGGCCATGGGTTGCAGGATGTCTCTGAAAGTACATATGCCACATGCTCATTTGGGAAAATTCAAATACAACATGGGAGTATACTCGGAAGACCAAAGAGAACGTTTTCATCAAGATATTATGGACTTCGAACGCCGTTACGAAGGCCAATATAATGAAAATATGATATAAGACTACATTTTGGGGTTCAGAAAGTTCTCATGATTATGATAGGAAGAGTCGAGGGCTTCATTTTCGATTTTTTTTTTAACTATTTTGTACGAAGTTTGTGTAAGTTAATGAAAAGAACATATGAAAATATTTGTTTTGATTTTTATTTTAAGGCTGGAATCGCGTGGCCGAACTTACTTAGCCCCTCAGATATTTCCAACACAATTTCTACACTTCAATTCTTGAAAAGTGCACCTCACGTCACGAATTTATTTTCGAGTTATGCGCAACGTTATTGTCATGTATCACCGTGTTGAAAAGAAACAGCATGGAAGTAGATGAAATATGGGCTCGTAGTCGGAAGAGGAGGTCATTGACCCTTGACCTTGACAGTCATTGACCCTTAACCTTGACAGTTCATTTATCCCTGACCTTGACCTCGAAAGTTCGCTGACCTCGACCGCATGAGTAGGGGGAGCAACCTTGAAAGTTCTTTGACTCAAGCAGGCGATGGGGGGAGCAAGTATGAAGAAACATGTCTAAACTTGTCTGGGCGGATCAGGTATATTACAGATTGTTGCCAGTTAGGTTTAGTCGTCAGCATAGATTCAATAACAACATGTCAACCGAAACGAGTAAGTTTCTTCTTCAGTGTCGGACCCTACCCCACAATACTCTGGAGGAACAATAGATGGAACGCCAAAAAAGCTAACTGCTCGAAAAATGACTCATCATCATTTGAATTTTGATTCTGATGCGGAAGGTAAGCAAAATGTAATTTAGAAAGAACCATAGTTTGATATTGTTGTAGTTTTCAACAACAATCTGGAGATGAAAAATGCTGGGGCGAGGACAGCTTTGATACCTACACCCCACAACCAAATTTGAGAATAATCCGTGAAATTCCTCCCAGGATTGCAAAGAAGCAGAAGCTAAGGAAACTCTTCCATGAAGAGCAAATGGCTCTTCACCGTTTATTTCAGGAGCTCGATAATTTACTCACAGTGAAAATACGCAAGGCATTGGAATGAACTCTAAAAAAAATAGAATAACTTATTCAGATTCTCTAGAATCTGACTTTTGATATACACCTTATTGCGACCTGAACATTGCATATAAATATAAAAAATCCTTATAAATTCACTCAGTTGAGAATATGAAACTGGAAAAGCAAAAGCACGTACTACCTGTTACAAACTATGATGAGTTTGTTTCAGATATGCAAAATTTTAACACGCACGGTGCGTTATTGGGAGGGTGCAAACGGGGTTTGATAGTTGGCGGGAGCGGTTGCGGCAAAAAAAAATTGATGCTGAGTTTGTTGGAGCACCCGAATGGCTTGCGATTTCGAAATATCTATTTATACTGCAAAACTCTTCTCCAACCAAAATATTTACACTTGAAAAAAATTCTAAAACCAATTAAAGAAATCGGATTTTTTTATTTTCAAAATGGAGCAGACGTCATGCCACCAAATTAAGCGAATGAGAATTCAGTTATGATCTTTGATGATGTTATATCATGCAATCAAAATATTATCAGAGACTACTTTAGTTTTGGGAGACATAGAAATATTGATTGTTTCTATTTAGCACAAACATATTCCTCAATACCAAAACAATTGGTGAGAGACAATGCAAATTTTCTAATCCTTTTCAAACAAGACACATTGAATTTGGATCACTTAATAAACAATCATGTCGCACCGGACATGGGCAGAGAACAATTCAGAGATATTTGTGCAAGTTTATTTGTTATAAGTTTAGTTTTTCCTCAATTTTAGAAGCTCATGTTGTTGAAAATATATTTTGATTTTCAATTTTTTGACCCGGCTTTCCAAATTTTTTAATTCTCTTATATTCAGAGCTCTTGCTCTTGAAATGGACAAAATTTTATCTAAATTTTCCATTCGTCGTTTTTCCTCCGCTTCAGCACATTGCACAATCAGATCATCATCCGTCTGCGAAAATTCAATTTCCGTGGATGATGATCCACTTTGCATTTGTTCGTAAAAAATGCCAAAATCTGGTACATCATACTCAACTGCTTCTGACGGATGAGATAATTGGGTAATTGAAATCGTTTCAAGCTCTTGAGAATATGGACAGTCAGTGAGGTCTATCACGTTATCCTTTGTTGGGTCTTCAAGCACCAATTTAAATGCATTTAGGTTGCTCCAATTCTCAAGGTATTTCCTTTACGCTGAAGCGTTGGAATTAACTGACGGGGGAGGAAAAACATACTGGCTCATGATTTTTAGTTTGTTCTTGTTTTGTCCTTGTCTGTCGGTTTGTTGGAAGGATGCACTGCACGAAGACACAAGAACAACACTTGGGTATGCTGAAGGAAGACTGTTGTTTTCATCAGCCAAGCGCTCTCTTTATACACACATCAAAAGAATCTAGGGGACAAGCAAATTCAGACGATTTCTAAAATCATCATAACTTTTGATTCCCGTCAGCGATTTCATATCGGTTTTCAGTGTTCGATAGCTCAATCTTTCTTCTTCATGCCTTGATCACGTCAAATACGAACAATGTTTTATAAGGTTGCTATAGGGTGATCAATGGAACAGTGTAAAATTGCCGAAAGTTCAGTACGAGCGCGATTTCCCAAAAAAGAGAATGCATGCATTTTAATAGCATAGTTATGAAGATTAGTGATTCAGCTTCAGTGACGTTTTTGAATTTCAGAAATCCAAGGTGAATTGCCAAAGATATTGATCATTTTATGCCGCCGTGTTGAACTTCCAAGGAAGAAAAAAGTGATCCGATTTTATTGAAACTTGGAACACACTCATGTCTGGTTCAAGTAATTGGAATTTCAAGGTCAAATGTCACATTCGATCACTTTCGAGTCGCTATATTGAACTTTTTACAGAAATGATTCGATTTGAATAAAACTTTGAAACACACTAGAATCGAATCATTTACATAAAACTTCAATGTGGCGGCTTGAAAGTGGCCGAAGAAGACATTTGACCTTGAAATTCCAATTACTTAAACCAGACATGAGTGTGATCCGAGTTTTATTGAAATCGGGTCACTTTCTTGGAAGTTCAACATGGCGGCACAGAATGATCAATATCTTTGGCAATTTACCTTCGATTTCCAAAATTCAAAAACGTTACTGAAGCTGAAGCACCAGTCTTTATAACTGTGCTAATAGAATGCATACATAATTTTTTTTGTGAAATCGCGCTCATACTGAACTTTTGTCAATTTTACACTGTTCCATTGATCACCCTGTAGAATCTTTATGGAACATTGTTCGTATTCGACGTGATCAAAGCATGAAAACAAAGGATTGGGCTATCGAACACCGACAACCGATATAAAATCGCTGATGGCAATCAAAAGTTATGATGATTTTAGAAATTGTCTGAATTTGCTTGTCCCCTAGATTCTTTTGATGTGTGTATATCGTCGCGCCACAAAGGAATTTACATCGAGCGAGACGGGTTTTTTTCCTGCAACTTTGTTTTTAATGTCAAGGCTCTTTTGATTTATTTGTTCATTGTTGAAAATTAAAAACAGGTCGAAAAATTGCTACATTTTCCAGTAAAATGGAAAAAAGCGTCAAACATCACGTCCCGCAAAAATGTTGCGGCTATCTGCAAAGGAGATACACAAAAAATGTGTTTCAAAACTGGTCCGGCCAGAGCAGCCAACTGCTAAGTTTTGGGGATTTTCTATATTTCACATTTGAAAACTTAAAAACAAAATCTCACAGCCGACTAGAATCACGGTACAAGTGAACATAGTATAGCTGGTGAGGTTAAGGAACAGACCAAGGTTATGACGCGGACCGAGACCAAGGCAAAGGTCCAGGTCAAGGTCAGGGGTCAATGAGCTGTCAAGGTCAAGGGTCAATGACCTTCTTCTCCGACTAGGAGCCCATATTTTATCTACTCATGGACTATCATGTCTTTTACACGCTTTATTGTTAAAAGCGTGATGATGACAAAGACAACTGCATAAATCCAGTCGTAGTGCATACCGCTTGTCTCGCCCTGTCGGTGCCGGTACGAGCATCTCTACAAACTGTATTCAACCATCAATTCACGTCGTTGTTCTCCTCCGCTGTGTTTCAGTCTATGTAGAAATAACTGCATTCTTATCACACTGATAGTGAGCTTTTTAATGTACTTACTTTTTGTCTCTATAATAAACACTTGCTCTCGAAACTTACCCAGGAGTTGTTCTTTCCAATCTGTGCCTACTATAACGGGATTCCCTGCATATATCCCAATAAGTTATGGGCCCAGGTAACGTTGCCCAAGTGTAGTCCAGAGGAAGAGAAAAGAGCCCAGAGATGTTTCAGTCAAAAAGTTGGTAAAGAGAGAGCGAAGAGATGGCGGACGGAATCGGTGGTGTAGCGTCGATTTCCAAGTTCATCGGTCGGTACTACCAACAGTGGAGGTTTCAGATCCGATGTGCGCTGCGTGCGAAAGGAATACTGGAAATCGCGACATGCCGTGGCAGCATGGGACACCAAGGATGCCCAAGCTATGTGCATCATCACGTCCACCATGGCACTTCCTCAGATCACGCTGGTGGAATAATGCGAGACGTCTGCAGACATCATAAGGAAGCTGGACGAAATCTATTGTCAGAAATCCGAGACAAACAAAATGATGGTGCATGAACGTTTTCTTCAGTACAGAATGTCCTCTGGAGATTCAATGGCTCAACATATAGCTAAAGTTGAAGGTCTAGCTAGACAGATACGCGAGAGTAGAGATACAGTCAGTGACTGCCGTGATCACGAAGATTGTAGGAACGTTACCACTCAAATATCGAGGCTTTCGTCAGGCTTGGCCATCGGTAGAAGGAGCAAAACAGACCCTTGCGATCCTCACGGTAAGGTTAATTCACCCTTTCCGTTATTCAAGAAGCTACAGTTGTCATGCGCAGTACCGGTTTTGGTTGTTTTGATGGTGTGAGGTTGGCAATGGCAGCGATGTCAATGTCAACATCAACGTCAATTCGGCCATTTTGATCTTTCGCTCGCCGCGCATCTTACGTTTCAAATAAGTTCTCCTGTGTTCCTGTGTTAGTGAAAGTGTGGTTGATAGTGATACGAGTGAGTAGATAATCAAATCGAATAAATCAGTAATATAGCTAGTAGATCGTGATTGAGTTGGTTCAGCCATGGTCGGTCATAATAATATGAAATGGACAAAACGTCTAGCTATGTTGAAAGACTACAAGTTCGATATTCTGAAAACATTCTTCGAGAGTCGTGGGGTGTGTATGAGCGAATATTCAAGAGGTGAGTAATCAAAAACATGTAGATAGGGGTGTATACATTAACCTGTACTGTAAGTTCCGTACCTAATCAATTTTTTTCAGGTTATAAGTTTTTCGAAGGATACGTCCAGAATATTAAAGTGGAAGTGATATCGGAGAACTGTTCACAATTTTCCGTGCGAGCCAATTGCCATCACAGCCAAAAGCGTAACGAAAAGGCACACACCTTATATTTCACGTTTTCCGTACAAGGCATGAGTCTTTCGGAGTGTTATTGTTGGTGGGCAATTGGGTAAGTCTACAGTTTTAATTTATGAATAAAAAAAAAAAAAAGTTACGCCATACCCTTCATTTATTGTAGATTATCAGAATCATGCCACCATTTGATTGGACTTGCTTATCAGTTGCGAGACTTTACCTTCAGAGAACTGACGATAGCACCAGAGACGACCTCTTGCACGTCACGACCAATGTCTTGGCATAAGCCTCGAGGCTCAAAAATAGAACCCGAGAACATTATGTCAGTTTCGTTTGCTAAAAGCAGTAAAGTGGTGAGAAAACGCAAACCCGTTCACTACTGTAATCTCCCAACCCAGCCAGCCTTCTTATAAAAATGAATCTTCCCCAAAGAAGAAGAATCCCCTTTAGATTGAAGACTCAAGTTGGCCAATCGTGTTTCTCTAGTGATGTTTGTTAGGACTTGTTGTATTGTGTTGTAGTTATCCAATGTAGTACAGGTAAGTGAAGGCTTGGAAATGAAACACAGACACTTCAAATCAACAAAGAACAATGTTATTCCAAAAACAAATATATCGACTCATGTGCAATCATGCAATATCAATTCAATTACCCCAACCTCCCACTATTTGAAATGCAGTGTGTAAGCCACTGCTGCAGAGAGAACAAGAGAAAGACGAGAGAGAGTATCGCTCTCGCTAGAACAGATCATATTAGTTCCAGTAACCTAGATTGTTGATGAACCTGTATAGCGGAAACTAAACGGCAGAACCAAAGTGTGAGTATCGTCTGTACATCACTTGGCGCGAAGTGAAAGAAGAGGGAGACAAACGTTTTATAGTAAGTTCTGCGGTGACCTAAATTGACGAGGGATCTAAAGGGGAATAGAGTCGAGTTTGGCTAAGCACAGGTTCTCTTGAACAGGCCCCTGCTGCCGAAAGAAGAAAAGAGAACAGTGTTGCATATCCGGATGTCTTTTGATGGTACCATAATAATAATGGCAATGAAAGATCAAGAATGAACATGAGTAACATGGTCAATAAAATCATCATCAATCATTTATCACAATAAATACCACAACATGACTCGATGTAAATCGACAATATCAAATACCAGATCTTAACAGTTGAAGACGTATATTATTTCATCAGATAACAAAGTAAGGAAAGATATCTTCTTTCACGAGATACCCTTCTCTTACAAGACACGACAGCAAGTAAAAATATCCGTTGTGCCAGATATCTTTATCTCACAAGACTCAGGCAGTCGATCAGTGCAATATGTATCATAGTAAACAAAAGTATGAAGAAATCAATCAAGCGATTCAACTCGACTGAGAAGAATAACACAACCATGCCCATCAAGTATGACAGCATACCTTGAAGCTCTCAAAACCACGTCACCTGTTCTACAGATGACCGCTTTGTTGTCTCGCCAGACCCTGGCTCCCGGGGTAGTTCGGCCGCAGGTCATCGGGATATCTTGTGGCGACTTCGTTCTACTCTTTCGTCTCTCTCAAGCTCCCAATAACAGTGACCCAAACGCTACGTGTATTCCCTTTACTCCCCTGAATGTGATTACCCGGTCAATTGTTATAGTTATTGACTATTACGTGACGGCAACAAAGCAGCTAAATAAACTTATCTTTGAGCGTTCTGAAAGCACGGCAGCGATACTCTGGAGGTCTCCAACATCGGAAGAGACTTGAATCTTCTCTTTACTAAGCTCTGGAGCAGGAAATACCAAATATCTCTTGTTTTCTGCTACCAGATATCTGCCGACTTTTTCTCTACCTTTCAACTTTTTCGTTACTTGACTACCGCCCTCCCTTTTCAGGTGTGATACCAAAGCTCACGCTGTTTTACGTTTAATTCTTTATAGGCTGAAGAGCCGGTCGATTTCACTACCGACATTTTGTTCCTAAAACATCAATAGAAGGAAATGAAAAAGCTGAGACAGATTCAGAAAAAAAACAAGAGAATCTGCAAGGCACTCGGGGAAATCGATCCAAATATTCCATTTTCATATTTAGTCAATGTAGAAAATAAAGGTAATCATGATGTTACTATACTTTCTGAATTGTAATGTATTAGTTATGAAATAAAACAAAATCTAAGCATTGCTTTCAAACTGTTTCAGATGAGTCGATGAAAGTCATTGAAATGCAGAAGAAGCACGCAGAAATACCCATACATACTGATGGGAGTGTCACAATCAGTAATGATTGTACGAGACCAAGTTTACCATTCTTGAATAGCACAACTGTGAATATTTTGATTTAACTACCCGTTTCCCACAAGATGGGTTTCTGTGACTTCTCTTTCGAAAAGTCAATGGAAATTGAATTTCATACCAGGAACCAATCACAGTCTCAAGAGTGGTTCCAAAGTTTTCATAAGTGGCCTGCTCATCCACCCATATGCCCCCCATTTGGGAGCAAGCCCAGATGGAGTGGTATATGATAAAGAAAGTGGTTAGGGGCCACTAGAAATTAAGTGCCCATGTGGAACGAAAACTGGAACATTCACTGATGCTCTACTTTTAAAAACTTTCATTTTGAGAAAGCAGGGTGATAATAAGTTGGAAATTCGCTCGAATCATGATTATTATTATCAGATACAAGACCAGATGCTTTTAGCTGGCCTTTTGTGGTGTGACTTGGCACTGTATTTTAAAAAATCTGAAGAACTAATTGTCAAAAGAGTTCATCTAGACGAAGAATTCTGCCGAGAAATGTATTCGAAATTGACCGATATTTATAATAAGTATGTTAAGTAAAGTGCTAGGTAGATGCGTTGATAAACTTTGTGATGTAGATGTGTTCATGAGCTCTTGTTTGTTATTGCGGAGACAAATTCACTGACACTCATTATTTATTCAGAGAATGTTAAACTGATATATTTACTTCAAGCTTTGAGCAAAGAATTTTGTTCGCAACAATTATTGGAAACAACAGCTGTGATTACCATAAAATAGCTATTTACGATATGAGTGTTAAAAGTGACAGGTATTATTTTGTGAGCGGGGACGCTTGCGAAACGAGCATTAGCGAGTAGAGCAACCCCGCGAACAAAATAAGACACTTTTAACGCGTGTATCGTACAGGATTTTATCTACAATGGTATTTGAAATGTTTGGTAAATGTCAGAATTTATTGAAAATATGACAGGAATGCGCAGAATCATCATTTTTTCACGTTGCCCATGACGACGTGCTAAAAGTGACGGGTATTATTTAACGCTTGTAGATAAAATGTATTATTGTTATTTTGGAACCATTTATGCCATACCTCTATACCTCTAATTCATGTCGTAACAAATACAGGGTTCTGCAGTACTGCGTCGGGCATTTGTAGCGCTCTTCCCTTACGAGATAGAAAAAAGTCTAATACATAAAATTATTGATTTGAAATGTTCTACTTCGCAAAATTATTTTTAACTATACACTATACATTTTGCGAAGTAGAACTTTTCAAATCAACAATTTTATGTTATAGACTTTTTTCCATCCCGTAAGGGGAGGGCGCTAGAAAAGCTCGACCCAGTGCTGCAGGTATACATAGTAAAATATCGTGTAACTTTATACCATTTTACGAAATATTTCACTTGTACCTGCTTATAATAATAAAAAAATTTACCTTTACATTAACATGCGCTCATCCAAAACCAAAGTGTCACAAGTCAAAACGTTTTGCTTTTCGAATTTGTACAGTGTGTTCACGCGAGATGGATCTCCCCATAAAAAAAACTTTCCCTCCATGATAATTCAAAAAAGAAATAACTTTCCTGGAACAATTTTTTCCGTAGTTTCTGAATAAAGTTTAATTTTCCCATTTTGTGCCATATACATAGAGAGGGATTTCAGGGTAATCAGGATAACCATGTGCATCGATTGTGGTAATGAAATAAGGGTGTTTCAAAATATTGCAAAAACATTTGCGACACCCTGTATATGGCACGAATCGGAAAATTATTATGCTAGACATTTTCAAAAAAAGAAATCAAGAAAAAAAATTGTTGGAAAGTTTTTTTCTTTTTTGAATTATCAGGAAGGGAAAGTTTTTTATACGGGGTATCCGTCTCGCATCAACACCTGTACATGAAATGTATCAGAAATAGTGAAAGTTTGTTAGACACTTACTCCATCTCATCAATAATTTTTCACAACAGACTTTGACTACTTTCTAATACATTTCATGCAAAAATCCAAAAATCGAGAATTTTGACTTGTGACACTTTGGTTTTGGATGAGCAAATGTCCTACAGTCTACAATAAAGCAACATGTTGACAAGATGTAATTTTCGGTGAATTATGATAAAATATCTGTGTTACAATATGTGACTAGATGTGTTGTATTTATTATTATTGACAGAACCTGTGATGAAACTGGAATCGTGTTCATTGGCCTGTATGCTGACCCTGTGAAATAAAAGATGGAAAGTAACAATTTCTCAAAAAACAATTATTTGTTGTCTTTCAAGTACAATAAGTCACGACAGTTGCCGCAAGGGATATCTAAAATTTGTTAACAAAGCACAAACCGTGTAGATTTGATTAGCACTGCCTAAAAGAGAGATAGGTATTTTGTGGGATAAAATTTTGAATGATTTCGATTGGCGAATTGCTCTTTCGACATGAATGCGTTCATGTGAAATTTTTCGCATATATTCTACTTCATCAGACTGAAATTGCATCCCAGTCATTTTGAATGTGGGAATGTTCAATTCTAGACCAATATCTCCCATCAGTTTGTGTTCATTAAACCTTATCTGCTAAAATGATGTCTCCAGGTTGTAATTCACCAATCTTCACCTTTTCTCTCAGAAGATTCACAATTCACATTTTTCCATGACAGCGAGAAAGGTGAATTGTGTGGGTATGCAACCATCAATTCACGTCGTTGTTCTCCTCCGCTGTGTTTCAGTCTATTTAGAAATAACCGTGCATTACCGAACCGAACCGAACAACAGGTGTGCTGACCCCCGGACAAACACCGTATGATATTTGGTATGAAAAGAAGCCTGTGGTGAGCCACCTCAGAGTTTTTGGCGGTGAAGCGTATATGCATGTTCCGGACGTGCTCAGAAACAAACTTCAGCCGAAGAGTAAGAAGCTTGTCCTGGTGGACTATGAGAATGAATCGACCAACTACCGACTTCTAGATCCTGTGTCGAAGAAAATCAAAGTTGCTCGAAACGTCACATTCAATGAACGCGGTGATTTTTGCATGACAGAAGAGAAAGTGACACTTCTACTATTGCAGGATGACCAGCCTCGACCTCGAGACCTTCCCCAGGACCCAGAGGGAGATCCTCCGGAGATGCTTGAAGAGGCGCCGATACCGGAGCCAACGTCGATTGCTGAAAATCATGAACCTGAGCGTGCTCTGAGACCTCGAAATCGACTCCGAGCTCCGTTTCGTTTGGTTGATTATGAAATAAACATAGTCGAGGGAGCTCCCGCCGAGACCTATGAGGAGGCCGTCGGTGGCAGTGATGCTGGGGCCTGGAGGCGGGCAATACGCGAGGAGCTACAGGCTCATGAGAACAATGACACTTGGAGGTTGGTACCGCTGCCAAGTGACAGAAGGCCCGTTGGTGCAAAATGGGTTTTTGAGGTTGAGAAATCCCCAGACGGCAAGAGCGAACGATACGAGGCCCTGTGCTCAGGGCTTCTCGCAGGTGCAAGGAAAGGACTAACACGAGACGTTTTCGCCTACCACGAGGTACGACACGATCCGAGTACTTCTGACTCAGGCTGCCATTAGAGGTAATGGCATTGTGCAGTTTGATGTGAAGACGGCTTTCCTGTACGGCGAGCTCCAGGAAGAAATATACAAACCCCAAGGCGTACCCCAAGGCGTGAAGTGCGAGGAAGGTTTGGTATGCCGACTGAACAAATCCCTTTACGGATTCAAGCAGTCGCCGCGGTGTTGGAACCGTTGTTTCAACGATTTCTTACATGCGTTTGCTTCCAGACGGTGTAAGAACGACGGGTGCGTTCACACCGGGAATTTTAAAGACGGTTTTGTGTTACTTATATCATACGTTTACGATGGACTTATAACGAGCGAAGACAATGAAACTCTCCGCGAAGTGGAAACTAAATTGAAGGACGCGTTTCTAGTGACCACATCACCGCCAGACTGTTTTGTGGGACTTCACATCGAATTGAATGAAATTGATCGCTCAATATTCATTCATGTAACGAACTATCTTGACTGGTTACTCGAACAGTTTAATGTCGTGTTTGCTGCCATCGCTGCGAGACCCGACATCATGTTTGCAGTAGGCCTGGTGAGCCGGTTCCTGGACAACCAACTCCGGCACACTGAAGTCGAAGAACACGAACAGAAATATGTCGAAATGTAGGCGGATGCATGGAGAGGAGGAAATCAAAATGCCAGAGATCTTTTAGCGTATCCTCCAGGAGCTACCGTGAACTCCCTTCTCTAAACAGAAAGCAGAGGTACGCAAGAGTCTGGTTTTGAATTTCCATCAATCAAAAATTAGGAACAAATAAAAGAATATGAGAATTGGCAGGAGGAGAGATCCTCACCCTCTAGCATTAAGGATTGCAGTCTGATATGACCATCGAGGAAGCTTATGCTCTTGACTCAGTCGTTTAGGATTTTACCTGGCGGTGGAGAACATTAAGCATGAGATCGAGGTAGAAACATCAAAGCCAATGATGAGCAGGCTATATAAAGAGTCGCCGACAAGGAAAGAAATTATCAAGGAATAACATAATCAAATGAAAAGGAACAACATTATCAGACTTTCACAATCGGCATGGGTCTCTCCACTGGTTAGAGTAGACAAGGAGGATTATATCAAAATATGTTGTGGAGACTATCGCTGCTTGAACGGTGTGACGAAGGAAAGGACCTATCCTATCCCTACTATCGACGAAATCATGACGTATGTAGAAGATGCAAGATATTTCTCGTCGCTTGATTTATCCAGCGGATATTGACAGGTGGGGATTGAGGAGAGTAGCAAGCAGTGTACAGCCATTGTAGTGCAGGGCGAAGGAATATCCGAGTTTCAAGTAATGCTTTTTGGTTCGACAAATGTGCCCTTCACCTTCCAGGCCCATGCGGATCAAGTTCCCGCAGAAATGAAATGGAGAGAAATATTTCAATTTATCTGGACGACATGGTCATTTTTCAAAGACATACGTGAAGCACATGGTGGAGCCTGAGAAGGTGCTGTGAAGGTTGCAGACACTGGACACCAGTAAATGTGTTTATGGACGAGGAATTGGGCTACACGGTGAATGCAAAAGGATCATATCCTAATGCCGACAAGATCCTTTCCTATCATTTCCTATCTCTAAAGATGATGACCTGATGCAGCTTTGAATCTGGAAGAAGCCGGAAAGGTTTCTAGATCAGCTGAAATGCGAGTTTGAGGCCGCATTTACGGTCAATGCTACGAATTTTCTTGGAATGGAAACCAGACCAGACACTGCACTTTTGCAGTAAATTTTGCACCAAGAGCATTGTATGAACCTTTCGGACACTTAGCAAGGACAAAAGCTGTTGGATGGAGACATTTTGATGGAACTCATGGAGGATAAAGGAGCCCCCCGACGCTGTTCCTGGTAATCCTGGTCAAAGTTCTCAATCAAACATAATTATGATGAACAGCCTACCCTTCATTCACCAGTCGATCACGTACCAATCGTTGATTAGGAAGGTGTCAAAGTCCCACTTCCACGTTTCTAACCTACTTCAAGCCATTTGCAGGTCAATTTTTATCTTCGAACAAAACTACGCTCCGTGAGTGAAAACCCAGAAATCACTGGCTAGCTCAAGTTTTGATTCATTTATCATGTAGTGACCTACTTATTAATAGCCGAGTGGAAGCGCAAGATGTGTCAGCACATTCTCCGACGGTCATTATTACCTATGCCTATTTAAGCTGTAACGTAGACTAGGAACGAGGAATTAGAATAAACCTATGAAACATATAACACCTGTCCGTCATTCGTGCATCAGCCTGAAGGGCCTTACCACATGGAGACCGTGACATAAGATTTGCAATATTTCCTATGTACTGCAGTGTAAGAGTGTTAAAAGTGCGGAAGACAAAAAAGGTTACTTCAAGAAATGAGTTCCTTGAGCCCATCCTCGAGCACAAGTAGACGCTGTGTCAACAACCCGTCTCCACCATTCGTGTAAGGGTAAATCCAGCATCAACAATGGGACTGCAAAGAAAATAATCCACGAAGACGTTATGCGATAGTAACGGCAGTAATCCAGGAGAACGAAATGCCAGAAGTAACCCTCCGCGAAGGCCAATGTCAAACGAGATGCCAGCTCATTTTTAAAAAAAACGTTGCTTATTACACGGAAAAAATCAGCATCACCCAGTAGAGGCTCCTTTTTGATGCGCGAAGAGAAGAACCACCCGGCCCTACATCAATATCCCGTTGTTCGAGCAGACAACTATAACAGCAACAACCTTGTGGACGTCGCAGTTTTCGACGACGCATAAAAATCGCTAATTTAAAAATGGCGAGTAAGAAAAATTTCCCAATATAATTGAATAGGATTTGCAAAAATGCGAAATATTTTTTGTTTAATTGACGATGAATTATTGATTAACCGGCCGAAATTTGCAAAATTAACCATGCATTCCTAGGAAAAGTCAAAAACTTTTATATGATGCACTTGCACTCCATATTTTTTCATAAAATTCAATATAAATCTAAACTACCAAAATGTCAAAATTAGATGCCGTAAAATTTCTGAACTTATGTTCTACTAGTTTAGAAGATACGTTTAGCGGAGACTCCGATAAATTACAAACGTTTATAGATGCTATCGAGCTAATTAAGACTTACCAGACTGGCAACGAAAATCTTGCAATTGCTTTTGTAAAAACAAGACTATCCGGTTAAGCTAGAAACTGCATTACAAATGAGAAATCTCGTGACGAAATCATTGTAAATCTTGAAAGTGTAATAAAAACAGAGACCAAGGATTTAGTGCAAGCCAGACTGATGAATCTTCATCCAAGAAATGGATCGATGGAATCATACACGTCACAATTAGAAATTTTGTGTGAACAAAGAAAATTTTTTGTTGCGAAGGTTATCGCCGTTGGCAAGTAGGTACCTGTCGGGCCATTTTAATATCAACCCAGTTTGGTTTGTAATCTACTTTTTCCGACGGTAGGTACCTGCCTTCGTACAAGCCGATAACGTTCAATCCATCCCGGTTTGAGTTGAAGTCAAGCCCCTGTTTCAGATATCATGATATTCCACTCATTGTGGTAGTAACAACGGCTGGTAATCTCGTATGCGTAATTTTTGTGAAATTAGCCAACCGACACCCGTTCATTTTCTTTGTATTTTGTGAATAAAGTTTGTATTCGTAATCCAAACATTGCTTCATCTCCAGTGTTGTAGTCGGGCATTGCTTGGTACTGAAATTATTTTGTAAAGAATCCGCCCGCAATACTGTGGCGCCCTCCGATCATCTAAAGAACCCCGGCTTTCTCCACTGATCTGCTGGCAGGCCGTGTTACTGAAAACGACAAACCGATAGGTAAGTCGTTCCGAAAAGGCACGAGGCCTTTTTGGCATGCAACAGCCCAAGATGACTGGTCCTCATACGTACAAATCGTCACGGGGGCGTATAATATGGCCAAACAAGCCACCACAAGGCGCTACAAATGAGAGGGATTCCAGAAGACCCCATTCCAATCTTCCTGGTGTCCATCTCGAAAACCACCTTCAATAGGAGTATAACGCCGGCTGGAAACGATGGTGGGTGTTCTGTCAGGCCCAAGTGCTAAATGTCTTTGACGGAAATATCGACAATGTCCTGAATTTTCTGACAACGCAATTTGAGGATCACGCAGCATCTTATGGCACATTTAACAATTTTAGGGCCGCTTGTTCTTTTCACTCACACCCAAAATCAGTGAAGACCATAATATCAAACGATTTTTTGAAGGTGTGTGTTCATCAGCTGAAACCCAACAGGCCGAAATGCCACTCTACATGGGATCCATGTATTGTTTCGTCATATTTTAGATCTTTTATTTTTTAATGAAAAATTGAACTTGCAACTTCTCAAGGAACAATTAGCAACCCTTTTGGCTCTAGCTACAGGACACCGTGTGCAAACGCTGTCATTGATACATACGTCTTGAAATTCTTGAAAACATTGAAATTGATGTTGATTCAGCAGAAATTGGAATCCCAGATCGCACAAAAACATCTAACAAAGGAGCTTTCCAACCTTTTCTAGTTCTGCCTCTTTTCCGGACAAGAAAAAAACATGACGGAGGCTAAATTCACGCTGCAGAACATTACGAGCGAAAAAACAAAGTTTAGCCACGTCCTGACAGTGCTTTCACCGGAAATCGCAGAGATCTGTGACGTCATCAGCGCACCCGACGTAAACGCCCCTTACACCATATTGGAGGAAGCCGTCTTGAAGCGAATTTCAATCTCTGATGCCTGCCCAACGCCTCAGGCTACTGATAGGTGGCGAAGAATTAGGAGATTGCAAGCCTTTGTGACGGCACTTTTACTTTGTTTTATTATCCTATTTTCTTCAAGTTTTCTGCCGTAACAGGTTAAATATAATTTGTTTAGCTCTTTATTTTCTGCTACCTAATTCGTCGCCGTTCCTAATAGTTTTACCATTCCAGAGGAAGTGACTGAATTGAACACACTAATAAAAGCCAGAACAAAAATGTTGGAATCTTAATTGAAAGCTGAAAGACAGAAGAGCAACCCAAGCACAAGCATAGTTTTTGAAGGAAGAAGAAAAACTAAAAAACGAGAATGTTGGTCACCCTCTTCTGACAAAATGGAGCCGGTGATTCATGAATTCAAAGGAACCAATAATACATTCATCAAATAAAACTCACAACTTTTTGCTTTTTGGATGGGGCTATGATCCATTCTCTTTTGTGAGACCAGAATTTCCATGATGTGAGGAGGCCTAACAAAAGAGCTGTTCAGTTTGTTCTTCAAGTCACTTGAGCGGATCTATTTTCAAGGTGAAGAATGCCCCGTTCCCTTTCTTGAGCTCAACAATAGTTCTGAAATTGATGATTTCGTGGTAATTGGAAGGGTCTTGATTCATATGATACTGTTGACTGGATCTGTTCCATGTAAAGTATCAATAATCACACCGATGCTAATTGGCACTTCCATCCGAGAGATGAAGCCCGAAATTCTATTGGAAGACCTTCAAAACTTCATCAAATCTTGTTTGAAAAAGATCATTCAAGAAGCTTTGGAGAATGTTCAGCCGCTGGCTTGAAAAAAAACTGGACTTTTTGATATATTTTTTTCAAAGCTACCGATATTTTTCGCTACCACGTCAGAATTAAATTGAAAATCAGCTATTGGTGATCGCACGTGACATCTTCATTGATAGCAGCTCATGGCAGAAGAGCACGAAGAAAAAAGCTGATTTTGAGGCTGGCAAAAAAGTAAAAAGTAGTTTTTTCTTTGGTTTTCAGTTTTTTATCAATCTAGCTGTATTTTGATATTGATATAACCTCATAATAAGAAAGATCAACTTTCTGAACATCAAAGTGGACATTTTAACCACTATTTATAACCAACAAAATTCACAGTGATAGGAGTGATAGGACTGGCCCTATCAATAGGCCTGGCCTCATCAAAATCTATTGTGTTTGAACATTACGAAAATATGAGCGTTTTCCCCTTAAAGTGTCCCGATTCAGCATTCTGCAATTTTCCAGTTTGTTTTCTGTTATAGACTTGCATAGTCGCCGCCACTGGTGACTACCAATAGTGTCAACATGGACGGACGAATAACCCCAGAAGGGTGCGCCAGCGAGAGCGGATAAATGTCACTTCTTGAAAAACTGACACGGGTGGTGCAACAGCCTTTTAGGGCCAGGAGCGGCATTCAGGGTTGGGCGGCGCTACATTTTATTATTGCACTGAATTCTATTACATTTTGTTCCATTCACGACGAAATGACATTTCGATTTTCTCGGACTCCGATAATAATTATTTTCGATAGAAGAGCGCGTTATCAGGCCCGAAGTTTGCCACAAGCCAAAATTGATTTTTTTTTCTTACAGTTGGCAGCATTGCATTCTAGTTATTTATTTCTATTTTTTAGTGGAATCACTAGAAAACATGTGTTTGTGCATTGTCAGTACTGTCATTCTGTGCTGTAAAATGTAAATATTGTGATCACTCATGGGGGTGATGTAAATCCGTGGTGATTTCTCTACTGGACAAGTAATCATCATGGACAAGTAAGTCACACATTATTATATCATTATTCTTGATACTGGTTGCATGTAGTGTAGGTACATAATATTTACACAGTCGTCGCGCTCTAATCAAAGTAACAATATTATTATTCAACAATTTCAGATATCTTCTTAAGAAAGGGGTGAAAGAGAAGGAACCACAGCCTTCTACATCATCATCAAATCTTGCTCTGAATGTTCCGGAGGACATTCCGATGGACATCACCCACAATGATTCTCCTGAATCTGATGATTCTCCACTACAGGATGAAGATGAGTACTTAACTGATGAGCGAAAACCAGAAGATAAAAAAAGGGAAGTCTTACAAGCAAAAATTTCGAGAGTCGTGGTTCAAAAATGACGAATTTTGCAAATGGCTTGTGAAAAATCCCAAAAATGAACCACACTGCAAATTATGCAATCGGACAATCCAGGGAGGAATCACACATTTGAAAAGACATGCCCAATCTGGAATGCACCAGAAAAAATTTAAAATGCTACACAATTACCTAAGGTAAACAAATATAAAAAGCTGACTTGGTAGATATTAATTTTGTCATTTTTGACCCAACAGGTTTCTGGCTTTTTCAACAAGAAAAAAAAAGTCTCACTTGCAGCTAGGAAAGGCGAGCTCAAGATGATTGGATTCATTGCAGAACATAACCTGGCACTGTCTACATTAGATCATCTCCCAAAATTGATTGCTTCCATCTGTCCGGATTCCGAAATCGCGAAACGACTCAAACTGTCGAGAAGAAAGGGAACAAAACTCATGAAAGAGGTTATATCCCATGAACACAATGCAGAATTGTCTAAAATGTTGTCAAAGTTGAAATTTTCTCTAATTACTGATGAGACAACAGATGTTTCGACATCAAAATGTCTTGTACTTGTTGTGAGATTCTATGATGATGAAAAAGAATGTGTTGTTGATAAATTTTGGGCGTTGTTGAGGCTACGAGATTGTAGTGCACAGGGAATTTTTGATGTTTTGGTCAAGCACTTTTCAGACAATAATGTACCTCTCAACAATTTGATCGGTTTCGCAGTTGACAACGCAGCTGTAATGATGGGGACCTTTAACGGGGTGCAAGCAAAGCTACAAGAGATAGTACCAGATTTGTACGTCCTTGGGTGCTCCTGCCATTCTCTCCATCTCTGTTCGACGGCTGCTTGCCAACATATACCAGATTCGGTGGAAGAGCTGACTAGGGACATATATGCATATTTCGCTCATTCGAGCAAGAGGATTGAAAGTTTTGAAGAATTTCAATCATTTGTCAACATTGAAAGTCATAAAATCCTGAGACCATGCCAAACTAGATGGCTCAGCTTTCAGTCCGTAATAAGACGGTTTCTTGAGCAATGGCCTGCTTTGATTCTGTTTTTTTCGTGGCGAATCCGATGTAGAAAACGTAGCCAAAGCAAAGCCAATTCTGAAAGCCATGAACAATGTTGTCTTCAAGCTTTATTTCCAGTTTCTTGATTTCATATTGGAAATTGTGAATAAAATCAATGTAGAATTCCAATCTGAGAAATACAAATTTCACGTCCTCCTGCCTCGAATCAAGGCTCTTTTTTTGACCATTTTAAAGTTTTTCATGAAGGCAGACTGCGTTGATCAAACAGAAATTGACAAAATTATCTATCACCCAGATCACTACTTGGAAATTTCAGAAATGTATATAGGGGCAAAAGTTGAAATGGAGCTACTGCAGTCGGATGTGAATTTGAATGATTTATCCAAATTGAGAACGTCATGCCTGAAGAGGAAACTGAAAAAATTACTGATTTATTATTTTGAATTGTTCCTATTGTTTTTTTTTTGTATGGTTACTGTTTTATTATTTCACTGTTTGAAATTGACAAAAATGTCATTTATTTTCAGTAATTACTTTTATAGTTATCATTATTATAAACCAAGTCGTCACTAGAGAATTATCTAATGTGATGCTGTTTTTTTGGTGATGGATTTGATCTCTTGTTGATTATTTTGAGTTGTTGAAAAATGTAGTACTAGTACTAGTAGTCCACAAAGTGCCAATATTTACCCAAATAGTACCTGTTTTTTTTTTAAGTAGGTAAACTAGTGTGATATTGAAAACTTTTGCTGTTGCAACGTGCCAATAAGTATACCTAAGATTCATACCAATGTTAAGAGTGATAATTTTGTTGTATTTATAGATATTTTTATAGCATTTATCTAAATAAATACTTGATATATTAAATTCAAGGACTTTAATTTTGAGTTTTTCTGGCAGAAATAAATTCCGCCGCTGTTTTGTGAAATCGATAGGTAGCTACTTTCTAAAAATCCTTGAAACAATCAAAGAATTTGAGAATCATTCTATACTTACTTCACTATACTTCACCAATATACTTTCTCAACAGTAAAAACACATAATTAGCAACATTATTATAATCATTTTCCCGGATTTTCTTGTCTGCGGTGCAGTTGTTGGAGAGTGTATTTTTAAATTTCAAATTTGCCGCCATGTTTTGCACCTATTACAAATAATTAATGCCATCTATTCATAGACAAGGACAAAAGTAGAAGAGGCAAGATACCTGCGCGGCTGTGTAATTTGTTGGCCGGCCATTTTGATTACATAACGGTTTTTCCTGGCGGCAATTTTAATTATGACAGGTGGGTGACAGTACTGACAGTGTACTTGATGACAGCTACGAAGTTTTAGGTTAGACTGATTTGTTGTGATCGAACTTTTCTCGGCGCCGATATTTGGTTTTGCGTAAAAGATAACAATATAATTGAATGTTGAGGGTTATTCATGTTCGTTTCCACGAATTCTACTTCATAACCAGATATTATATTCCTGGGATGCATTGCATGAATAATGCATTGTCGAGTGCATTGTACTTGATGAATTATTGTCAAGAAATGGAGAATGATGTCCGCAGTTTTATATCCACTTAGAAGCTGTGAAACAGATATCGAGGCCTCTGTGTGAAGTGTTCGTTTTGCGATTTTTCCTGTGTAATAAAGTTTGATCGAACCTGATCAAACTTAGCAAATGCATCAATAAAGGGTGTCTTGTTATACCTATCAAAATTTGCAAAAACATCAAGCAATTGATGAACCCAGAGATGAGAAGATATCCTTTCATACGTAACGCTGAATTTAAATAATCAAATTTCACTCCGGTAACTAAATTTTGTTTTTAGTTTTCCACGGGGTGATGGGCTTCGATTGTGGCTCGAGACAATTGGAATGATGAAGAAATAGCTTGGAAACGTCTTATGAGAAAGGCTCAGTGCTGCTGATTTGTTCGAGGCATTTCGAAGTAATGTAAATAAAATTTTATCTACACTCCCAGGACCCGAGCCAGAACCTCGTTTCGCACAATGACATTTTGAAACACCACAATTTTATCTTGAGGGAAAGTGCTCGTAAGATGCTATTTGAAAATAAGATTAGTTGCAAAATCTAGCAAAAAAACGTGAAGCGAAGAGCTGATTCAGTGTAATGTTCAACAAACACTTTCCAAACTTGTAATATTTTATCTTAAGTAAAACATTGAATATTTTTCTTGAAATTTTATTCTGTAGCTCAAATCAAGCACATGTCGTGGGCCTTATGCCCATACGTCTATGGCCCATACTCACAGTCGGTCTCCGATTTAAGCACAATCCAACTATGGCAACAATTGTTATAATTGTCCGAAGGACTTGAGAGATGCGAAGTCGGAGATCGAGCGAAGTATTGACTACGAGTATGAGGATTAGTCAAGGCCGTGAGCAGAAATTCTTGAGTTATTTGTTTCGTTTACAAAGTATAACCTACAAATTGTCTCATGACTGTCATCTGTTTTGACGTCTGTCTATGATTTTGACTCGCGCGTACTCCCCCCATTAAAATTGCCGCCTTGGAAAAGCCGTTATGACCTAAAAATGGCGGACCCCATGCGATATCGGCTGAAATGGATGCGCAGTGGTTCTTCCTTCTTCTACTTTTGTCCTTGTCTATGCATCTATTACACTTTTACGTCAGATGTCGTTACAATGGGGTGTTTTCTCTGCAGTTGTCAAGTTTTCAAGTAGATGGCAGCAGGGGCCAACCCGGGTTATTTTCCCACTACTTTTTGAACGGTTCTCTCATGGAGGGGGTTTTCCTTTTGACTTTGGTGTCTGCCTGCCGGGTCGGCTGTCATGTCAAGTCAAGTATGGATGTGTGTCGTCAGAGGTGAGGAAGGAATTAGATGGAAAAAAACTACGTACACTTGGCTTTCAGAGTAGAGGTCTTTAGTATAGATGTTTTTGAAGAAGAGCATGATTGTATTCTTGAACATGGACAGTGGGGCACACGGCACGGTGGCAGGTAGGTTGCAATAGGTTTCAAATCGGCCGGCGCCGGCGTGCCCGCGAACTGCTCTTCGAGTGCTGTCTTCCGGACGGTCCCTCTGGCAAACATTTGCACGGTCATTGGGCCCTTTCTACGAAGGCGTAGAAGGGACATACCCCAATATTTTTTTTACCTCCACACTATTCTCACTTTGTATCACGAAATTTCGACTTATAACACGAAATTTCGACTTATAACACGAAATTTCGCGTTATATCACGAAATTTCGACTTATAACACGGAATTTCGACTTATAACACGAAATTTCGACTTATAACATGAAATTTCGCGTTATATCACGAAATTTCGCGTTATATCACGAAATTTCGACTTATAACACGAAATTTTGCGTTATATCACGAAATTTCGCGTTATATCACGAAATTTCGACTTATAACACGAAATTTCGACTTATAACACGAATTCGTGTTATAAGTCGAAAACGAAATTACGACTTATAACACGAAATTTCGCGTTATATCGCGAAATTACGACTTATAATACGAAATTTCGACTTATAACACGAAATTTCGCGTTATATCACGAAATTTCGACTTAACACGAAATTGTGCGCGCGCATAGTTCACGCGCGTTCAGTTCAGAATCAGATCATCTCATCGGCCGTTGAAGCAACAAGTCTGTGCCGTGTATCCAGCGCCAACGCCAAGTAAACCGATAGGTAAGAATTAACAGGTGAGTAAATTTCATGATACATACTTATAGGTATTGGACTATTGGTAGGTACCTCTAAGGTATTGCGCATGGGGCTGCATTTTTCCGGTCAGAAACACACTCCATGTTCCAATCGTTATATACAGAGGGTAGGTATATAATACAATGTAGATAGGTATCTACCGAGCCTGCTCTACTTAGGCCAAGACTCACCGTCGGTTCCACAAAACAGATAAGACGAGATTAGTTGATTTGAGATTTTTGTTTGTCAATTTGTAGCTGACTAATCAATGGAAATGCTGGTTTATCCCTCAATAATAAAAAGATGATGGGTCTAGTACAGATTTCAGGCATTTTTTGTGAGTTATCACCTAGCATTCAGCAGAAAAAAGTGCAGTTGATCTGCAATCAGCCTTGATCGCTGATCATCTTTTTTGTGGAACCGACGGTTAATCCCTTAGCCCTAATCTACCTAAACAGAAGGTCAGAGTAATTGTACAGGAAGCAATCCCGCTGAGTGTAATTATTGTTCATACAGGGTTTGTTGCGAATAGGTGAATGCTAGGTACTTTCTTCTGGAAATTGCATTGCTTTGGAAGGATGCCTTGGATATACCGGGTGGGCCATAATAAACCGGAATACATTTTTTTGCCTATAAAATTTTTATTCCTTGACCGATTTTGACGGGAATGGTACCAACGGAAAGCCAATAGACTAGGTCGTACACCACAAAAGTCAAAATGGCCGTCACTTCAAAATTCAAGATGGCGGAAATGTTTGAATATACACCTTCTTTTGTTTTCGTTCTTTTTGTTCAAAAGTTATAAAAACTGTAAAAACAACAACATAATCGGAAAGAATGGAGTTTTTCTCACAATTCAAGACTATTTTGAGCTCATTCGGTCCATTCATTCTAGAGTTATACCGAAATTAAAAAAAGCCTACTTCACATGCTCTGACCAAAAATGATGGTTTTAAATTTTGGTTTCCTCCCTATAAAATTTTTATTCCTTGACCGATTTTGACGGAAATGGTACCAACGGAAAGTCAATAGACTAGGTCGTACACCACAAAAAACAAAATGGCCCTCACTCCAAAATTCAAGATGGCGGAATTGTTTGAATATACACCTTTTTTTGTTTTCGTTCTTTTTGTTCTAAAACTATGAAAACTGTGAAAACAACAACATAATCGGAAAGAATTGAGTTTTTCTCACAATTCAAGACCATTCCGAGCTTATTCGCTTCATTCGTTCTGGAGTTATAGCAAAATTAAAAAAGGCCTTCTTCACATGTTCTGACCAGAAATGATGGATTTAAATTTTGGTTTCCTGCCTCCCAAATTTTTGTTTTTCGGGACCGATTCCACAAAAATTGGTGTCAATGGATATCCAGTTAAGATAAGCTTTGATGGCAATATCATGGCGATCGAAAGAACCTGATCTACTCCAAGATGGCAGACAAAACTGAAAAATACAAGTTTTTCCGTATTTACCTGAAGATAACGCAGTGCTTGATCTGTTGAGAAGATAAATCATAAAATACAACACGAACAAATTGTTTCATAACTTTTCCATAACAATACTGTTACAATACTAAATTAATATTAATGGAACTGATTATTAACTGGCGTCCACCAGTGATTTCGAACTTTTCGTAAAGATGCGCAGAGCCTTGAAAAAAAAACAGGTTCTTTTGATCGCCATGATATTGTCCATCAAACTTATTTAGGTAATCATTGGACATCCATTGACACCAATTTTTGTGGAATCGGTCCCGAAAAACAAAAACTTGGGAGGCAGGAAACTAAAATTTAAATCCATCATTTCTGGTCAGAACATGTGAAGAAGGCCTTTTTTAATTTCGCTATAACTCCAGAACAAATGGAGCGAATAAGCTCGGAATAGTCTTGAATTGTGAGAAAAACTCGATTCTTTCCGATTAAGTTGTTGTTTTCACAGTTTCCGTAGTTTTTGAACAAAAAGAACAAAAACAAAAGAAGGTGTATATTCAAACAGTTCCGTCATCTTAAATTTTGAAGTGACGTCATTTTGACTTTTGTGGTGTACGATCTAGTTTATTGGCTTTCCGTTGGTACCATTCCCGTCAAAATCGGTCTAGGAATAAGAATTTTATAGGCAGGAAACCAAAAGGGTACTATCTGTTTTTTCAGAATTTTGGGCCATCATGAAGGCGTCATGAGTGAACGATGATTTTTTGTATATAGGTCAATAGAACCTTAATATTCAAATGTGCAAAGTTATAGAGTTCACTCATGACGCCATCATAACTCAATGGTGGTTCTTGTGTTCCCGTTCCGCGGATTAAAGCTATTTTTTTGTGGTCCAGGAATGGTAGAAAAAATAGCGAACAAAAATGAAGCCCAGCTGGATTTTTAGCGCATTTTCGTAAGAGAATGACGCTTATATGGCCGGTTTGTCTGTCTGTCTGTCTGTCCGTCTGTCTGCCTGTCCGTCTGTCTGTCCGTGTAGAGATTAGGGAGTTGTACTCCTCCTCGGGGAATGAAGTTGGAGCCTTGGGACTTTTTTTGAATGATAGCTGATGTCCCCAAAGGTGGCCAATGGGCATTATTTTTTTTATCCATACATAGTTATTATTATTATTATTATTATCAAAAAACAAAGATTTACTGTGCACTTCTAAGAAGTTGAACTCCTCCTTAGGGAATGAAGCTAGAGCCTTGGAACTTCATTCGATGGATAGCTGATATCCCCAAGGGTGGCCAATAAGCTTTTTGTTTATACATACATAGTTATCACTATTATTATCAGAAAACAAAGATTTTCTGTGCGCTTCTAAGAAATTGAACTCCTCCTCAAGGAATGAACCTGGAGCCCTGGAACTTTTTCCGATGGATAGCTTACGTTCTCAAGGGTGGCCAGTGGGCAGATTGGATTTCATGGTTGCGCCGCCATCTTGCTGTATATAAGCGCAGTTAAGCATGTAGTTCAACATACTAAAAGTCCACCGTGAGCTTCGGCCGTTGTAGCCTCGAAAAGAACTTGAGGATCAGTTTTTCGCGTTCATCTTGTGAACGATGGCACTTGGATAAAAAATACCCGGAGAACAAATGTTGGGAATTCTATTATCTATAAGAAAGGTCTCCACATATTCCATCACCAGACTACTCCTCCTTTGTCAAAACACAAGAATAGTAAAATAAATAGTAAAAAGTAAAAAGAAATAAATAGAATATAATTGAGACAATCGAATTAAAACACACACTGTTTATTTCTGCGTACTACAGTAGATACACGCCAACAATTATCTACTTGGAATATCGCTGTGATTATCGCTCGCTTATTCGCTCGCTGTCTCTTCCAATTCAATACTGACTGTCGCGCTGTTGGACGTGCCTTTTATATGCCTCCGATTAGCGCTCCAGAGCTTCCTAACATCTTCCAGCGGTTTCTAGACCACTCCTGAATAATCACACACACCTTTCGCGTGCTTTCCGTGTGTTTTGAAATCTGCACCTCCGCCAAAATAGACAGATGTGTCTCGATCTAACGTTGAAGTCTCCCAATCGCGTATTCATCTGAAATGCACCAGATAACTCCCCACTTCTACACTGCGATCTAATGGATGGAAGAATCTAAAAAGATCCCGTGTTTACCAGTATGCACGGAATAGCCGCTAGTAACACTGCCCCCCTCTTAAGCCTGTTCGTCCCGAATAGGCTCATCGTTACACCCAGAGTAACGTGCTAGGCGATTAAGGTGGACAACTTTCATCTTAGCTCTTGGGGCTTGCTGCATTCTGTACACGACGTCATTAATCCTCTTGACTACCGTGTACGGTCCTTCCCACGACGGATGCAACTTCGGAGACCTTCCTTTCTTGCGTTGAGGATTGTACAACCAGACCAGCTCACCTGCTTGAAATCCCGTGGAGTTCACCCTCAAGTCGCAACGGGTCTTCATTCGGTCTGTCGCGATCCGAATCCGGTTCCGAACCAACTCGTGGATGTCACACATTCTTTGCTTTAAGTCGTCGACGTATTCGGGGATGTCTTTAGGATCATTCTCCGTCATGCCAAATTGCAAATCGCAGAAGAGGCGAAGCTCTCTGCCAAAAAGAACACGTGCTGGTCTGCTGGTGTTTCCCCTGTGGTGTCGTGAATGGCAGCGCCATACGCCATCAGGAATATCGGCAGATGACGACCTTCGACAGGTGCTGCTCCATCGTCTTGTTGAACCGTTCAACCATTCCATCGGACCGTGGGTGAAAAGGCGTCGTCCTGGTCTTCTGTATCCCGAGTAGAGTACAGACACCTTGAAACACGTTGGACTCGAAGTTTCGTCCCTGGTCTGAGTGTAACTCCAGAGGTACTCCGAAGCGGCTAATCAGATTGCCTACTAGCACCCTTGCCACTGTAGAAGCCTCTTGGTTGGGTAGGGCGTACGCTTCCGGCCACTTGCTGAAGTAGTCCAATGGCAACCAGGATGTATTTGTCGTCATCTTCTGTTGTCGGAAAGGGGCCAGCCACATCGATCGCGATGCGTTCAAAAGGCGCTCCAACATTGTAAGTCTTCAGCTCCCCTCGGCTGCGAGTTCTTGTTCCTTTGCTAGTCGCACAAACCTCGCACTGGCGACACCATGTTTCCACGTCGTTCCGGCAGTTCACCCAGTAGAACCGCTCGCGCACCTTGGCCAACGTCTTGTTCACCCCAAGGTGCCCTCCAGTGACGCTATCGTGCATCTCCTTCAGGACCTCTCTCACTCTCTTCTTGGGAAGCACCAATTGAACCATCTCCTTCTTCCTATCAGGACTCTCCCAGACCCTCTTCAGCAGCCCATTCTCCATCCTCAGATCATTCCACTGAGCCCAAAGAGCCTTGAATTCGGGCCCTTCACTAAAGATCTCGGCCCATTGGGGTCTGTCCTGGCCAAGTTCCTTCCTTTCAGCAAGCGTACCGATGGCTGGGCTCTCACGCTGCTCATTCTTGAGCTCAGCCGTAGTCCAATTTCTCGGAATTTCGACAACGATTGCCTTGATTTCGACGTTTCCATTCTGCTGGTCTATCCTCTTGCAGTGCTTACAGTCCTCGTCTTCTTCGCATGGTCTTCGAGAAAGAGCATCCGCGTTGCCATGACTTCTTGCGGGGCGATGTTGGACCTTGAAGTCATACTGTTGCAGTTTCTCGATCCACCGTGCCAACTGTTCCTCGCGATTCTTTAGCTGCAGTAGCAATTTTAGGGCAGCATGGTCAGTCCTCACCAAAAATTTCTGGCCATAGAGGTACTGGTGAAAGTGATCGACAGCTTTCACTATGGCCAGTAGCTCCCTACGCGTCACGCAGTAGTTTCTTTCAAGCTTGGTTAACACCTTGCTGTGATACTCTACTACTCGCTATTGGTCCTGCTGGTGTTGTGACAGCACTGCTGCTATTCCGCTGTTGCTGGCATCAGTGTCCAAGATGTACTGTCCTTGTGGAAGAGGGTATGCCAGAATAGGACTCGAGCACAATGCAACTTTCAAAGTCTTGAATGAGTTTTCACATTCCGTGGTCTTACGCAGCCTTTGTCGATATATCTTCACAGCGTGAGATCCACTCTACGGATTCACACTTGCCCAGGGTCTCTCCTTCCTTGATTGTTTTGCACGTCTTGTTCGGGTTAATGATTCTGATCGGGATTTTTGTGTTGTCCATGTTAATTAATGTCTTAGCCATGATGCAGCTGGCAGCTGTGTCGGGCTCAGCAATGCCGGCGACATGTCCTCCAGGTTGTCCGTTCCGTGTTGCCCACGCGATTTTCTCGGAGATGGCGGCTACACGAACGGTTTTAGCCTAAAGTAGGCGGATTTCTTCAGCGGTCTTCAGTGGAGTCAGTGGATGTTCTAAACGCCAATTCCTCGTTTCCGATTTTCAACGTCCGCTGTCCAACATCCAGGATGAATCCGTACTTATCCATCAAGTCCAGGCCAAGCATGAAGTGGTCAACAATGTCAGTGACCAGGAACTTTTCTCGCAGCAGAAACCGTCCAAAGCGAATGCTCACTTCAGCTTCTCCGTACAATGTAGCAGACTCTCCGGTAGCTGTAGTCAAACGAGCGCCGTCTCTTAGTGGCACAATGCGTTGTTTTCGAAGTATTCCTCGTCGAACAATTGACTTAGTGGCTCCGGGATCGATTACGAACTCGCAATTGTCCTCGTCAAGCTTTCCACTAAGAAGAAGGCTATTGGGCGACTTCCGCAGCAGTGAGACGAAGTTACTCCTGGGGCATTGAGAACTGCCAGCTAACGTGCGCCCTTTTAGCGCTAGCTGGAATAAGTTTTCCTGATAGCGTCCATCAGGGCTGGGAGTTCTCCGTCCCGGTGTGAAACGGTCACTTGAACTCGACCTTTGCCTGCAGTCCCGAAGCAGATGTCCTGGTCTTTTACAGCCGAAGCAACGCGGTCTTCCTCCAGCTCTTTGCTCGCCTTAGGGTCTGTTCCGAGACATAGCGCTGAGAAGTTCCTCAAACATCTTCTTCACAGAATTCTCGGAGGTATGTGATGCTACGGATTCGTCAAAGTTCACCTCTCTAAGATTATGAGAGCGCGAATCATTTTTGGCTGCCTCAATGCGAATAGCTTGGAAGAGTGCGTCGCTGATGTTGGCTGGATTGCTGATCATGACCATCTGACGCAATTCTGGATCTTTTGTTTCGCCCATGAAAGTTTCTTTGACGATGTCGGCCAAAACATCCGCTGGGCGCTGAATAAGCCAGGTGAACCAGCCTCAGGGCTTCGGATTTGAATTCCTGAAGGCTTTCTCCGCTCCTTCGTGCCCTGGCCTTCAGCTGGGTTTGATGGATCTGCCGCACATGATTGTCCCTATACCGGAGCTCCAGGACCCTCGTCAGCTTGGCAAAGTCCTTCTGCTCACTCTCAGGAATCTTCTGGAGCAACTCCAATACTGGGCCTCTAAGAGCCAGGACTAGAGCTGTAGCGCTCTCATCCTCGCTACATGCGTTTACTTCAGCAGCGGCATCGAACTGCCTCTTATAGGTTGTTCATAGGCTTTTCCCATCGAAGTTCGGCAGCTTCACACGGTGAAGCTACCAAATCACAAATGTTCCGATCGTCCGGTAGTCGTAGGCCGAATTACTCTCAACTATACTTTCTGAAGAATCACACACACCTTCCGCGTGCTTTCCATGTGTTCTGGAATCTGCACCTCCGCTAAAATGGACAGATGTGTCTTGATCGAACGTTGGAGTCTTCCAATCGCGTATACTTCTGGAATGCACCAGATCGCTCCGCACTTCTACTGTGCGATCTTATGGATGGGAGAATCCAGAAAGATCCCGTGTTTACCAGTATGCACGGAATAGCCGCTTGTAACAATAGTATAGATGCTCGATGCTAAGGACTGTATGAACCTTGAGGTTTACGGCAGCCTTATGCCATTTGGTCGAGCATTTGGTAGAAGTGTTGTTTGATTCATTCTCTTTTGATTGGAACTTGAAGCCATCAATACCAACTATGCCGACGGCATATACAGGGTGAAAGAAAAATACAAGTTGAACATTTGTACCTCAAGAACTCAAATAGGTGAAGATCATGTGAATTGTCATAAATAAATTGAATTCTATGATGATGAAGTCGTCTTAAACTTCAGTGAGATATCTTGAGCCCTTCCTGAAATATATTCAAAAGACTGAAGTTATTGTTACAGACTTTTTTTTTCGTATATTTGTAATTCTTCAGATATTGAATCGAAACTTGAACTTTTCGCGATAAATTACATAAAAAATGACATAAGACAAAAAAAAGCGATCTCCAGCCAACTTGAAAAAAAAAATTGACTCTTCACTCATGTATTTTTGTTCTTGAGGTGATGTTCAACTTCTTATTTTTCATTTCTTCCTTCACCCTGGATTATGCCACCGCACCGGCATAGATGGTATTGATAGCTTCAAGTCTTAATCAAAAAGGATGAATCAAACAGCACCTCTTCTGAGTGGCATCCCGTCATCCTGAAACTCAAAGTTCATACAGTTTTCAGCATCGAGCATCTGAACTATTTCACTTTTCTTCTGTTTTGACTCTCGAACTCATTACTATGACGATGCAGCAATAAGTACCAGTTTCAAGTATTGGAAAATCAATATAATGCAAGTGCAACTCCTAGCGCGGAAGTCGCCATAGGCAAGATTTCAACAATAATGTTAGGTAAATAGTATGTAATCAGAAGTATAGATGCCTACCGCGTCGTTATATGCGAGAGAAGGAACACAGAAATATCCTAATACAGACTTACAGACAATTCCATCAAAGTTTTACGAGCACGAGCGAATCAACTTTATCACTCTAATAGTTTCTATGTAACAACCAATAGCATGGCCAGTTGCCTAGTTACTGTGAAAGTGTGATGTTGATTCGTTCATAAAAGTTTGATGAAACTGGAGGTCAGTCCCGTTTTTTAAAGGCTGTATACGCAGGGTATCAATATTTCTCCCTCAAAAATGAAGATGAAGAGATATGAAGATTTTGATGGCATTCCATTAAATAGTCCATCTTGTTCCCGTTTGGATGACCCCACATTTGTTCAGAAGCCGAATAACCCTGAAACACTGAAGATTGCTGGGGACATTTTTTTGACATGCGAAAAAATTATCAACTGTTTTATAATTTTGAGAGACGTAGAAAATTGATACATTGCCGTTTTTTTAAGTTAGGTAGTTTCAAGTATTTTTTTACATACTTGATCGAAAAAACGCTATGCATCAAGTTTTCTAATACACTTAGTACACCGCATGAAAAAATGAGTTTTTATCTTCATTTTTGAGGGAGGAATCTCAAAGATATCTTGTTTTTTTGGAACAATCTGTCAATTAAACAATCAAGTTAATTGTTTTTTGACACTTTTTTGGCCGATTGTTCCAGAAACTGTGAAAGAAATTATGTAGTGTAATATACAGCTATATAGGTATTTGCTCGCAAAATATTTGGACAAACTTGGTTAACTCAAAGCTTGATTTCGCCTTATGTCATCTTCGTACTGCCGCCTAGTGTGTAGTGTATTAGATAGATAGATAGATAGGTCGTTATTTCATTCCATTTTACCAATGTCGTGTGGAAGCGTCACAGTGTGTACATTTTATAGCAATGCGTAATAAAAATGAATACCAATTGCATTCAAATATGGATAAATAGATCTAAAATAAATAACTATAAATAGATAAAATTACAAATAGATACAAAAATATAGAAAATTATGGAAAACAACAGACATGGTATAGATCAAAACACATCATCATGAAAACATCTTGAAACTTAGGACTTGATCTACGTCTGCATCATCAATGAACTCCTGCGTCCTGCACCAAGTTCCTGCTCAACGCGGAGAAAAGTTGGATGGGAGACCGCCGATAAGTAGTGCCAGTGAGCTCAGTTCTAAGCCGGCTGAAATCCTTCCTCGGGTGATCCTAGGCACCTCCTCCCCCCCGAGTAGAACATGCCTGATGCAGCCGGCAGTACGGAACTGGGAGGGGTACAATGGGCCCACTGATGAGGTCCACGTGTCAAGAACTACGTTCCAACAACTCCCCAATTATAAACCCTGAATCAATAACCCCAAACACAACATACCACCGCGGACAAGTTGTAGATCCCCTTTTCGATTGGGGAGAAATTATTATTTTTGTTTGATTTCACTACAAAAACCTCGTAGTACTTCACATCATGCATGTACGATCGCGCGCAAAAAAAAACGGAGACACTGAAAATACTTTGAGACTTAGTTTTTAGACTTCCAGTTGTGTAGTGGGATGTTTGTATGCATTTTTTTGCGTGCACACTAGTGTGGTCAATCAACATAGAAAAATGCACCAACCTCACACAACTAGAAGTCCGGAAACTCGGGCCCTTAAGTATTTTTGGTGTCTCCGTTTATTTTGCGCGCGATCGTACGTCGAATCTTAGGTGCAATCTATAGTGGCGGCACATGTCTTCGGGACATGGTGAGCTCAAGTATTCCAGAATTAAGAATGTGCTTTTGTTAAAGCGGACAAATATTTGTCGTGTCAGTGAAGGGAAGAGTCGCTAGTTGCTGAGTTTCAGGGACACAGCCTCCTGTGGATGTACAAAGATTGAAATTGGCTGATGCGGCAAGCTTCCAATTTGACTACGGTTTGTTTTGATTTTGCCATTCAACATTCAACATACTGTTACGGTTTTTGCGTTTGAGTATATCGCTTCAACTTCTCGCTGTTATCGCTTTGACTTTGATACTGGTCCGTTGACTGATCCGCGATGTTAATATATCTCCGACTATTGTTCTGGAATCTTCAACTGGTTCTCCGGCAAATTCCATATTGATCGCTGCAAATCGTTTCGAGGCGACTCTGGAACAATCCCACACTTTTCGCGTGCATTACCGCGTGCTCTGGATTTGCGGCACCTCCGCCAATTGGCCAGATGTGTCCTACTCGGCTATTGAGTCTTCCATGTTATTTAAATCGCCAAGCCATTGTGTTTGTTCCTGACTGTTCAGAGCTTCGCACTTGTAACACTGCGATCCGATGCGAACAATCTAGAGAGATCAGGTGTGCTCTAGAATGCACGAGAGTCTCGCCGCTCGTAACAATACTAAGTAGGTATACAATGAGAGACAAGAAGAGAAGCGTTAGAGCTAAATTGTTACTTTTCTCCCCAGTAGTGGCAGAAGAAAAAAAAAGCATAGGTACATCACAAAAAAATTATAATAAGGTCACAAAAAACTTTTTTTTTCTTGGTGTACGAGTTCAAACTAGTTCGTATAGTAAATCTAAGATAATGATTGCATTTAGAAGGTTGGATTTGGTCGAAAACGATACTCAGGTACGATATATTGGTCTAGCATATGAATTCCCAATTTTCAACGTCATGTTTCACCCTGTACACGCCATCTGTCAAAATGACTCAACATCCAGAAGTGTTTAGTAAGACTCAAAGAATGAGTATGCCAAGTTTCATAACATTATCACCAATAACACCAAGTGAACAACTATATTCCCCAGTACCCGTACTAACGTAACTCTAGGCCCAGGAATAAGCTTTTTAATTTCTTGAAATCAATCACTCTGAAAACAGCTGGGGAGAAGAAATATATGTGAAAATATCAGAAATTACTACCTTAAGTACAATTAAATTTGATAGGAGCAAATAGGGCAGCTAATCGACCACAATTTGAAAAAAAAAACCTTCCGCTAGGCCCAAAATGTGCCCAAACCAGATAATACCCTTTAAAACCATCATTTCTGGTCAAAACATGTGAAGTAGGCCTTTCTTAATTTCGCTATAACTCCAGAACGAATGAACCGAATAATCTCGGAATAGTCTTAAATTGTGAGAAAAACTCCATTCTTCCCGATTATGTTGTTGTTTTCACAGTGTTCATAACTTTTGAACAAAAAGAACGAAAACAAAAGAAGGTGTATATTCAAACAATTCCGCCATCTTGAATTTTGAAGTGACGGCCATTTTGACTTTTGTGGTGTACAACCTAGTCTATTAGGCATCTGCGGCACGTGACCAAGTGGGCGTGTCTACTCTGCTTGGAGGATAAACATGTGATAGGTACAGCAGGTAGGTAGGAGAACCAAGGCCTTCGAAATAGGTTTATTCAACAAGTATCTGTGAACAATACAATTTAATTAGAAAGCGTGACTTTGCCTTGGCGCTGTCGGGTCGATACTGGTGCAGCTCCCGCTCGATATATCCCATCCGCTGCGCTGCTATCCTTTTTACGTGCAGCGCCATCTCGCGTCCTCCGTGCTGTACTCCCTCGCTGTATAGTCAGGGCCGTACTGGCCTATTCCACAGGCTGCTGACACGGCCATCCTGACGGCTGGCGTCCTCGACAGCAAGCCACTTAGGAACCAATGGCGAAGCGACCTCCTGACAGCAGACACTCCAACGTGAAGGAGTGCGAAGCACACAAAGGTGGTGTGGTCGGCTGCGAACAATTTGTAAGCACGAAGGGGAATGGCAAAATGGGGCAACGAAACAGAGGTATTCAAGGTTGGGAGGAACCACTGAGGGCACTGATACAGAACACTCTGAACACTAGCAGTGATCAGATCCTGATACAGTCTACCTCAGGACAGAGGTATTCAAGGTTGGGAGGAACCACTGAGGGCACTGATACAGAACACTCTGAACACTAGCAGTGATCAGATCCTGATACAGTCTACCTCAGGACAGACCTGGCACAGGTCACATGAGTCGAAGTGAGAACTTTTGGGTACCTACCTAACAATAGAAAGTTCAATTTCTCAGGGAGTTTGGGAAATACAGAGAACTCGACATTTGCAGAATAATGAGAGTTATTTGTAGAGGCGATAATAAATATGGTAACATATTTTAGTCAGAATCTGATGACGGGTAGGAAGACCAATATTTGAGGTGTTCTACCGCACAGACACCAACGTAGCGGCGTTGTTTTGGAATGGTTTTAATTTGTTGGACCACGTAACGGTCGCGCGGGAAAGACACTTGGTAAATTGGAAGGGCCCTTTCCATTTGGCGAGGAGGTTTTTTTGCTTTCACCTGTAGTGATAATGCTAGCTATGTTTACTACGACAAGGTCACCAACTTTGTTTTGAGTGGGGCGAGCGCGAGCGCGTTTTGAGTCGAATTTGATTTTACCTGTATGTTGTCGTTCAGTGGTAAGTTTGCTGGCATCTGCTCTGAGTTGTGTGATATCCAGAGAACCCGGTCCAGTGGAGGTGTCGATTACCGAGGAAAGGGTGCCAGTAGGTTGGGCACGGTATCCCATCAGGAGTTCCTGGGGTGTTGCATTCAGCTCCTGGTTCAGGGTGGTGTTCAAACCTAATTGGACAGAACGAAGGTGTGATGGCCAGTTGGCTGCGGCAGCTGCTGTGGTAGCGGCCAAACTCTCCTGGATAGTTCGGCAGTAGCGTTCAATTTGGCCATTTCCCCTTGGCATGCCCACCGTAATTACAAATTGGCGAATACCAGTAGTTTCGCAAAACTCTTTGAATTTCTTTGATGCAAAGGAGAAGCTGCATCACAAATTAGGCGACAGGGTGCCCCAAATGTTGCGATAATTTCTTTTAATTCGTGAATTGCGTGGGAAGATTTGGTGGAACGTACTGGTCGGATAATTATGAATTTTGTGAAAGCATCGATGACTAGAAAAAGATAGATGTAACCTTTGGAGGACTTGGGGAAGGGCCCCAAGTGATCAATGTGTATAGTATGAACGGAATGGCGATTTTGTTGATGGGGTGGAGGTAGCCGGGCTGCTTGCCTCCTTCAAGATTATGAAAGGTTCATGGTATACAACATTGGATGTATTTTTTTTTATGAAACGGCGCATTTTCGGGAACCAAAAGAGAGCTTGTATTGCGGCGAGGGTTTTGTCGAGCGCAAAGTGGCCTAAGTCGTCATGGTAGTGTTTTGTTAGCTGCTAACGGCAATGTTTTGGGATGACTAGTTTCGGTCCTTGGGACGAGTTGTGGTATAATTTTCCGCCTTTGACCTGTATGTTTGAAAAGGTCTTTGTTTTTATGCCGCTCGCCGGACATGATGAGTGTGATAATTTTGGCCGTTTCTGTATCTGACTGTTGAACACAAGAAACCCAATCTTGCTGATTGATAACATGGCAGTTCATTTCGTTACTGGAAACAGGATTGCGACTTAACGCGTCAACAAATGCCAACTGTACTCCGGGTTTGTGTATCACCTTGAACTGATACTCTTGTAGTGCAATAATCCATCTTGCGATGCGCGAGTTCATTTCTTTTTATTTCGAGAGCATTTTTTTAACGAGTTACAATCGGTGACTAGGGTAAGGGGGTGTCCTAACAAATGATGGCAGAAGTTTCTGATGGATTTAACCACTGCTAGTGTCTTAAGTTCAAATAAGTGGTAACGACTTTCGGAAGGGGTGGTTTGGACGCTATAATATGCTATCGGTGTTTCTTTTTTTGTTCACGAGTGGAACCAGAACTCCGGCGAGACTCTGGCTACTGGCGTCTGTGTACAGAAGCGTTTTGTGGAGGGGGTTGAACAGATGTAATAGACATTTTGATGTGAGGATGTTTTTGAATTCAGAAACGACACGATCTTGGTCTGAAGGAGTTCTTGGATGATACTCACAGTTCTTGGACAGGTGTATCGGTGGTCAGTTCGATTGAAAAATTAATGTTGCATTTGCCTACGTCGGTAAGTTTATCAGTGGCAAAACAGTCCTCAAATTGTGTGAAAAGTTTTTGGAGAGAGGTGGAGACATTAGTGGGGAATGACCCTGTATAACATGTTAGCGCCAGGCGCTCACCGGCCGGAGAAAACAATATGCCGTTGGGACCCTTTTCATAATAAATGTCGGAAGATTCGGAAAAATTGCGGCCGATGAGAACATCTGCAGCGTCAAGACATTTTTCACCCAAGAAAAATTCAAGTCGCTTTGTAACTTTGTCGAGAGTGATGACCGGAGGTGTTTGCAGGGTCGTTTCGGTGATGTGACCTCCAAGGTGCTGTAATTTTACCAGGGGAATAGACGTTTGTGGAAGTTGTAAAGATTTGGCCAAGGTCAAGGACATCAACGACACCTCGCTGCCGAGATCAACATAGCACGGGACAGTAACATTTGAGATGGTCATGGGTTTGATGAAAGGGTTTAGTCAGGGTGACGCAATAAAGTGGACCTGTTTGGAATTTTGTCCCTTATTTGAGGGATATTCGATGGCGAATTGTTTGCGAGTATCGCGGGAGTGGTCCTCGTTTTTGGATTGGTTATGGTAATAGCACATTTCGTGGAACTTATGCGCAAGCGTGATATCGAACATTGACGGATAAGCGAGTCTGCCGTCAACTGTCGAATTTTGCGCGAGATCCGTTTTCTCAGAGACTCTCACCTGCTCTCTGCTTTGTGATGTTTCGAAATGGTACAGACACGCGCCTGCTGTCTGATTTGCAGCCCCCATAAGCGCACAATTTTGTAGCGCCTTGTTTTAAACGATGCACGTTCATTTCCATGTGGAAATTAGCACGTTGGAGTTTCACGGTTTGTTGATTATGTCGGTTTGTTATTGTTATTGACTCGCAGGACTGTCATTTTCTGCCAAAAATCTCGTGCATGCGCTCAGTTCCGTGCAAAAAGTGTGACCTTGACAATTCCATGAAATGACCTATTGGTGTCGTCCCCTCTGTGTTTAGTTTCGCGATAAGAAAGGCAGTCGCAACGTTTATGGCCGTTTTTCTTGGAGTAAAAGCAAACCAGGGTGTTTTTGTATTGCTGAGCATTCCTGGGAATTTTTGAAAGGCCCGATGGGTTGTAACAAGTGTGCTTTCGCTGCGCAAGGACTGATCAGAGTCGAACGTTTTCAAATAGGTGGCTAATTCACCGGGGCCGGAGACTTTAGCAGTTCGAACTGCGAACTTGACATTTTTGTCGGTTATACCACCCATTATCAAATTGATGACGTCATCATTAATGAAATTCAGCTTCAACGAATTGACCATTGCTAACTTTTTGAACGTGTAGTCATAATACGAAGGGCGTCGCACGCTTTGTATTTCAACAAGTTTTCCAGCAGCGAATGTAGATCGCGAGTGGGTACGAAGGTTTTCGCCAACAAATGCTTCCATTCAAGCCAATTGCGACTGACGCTGGAAATACCTTCATAAAAAATTTTGCAGCTCCCGCAAGCTTCGGTAATGCGTAACAACACGTTTCTTGGTCAGACCATTGGGGTACGTTCGCCCATTCGTCTACTTTACTCAACCATTCGTTGATGTTGGTGGTAGACGGATCAAAATCGGTTACAATGTTTGTCAGAAAAGATGAACTTACATTCGGCCTCGTCACTTGTGGTGCACCTGTTGTTGTACCAAACCTTGGATCGTTTCCGCACTGGCGGCTCCACGGGGGGTACGACGGTACGGCCGTACCCCCTGTTGCAAATCAGGGGCGCCAGACGTCAAGCTTATAATTTTGAAAAAAAAATCCATAAGTAGTACCGATGGATTACTCTTTGTAAAAAACAATTTACGTGATAAAAACTCGCCAATGAAATTGATAATGTTACCTGTGGAAATTCGCTTTGGGCGTCGCGCGATAAAATCTTGGAACTATTCTCATAACATCTATGAAGGTGGAAAGAACTTCTACTCACAACCATCATAATCATTGTTTTTGAAAATGTTGGAAAATAAACCATTACGAACCATCGGCCCGCGGCGCGCTCTGCAGCTACCTTGGCTCTTGTCTGTAATGAACCTCTTTCCGTCTCGGTATGTAATGTACTATTATTCACAACCATTATGGTAATTGATTCATTACATACTATGTGAGACGGCGGGAAGTCACTCATTACCTACTCCGCGGAAAAAAGAAGAAATGGTTGCTTCAGAAGATACATTCCAGAATAATGCATTCAACCAAACAATGAGTAAGTAAATCCGTGTTTCTTATGAGCCAAGTTTCAGAAAAATTGATTCGCCAATCTGGAAGCTATGGCAAAAAAATATTTTCTAATCTGCTGAGGGCTAGAGCCTCCAGGCTCCGCCAGAACCAAAAGTTGGTCTACGATGACTGAAGACTGACTAAATACCCTGTTGGTGATTACAGAAGAGGCAGATAGGTGTAAATTTAGTTTTGTAGAATAGATGCGTAAAAAAGTTCAATTTATGCTATTAAAACCAAGTTGTTGTAATGATTGTTTTTCTTTGAAAACATAAAGAGAAGCAGGGGCGTACCCACGGGGGAAGGATGAAGGGTATAAATCCCCCCCTAAGGCTTCGACTAATATCCCCTGGCGAATTATCATTTGATTTGATTGCTTGATACCTACTTGACAGGTATCATTGTGTTTCAAAAACAGAATTTAGGTTATGTTTTTTGGATAGTTTTGCACTTTTGAGTTTTGCCTGAGCCTCGGAGGGAAGAGAAAAAATGAATTAGAGAGGCTCTCTTTTTTTCTGCTTATTATTGTCAATATTATTATTACTATTATGCCCAAAAATTTTCGCCTGCGGCGCTAGTTTTTAGTGGCTGCGGTCGTCCAGTACAGAGATGATCTTTTAAAAATACACAAAACCTCCTCGACCCCCCCCCCCTGTCCATAAATCTGGGTACGCCACTGGAGAAAAGCATGGGGCTTATTTTGATTGTAGCCCTTACCTTAAGGGCGCCTGATCGGTGAACCGTACCCTCTGTTCGAAAATGCTGGAGCCGCCAGTGCGTTTCCGTGAAAATCCTTACTGAATCCGGGGTGGTACTGGCGGCGCCGTGCAGTTCATTTGTTGTGATGGTACTCGGCCTTGACCCTGAACGCTGGAGCTGTTCTTCTCGCTCTCGCCGTTCAAGCACCTGCGGCAGCTCAGCTAACGGGGGGTGTACGATAGCCGGCGAAGAAATTGGCGCCGGCCGTCCTCGCTCTAGCGCTCGCCGCTCGGCCATCCGGCTATAAAATACTGTCAGGACGGAGACGAATGATCATCAGCACTGAATCCGTGACCACTTCTGATGATAGGTACAGCAGGTAGGTAGGAGAACCAAGGCCTTCGAAATAGGTTTATTCAACAAGTATCTGTGAACAATACAATTTAATTAGAAAGCGTGACTTTGCCTTGGCGCTGTCGGGTCGATACTGGTGCAGCTCCCGCTCGATATATCCCATCCGCTGCGCTGCTATCCTTTTTACGTGCAGCGCCATCTCGCGTCCTCCGTGCTGTACTCCCTCGCTGTATAGTCAGGGCCGTACTGGCCTATTCCACAGGCTGCTGACACATGTAACAATCGAGCATGGTGTATGCCTGGTGTATGCACGTAAACTGCGTATTCTCTGGTAAAATTACTTAAAACGTTGGTGTAATCAGTGTAATCAGCTCAGGAATACCTATGCCTAGCTTTTGTATGGTGGTGAAGTGCGGAAGCAACGCGTCCAGAGATCGAGTGGGATTCTATAGAATCTCTTCGATTCATGACACTTGACTGAACATTATTAAAGTTAATCCAACATTAATACCTACCTATTTTCAGAAAAACCAGCCAAGCTAAAAGGCAAAAACAATCCAGACTGGGTCCCTTCAATCAGCATATGGGATATCAATCCGTTCACCTCAGTAAATCGAGCACTATAGTGATATATACAAACGACTTCAAAAAAGAAATGAATTGACACCAGAAGTTTACAACATCATTCCGAGTTGCTTTTGCATTTAAACTGCTTTTCAATTAATCCAACTTGCTTGCATGCCAATAACGCACAAAAGATCTTATAGGTCGCAGTGCAGAAAGGATCCTCCGAGACCAAATGACCACCTTTAATCTTGCATGCCAATAACAATCAGCATAATGCGATGTTGTGGCATGCACTGTGGATATACTTAACTCTGTAGTAGTGTAGGATTTAGAAATGTTTGGTGAGACGAGTGCGGAGTTTTGTGAGTTTGTGAGTTGTGAGTTTTGAAAGGAACTAGTCGTGACAATACGTCCAATTAAACAAGTACCTATAATATACGATTTTATATAGGTACCTACTTCACGTTATCAATTGGGGAACTGAAAACCCCAAGGAAAATTAATTAAATTTTATAATAGTAGTTCACAGACGACCCTCGTGAGTCTCGTGAATCAGGTAGTTGTGTGACTGCTGTGCCACGGAAGCCCCCGGTATGATTCCTGGAGGCCAATTTTCTACTCTTCGCAACTTTAAAAAACGTTCGCAAGTTTGCGATTTCTGTAAATTCCAATTTTTGAGCCATCGTTTCTTTACGTATGCGCATCGATGCGCACGTTTTCATACGTTTTGCTGCGAGCGGACCTGGACTGGCGCAAGTCACTTTGCGTATACGCTTTCATGATGAAGTGAGGTTAGGTAGTAATGTTTTCATTGTTATCAATGAAACAAACAGCATTGCTGAAGGTATGTGGCGATCATGGTGCCGAGTCAGGTGGCTAATGAGATACAGCACGGAATAACTTCACGAATGCACCCTAAATAAAGAATTACTCACTCTTCTGTCATTTTTTTCAATCATCAGCTTCAGGGACACTGTTTAAAACTTGTCACGATGATGTTTAATTTTTTTCTTTTCATCGTCTGCAGTCTGCAGTGAAGCTTTGCATTTGCTGCCCACTAACGAGATCCAGGTTTTTGGAAATAGGTAATAATGTTCAGTTGTCTTCAACTGAACAACAAATTCAACTGTGAGTAGATAGATCTTGTCAAAATATTACGAAAACTCATGAACCGCTTTGTAGAGTTCGGCCTATTGTCAAAGATAGAGCCCTTTATAGTTAATTTTTTTTTATTTCAAAAATTTGTAACTTAGGAACATTTCGACAAAATTAGCCTAAATTTAGCGTTGACTGGTTTTATTGGCTACTTTTCCAATTTTTATGATGGTACAGGGTGTTCACGTATAAATTGGAGGCTTCCGCTCAAACATAGTTTCAAAAATTTAAGACCACTTTTTTTTCCGCAGGTTTCGAAGGCACTAAAATTTTCTGTCGTCTATCGCAAGTCATTGAGAATTTTTCTCAAATTAGACACGTCTATGTAATTATAGGAATTGATTCAGCTTTCCATCCTGATTATAAATATACGTATATCGTATATCCCACTCGATAGGTAAGTTAGGAAAACTACCAAGCAATACAGGGTGTCCGTTTTTCGAGGCTAAGCATGGGTATCTCGCTTATCTTTAGAGATACAGAGTCAGTTGAATTAGAAAAAAGTTGCGAATTTTCATGACAATCAATGATCTAAAAAGATATTTGACTTGTCAGTTTTAGTTTTCGAGATATCGAGAAAAAACTGAAATTTGTAATTTTTGTTTTAGTTTTTTATTTGAAAAACGGTTGAAGATAGCCTTTTCTAACTGAGACATTGTGGAGGCACTTTTCCAGGGGGAATTCAATGTTGCCAAAATCTTCATTCTAGCTTTCAAAACAACCGAGATATGACTTTCAACTTTTTTTTCTCTCATAGGCGCCATATTGGATTTTGACATTTTTGAATACAATATTTTCCTCTGGTTACAACGATGTGTCATATGCCACTGTTGAATTCATGCTTTTGAGTAAAAAATTTTTTTGATTAAGAGTGCTTTGAAAACAAAATCAGCACCGACAATAAAAAAAAGTAAATGTTGAACATTTATTCAACAATGACATGTGGCTCATCGTTGTAACCAGAAAAGAATACCGTATTCAAAAATATCAAAATCCAATATGGCGCCCATTCGAGAAAAAAGTTGAATGCCGTATCTCGGTTGCTTTGAAAGCTAGGATAAAGATTTTGGCAGCTTTGAATTCCCCTTGAAAAAGTGCCCTGACAATGTCTAGATTAGAAAAAGCCACCTTCAACCGTTTTTTGAATAAAAAATTGAAAACAAAAATTCAAATTCATGTTTTTTTACGATATCTCAAAAACTAAAATCGATACGTCAAATTTCTTTTTGGAGTATTGATCGTCATAAAAATGCGCAACTTTTTCCTAATTCAACCGACTCTGTATCTCTCAAGATAAGCGAGATACCCATGCCTAGCCTCGAAAAACGGACACCCTGTATTTCTTTTACAAAAGTTTGATTTTGTAAAGCCAAGTTAGGTTCAGTAAAAGTTTCAAACTATAGTGAAATCAATTTAAGTACCTAAAAATGATAGAAAATTTACTGAGTTACTTTAAAACAAAAAATAACTTTTCGATCATTTTAAAACTTCATCACTTTTTTCACATGCATTTGTGTTTTGTTGATTAACCTATCAAGTGTGATGCATATTTATAATCAGGATAAAAATCGGAATCGATTACCAAATCAGAATAGGGCGTCGAATGTAAGAAAAATTTTCTATGTTGCACCCTGTAAGTGATATCCACAGACATTTTTCGTCGACAGATTCAAAGCCTACGGAAAAAATTATGTTGTAATCGTTTTTCATTTCCTGAATTATGTTCAAGGGGAAGTCTCCAGACGTATTCTTTGTTGTTAAATATGGAGGTTATGAAAATTTATTAATCTGAATGAAAACACGAACATCAGAAACTGACGTTTGAAAGCTTTGGTAGGCTTGGCGTGGCTTGAGTAGATAAAATGCACCGATATTTGCAACGTTGTCGCGTCTACCATGCGTTTATTAGACTACTACTATTATTAGTTTACTAGACTTAGTTCAGGGGGCCAATTTTTGAAAATATACGTAAAGTTACGTATGCGCAAATTTGCGTACAAAGATTTACGTATACGTTTCCGTTTGCCAATTGTTGAGCAGCGTTCGCAAAACGAAAAACGTTCGAATTGGGTCTTCGTAAATAAACGCATGGTAGACGCGACAACGTTGCAAATATCGGTGCATTTTATCTACTCAAGCCACGCCAAGCCTACCAAGGCTTTCAAACGTCAGTTTCTGATGTTCGTGTTTTCATTCAGATTAATAAATTTTCATAACCTCCATATTTAACAACAAAGAATACGTCTGGAGACTTCCCCTTGAACATAATCCAGGAAATGAGAAACGATTACAAGATAATTTTTTCCGTAGGCTTTGAATCTGTCGACGAAAAATGTCTGTGGATATCACTTACAGGGTGCAACATAGAAAATTTTTCTTACATTCGACGCCCTATTCTGATATGGTGATCGATTCCGATTTTTATCCTGATTATAAATATGCACCACACTTGATAGGTTAATCAACAAAACACAAATGCATGTGAAAAAAGTGATGAAGTTTTAAAATGATCGAAAAGTTATTTTTTGTTTTAAAGTAACTCAGTAAATTTTCTATCATATTAGTAGGTACTTAAATTGATTTCACTATAGTTTGAAACTTTTACTGAACCTAACTTGACTTTACAAAATCAAACTTTTGTACTCTATGCTTTTGTAAAAGAAATACAGGGTGTCCGTTTTTCGAGGCTAAGCATGGGTATCTCGCTTATCTTGAGAGATACAGAGTCGGTTGAATTAGGAAAAAGTTGCGCATTTTTATGACGATCAATACTCCAAAAAGAAATTTCACGTATCGATTTTAGTTTTTGAGATATCGTAAAAAAACATGAATTTGAATTTTTGTTTTCATTTTTTATTCAAAAAACGGTTGAAGGTGGCTTTTTCTAATTTAGACATTGTCAGGGCACTTTTTCAACGGGAATTCAAAGCTGCCAAAATCTTTATCCTAGCTTTCAAAGCAACCGAGATACGACATTCAACTTTTTTCTTCAATGGGCGCCATATTGGATTTTGATATTTTTGAATACGGTATTCTTTTCTGGTTACAACGATGTGCCACATGTCACTGTTGAATAAATGTTCAACATTTACATTTTTTTTATTGTCGGTGCTGATTTTGTTTTCAAAGCACTCTTGATCAAAAATTTTTTTTGCTCAAAAGCATGAATTCAACAGTGGCATGTGACACATCGTTGTAACCAGAGAAAAATATTGTATTTAAAAATGTCAAAATCCAATATGGCGCCTATGAGAGAAAAAAGTTGAATGTCATATCTCGGTTGTTTTGAATCTAGAATGAAGATTTTGGCAACATTGAATTCCCCCTGGAAAAGTGCCTCCACAATGTCTTAGTAAGAAAAGGCTATCTTCAACCGTTTTTCAAATAAAAAACTAAAACAAAAATTACAAATTTCAGTTTTTTCTCGATATCTCGAAAACTAAAACTGACAAGTCAAATATCTTTTTAGATCATTGATTGTCATGAAAATTCGCAACTTTTTCCCAATTCAACCGACTCTGTATCTCTAGAGATAAGCGAGATACCCATGCTTAGCCTCGAAAAACGGACACCCTGTATTGCTTGGTGGTTTTCCTAACTAACCTATCGAGTGGGATATACGATATACGTATATTTATAATCCGGATGGGAAGCTGAATCAATTCCTATAATTACATACACGTGTCTAATTTAAGAAAAATTCTCAATGACTTGCGATAGACGACAGAAAATTTTAGTGTATTCGAAACCTGCGAAAAAAAAGTGGTCTTAAATTTTTGAAACTATGTTTTGAGCGAAAGCCTCTAATTTATACGTGAACAGCCTGTACCATCATAAAAATTGGAAAAGTAGCCAATAAAACCAGTCAACGCTAAATTTAGGCTAATTTTGTCGAAATGTTCCTGAGTTACAAATTTTTGAAATAAATAAAAATTAACTATAAAGGGCTGTATCTTTGACAATAGGCCGAACTCTACAAAGCGGTTCATGAGTCTTCGTAATATTTTGACAAGATCTATATCTGCTCACAGTTGAATTTGTTGTTCAGTTGAAGACAACTGAACATTTATTACCTATTTCCAAAAACCTGGATCTTGTTAGTGGGGAGCAAATGCAAAGCTTCACTGCAGACAGCAGACAATGAAAAGAAAAAAATTAAACATCATCGTGACAAGTTTTAAACAGTGTCCCTGAAGCTGATGATTGAAAAGAATGACAGAAGAGTGAGTAATTCTTTATTTAGGGCGCATTCGTGGAGTTATTCCGTGCTGTATCTCATTAGCCACCTGACTCGGCACCATGATCGCCACATACCTTCAGCAATGCTGTTTGTTTTATTGATAACAATGAAAATATTACTACCTAACCTCACTTCATCATGAAAGCGTATACGCAAAGTGACTTGCGCCAGTCCAGGTCCGCTCGCAGCAAAACGTCGTGCGCATCGATGCGCATACGTAAAGAAACGATGGCTCAAAAATTGGAATTTACAGAAATCGCAAACTTGCGAACGTTTTTTAAAGTTGCGAAGAGTAGAAAATTGGCCCCCAGGACAGGGGGCCAATTTTTGAAAATATACGTAAAGTTACGTATGCGCAAATTTGCGTACGAAGATTTACGTATACGTTTCCGTTTGCCAATTTTTGAGCAGTGTTCGCAAAACGAAAAACGTTCGAATTGGGTCTTCGTGAATAAACGCATGGTAGACGCGACAACGTTGCAAATATCGGTGCATTTTATCTACTCAAGCCACGCCAAGCCTACCAAAGCTTTCAAACGTCAGTTTCTGATGTTCGTGTTTTCATAACCTCCATATTTAACAACAAAGAATACGTCTGGAGACTTCCCCTTGAACATAATTCAGGAAATGAAAAACGATTACAACATAATTTTTTCCATAGGCTTTGAATCTGTCGACGAAAAATGTCTGTGGATATCACTTACAGGGTGCAACATAGAAAATTTTTCTTACATTCGACGCCCTATTCTGATATGGTAATCGATTCCGATTTTTATCCTGATTATAAATATGCATCACACTTGATAGGGTCATCAACAAAACACAAATGCATGTGAAAAAAGTGATGAAGTTTTAAAATGATCGAAAAGTTATTTTTTGTTTTAAAGTAATTCAATAAATTTTCTATCATTTTAGTAGGTACTTAAATTGATTTCACTATAGTTTGAAACTTTTACTGAACCTAACTTGACTTTACAAAATCAAACTTTTGTAAAAGAAATACAGGGTGTCCGTTTTTCGAGGCTAAGCATGGGTATCTCGCTTATCTTGAGAGATACAGAGTCGGTTGAATTAGGAAAAAGTTGCGCATTTTCATGACGATCAATGCTCCAAAAAGAAATTTGACGTATCGATTTTAGTTTTTGAGATATCGTAAAAAAACAGGAATTTGAATTTTTGTTTTCATTTTTTATTCAAAAAATAGTTGAAGGTGGCTTTTTCTAATCTTGACATTGTCAGGGCACTTTTTCAAGGGGAATTCAAAGCTGCCAAAATCTTTATCCTAGCTTTCAAAGCAACCGAGATACGACATTCAACTTTTTTCTCTAATGGGCGCCATATTGGATTTTGATATTTTTGAATACGGTATTCTTTTCTGGTTACAACGATGTGCCACATGTCACTGTTGAATAAATGTTCAACATTTACTTTTTTTTATTGTCGGTGCTGATTTAGTTTTCGAAGCACTCTTGATCAAGAAATTTTTTTGCTCAAAAGCATGAATTCAACAGTGGCATGTGACACATCGTTGTAACCAGAGAAAAATATTGTATTTAAAAATGTTTACTATAGGAGAAAAAAAGTTGAATGTCATATCTCGGTTGTTTTGAAAGCGAGAATGAAGATTTTGGCAACATTGAATTCCCCCTGGAAAAGTGCCTCCACAATGTCTTAGTTAGAAAAGGCTATCTTCAACCGTTTTTCAAATTAAAAACTAAAACAAAAATTACAAATTTCAGTTTTTTCTCGATATCTCGAAAACTAAAACTGGCAAGTCAAATATCTTTTTAGATCATTGATTGTCATGAAAATTCGCAACTTTTTTCTAATTCAACCGACTCTGTATCTCTAAAGATAAGCGAGATACCCATGCTTAGCCTCGAAAAACGGACACTCTGTATTGCTTGGTAGTTTTCCTAACTAACCTATCGAGTGGGATATACGATATACGTATATGTATTTATAATCAGGATGGAAAGCTGAATCAATTCCTATAATTACATACACGTATCTAATTTGAGAAAAATTCTCAATGACTTATTGCGATAGACGACAGAAAATTTTAGTGCCTTCGAAACCTGCGGAAAAAAAAGTGGTCTTAAATTTTTGAAACTATGTTTGAGCGGAAGCCTCCAATTTATACGTGAACACCCTGTACCATCATAAAAATTGGAAAAGTAGCCAATAAAACCAGTCAACGCTAAATTTAGGCTAATTTTGTCGAAATGTTCCTGAGTTACAAATTTTTGAAATCCAAAAAAAATTAACTATAAAGGGCTGTATCTTTGACAATAGGCCGAACTCTACAAAGCGGTTTATGAGTTTTCGTAATATTTTGACAAGATCTATCTACTCACAGTTGATTTTGTTGTTCAGTTGAAGACAACTGAACATTATTACCTATTTCCAAAAACCTGGATCTCGTTAGTGGGGAGCAAATGCAAAGCTTCACTGCAGACTGCAGACGATGAAAAGAAAAAAATTAAACATCATCGTGACAAGTTTTAAACAGTGTCCCTGAAGCTGATGATTGAAAAGAATGACAGAAGAGTGAGTAATTCTTTATTGAGGACGCATTCGTGAAGTTATTCCGTGCTGTATCTCATTAGCCACCTGACTCGGCACCATGATCGCCACATACCTTCAGCAATGCTGTTTGTTTTATTGATAACAATGAAAACATTACTACCTAACCTCACTTCATCATGAAAGCGTATACGCAAAGTGACTTGCGCCAGTCCAGGTCCGCTCGCAGCAAAACGTATGAAAACGTGCGCATCGATGCGCATACGTAAAGAAACGATGGCTCAAAAATTGGAATTTACAGAAATCGCAAACTTGCGAACGTTTTTTAAAGTTGCGAAGAGTAGAAAATTGGCCCCCAGGCTGGCAAATCTAGCTTGCGTCGCGTGAAATGCGCAGATGAGGGACAAAGAGCGAGGCTGTGTGACAAAGAAATACACAGGAAAGTGTTTATAGGCCGTTCAGCCCGCCTACTGTGATTCGAGCGGGCTGTGATTCTGGTCGTTATCGGCTGATCGCGGCCTGGATCGCAGCCCACTCGAATCACAGTAGGGTTTAACGGCCTATACGAGGCCGAGGGCTACTTAGTTTCAGAAATTTGGCTGTTACATACCTTATGTGTGAGCAATCAGGCAACCCACCTCAGAGCTATTGAACTTTAGAAATATGACAATTGTACTTAGTTTGTGTTTGTTTGTGCAAGTAACACTCCCTAATGGCGAAATCCAAAGCCAAAAAATTGGGACTAATCTTGGGAAAACTCTTCTATAAATTGCAGTATCGCAGGTGTCAAAAGCATCCTTTATTTGGATTACGAAGTCAATCCTGGAAAAATATCAGGGTCATGTTTGTCGATTGTGTAATTATAAAGAGAAATAAACTTTTGGGTTAGGTATTTGCAATCGTATTTTCGCGTTTTTATGTATTCAGATCAGAGTCTTTAAGTGTACAACATGCATAATCCAAAATTAAAACTAGTCCTGGTAGAGTACAGGATGAACGTTTGATACGAGGTGTACACCTTTGTGGCAATAGGCCTTACGACTAAAGGGTTTACTATTAATGCTGGGTTTTTTGTCATTTCAACTTCATTGTATCTATTTACTTGTTATCGCTGTTGGCAGTTCATCATAAAGCTGAATTCATGATGAGCGATTTTCTGCTGCGGAACGGAGCAGTTTTTTCTTTGCCCGAACCAATCACATGGATCATGATGTCACTTCCTCGCACCTTGATTGATCTAAGCAAAATAAAAAACCGCTCCGCTCCGCCGCGAAAAATCGCTAATCATGAATCCTACAACCCTTTTGAAATAACTACCCTTTTGAGAAAAATCAAATGGCTATGATAAGGGGTTATATTATTGGGAATAGGTACATAATTTTGACTACATTTGAGCTCTGTTTACTTGGTTCTCACCCATTTTATTCATTCATCCATTTCTGTTGTGTTTGGTTAAATAAAGGGTAAATTCATATTATAGGTATAGCCATTGCTTCGTCTACGCTGTAAAAGTTTATAATGCTCTTTCTTTGCAGATTGACAAGGAAAATATTGTGTCTATGGGGGAGAGTGGTTTGAAGAGATTCATTCCAAAATTGGGAAATCGCATCGCGGTTGTAAGATTCTGTGAAAACGGAATCGATAGACGCCTTGACACACCCCAGAGGTTGAGTTTGGTCGAGCGGATTCGGATGACCCAGTCGCAGGTTTCCGAAAAAGCCTCGGAAAGAAAGAATGTGCGTACTACAAGCAGCGCCAGCAAGCAGAGCCCCTATGAGAAAAAAACAAGAATTGTGAAAATAGGATGGATAAGAAACGGAACACCCGTAAGGGAGAAAAATGGAGGGGGAGTGCGTTCCGTGTCGCTCGACAAGCGGGACAAAAAACAGGAAATCCTTCAAAAAGGGTCAAGTTTTTTCTTTCCCCACGGTATTTCGACCAAATACGGGCCCCTGTCGACCTACACCTATGATCTTCTCGACTACAAAGAGCACGTCTTTGATGATCAGTTTAACATAGGAGAAATGTATAAATTGACGGGTTTGCCGATTTTGAGGTTCTATTTATCAACTAACAGCATTGAGGACCCACCAGGGATCGACTTGGATGAAAATGAAGGGAATGTAGGAACTAATTATATTTTATTTCTGTTGTAATATTAATTTTTTCTTTCTTCTAGGAGCCCCTCGTCAATTATACCGCATTTACTGATAAAGGCGAAGATGATTTTGACTCAATCAAGCTGGCGTGTGATTTGTTATGGAATGATTGTGAAGATTTGACCGCAAATGAAACGGACACAACACAGAATGAGAGCGAAATACAGAATGGAAGAAACGGAATACTAGATGAAAGGAGCGGAGCACTAGATGAATGGACTGAACATGAAAGCATTAGCGACTATCCACGATTAAGGAGCACACCAAGTCATTCAGCCGGTATGGAATTTTTTATAAGTGGTCGCTTTTTGTTTTGATTGTTATGTTTAGGTAATAACCGAGAGTTGACTTCTGCTTTGTCCGCAGAAGAAATTTTGAAGAAGGTTTCACTCGAAAATCGGGCAGACGGGGTAACTTTGATCAACGTTTATAGGGGGAACATATGGAGCTGCGCCTCCAGAATGATGAAAAGAGCATCCTTCAATCCTTTCCAGGAACCATCAGTAATGTTCACCGACATCGATGAAGTCTCTGAAGGAGCCATCGATGTCGGTGGCCCAAGAAGGGAGTTCTTTCGATTGGTAATAGAATATGTGGAAACTAATATCTTTGAAGGTATACAGTGGCGCAGTTCAATATCGCTTCACCCTTCGCTTTCCCATCATTCCATGTCATTCCTCCTTCTTTTAGATTGTCCGCTATTGTATCGCACCAGGTTCTTTCTTCTTGACCATCCCATTTCTCTTCGCTGTTCTGCTCTTGCCCGCCATATCCTTTTTTTCTGTCTTGCATCTTCCAAGCTCAATACATGTACAAACCGTTTCAGCTGTTATCTTTCAATACAGTTTCCACTTTCTGACTTCTCTTACTGACTGCGTTTATATCGCTGCTTTCGATCCGCTCGAGTTTCGATCGGATCCAAAGCTGCGATATAAACGCAGTCATTGTGTCGTTTCTGATTTTATTTCTCTTGTTATTTCCTTAATGCTGCGCAGGTACCTTATCTCCATAGCTTGCACTTCATTTTCCATTTATCTTGACATGATCCAGCTCTCACTTATACCGTGCGATCAACAAAAAATCCCATTAGGGTTGGCTATGCTCAGACCGATTCGCTCTACATTGGCCAGAGCATAGCCAACCCTAATGGGACTTTTTGTTGATCGCGCCGGCGCCGTACAATGTATGAATCCTGTATATGGTAAGTTTTGTTTTCCTTTATATTTCTTATTTCTTTGTCTCTAATGAAAGTATTGCACAGCGAGTAGGTAGTATACTTGGGCAGAATTTTCCATTCTTTCATTCAGCGTAATTCTTTCCATTCCTGCTTATTACGGTGGCTATTGTAATTATTGAGACAATATAGTAGGTTCACTTGTACCGTGATTCTAGTAGGCTGGGCAAATTTTACAGTTTGACATTGTAGACTTCACGTCCAACTGCCTAGTGTGCGCCTGAGCGTCTGGCTTCGAAAGATAGGTTATGTTGGTGTGTTGACTGTTGACTGTTGCTGTCAAAAATGGAAAAAATACCGAAATCAACTTTGCAAATTGCAAGTATGGAGTGGATGTAGTTCACCTTTCACAAGTTCCGCAAATTTCTTGTTCCAGTACGATGTCCTGATCAATGAAATCAAGTATTAACGCCGATGAATCCCATCCAAACAAAAATTCGAAGGATGTGGCGGTGTAGCTTCCCACAGTTCCCAGTCTTCCCGAGTGTGGGTACTTCTTTTAAAAACCAAGAATAGTTCACAATGCTTCCATATTATGTGGTTTTTGAAAATAAATTCACGTCTTCTCCGCAAAGCTGAACGTTATGGGGTACATGCCCAGCACCTATACTCCGCCAATTTTCTCCCAGAAGCGAGTTCTTGATGACACCCTCGAGGGCTTCAAAATGGGCATTGGACGTTATTGTTCAAGGCACAAGCTGAGGCGCAAACACAGTTTTCACAGTAATGAGCACAATTCCACCACAATTTCTGTGAAACTCGTGATTTTCAGTCTATTTGACATAAACGGTAATGTTGTTGATGTTATCAAGCTTGAACTTTCAAATATCAATGGCAACCAACTGCCAAGTTCTAGGGAGTTTTCAAATATCAGATTTGGAAACTAAGAAACAAAATCTCACAGCCAACTAGAATCACGGTACAAGTGAACCTACTATATCATAATCTGGACAAGATAAAGAAAATTGCATGTCTGTCTTTAAATTTCAGGACCAGAAAACTCGAAACAACTAAGTTGTAGGAATGATTTCTTTCAAGAAGATAGGTATTACCCTGCTGGGTTAGTGATCGCAATGTCTTTGATCCACGGTGGACCCGCCCCAGCGTTCTTCAGTGAACTATTTTACACTGCCTTTTGCGGTCATGAAGTGAAGCTCGAAATTTATAATGAGGAGGTAATAGCCGCATTGAAACAGTTGACTGAAGCAATGGATCTCACCACTCTGAATGAGGCCCTTGAAAACCCCCATCTTGTAGCCGCTGGTTGTCCCACTGTTGTTACAGATCTGACGCGAAAGGACCTAATTTTAAAAGGTAAAGTATAGATAAATATTGTATGGCTATACAAAACTTTAATTCTTTTCTAAGAGCAACAGAATTTTTTGCTAATTTGAGGTACCGGGATATAATCAAGCAATTTGTGAGAGGATTCCAAGTCATGAATCTGTACAGGGTGATACAAGAATTCCACATCAAATTTAAGCATCTTTTTTGTTGCCAAATGCAAAAATTGTGTGCCTCTGACATTAATAGGATTTTCAAAGCTGAGCTGAGCGAGGTGGGCTCCAACAAAAGAAATGCGGAAAGCCGAGCGTTGGCCTTTTTCAGAGATTTTGCAATAGAATGTGAAGGTAATTACTCATCTACCGTGTGTGTGCGCTTGGAAACTTTTCTGAAATTTTACATGGGGCAGCCTTGAAGAGTCTTCTGAAGTTCCTCGAGTTTGCAACCATGTGTGCTGCAAGGTCACAAAATAAGTTGGATCAGAAGATAAAAATGTCCCAAAACCAATTTTGCATGATTTTTCAGGTTTTTTCAGAGGCAGTCCTAATATTGTGGCAAGTTCTAGCTCGCTCAAAATGGTCTAAGTAAACGGTTCAATCATCTGACGTCTTTTATGATATGAATAATATTTTTGCAATACTACTGTGGCTTGCTTGGAACCACTTCTTTCTCCAATGAAATATGTATCTATAAAAATGGTCCATCAAGTCTCGAAAGAATCTTCATATTGAGAAGTTTGAATTTTTCCCGAAGCAATAGAGATTGAACAGACATAATTAAATGACTACAAACATCTTCCATAACTTTTGCAACCTCTTGGTGTGGTAGGTCTGATCTATAGCAGTGGCTGAACAGCCGTCCGAGAAGTGACAACAGTTTTGTTAGTATCCAAAGATACAGTCGAATCTTTGGAAATGATTGGCTCCAAATCTGATTTGTAGACCCCCTTTTTGAAAGCCTGACCTCCAGACTAAAGAATGGTTGAAAAAGCGGATTTTGTCGAATATCTTTGAGCTGATTGCAAAAGACATGAAAGATGTTTGTAGTCATTTATGTCCGTTCAATTTCCATTGCAACAGAAAAAATCCAAACTCCACAATTGTATAAAGATCGTTTTTGAGAATTATTTTGCCATTTTTTTTCCAAATATTCAGTTCACTGGAGAAAGAATTCTTGATTGGGGCTCCTAGGCACGCCACAATAGTCTCGTAGGAAATCATTCATAACCATTCAGATGGTATGGACTGTTCACTCAGACCTTTTCAAGCGAGCTAGAACTCCCCACAACATCGGAAGTATCTCTCAAAACAGCTGAGATATCTGCGAAAACGGTTTTGAGGCATTCCCATCTTCTGGCCCATGTCACCCTCTAACCTTGCGGAACACATGGTTGCGGACTTGTGGAACTTTGAAAGACACTTCAAGGCTTGGTTCGTCAGTGGCAAAATTCGAAGAGAAAGGGTAACGCTAATTTTGCTCGTGAGTGTATAATTATCCCCCTCACTATTTTCAGAGAATTCGGTGGAGTGTACACCTGAACATATTTTAACATTTACAACCGGGCTCAAGAGGGAACCACCTCTAGGTTTTTCGCAACAGCCAACTATAAAATTCATTCATGATGATCACCAAGTGCTTCCCAAAGCAAACACATGCGAAATGGCATTACACCTGCCAACTACGCATACCGAATATGAAGATTTCAAAAAATACATGATCTGGGGGCTGAAGGAAGGAATGGTTTTTGAATTCGAATAAAACCGAAATGGATTGAGCACAGAAGATTTACTATTCCATGATATTTGTTTTGTTTAGTTGTATAGTGTGTTGTAAACAATACAGGTTGTATACCTACCTGCCTAGGTAGTATCTACCTAATTATATTAAGAATATAATTATATTATTATTTTGTAAAACGCATCGTTTGCAATATACCGAAAAAATGAAATAGAAAGGACCACTTATTTTTCACGCAAGATTCTGAATCCATTATGTTTCTGAATATTTACAAAAATTTTGGGGCTACCCCAAAACTTTCCTGACAAGTAGCCAAAAACTCATGGGATTTTTAGAGGGACGTTCCTTCGGAAGGAAAATTGGAACCTGATTGAAGGTTTAATAAGTTATGGTTAATACACGTTAATACGTTAATATCCTATTTTTGCTTATTGATAGTGAAAATCCAAAAGAGCACTATCCAGTTTGGGCATATTTTCGGCCCCATAGACCTCTGCATGGCCTATCCACGATTTTTTGAACATATACTCGTGAAGGCCTTACTATCACATGGACGAAGTAAAAAAAATGGGCCATGCAGAGAACTTCACTAAAAAAATTTTTTTTGTCCGGATCACTACAGCAAAATTATAGAAAAAAATGAGAGTGATGAATAGCATTGTATTTAGAAATCAGACCTCACACATCAATGGAAGCTCTACATTTTGCCTTTATGTCTCTAGGCTACCCTTTCCTAACAAATGGAACATGAGCTAACGAGTCAAACGTGCAGACTCATTTACAGGGTGAAACAAAAGTTATCGAAAAATTCTTGGTAATTGAACCGAAGCATTTGGCAGCAACCATCGATTCAGTTTTAATCAACTCGTTGAATTCCTCTCTCGAATAAAAGAAGCGATGTCAACAGACCAACTGACTGTGATCGAAAGACCGAAATCCAAGGTGGCGGCATATAAAGGAATATAATCTCAGCTAAGGCGATATGGGTCATTGTCCGTTCAACAACCAGCAAATTATTTCTTATTTCTCATAAACTGAACCTATCCTGGCTGTAGTGGATCACGGAGTGAAGGTTGCCGGTCGTAAATCTTGACCAAAAGTCCAGAGTACAAGATGGCGCCCGACATTGCGCAAAAATGTTGACAGAAGTCATCTATTAATTATTTACCCTGTATGATGAATAACAGCAATCGCAACTTGGAAATATTGAGTCGCGTTAATCATGATGTGATTAAGATGTGATGTGCAGACGTGCAATGCCGGGATCTCACTAAAACTTTGTTCGAAAGTCCGAGTACCTATATATCGAATGTTTTTGCATCAAGGCCCCAAAGAAGTAATCATGGCCTATTCACAATTTTTTGAACATACACTCCCTGAGGCTCAACCATCACATGTGCTAAATTAAACGGATGTGAAATGCCGAGATCTCACTAAAACTTTTGTTCGAAAGTCCGAGTACCTATATATCGAATGTTTTTGCATCAAGGCCCCAAAGAAGTAATCATGGCCTATTCACAATTTTTTGAACATACACTCCCTGAGGCCCAACCATCACATGTGCAGAATTAGACGGATGCGAAATGCCGAGATCTCACTAAAACTTTTGTTCAAAAGTCCGAGTACCTATATATCGAATGTTTTTGCATCAAGGCCCCAAAAAAGTAATCATGGCCTATTCACAATTTTTTAAACATACACTCACTGAGGCTCAACCATCCCATGTGCGAAATAAGACGGATGTGAAATGCCGAGATCTCACTAAAACTTTTGTTCGAAAGTCCGAGTACCTATATATCGAATGTTTTTGCATCAAGGCCCCAAAGAAGTAATCATGGCCTATTCACAATTTTTTGAACATACACTCCCTGAGGCTCAACCATCACATGTGCTAAATTAAACGGATGTGAAATGCCGAGATCTCACTAAAACTTTTGTTCGAAAGTCCGAGTACCTATATATCGAATGTTTTTGCATCAAGGCCCCAAAGAAGTAATCATGGCCTATTCACAATTTTTTGAACATACACTCCCTGAGGCCCAACCATCACATGTGCAGAATTAGACGGATGCGAAATGCCGAGATCTCACTAAAACTTTTGTTCAAAAGTCCGAGTACCTATATATCGAATGTTTTTGCATCAAGGCCCCAAAAAAGTAATCATGGCCTATTCACAATTTTTTAAACATACACTCACTGAGGCTCAACCATCCCATGTGCGAAATAAGACGGATGTGAAATGCCGAGATCTCACTAAAACTTTTGTTCGAAAGTCCGAGTACCTATATATCGAATGTTTTTGCATCAAGGCCCCAAAGAAGTAATCATGGCCTATTCACAATTTTTTGAACATACACTCCCTGAGGCCCAACCATTACATGTGCAAAATTAGACGAATGTGAAATGCCGAGATCTCACTAAAACTTTTGTTCGAAAGTCCGAGTACCTATATATCGAATGATTTTGCATCAAGGCCCCGAAGAAAAAATCATGGCCTATCCACAATTTTTTGAACATACACTCCCTTAGGCCCAACCATCACATGTGCAAAATTAGACAATTGTGAAATGCCGAGATCTCACTAAAACTTTTGTTCGAAAGTCCGAGTACCTATATATCGAATGTTTTCTATATATCGAATGTTTTTGCATCAAGGCCCCAAAGAAGTAATCATGGCCTATTCACAATTTTTTGAACATACACTCCCTGAGGCCCAACCATCACATGTGCAGAATTAGACGGATGCGAAATGCCGAGATCTCACTAAAACTTTTGTTCGAAAGTCCGAGTACCTATATATCGAATGTTTTTGCATCAAGGCCCCAAAGAAGTAATCATGGCCTATTCACAATTTTTTGAACATACACTCCCTGAGGCCCAACCATTACATGTGCAAAATAAGACGGATGTGAAATGCCGAGATCTCACTAAAACTTTTGTTCGAAAGTCCGAGTACCTATATATCGAATGATTTTGCATCAAGGCCCCGAAGAAAAAATCATGGCCTATCCACAATTTTTTAAACATACACTCCCTTAGGCCCAACCATCACATGTGCAAAATTAGACGGATGTGAAATGCCGAGATCTCACTAAAACTTTTGTTCGAAAGTCCGAGTACCTATATATCGAATGTTTTTGCATCAAGGCCCCAAAGAAGTAATCATGGCCTATTCACAATTTTTTGAACATACACTCCCTGAGGCCCAACCATCACATGTGCAGAATTAGACGGATGCGAAATGCCGAGATCTCACTAAAACTTTTGTTCGAAAGTCCGAGTACCTATATATCGAATGTTTTTGCATCAAGGCCCCAAAAAAGTAATCATGGCCTATTCACAATTTTTTTTAACATACACTCACTGAGGCCCAACCATCCCATGTGCGAAATAAGACGGATGTGAAATGCCGAGATCTCACTAAAACTTTTGTTCGAAAGTCCGAGTACCTATATATCGAATGTTTTTGCATCAAGGCCCCAAAGAAGTAATCATGGCCTATTCACAATTTTTTGAACATACACTCCCTGAGGCCCAACCATCACATGTGCAAAATTAGACGGATGTGAAATGCCGAGATCTCACTAAAACTTTTGTTCGAAAGTCCGAGTACCTATATATCGAATGTTTTTGCATCAAGGCCCCAAAGAAGTAATCATGGCCTATTCACAATTTTTTGAACATACACTCCCTGAGGCCCAACCATCACATGTGCAAAATTAGACGGATGTGAAATGCCTAGAACTCACTAAAACTTTTGTTCGAAAGTCCGAGTACCTATATATCGAATGATTTTGCATCAAGGCCCCGAAGAAAAAATCATGGCCTATCCACAATTTTTTAAACATACACTCCCTTAGGCCCAACCATCACATGTGCAAAATTAGACGGATGTGAAATGCCGAGATCTCACTAAAACTTTTGTTCGAAAGTCCGAGTACCTATATATCGAATGTTTTTGCATCAAGGCCCCAAAGAAGTAATCATGGCCTATTCACAATTTTTTGAACATACACTCCCTGAGGCCCAACCATCACATGTGCAAAATTAGACGGATGTGAAATGCCTAGATCTCACTAAAACTTTTGTTCGAAAGTCCGAGTACCTATATATCGAATGTTTTTGCATCAAGGCCCCAAAGAAGTAATCATGGCCAATTCACAATTTTTTGAATATACACTCACTGAGGCCCAACCATCACATGTGCGAAATAAGACGGATGTGAAATGCCGAGATCTCACTAAAACTTTTGTTCGAAAGTCCGAGTACCTATATATCGAATGTTTTTGCATCAAGGCCCCTAACAAAAAATCATGGCCTATCCACAATTTTTTGAGCATACACTCCCTGTGGCCCAACCATCACATGTGCAAAATTAGACGGATGTGAAATGCCGAGATCTCACTAAAACTTTTGTTCGAAAGTCCGAGTACCTATATATCGAATGTTTTTGCATCAAGGCCCCAAAGAAGTAATCATGGCCTATTCACAATTTTTTGAACACACACTCCCTGAGGCCCAACCATCACATGTGCAAAATTAGACGGATGTGATATGCCGAGATCTCACTAGAAGTTCAGTTCAGTTCAACATTGCTTCCCATGCAAATGTTTGGCCTCAACATTGATTTTCTGTTTCTGATTCAGCAGAGTCTAATTGGTGAAGATAAAAAGGTAGAAAACAGCCAGTTTAACAGCCTACATGCTGTAGCATTGGCCGCCATTTTGATATCTTGACCGAGGGGTTAATCACTCATGCAATAGTTGGGACACCTGTTCATGCAATACTATGCAATACTTATGCAATACTTGTGCAATACTATGCAATACTTATGCAATACTATGCAATACCTGTGCAATACTATGCAATACCTGTGCAATACTTTGCAATACCTGTGCAATACTATGCAATACCTGTGCAATACTCATGCAATACTCATGCAATACTTATGCAATACTTATGCAATACTTATGCAATACTATTCTTGTTGAAGGTGTTCCTTGTGAAAAAAGAAAGATTACATCGGGCACAGAATCTGAAGTTGAAAGTGAAAATGGGAGTGTGGGGAGCATTCACGAAGGTTTTGTTGTCATAAAATATGATCACAATTTCTTTCCGGGAGTAATAGTGGACTCTAGAGTGAATGGCAGCGAGAATGAAAAAAAATATAAGGTGAAATCTATAACAAGGAGTGGACACAATTGGAAGTGGCCGACTCATGACGACATATTATGGTATAAGAAACAAGACATCATGAAGAAAATTGACGAACCAAAATTAATTAACAGACGAGGTACATACCACGTTAGGGAAATGGAAAAATTTTTCTCTTAAAACTTTGTTTACTCTTAATTGTTATTACGTTATAATCAATTTCAAAATAAATTTTCACATATTTCTGATTTTTTTGAGAATTCATTTTTAGGTCTACATTGTACCTAGTTCTTATTCTCTGGAATAGATTATCGCAGAAAAGATCGCAGCAGTAAGAAAGTGCCTCAAAAATACCTGGCCATCCCATATTTTCTTTTAAGTCTCCTCCTTCGACCTCCTCGAATGCCACCACCTCATCTTATATTTACTCCTTCATCGGAGTCGTCTACCATTACTTCGGTAGGTGCATTCGTACCTCGATTCGTACGCAACCAATTTTTGTAGCTTCAGTGCGAGAGCTAGTCAAAATAATATTGCCTATTGCTTATTTCCAGTTGCTAGTTGCTGCATGGTTGCTGATTGCTTCAGTGGTAGAGCCGCCCAATAGGGTAGTAGACTGTTTTTTTTTAACTATAGGGCCTATTAAGTAACAAAATCTTTTAAATTAATGGACCGCTAAAAAATGTGCCAATCATAAAACCACATTTTCAATGTTTCTATGGAAATATCGAGTTAGCGATATAATTTTAAAGGATTGGATTTAAGCAATAGGTCATTTTAATGTATGCAATACTTATGCAATACTAGGCAATACTTATGCAATACTATGCAATACTATGCAATACTCATGCAATACTATGCAGTACTCATGCAATACTATGCAATACTTATGCATGCAATACAATGCAATACTATGCAATACTTATGCATGCAATACAATGCAATACTATGCAATACTTATGCAATACCATGCAATACTAATGCAGTATTGCATATGTGGGACACCAAAATTCGAAGTGGTTAACCCCTCGATCTTGACTTCTCATGCAAAAGTTTGGCCTCAACATTGATTTTCTGTTCATGGCTTAGTAGAGTTCGGCCGGTGAAGATGAGATAATAAAAACAAAACAGCCAGTTCATAAGCCTACAAATTAGCTAGATCGGAAATGCTGTAGCAATATTGGCCGCAATTTTGATTTCTGGACTTACCATGAGAATGTTTGGCCTCAATATTGACTTTCTGTTCCTGGTTCAGCAGAGTCCAGTCGGTGAAGATAAAATCATAAAAAAAAAACAGCCAGTCCATAAGCCTACAAATGAGTGAGATCGCAAATGCTCTAGCAATATTGACCGCAATTTTCATTTCTGGACTTATAATTAAAAAAAAAACGCATGTTCATGAGCCTACAAAAGAGCGAGATCGGAGATGCTGTAGCAATATTGGCCGCAATTTTTATTTCTGAACTTCCCATGCAATGTTTGGTCTCAACATTGACTTTCTGTTCCTGGCTTAGCAGAGCCCAGTCGGAAATTGTAAATGCTGTACCAATATTGGCCGCCATTTTGAATTCTGGACTTCTCATGCAAATATTTGGCCTCAACATTGACTTTTTGTTTCTGGTTCAGTAGAATCCTGTCGGTGAAGATCAAATATTGAAAAAAAAAAACAGGCAATTCATGAGCCTACAAAAGAGCGAAATCGGAAATGCTGTAGCAATATTGGCCGCCATTTTTATTTTCTGGACTTCCCACGCAGATGTTTGGCCTCAACATTGACTTTGTGCTCCAGGCTGAGCAGAGTCCAGTCGGTGGATATCAAGTGATAAAAACAACAGCCAGTTTATAAGCCTACAAAAGAGCAAGATCGTGAATGCTGTAGCAATAGTGGCCGCCATTTTGATTCCTGGACTTCCCATGCGAATGTTTGGTCTCAACATTAACTTTTCGTTTCTGGTTCAGCCGACTCCAGTCGGTGAAGATGAAATGATGAATAACAACCAGTTCATAAGCCTACAAATGAGCGAGATCGGAAATGCTGTAGCAATATTGGCCACCATTTTGAATTCTGGACTCCCCATGCAAATATTTGGTCTTAATATTGACTCTCTGTTCATGGTTCAGCAAAGTCCCGTCGGTGGAAATAGAAATGTAAAAAACAGCCAGGTCATAAGCCTACAAATGAGAGAGATAGAAAATGCTATATAGCAATGGCCGCCATTTTGATTTCTGGACTCTCAGATTTTTGACGTATTGACTTAAAAGAAGTAGATGTCACATAGTCTGTATTTGGGTGATCTATAAATTGCCCCAGGAAGCAAGAGTCCACGAACCTTGGGAAATATGGCATCTTTTTTTTTGTTTGGGGGCGGCGGCCGGGATCGGCGGCTGGAGGCTGGGCGGCAACAAATGATAAACAGCCTGTTTCCATCTGTTTGGAGTCGATTATACATCAGTGGAAGATTTGCAATGCTTTGTCTTTTGTCAGTTCATAAGCCTACATACAAATCAGCTAGATCGGAAATGCTGTAGCAATTTTGGCCGCAGATTTGATTTCTGGACTTCCCATGCAATGTTTGGTCTCAACATTGACTCTCTGTTCCTGGCTTAGCAGTGTCCAGTCGGTGAAGATCAAACAGTGAAAAAACAGTCAGTTCATAAGCCTACAAATGAGCGAGTTCGGAAATGCTGTAGCAATATTGGCCGCAATTTTGATTTCTGGACTTCCCATTCAATGTTTGGTCTCAACATTGACTCTCTGTTCCTGGCTTAGCAGTGTCCAGTCGGTGAAGATCAAACAGTGAAAAAACAGTCGGTTCATGAGCCTACAAATGAGCGAGTTCGGAAATGATGTAGCAATATTGGCCGCAATTTTGATTTCTGGACTTCCCATGCAAATGTTTGGCCCCAACATTGACCTTCTGTTCTTGGCTCAGCACAGTCCAGTCGGTGAAGATAGGAAGATAGGAAACAGCCAGTTCATAAGCCTACAAATGAGCGACATTGGAAGTGCTGTTACAATATCGGCCGCCATTTTCAATTCTGGACTTTCTATGCGAATATTTTCACTTCAACATTGACGTTCTCATTTTGGTTCAGCAAAGCCCAGTCGGTGAAGATGGAAAGATGGAAAAACACCCAGTTTATAAGCTTACAAATGAGCGAGATCGGAATTGCTGTAGCAATATCGGCCGCTATCTTGATTTCTGGACTTCCCATGCAAAGGTTTGGCCTCAACATTGACCTTCTGTTCCTGGCTCAGCACAGTCCAGTCGATGAAGATAGGAAGATAGAAAACAGCCAGTTCATAAGCCTACAAATGAGCGAGATCGGAAGTGCTGTTGCAATATCGGCCGCCATTTACAATTCTGGACTTCCTATGCAATTTTTTCCATCTTATCACTGACTTTCTGATTCTGGTTTAGCAGAGTCCAGTCGGTGAAGATATGAAGATAGAAAACAGCCAGTTCATAAGCCTACAAATGCGCGAGATCGGAATGGTGTTACAATATCGGCCTATATCTTGATTTCTGGGCTTCCCATGCAAATATTTCCACTCCAACATTGACTTTCCGATTCCGGTTCAGCAGAGTCCAGTCGGTGAGGATGAAGAGATAAAAAACAGCCAGTTTATAAGCCTACAAATGAGCGAGATCGGAAGTGCTGTTGCAATATCGGCCGCCATTTTCAATTCTGGACTTCCTATGCAATTTTTTTCATCTTATCACTGACTTTCTGATTCTGGTTCAGCAGAGTCCAGTCGGTGAAGATAGGAAGATAGAAAACAGCCAGTTCATAAGCCTACAAATATGAGCGACATTGGAAGTGCTGTTACAAAATCGGCCGCCATTTTCAATTCTGGACTTTCTATGCAAATATTTTCACTTCAACATTGACGTTCTCATTTTGGTTCAGCAAAGCCCAGTCGGTGAAGATGGAAAGATGGAAAAACACACAGTTTATAAGCTTACAAATGAGCGAGATCGGAATTGCTGTAGAAATATTGGCCGCCATTTTGATTTCTGGACTTCCCATGCGAATATTTGGCCTCAACATTGGCTTTTTTTCTTGGTCCAAAGAGTCCAGTCGGTGAAGATAGAGAGATAAATAACAGCCAGTTCATAGGCCTACAAATGAGCGAGATCCGAAGTGCTGTTACAATATCGGCCAACATTTCCAATTCTGGACTTCCTATGTGAATATTTTGATCCTAACATTAGACTTTCTGATTCTGGTTCAGCAAAGTCAAGTCGGTGAAGATGGAAAGATGGAAAAACACAAAGCTCATAAGCTTACAAATGAGCGAGATCGAAAGTGCTGTAGCAATATCGGCCGCCATCTTGATTTCTGGACTTTCCATGCAAATATTTGGCCTCAACATTGACTTTTGTTTCTTGGTCCAAAGAGTCCACTCGGTGAAGATAGAAAGATAAATAACAGCCAGTTCATAGGTCTATAAATATGAGCGAGATCCGAAGTGCTGTTACAATATTGGCCAACATTTCCAATTCTGGACTTCCTATGCAAATATTTTGGTCCGAACATTGACTTCTTGATTCTGGTTCAGCAGCGTCCAGTCGGTGAAGATAAAAAGATGAAAAACAGCCAGTTCATAAGCCCACAAATAAGCGAGATCGGGAATGCTGTAGCAATATCGGCCGCCATTTTCAATTCTGGACTTCCTATGCAATTTTTTTCATCTTATCACTGACTTTCTGATTCTGGTTCAGCAGAGTCCAGTCGGTGAAGATAGGAAGATAGAAAACAGCCAGTTCATAAGCCTACAAATATGAGCGACATTGGAAGTGCTGTTACAAAATCGGCCGCCATTTTCAATTCTGGACTTTCTATGCAAATATTTTCACTTCAACATTGACGTTCTCATTTTGGTTCAGCAAAGCCCAGTCGGTGAAGATGGGAAGATGGAAAAACACCCAGTTTATAAGCTTACAAATGAGCGAGATCGGAATTGCTGTAGAAATATTGGTCGCCATTTTGATTTCTGGACTTCCCATGCAAATATTTCGCCTCAACATTGGCTTTTTTTCTTGGTCCAAAGAGTCCAGTCGGTAAAGATAGAAAGATAAATAACAGCCAGTTCATAGGCCTACAAATGAGCGAGATCCGAAGTGCTGTTACAATATCGGCCAACATTTCCAATTTTGGACTTCCTATGTGAATATTTTGATCCCAACATCAGACTTTCTGATTCTGGTTCAGCAAAGTCAAGTCGGTGAAGATAGAAAGATGGAAAAACACAAAGCTCATAAGCTTACAAATGAGCGAGATCGAAAGTGCTGTAGCAATATCGGCCGCCATCTTGATTTCTGGACTTTCCATGCAAATATTTGGCCTCAACATTGACTTTTGTTTCTTGGTCCAAAGAGTCCACTCGGTGAAGATTGAAAGATAAATAACAGCCAGTTCATAGGCCTACAAATGAGCGAGATCCGAAGTGCTGTTACAATATCGGCCAACATTTCCAATTTTGGACTTCCTATGTGAATATTTTGATCCCAACATCAGACTTTCTGATTTTGGTTCAGCAAAGTCAAGTCGGTGAAGATAGAAAGATGGAAAAACACAAAGCTCATAAGCTTACAAATGAGCGAGATCGAAAGTGCTGTAGCAATATCGGCCGCCATCTTGATTTCTGGACTTTCCATGCAAATATTTGGCCTCAACATTGACTTTTGTTTCTTGGTCCAAAGAGTCCACTCGGTGAAGATAGAAAGATAAATAACAGCCAGTTCATAGGCCTACAAATGAGCGAGATCCGAAGTGCTGTTACAATATCGGCCAACATTTCCAATTTTGGACTTCCTATGTGAATATTTTGATCCCAACATCAGACTTTCTGATTCTGGTTCAGCAAAGTCAAGTCGGTGAAGATGGAAAGATGGAAAAACACAAAGCTCATAAGCTTACAAATGAGCGAGATCGAAAGTGCTGTAGCAATATCGGCCGCCATCTTGATTTCTGGACTTTCCATGCAAATATTTGGCCTCAACATTGACTTTTGTTTCTTGGTCCAAAGAGTCCACTCGGTGAAGATAGAAAGATAAATAACAGCCAGTTCATAGGTCTATAAATATGAGCGAGATCCGAAGTGCTGTTACAATATTGGCCAACATTTCCAATTCTGGACTTCCTATGCAAATATTTTGGTCCGAACATTGAATTCTTGATTCTGGTTCAGCAGCGTCCAGTCGGTGAAGATAAAAAGATGAAAAACAGCCAGTTCATAAGCCCACAAATAAGCGAGATCGGGAATGCTGTAGAAATATCGGCCGCCATCTTGATTTCTGGACTTCTCATGCAAATATTTTGATCATTCACTTTCTGATTCTAGTTCAGCGGTGTTCAGTCGGTGAAGGTAGAAAGATAGATAACAGCCAGTTCATAAGTCCACAAATGAGCGAAATTGGCAATATTGTACCAATATTGGCCGCCATCTTGATTCTTGAACTACTAAAAGTTCAGATTTTTGGCGTGAAAGAAATAAATGTCACATAGTCTGTATTTGGGTGACCTATAGACTGCTCCAGGAAGCAAGAGTCCGCGAACTTAGGGAAATATGACATCTTTTTTGTTTGTTGGGGGGCGGCGGCCGGGATCGGCGGCTGGGGGCCGGGCGGCGACAAATGAAAAACAGCCTGTATTCTTATCTTTGAATTCAACTATATATCAGTGGAACAATCAGAATGCTATGTCTTTTGGTTCAGGAGAAGCAGTTGCAACATTCAGTGAAATCAGGGAAATTAGGTGGGGCCGAATATTCGGTTAATATTGTCTTCAAATAAATCATTAAGAAAACAAGCAATCATTACAAATATTTGCTTGAATACGTGAAATTACATACTAATACACATCACATTGTCAATTCCGACCATTACGATAAAGCAAAGGCAAAATTCTGCAAAAAACTGTTCTCACGGGGCCGAAAATATGCTCAAACTCGATAGTGCCCTTTAAACTTTTCGCAATTTTCGCAAGCATCGAAATCGATGCTTATTGAATAATTTATTTATCAAGAGGACAGACATTTTTTGTTTAACAACTTGCACTTCAGTAAGTACCTACTTAACTCAAGATTAAAAAAAAATTAACTTTGTTTCATCGCGATCACAATACTTTCCCTCCATGGATAGGGGGTCGGGAAAGTAAAAAAAAATGTTTTAAATATTTTTAACCATTCAATAATAACTATAGGTACCTATTTAGAGTCGTTTTCTCCACTCAAACTTTATTGGTTGCGACCGGTTTCGTTAATGGTTAAAGGTACATGTAAAACAGCGAGTCATAGGAACTTTCGCAGGACCTGGGGATGCTGATTTCCGCTGGCGGCTGGCGGAAGCTCTAATGAGAGTGAAAGCAACTGAAGAAGACCTGATGTGCAAAATGTTGGCCTCTGTGGAAGAGGCCTCATTTACCTCATTTGGGGCATTACTGAGCCCATTATCTTCGCTTCAATTGTATCACCCTGGTCGAAAAACCCAACCTATAGTATTGAATATTATAATATAATAAATTATTATGATGTAAATAGCTTGAAATAAAAAATACGATAGGTAGGAAGGTATTTATAAAGCAGCCTTGACTTAGATTCATCGAAATAGTAATTTCTAGAAAACATCGAAATATTGGTGAATCCTTGGGTGAATCACAATAATAATAAACTCCCCAAAAGTAGTTAGAACTTTTAGGGAGCTTCCCAAAAGTATTCAGGACTTTCAAGGAGCTCCCCAAAAGCCACACCCGTTCGTCCATCTCACGCAGTTGACGAACGACGTGAGTTACGAAAAAATTGGGCTAATTAACGCAACAAGCGGAATGGAAATCACTTCCGGCAATCGAAAATTACTGGCCTTCAAAGTCAAGCGATTTTTTCGATACCGACAACTTCATTGTTGAGCAGTTTAGTTGTATTCAATTTTGTGATTACAGTTGGAATGAAAATTTATCCATTCTAACCTCACTTTCAACCTAACAATCCCACTTTGGAATCGCACTGAGCTACCGGACCTTAACAGTAATAAACTAAGCGGCAATGAATAGGGATATTGAAAAATTTCGCCTATTTTCAGATGAGAATATCTCGGGAAAAAAGTGAGCGATTTTTGTAATGTCGACGATGCCTGATAGATCCTTTATCTAGCTACAAGAGGCCAATATGAGCTACATCATTGTTGACATTATACAGGATATACAGGGTGTCAAAAGAAAGAGTGTCAAAAGAGTGAATTTTCAACGTCGCGTTACTTTTAAAAAAATAATATCAGATTTTTTTTGTTTTCATTTTTGGAAAGGCGAACTCAAAATCTCGAATAGGGATTTTCATTTTTTTCATATTCTGTTTTTTGAAAAAGTTTTGAATTTTTTTTATAAATTTTCAATTTTTTTTTTTGACCCACTATGTGGCCATATTATCGACTGAAATTTGGTAGAAATACATTACTCAACTTTATAAACCATCCCATGAAACATCCAACCTCAGGGGCCCATAAGCTGGACCCTTCTTCCGGTGTACCCGTTTGAGCCTTTTTGGGTTCAAATCGAAATGGCGCATATTGGGGCGCTTCACACATCTATCAGATCAGAATAGCAGTGCATAGCATCAGTTACCATAATCTCACGTTCCAAATACCACAGTAACAATATTAGCTCATTTTCAGTCAATGAGTGGTTCGGAGTAAAATAGTGATGGCAAATGCCCGGTCATTTTTAAAAATGTAAATGTCTGGGATAAATGACCGGTAATATTACCGGGCATTTATGGTCATTTTTAAAAATCGATGCAATAAGCTCAAAAAAAATTAACAAAAATTGGGCATCTCCTGCATTTTTAAGTGTTTTATAATCCTCGGCGCGTTTGTAGGTATTTAATTTTGCAGAATGTACATGAACTGTACTTCTTTCCCCTATCCAGCATTTCGAGTTTTGTTTCGACCCAAGGAGAAACAGGGTTTGTTGTTGGCACTGTTGGCAGAGGGGTTGTTGGTAAAAATTGAAGTTAATTTCTAATTTGCCTGTCACTGGAAATTTAACGATAACTTTCAAAAATTATCGGACATTTATCAAATGTGACCGGGCATTTAATTAAATGCCCGGACACTTTTGGGCACTTTGTTTGGGCATTTTTGGACATTTTTAAAAATGCCTGCCAACACTAGAGTAAAACCGTTGAAATTTCACAAAAAAATTCAAAACTTTTTCAAAAAACAGAGTATGAAGAAAATGAAAATCCCTGTTCAAGATTTTGAGTTCGCCTTTCCAAAAGTGAAAATAGAAAAAATCTGCGATTATTTTTTTAAAAGTTACGAGATGTTGAAAATTCACTCTTTTGACACTCCCTCCTTTGGCACCCTGTATATCCTGTATAATGTCAACGATGTCGTAGCTCATGTTGGCCTCTTGTAGCTAGACAAAGGATCTATCAGGCTTTGTCGACATTACAAAAATCACTCACTTTTTTTTCCGAGATATTGTAATCTGAAAATAGGCGAAAATTTTCAATATCCCTATTCATTGCCGCTTAGTTTAGTTATAATGGGGTACTTGCCAATGAAACAGATTTGACTGGAAGTACTTTCAATTATCAACAAGAGTAATAAATAGTATTTCCTGAAAATTTCCGGAAAATCTATCCATTGGTTAAAAAGATTTTTTCTCGATCTTTTTTTTTTCAAAAGGTTGGTAACAGCAGGGAAACTTGAGTGAAATTCTTATGTCTGTATTTTTCAAATATTGTGAAGCCATTTAAACAGTTTTTTGAGTTTTTAACGCAACAGTGCTGTTTGTTCAGTTTTTAGTATATTTGTGACGTCACAAATATATTTTTAAAACAAGCACTACGGCCGCAGTTTTGGGAATTTAGAAAAAAGAAAAAATACGGGTACAATATTTTAACCCATACTTTCGATTAAGCCAATAAAAAAAAATTGGGCAAGTACCCCAGCACCTCTAGATATTAGGCTGGTTCCGTATACCGTATAGCATAAAAAAAAATTCATAGATTCAGATTTTTGCTCGTTACCTTGGTTTTTGATTGTTCCAACAATGAAATAGATTCAAAAAAAGCATCTGGATGCATATTATACCGAACGCAGCACTAGTTACCTAGGAAATATGGGCGTACGTGAATGCACATGGTGTGGATGGACACCCATGTACGGCCAGTCTGTCATTGTACAGCCCTGGTTGACGGACGGCAGGAAAAGGAGGGCAGCAACGGGAGACAGGAGATGGACAGGAGTGACAGGACGGTGATAGGCAGAGGAGAGAAGAGGAAGGAGTTCGGGTTCCGTGGACGGAGAACGACAAGAAAAGACACGCCAAGCCAACCACGAATGCAATTATTATGATCCTTATCAGTATCAGTTATATAATAAAGATTTCCTAAATTACTGGCTGTTTCAGTGAGTCAACAGAAAGTGCATTTATTCTTACCTGAATAATACTCAAAAAACAAAACTGGATCAACGATTTGTCCACATATGTGCCATTGTACAGGCATTCATCCTTCAAAGTTTCAAACAAGTTCATCCAGAACTGTGTTTTTTCTTTGCGCAGGATGGACCACCACGACTCGATGCGTTGATTAGCTGTGCTCCTGCCGTATAGGAAAGGTGGTTTATGGTTCTCATTATCTCTCACAAATAATTCCCTCAGAGCCTTTTGTATTTTTTCGCATGTACTATTTTCCGTTCCCATATCAGAGCGCATCGTCATTGGGAAACCCCCCAGACATTTTATTGAATTCACATAATAGCCCGCGATTACTCTGGGATCGTTTGATGTCCGTCCTGCGTGAAGCCAGATGATGTACCTTGAGAACCCGTCAATTGCACCGTTAATGCAAATGCCATATGGCTTCAGCTTGTCGTATATGAATCTACATGCCAAACACTGTTGGGACCACTGCTCCAGTACTGCCTCCGGCGAAGCCGTCTTCGTCTACGAATATCGACACCCGCTGGATCCAACAGCAGTAATAACTCTCGTACTACTGTTTGAGTGACTATTAAACCGTGCTGGATGCACTTTAAATGAAGCCATCTGTAACCATGCATTTGACCGGATATTTTGAGCTGTTCTTCTATGAAGTTTGAAACATCTTCAAGATTTGAGAAGTTTTTCCGTCTGTAGAGGTTTTGTTTTCTCAATAATCTTTTAAGTGTTCTTGGGTGCACCACTATACCATGAACGTTCTTCAGGAGTGTGATTATCTCTTTTTGTTGGAATCCCAGCTCAAAATACTTGTTGATCATTTGATCTCTGAGATCCATTTTGAAGTAGGCAGGTAAGTACCTACACTGTAAACAAAAATGTAACGTTACAGATCTAACAAAATGTTTGAAATGATTTGACAAAATGAATGCAAATCTGTACCCCAGAGGCAAAGTATGTTAAGTCCAAATTTGGTAATTTTGTCCGATTTTTTTGAAAAAATGAATTATTTTCACCAAGTTTTTCATCTCATGAATTAACTATCACTAAGATATACTTAATGTCCAAAAAACAATGATACCTATATAATTTTCATTCCAAAGCTAAGACCAACAACGTTGCTAAAGAAACTTTAAAAACGTTTCCCCAATATTTTAAATTTGGACTTAACATACTTTGCCTCTGGGGTATAGAAATTAATTTTACTATCGATAGTGTATCAAACAACTCTGGGTACTTTCCCGATAATCATCAGTAGTAAGCAATATAATAAGTTCATTTAGAAATCAGGTATCGATAATTTTAGGACAATATTCCCGAGATTCCTGATTGCCCGAATGCAAGAAGCTGAGCCTTGGTGTAAAGCTTGGGTCCGCATGTGCGATATATCGCTAAAATTCTGCGATATATCGCTGGATTGAATTCCCGCCAAAAGTGCCCAACTTTCAGCGAATATTCGCTAGAACTTGATTCCCCACCAACTTTTAGCGATGGGTCGCTGGTTTTCAAACAGCGTCATGTTTACGTTTCAAGCTGCCGTTGCGTTGCCCGTTGCCATTTACTCATTTAGTGAGGTTAGGCTATGCCAATGTGGCAATGGACAGTGGGCTGAGTATGTTATAGGTAATCAGGGCTATTCTGTATTGATATTGACTTAAGTCAACATTGATATAGTCAACATACTTGGAGCGGTGGTAGCCGAGTGGTACAGGTGATGGCAAGCCAAACCATTCGCGCTGCCCTGTGTGGGTTCGAATCCTACTTCATCCATGGATATTTTGTGCTGTCCCCGAGGTTGCATGGTAGAGCAGCTTATAGCCGAATGCCGCCTCGTAAAATAAGACAATTAAATAAAAATTATAAAAAAAAAGATATTGTGACGCCAAATTAACATTTTCTATCGTGTTACATTATTAAAATGACGGTCATATGACGGACCATGCACGGTCATAATAAAATTGCTGTAGGTGTTATTTTTATTTTACAAGGGATTTTCACTAAATAATAAGGTAGGTACCTCATACCTTGAAGACCCCAGGAACCGACTGAGACATAGTCCCATCCATTTTTACAAAGCTTGACACGGCATCGATCGGCAAGGCTATTTCATACCTGAAATAGCTGATATTCATAGTTGATAATTCCCACCATTTTGAAAAAATTGTAATAGTAGTTTACGATACAAGAGCTCGTTTTTAAAATCAAGGGGTTCTGAAATGACACAGCGCTCGAGTGTCGTACAACATTTTACGTTATCGTTCCTCAGAAAGAGAGAATACACGAACTTCTTGTTAATTTTGACAGGAATGTCAAGCGTGATACATAAACTGTAAAGTCCATTTTCGTTTATGTATATCAACTTACACGTTATGTATCAATGAAACGATATTTTGCTATATTTCACTTTATAGAAGACATGTATAGGGTAAGTATAGGGTATGTCATCAATTCGAATTTTGCGGGTCGTAGGCTTAGAAGCTACCTTTCTACTTCCCTACACTGAGAGAAATCGATGATTGTTATTCAACTATTCACATATTTGGTGACCCCTTATTATTATTTAACAAAAGATGCTATTAATTAACGTACTTGATTAATTTTGTTTGATTAATATATTTTTGGCTGATCAATAAAAAATCTACGATATGTTAGAAACCCGTCAAGGCGTTACGAATCAATCTTTTTAATTATGACACTATTGGATTAACGTTTAAACATTCAATTGACAAATACACGATAAATTCAATATAAATAACAGGTATTGAAAATATCACCACATTGAATGATAGTTAATAATGCAGCGTTAATATTACAATATTAGGATGTATGCAGTTGTGGCTGGCTCCCCGCTCCCGCACCCGCTCGCATTGTTTTTCTCAGTCTGCAACTCTTTTGTACTTCCGGTTGAACGCGTAGCATTAGCCTGGCTGTCCACTCGGTCCACTCCAGTAAAATTATAGCAAATGTGATGGAATTGATGGAAAACAGTGAAACTATGTCCGAATCCGAAACTAGTGAAATCACCGATTATACAAGAAACGTTGAAGACGAAAACGAGCTCGGTGAAAAGTGTGCAATGTCGTTTTCGAGTGAACGAGTCGGAGTGTTGCGAGACCAGCAAAATGTCCGGATGCACACATTCCTGGAAAAAACTGGCTTGCAAAGCTCTGCCGTACAAGTGAAAAACCTAGTAAGTCGAAAAAGTCAAGTTTTGGCTAGACCGGTTGGAAGTTTTGTTCCAATTAGCTTGCCATATCTTCTTCAAATATGGGACTAGAGAACTGGGATTCCGGATATAAACGCAACTTTTTGTCCTTCTTCTGATAGTTATGATCAAGTTTCCAATATTTTATTAGGAACTGATGATTTCATCAAGTTTCTAGTTACTTGTTTCACGCACATGATGTAATTTGCAAAAGTAAAACCTAGTAAGTCGTTCTCAGTCCTTATCTTGGTTTCGAGCGGAATACATGCGTGTGCACTGCGAGGTCCTAAATTATTGCCGATTTTCAGTGATGTGTCGTTGTTTTCCGGCCGATTTGTCGACTAAGGGGCGTCTATAGATCCTGCCTATCGCCTTATTTTGGGATTGTTCATGGAAGCCTTCATTTAAAACAGATAAGTACTAACTTTCCAATTAAAACCTCTAAAATTGATTTCACGGTCAAATCACAAGAACAAAAACGCTTGGTGATAACGATAAGCGGCTCACCAGCTGGGCACCTAATGTGTGCCCGGTGAATAGCATTTTTATATTGTAATAAACAAAATAATAACCTCGCCGGTTGCTTTCTGACTACAGAGGCAACATGGCTTCAAACCCAACTCAAATGAACTCATCCCAACAGTTAACTCAATCTTCCAGTATCCAAAAAACATACTCAAACGCAGCAAAGTCTCGCCCAACAATTTGTTTCCCAAAAAAGAATCAAGCGATAATTATGAATGTAAATGATAACTTGAACCGTGACGATTACATTAGAGCAATAGCCGACTTGGTGGGACCAAAAAATATACATTTCGCGTCCAGGATATCTAACGATAGGGTGTGCATTTTCTTGGCTAGCGCAGAAATGGCGGACGAGCTTACAAGACAACATAAAACGGTGCAAATAAAAAATATTCAACTAGGTCTGAGAAAACTTATAACGCCCGCAAAGAGAATAATAATTTCCAATGCGTACCCAACAATTCCACACACAGTTATTGAGGATGGTTTGAGGGAACTGGGATTAAACCTAGTTTCTCCGGTCTCTTTTCTTAGAATGGGCTCCCAGGATGACGATTTTAGTCATATACTAAGTTTCCGAAGACATGTCTACGTAACGCCTGATGATACCAAAGAGCTTCCATCCTCTGTACTGGTACAGGATGAGGATGTGACCCAACGCATCTTTCTAACATACGATGAATTTAAATGTTTTTTATGTGGAGAACCAGGCCATGCAGCTAGTAGCTGTCCCTCGAAAAATGTCCCTAGCACAGTAGAACCCAACAACCTTGAAAATACCACCCTTTCACAAAGTGATGATAGCGATGCTAATGAAAATGAAACCTTCCAAGAAACGGTCTCCGCTGAGGTACACATGGAAAAGGGTAAAACAAATACAGGAAAGCGCCCCCCTCCTTCTGAAAGTATAGAGTCACCTCAAACACCAACAGACCCTGACCCACCTGTTTTTTCTAATTTTAAAAAACCTTCAAACAAGCCGAAGAAACAAAAGTTTGAATCTCTGTCTATCGAAGATACCACACCCACAGCAACTCTGCGAAAATCAGTATCAACAGAATCAATAGACTTCGACATCGCTTTGGAACCCATAAAAATAGAAATGAATTCCCATCCCCAAAAATACCTCATGAACTACGACTCTTTTAGAACTTTTTTGGAGAATACAAAGGGCTCCCAAGACTTTCAGTCGGAGGCTTTGAATTTCACAGACGATATTAATAGTCTAATTCTTATGATGCACAACCTTTACCCTTACCTCACTCAAAGGGGCATGAAATCTAAATTCACAAGAATCAAAAATAAACTAAAAGGAAATAACCTATCACTAACATCTACACCATCCCAGTCCCGAATAGGTTCGCAAAATGACATAGCCTCTATACATTCCGATACAGAATTTTAAAAATGGACACATTTTTAGTTCATTGGAATCTGAATGGGTTTTATACCCATCTTCAGGACTTCCAATTAATGCTTGCTGACTCTACTCCTGCTATAGTATGTCTACAAGAGACCCATTTTAAAAATGATAATTGTTACAATTTAAAGAATTATGATAATACGGTTAAAAACCGAATTGATAGAAACAAAGCCAGCGGTGGCGTAATTACATACGTAAAATCTATCCACCGTAACAGCCCAATTCCCCTTATCACTAATATTGAGGCTACAGCCACTTTAGTCCATCTTAAACGGACTATTTGCGTTTGCAATGTTTATCTGCCTCCAAATGCTAAAGTTACCTTACAAGAACTTCTCGACCTCTATAATCAACTTCCCAGCCCATCAATCCTTGTAGGAGATTGGAATGCCCATAATGTAATTTGGGGATCTGATATCACAGATCAACGAGGATTACTAATAGAAAAATTTCTAAATGACACAAACCTAGTGCTCCTAAACTCTGATGGTAAGAAAACTCGATTGGATTCATTTTCAGGAAAATTTTCCGTCTTGGATCTAGTTTTCTGTCATCCAACACTAGCTCCATTTCTTAGCTGGGACACATTATCATCCTTGTATGGCAGCGACCACTATCCCTGCAAAATCAGTGCAGACTTTGAAATACTACCTTTAACACATATGTATTCATCGAGCAAGTGGAATCTGTCTAATGCTCGTTGGGAAAATTTTGGTCTGAGGGTTGAGGAAGACCTGCTAAAGCAAAACTTGAACATGACACACTTAACAGTATCTAGTATCGATCAAACTTTATCTTGCATAACCGAAACTATAATAAATGCAGCAAACATATACATTGGAAAAATCACAAATAAAAATCATACTAAAAAGTCTGTACCCTGGTGGAATTCTGAATGTGCAAAAATAACAAGGGAATACAAGTCAGCTTTTAATAAGTTCAAGCGACAAAGCACTACCGAAAATCTTCTCTGTTTCAAAAGACTAAGAGCTAAAGCGCGGTTCATATACAAAAAAAGCAAAAAAGAGTCCTGGAAAGATTTCACCTCTACGATCAATAACACCACCCCGTCGACCGTTTTGTGGAATAAAATCAAAAGGATGAACGGAATAAATAAACAAAACCATATCCCTCCCCTAAACTCAAATGGACAATCTTTCACAACACCCGACGACATTGCAGAAATCCTAGCAAAAAGTTTCCAAGATGCTTCGAGCGATACAAATTACGACAGAGATTTCCTAAATATAAAAAAACTCGCAGAAAACAAAAACACCCAACCCATTCCGGACGGCGAGAACCACCCGATCAACAAACCTTTCACCTTTGAAGAGTTTGAAAATTCACTTGCCACGTGTAAGGGAAACTCAACAGGACCGGATGACATCCCTTTCACAATGCTAGAAAAACTATCCAAAAACGCAAAACATTGTCTCTTGTCCTTTTATAATCACATCTGGACAGGTCAAATTTTTCCATCCCAATGGCAGGAAGTTATAACCATCCCTATCTTGAAAAGCGATAAACCAAAACATGAACCATCTTCTTACAGACCCATCTCACTAAGTTGCTGCTTGTGCAAAGTAATGGAAAAAATGGTGAATCGTCGTCTTGTATGGGATCTGGAAAAAAATAACACACTAAATCCACACCAAAATGGTTTCCGCCGTTTGAGGTCCACAAATGATAATATAATCAGCTTGGAATCAGAAATTCACGAAGCCTTTGCCAACAAACAAAAAGTCCTTGCCATATGCTTCGATCTCGAGAAGGCATATGACATGACCTGGAGACACAGAATTGTTTCAACTCTTACTGACTGGGGCTACAAAGGCAACATCTTAGCATTTATTACTAACTTTCTGACAAATCGCCGCTTTAAAGTAAAAGCAAATAACGGATTTTCATCACTTAAAATCCTTCCAAACGGTGTCCCCCAAGGTTCCCCTATAAGCGTAACCCTTTTCCTCATTGCCATAAATTCTATCTCAAATTCTGTTAATCCTCCAGTCAGGATTAGTCTCTATGCGGATGACATATTGATTTACACAAAGGGTAGGGACCTAAAACTGATGGAGAGAAATCTTCAGACCAGCGTTTCAGCAATTGAGGAATGGACGAAATCGTCTGGTTTCAAGTTTTCCCCCGCAAAAACCAAGTGCATCCTCTTCAGTCGCTCTCATGCCAGAGAATCTCCTAACCTACAGCTTTACAAGACTCAAATTCCAGTGGTAGATAACATTAGGTTCCTAGGACTTTTGTTTGACAGCAAGCTTAAATGGATCCCTCATCTCGACCACCTAAAAAAATCTTGCGCAAAAAATTTGCAACTGATGAAAATTATCGCTCATCACAAATGGGGAGCAGATCACGACAGCTTATTAAAAATCTTCAGGAGCCTAATACGATCAAAGCTAGATTACGGGTGTGTGGCATACTCATCCTGCAGAAAGTCCTATTTGAAAAGAATCGACTCCATCCAAAACACCGCCCTCCGTATTGCTTTAGGTGCCTTTTGCACAACACCCGCAAATAACCTTCACGGACTTGCAAACGAGATGCCGCCATCATACAGAAGAAAATTTCTTACATTGACCTATGCCTGCAATATCAAGGCTAACCCAAATCACCCCAATAATTCTATTGTATTTTCCAACCGCTACAAGGTGGTTTTCGAAAGAAATAAGAACTTGATACCTCCATTATACGAGCGCATAAACCAATTGCGGTCTGAACTCTCCATCGAGTTCCCGGATGTTCACCCCAAAAACTTTTTTAACTCCCTTCCACCTTGGCAGCATCCACCCCTAAACATCAACATTGAACTAACGCAGTGGAACAAAACAGAAAACGCAAGCTCCTCAATAAAAAAAGTTTTCAAAGGTCTAGCTGCGAACTACCACGATTATGGTTTTATATACACTGATGCCTCCAAAATCGATGACGTTATCGGAGCCGCTGTGATAACACCTGACACAGTTTCAAAATTTCGTCTTAACCCTGCCTCCAGTGTTTTCAGCGGTGAACTTTTTGCCATCTTCAGAGCTATCAAATACGTCACTGGTAACAACAGACAGAAATGGGTGATATGTTCTGACTCCCTTAGCTCCTTACAAGCAATCCAAGATTCTCATTCGGTGAACCCCCTGGTACTGCAGATCAGAGAAGAGTATATGTTGACCACCTCACAAGCAAAAACTGTCATGTTCATGTTTATTCCTTCTCACGTCGGCATAGAAGGAAACGAAAATGCCGACAAAAATGCAAAAGATGCGGTAACATCCAACAGCTCCGAAATAATCGAATCAATTTCCCCCTTAGATGCAAAACGATTTTTCTTGCAGCATATCGAAGCTTTATGGAACAGGTCTTGGCGACAAGATGGTGGCTGGTTGCATATGATAAAACCCTCTCCGACCGACACTATTTCATTTCCCCTAAATCGTACTGAACAAGTGATCTTTACACGAGTGCTTTTGGGACACACCAAATTGACACACAGTTATTTGCTATCCAGGGAGGATCCACCAGTGTGTAACAGCTGTCACCAGCAACTATCCATTCGTCACATTTTTACTGATTGCATAGAATACCGACACGAACGTGAAACCTTCTTGGGGCAACAGCCTTTAAACGTAATGAAAACAGATCATAATACTGTTCTTCGATTTCTAAATGAAACAGGTCTTTTCAGCAAACTATAGTCCCTGAAGAATTAGCTAGATTCGTTCCTATGTATGACCTATATATGATTACCCAATTTCCCCCTCCGTGGTCCTCGTTGTTTGTCTGAACTATAAAGCCGCCTTGACGGACCCCTTGGCGTGAAGTTTGTATCCCTGTCTGTGTGTACCAAACTGTCGATCGTCCTCCATCATCGTGAAAAGGATAGGTTCCTAGTCTTACTGTTTTTGCCATTTGTTTTTTTTTTCTTGAATTAACTTGCCCTTGCTAATAACCCTTAGCGGTTGATGCAGGATATTAAAATAAAAAAAAAAATAAAAAAAAAAAAAAAAGTCGTTCTATAGATACTGTTATTCGCATGTGCCTCATAAAAACATAGTAAGTCGATATAATTTTCACACAATGGTGCCCGCAAGGTATTACAAACATAGCAAATTGAGTTACAGAATCGTCTCAGGTAACAAAGCAAACTTTACTGGAAATAAATTGATTTGACTTTGAATTAATTACTATATTTATGAGTGAATTCAGTAATAGCAATTTCCAAACTATATCAGAAACGAGTTATTTTATTAGGATGAATTGGAAAGCAACAAAAACTGGTTACTACAATAAACGGTATTAACACCAGGACTTGAATAAACATACACAAAAGAGATAAACTATAGAAATAAAAGTAACAGGTCTTTCTTAAATTTACGTACATTACGTTATTTTGAGAACAAAAAAAAATAAATGAATTGGAGAAAAACATATGGGAAAATTCACAGGAATAAAGAAAACCACAAAAATAAACGGAGATAGTTGACAAGATCAAACCAATTAAAATTCAGCGGTATTTTTTGCCAAATCCAAACTAGCCCCAGAGCTTGGTGAATTTTCCCAAAATATCCGTTTTCTGGGAGGCATATGCGGCAATAATTCTTTGACTATGGTGTCCTTTTTTGTTTGGCTCATTCCTCTGGCTGCGCCCATAGTTTCGGGTAAAGACAGTTTGAATTTGGGTTTCAAAATCGCCACATCAATGAAATCGTCGTGCTCAAGTTCCGATTTGTAATGAAGCTTGCGTGATCCTTTCCGGAACTGTGCGGACTTGATTTCCATGAGTTTAGGCATGTTTATGCCTTTTTTTCGCTGCATTGAAGCATTTTCGAACTTCAAAAAATCCTCAGCGCGCAGGGAAATGATTTTGTTGTGCTTATTCGAGGACTCTATCAAATCCTTCAGATCCTCAAAGTCCAGAACGTCAGGTACTTTGTTCCATTTTTTTCCTATTTGACCGTGAATCGAGTCCGCCTTCATGAAGCTGTGACCAGGTTCGAAATATTTGAATGTTATGCTCTCGGGTCCCCAATTTTCATTGACAAAAATTATGCAAGCCGTGAAGAGCACCCAATTTTTATTTTGAGCTGTGCAGTTGTCCGCCCAAAATATGACGTGTTTTGTTCCATCATTCAATTTCATCAAAGCGTTGTAGTAAGCAGATGCTACGTCTGGACCATTTCGTCCCATCACAGCTTCATGCCAAAGAACGCATTCATTTTGTCCTCCTGGTTTCAAGTTAGCAAACGTTTCGTGGAACACTACTAAACGACTAACAAAAAAAGAATTTTTGATAGTCATTTTCGGTATGATGAGGACCTTCTGCATATCAACTGCGTAGAGCTCATGAGCATCGTCCCACAGTTTGGTAGTGTCCTCATTGTATTTTTGTCTAGCGACTATGTATCTTTGTTTGTGGATTTTGAAATTTTCACAAATTGAACATGCGATTCCACCATCTACTGAAGTCTGCGACAGAACATCTTCTTGGTTTTTCTCAATAATGTCTTCTTTTCCTGGTGCTTCTATTTCGTTCAGGTTGATAGATGGAGTCGATGTTGGTGGATCAGAAAGTTCTTTATCAGCACTGGTATCATGTACGTGTTGTTTGTAGACTGAGCAAACGCTGCAGTCATCCTGCGTCGGTGCTGAAAAGCCGATGTTTTCTTTTTCAAAAATTTTCCTGTAACTTTCGTAACTTAAAGAGGTGTGCTTCGAATTAAAATCTTTGTGCAGTTGACGGATGGTGAGATCAGCTGGTAAATACCTTCTATAAGGGGTGTGGGCTAGATTATAATGGGACAAAACGGGGTGATAAGAATCGATATGATCCTTGACGATTTTGTAGTTGGCCTGAGAAATGTGCTTCATTTGCTCTCCACGTCGCTTTCCCCTCTTGTCTTCTAGACACGGCATTATATCATTCATGCTCCGTTTCAGGTAATTTGTAATCGAGCCATCCGTCTTGAAACCAATGGTATGAATAAACATTGTTTTGCAAACCGACAAGGTATTTTCATTCATTGGTTCACTAGCGCCAGCACCGAATCCATCAGATGGGCTATTTGTAAGATCATTTGTCTCGATAGAAATTGGTTCTAATTCAGTTATTTCATTTGGTTCAAGGTCTTCGGTTTCAGTACACACTTTCGTTGTGCCAGCGTTTGCCAAAGAATCATTGATGAAAGGTAGATTGTATGAAATTGAGTATTTTTTGTTAGTCGCTGCATCGACTTTTCTGTATTTGATGTCGTTCTTGATGATATGCTTGTCAAAAAATAACTGTCTCTCACCATAGTCAAGTTTTTTGAAATAATCAAATATCAGTTGTCTTTGCTCTGAAGTTATTCGCTGGGAACATTTCTTCCTGCAGGTACTTTGGCATGAAGGAAAAAGGTTCAATTTTTCAACTGATTTGGTTTTTGTTGCTTTCGCTCTTTTTTTCAGACCTCGATCTTTTGGTACTATACTATCACCGGTGTTTCCAAAAGGTATTGAGGATTCATTTACCTGATCCTGTGATCGAGGTGAGTTATCGACACTCTCTTCAGCAACTGGAGTTCTAACGTTGTAGCTCAGTGATGCCAAAGCTGTTTCAATGACAATATTCTTTTCTGAAGCAGTCAGTCCTTCATGCTCCCACATTTCTGGAGATGGAAAAAGTTCGCTTTTATCTTTGTAGTCAAGAAATTTTCGACTTTTCAGTCTTCCGGGATAATGAAGGTCCTTGTCCTTGAAATATTGTGGAATCTTCCGCTTTTTAGAAGTTTCATCCTCAGGATTGTAGTCTGGATCTTCATCTGTGTCATCAAATGGCTCATCACTAGGAGAGTTTCTTTTCGTTGATGAAGACTCGCAGCTGCTGACATTAATTGTCTCATGACAAGAAGAGTGGTCACGCCTATAATGTAGAAAACAAGTTTTATGGCTAGCTCTTGAATTAACTAGTAGTGACCCGTAACGGACATGGAATCAAAAAAGTCGTTGGCTCTTGTATACACAAGTGCAGGTTGGCCTGTCTGTTACTCATCAGTTGCACTGTCTTGTAAAGCCCTAGCTAAGGCTTGGACTATGGATAGTTAGTATATTACCTTTCTAGGACCAGCCGTAGAAGTTTTTCTCCACGACTTCCTGTATTATTTGTCATTTTCGATTTTCAAGCAGCGAGCGCACACGTCCTCACTCAACGACTGCAAGTGTAGGACTGGTAAATTCAATGAGCTAGTCAAGTTACCCCACCCTACTTCCCCCGGATCATTCATTCTTGCAGCATGTCAACAAGACTTACTATATTCTTTTTCAGCAAATAGAAGCTTCAAAATCTCAGCATGTAGACTTGCTATGTTTTTAATTTGCATTATCATCTCAGTGCCAATAGTAACAGGACTTATTCGACACAGCTTTGTAGGATCCATATTTGAAGTGAAGTGAAGCAAAAAACTAGTTACTAGCTTTTTATTTTGTCTTTTTGGAAGGTACAGAATAGTATAACAATTTACGGTTTTCTTGCGTTGCATTCCAGCAGTCAAAACCCCAGTAACACTTGTTAGCATGTTTTTAGTTGGTCCGTATCACGATATCACTATGAAAATACAAAAACTCACCAGTAACTCTACATGCTATAATAATAAAATTTTGATAGGGACGTGTTTAAAGATTTTACCAGAAAAAGCAACATGATTTTTTTTACCCTTAAAATTAATGTTTTGTAATTCTAGTTCCATCATTGTCCAATGTTTCTAATAACTATGATTTTGACTTAGACAGTTGCCTTGGGCTATTTCACACAGAAATATCATTTTCCAAAGCTTTTTCCCGTTTTCACAAAGTCACAGAGTTATTTTATTTGTTGAGATGTTGCATGTCAAAGCTTGATGTGACGAAACGTGCTATTACACAGAAAAAAATTAGCTATGATCAGAATAAGGCTTTGAGTTGGTACTTTATTCATTCCAAGGTATGGAAATAGTTATCTCTATCAAACAAAATGGAAATAACTGGAATTGGAGCCGTATTTTAGTCATGACAACATTTTTCGTTAGACATTGCGAGCTTTTGAAATTAAATTTCTTCATGATGCACGTTTTGGAACAAAACTACGGTGTGACTTTGTAACATCGATAGAAACTTCTGGTGTATGAAATTCTCATATAAAATAGTTCAATTGAACAATCTATGTTAAAATTGTGATAATAGGTGGTTTCAACCACAATGGGAATGGAGCTAGAACAGAACAATTGCAGGAAGTTTGAATCAATCAATCAAATTTTTTAAAGCGTGATTGAGTCTCTGAGGTCATAGGGAAAATCTCAAAAAATCAACAATAAACCTTGCAGAGTCGATTATGGTACATGGGTGCCATCAATGTCATGTAACTTAGTGATGCAGAAATTCAGGAAAAAGGAAGTTTAGGGACCTTTAGATTACTGCTCCTGCTTGCTTCATGTAAAATTTTGAGAAAATCTGCTCACCGGTTTTTTTCATAAGGAAGCTCCAAAAAAGTGTTCCCTTAAAATTTTGTGCGTTAGTATATTTTTCACCATTCTCCGCACAGACATGGAGAAATTTAGATTCTAGGAAGATCATCTACATAACCAACAGTTCTAATTTTTTCTTTGCCATTTGGATAACATTCGAAAATTTCAAGAGCGTCCGCGAATATTTCACACCTTTCAATTTTAAGTTGACTCACCACGTGGAATCCCTAAATGACAGGTGATGTGGTTTTCACTCATGAATGATATTCGACATTGTAATCCGAGAAACGGGAGGCCAGGCGGCGTGAAATTTTGAATATCCGACAATTTAGCATTGGGACGCCATATTGAAAATAATTGACGCTATCTTTTTTTCTATTATAAGTTGGCTTCACTCTTGTTGGTAGTCATATCCCTAAATGTCACCAGATTTTACACCAAAAGATACGCAACCAAATATACATATGACCTTGGAAGTGATTTCGAGCTTTAGTCAACCAAATGTCGCATGTCACTGTCGCAATTTCGGAAAAAACTGTCACCTGTCAATGTCACCATACTGGAAAAACTGTCACCTGTCAATCAAATGTAACCTGTTACTATACTAGAATGTCACCTATTGACAGTGCTGGGACTAGATAATTTTGAAATTATCTAGATAAAGATAAAAGATAACTGAAATAAAATTATCTATATACAGATAATAGATAAAAAAGATAATTTTACGAAAGTTTACTCACCGAGTAGCGAGGTGTATTCAAGTACCTACTTTACAAAAATTGTTAACTACCTGTCAACCAAGGGTTACTTACCTACCCGCACCTCTGTGCCCTTACTGGGTTAAGGGACTCAAAGTGCTGGTTATTGAGCTATGAGTACCTACCTCGAAGATAAAATATTTCCGAGATTTTTTCAGAGCTGTCCTACATTCCTAAAAAAAATACTTGACTACACGTGGTGGCTTTGGAACAGCCTGTATAATAGCGAAAAATTGCAAAGCTATGTTTGTTCCCATCAAAATGTATTGTTATTTTGACAAGTGTATATAAACCAGAAATATGTATACTGGATCAGGTATGAAAGCATAATCAATCTTGTGAAGAAGTGTAAAATTATAAAAATAGACAAATAGCAGAAAGAGTATTCGAGAATGAATGCAAGTTACACCTTGTTACAAGAAAAGGCGATTTATCGTTACCGCCCTTACATATACAATACATTCATTCACACAAAGGCATAGGTACGCATAAAGAAAAATTACCTGGAAATCACCTCCACCTTCTCACATAATATCTTCTTTACCTGCCAGGTCTGTCAACTACCTGGCAACTGAGGGAAGGTTACTTGCCTACCCACACCTCAATGTCCTTATTCCTCATCGCCTTAGTATACTTTAGCCTTTGCTTCGGAAGAGTCCGATATAGTTGTGCCTCTCGCGAAATAATCTGACGTATCACAGAACGATCCAGCAAAATGTCGGTTTTAAGCAATACTAGTGTTCCCCACATAACGAAGACATGAAAGCAGAGTACCTGACCAGTTTGGAAGACCTCACATCGAACAGCAAACCACTCATCAGTGCTCTAACGATGATTGCCGAAGAGAATCTTACCAATGCTCAGACAATAGTGTCTGCGATCGAGGACCACATGTTCCATGTACAGCCGCAGTTTAAATTGGCAGTGCTGTATTTGATTGACTCTATAATGAAAAACGTTGGAGCAGATTACATCAATATTCTCCAAAAGAACATCGTCAGGATTTTTTGCCGCAGCTACAGAGAGGTAAGCGATATTCACAATCATAAAGACCCACACCGTGTTTCTTTCAACTTATTTGGGGTTTTGTCCTCTATAAGATGTTGTTTTTTCCAACTACTAGTATTATACAGCTGTAATCAAGATTTTGTTTCTGTTTTACAGATGGACGCACTGGACAGACTAAGAATGTTCAAGCTGCGTCACACATGGAATGAGTTGCTGTCAGCCAACAAGTTGTTCGCAATTGATGTACAGATCAACTTGATTGATCAGAAGTGGCTCATAGCAGCTGAGTTGCCTGGAAATTTCCGCAATGAAGCTTAAAAACCAGAAAATTCTGTCACAGTACAAAACAAAAGAAATCCCGTTGATGAAAAGGATGAACACGAAGGAATGAATTTCACAAACGCAGCTCCGTCTGGAAACTTCCCTTGCGTCCGGCCAAGAACGTGGAACCAAGAACAAAATCAAAGACGGAGACCTGATCAGTTTCTCAGCCATCAAACCAGATATGAAAGCAAGAATCAGTTTCATCGACGCCCATTAAGAAAACGAAGACGAGTGAATGGAGTTTTCTGCAGTCAAAATAAATTCCAAAACACCACAGGAGTTCCAGACGGAACCCTCCATGCATTTTGTAGCAGACCAGGATTTTGAAATATGATTATTATAAATTGGTAGTATTAGATATTGATTGAATAATGCATTGTTTGTCTATGTTCATGAATTGCGAATAAACGAATTGATCAATTTCATGATGGTTTTACTTATTATTTTGGCATCAATGCCAGTGTCAAACTCCATGAAAACAGGAAACAGGGAGTATTATAGCGCGGCAAACATAGCAAAAATATTGCCCAAACCTCAGAAAAATTGAATCATGAAATTCTATGACTGATCGACACAGAATTTCATCCTCTACAACATATTATTATCCAAAGTCCCAAGAAATCCCCTTATTGGCTTTTTCTATAATCGGTTTCAAAGTACAGCACGTTCACAGAAACCATATTCCAAAACAATTTTCTGTTTTTGTCGCTATCATTTCACTGTTATGATTCAAATTATTTTGACATGTTTGGTATCATTTCTGACCAAATCGCACATCCTGATTCTAAAAATTATAATAAAATTTTGATAGAGACGTGTTTGAAGACTTTATCAGAAAAAAAAACATGATTTTTTTACCCTTAAAATTGATGTTTTGTAATTCTAGTTCCATCATTGCCCAATGTTTCTAATAACTAGTATTTTGACTTGGACAGTTGCTTTGGGCTATTTCACACACAAATATCATTTTCCAAAACTTTTTCCCGTTTTCACAAAGTCACAGAGTTATTTTATTTCTTGAGATGTTGCATGTCAAAGCTTGATGTGACGAAACGTGCTATTACACAGGAAAAATTGAGCTATGGTCAGAATAAAGCTTTGAGTTTGTACTTTATTCATTCCAAGGCATGGGAATTGTTATCTCTATCAAACAAAATAGAAATAACTGGAATTGGAGCCGTATTTTAGTCATGACAACATTTTTCTTTAGACATTGCGAGCTTTTGAAATTAAATTTCTTCATGATGCACGTTTTAAGACAAAACTACGGTGTGACTTTGTAACATCGATAGAAACTTCTGGTGTATGAAATTCACATATAAAATAGTTCAATTGAACAATCTATGTTAAAATTGTGATAATAGGTGGTTGCAACCACAATGGGAATGGAGCTAGAACAGAACAACTGCAGGAAGTTTAAATCAATCAATCAAATTTTTCAAAGCGTGATTGAGTCTCTGAGGTCATAGGAAAACCTCAAAAATTCAGCAGCAAACCTTGCAGAGTCGATTATGGTACATGGGTGCATTCAATGTCATGTAACTTGATGATGCAGGAATTCAGGAGCAAGGAAGTTTAGGGACCATTAGATTACTGCTCCTGCTTGCTTCATGTAGAATTTTGAGAAAATCTGCTCACCGGTTTTTTTCATAAGGAAGCTCCAAAAAAGTGTTCCTTTAAAATTTTGTGCGTTTGTATATTTTTCACCATTCTCCGCACAGACATGGAGAAATCTAGATTCTAGGAAGATCATCAACATAACTATCAGTTTCAATTTTTTCTTTGCCATGTGGATAACATTCGAAAATTTCAAGAGCATGCGCGAATATTTCACACCTTTCAATTTTAAGTTGACTCACCACGTGGAATCCCTAAATGACAGGTGATGTGGTTTTCACTCATGAATGATATTTGACATTAAAATCCGAGAAACGGGAGGCCAGGCGGCGTGAAATTTTGAATATCTGACAATTTAGCATAGAGACGCCATATTGAAAATAATTGACGCTATATTTTTTTCTATTATAAGTTGGCTTCACTCATGTTGGTAGTCATATCCCTAAATGTCACCAGATTTTACACCAAAAGATACGCAACCAAATATACATATGACCTTGGGAGTGATTTCGAGCTTTAGTCAACCAAATGTCGCATGTCACTGTCGCAATTTTGGAAAAAACTGTCACCTGTCAATGTCACCATACCGGAAAAACTGTCGCCTGTTACTATACTAGAATGTCACCTATTGACAGTGCTGGGACTAGATAATCAGTAAAATTATCTAGATACAGATAATAGATGAAAATAGTATATTATATACCAAGGTTGAGAAAGAATTATTATAGCTGAAGCGCCAGTTTAGATCCCGAAGTGCAGCTGAGGGATATAAGGCGCTGAAGCTGTAATAATTTTCTCGACCGTGGTTTATATAGTATTTTTTTTACTACTAGAAAATCGCCTTCTTAGTTCAGGAACAGGTTAATAATGATGTACTTCACGGCTAGTAGTGAAAAAACATAATTTTACGGAAGTTTACTCACCGAGTACCGAGGTGTATTCAAGTACCTACTTTACAAAAATTGTCACTACCTGTCAACCAAGGGTTACTTACCTACCCGCACCTCTGTGCCCTTACTGGGCTAAGGGACTCAAAGTGCCGGTTATTGAGCTATGAGTACCTTGAAGATAAAATATTTCCGAGATTTTTTCAGAGCTGTCCTACATTCCTGAAAGAAATACTTGACTACAGGTGGTAGCTTTGGAACAGCCTGTATAATAGCGGAAAATTGCAAAGCTATGTTTGTTCCCATCAAAATGTATTGTTATTTTGACAGGTGTGAATAAACCAGAAATATGTATACTGGATCAGGTATGAAAGCATAATCAATCTTGTGAAAAAATGTAAAATTATAAAAATAGACAAATAGCGGAAAGACTTGTGGGATTTCACCTTATTTTACTATATTAAAATGTATAATTATTATAAGCCACGCAAAGTTTTAAAAATTCCCCTTTTAACGAAACAGGCACAAAAATGCGAACTTGTGTTAACCCATGGTCGGGCAGTTTTGATACGGTCACATCTGGGACTTTCGACCATAGTGTCGCCCGTCCTAAGACTGTAAATGGGTCGAGCGACGAGATTTTATTACTTTAAACGAGGGTGCCTTTGCCGTCTGCATGCACAGGAGAGTAAAAACGAGGGCAGAAAGATGCGGTCAGTTCTCGAAGAGGCTGTGTGTTGTGCGTGTGTTTTGTAGGTAAATATTAATTTTTGTTGTATTTTTTTAAGTTGCTTGTGTATTCGTTTGTCGTTTTCTATTTGAATACTACTTGGTTTTGATTGATTAGTCACTGCCGAATTAAATTAAAAGTACGTCCTCTTTATTAAAACATACGCTTAGATAATTTTAAAGGCACGCGTGCCGCTTTTGACTGAAATAATTCAACGTGAGGTGATTATTGCATTAAATTTGTCTGTTTGAATTTTATGTCATAATTCTATGGTCAGATTAGTAATTTTAGTATGTAATTTGTTTTTCATGTGTACACTTGACTGTAATTCTGTGTCAAATTTTAGCTGAACGTCATTATCTGCGATATTTTTATGTTGTCATTTTTATGTACAGTTTTGTAGTCAACTTTTTTTTTCTTATGTCAGTGCTGTACCTTTGATGTGTCAGAATTTTTGTGTCAATATTCAGAACCCTCCGTCCGTCCCGGTTCTCAAATATTTCCCCTTTTGTTTAAGTACTCACTGGGTTTTGCAAATGGCGCTTGCGAGTATGATCGGGCCTTGATGTGTCTATTTTACTAATATTTTCTTGAATACCGTGAAAGTCGTTCCTGTACTATCAACCACTTCTACCCAACCTAAAAATTGACTTTTATAATGTTTACTTTTGTCTATGTGTCAGAGGGCTTTTACCGTCCAAGCAGGTTGTACGGTACTTTTTGTTGGGGAGTCATGTTCATTTATTTTGCTTTGTTTGTGATGAGATGATTTGCTGCTACCTGCCAGGGTAAGGGACAGGGACAGCCATGGTAGATACGAACGGTTGGTTGCAACTTAGTCGCTTGCGGCTCGTGTAACGAGGCAAATGTCAGTTTGATTGGGATAGGTTCTCTTACAGTGTCCTCGAGTACAGGTTCGCAACAGGATTACCCCCATTGTGTAGCTGTTGTATTTTGTAGTTGTATTGTAGTGTTTTGTTTATTATGTCCTATCTACTAACATGTCTTCAGTTGTTGTTTTTTGTGTGTTTGAGTGAGTGTGGCGACCTTTTGTTTTGCGTATTATGCGTTCCTTTGCGTTGCGTTGCTTTGCGTTGCTTTGCGTTACTTTGCGTTGTGTTGCGTTACTTTGCGTTATTTGCTGCGTTGCGGTAGGGAGAACAAAGTCTCAGTGAGTTTTACATTTTGTCACAACATGTTTGAGAACCCTTTTCTTTGAGCTTAACTCAGTGGTTTCTTCGACTGGGTTCTTCCACATGAGTGCTCTTTTCTGAATCCGTCACTCTCCATTTTCTTTGACTTGACAGTTTGACATATTTTGTTGTGCTGTTTTCAATTGTTTTTATTTTTGCCCATTTTATCCATTTTGTACCTACATTTTGTTCATTCTGTCAGTCACATGTTAGGTGTTTTGAGAAAAGAATCATAAAAGACTAATTTTGCACTTTGCACTTATTTGTTTTGAGTAAATGTCCTTTTCTGTGCAATGAGCGTGTTTCATTGAAGTCCCCCTTGAACTCCACCTTCTTCCCCCTCGGGTCGTTCACCTCATGACCAAAAGCGAATCAAAGGGTTAAGACGCGAACAAAAACGGACAACGTAGAATTCCGAAGATCAGAGGCCAAACACATGAAAATATCATTGAGGTAGGAGGGGGCGTACCATTACAGACTATTCGAAAATAAATGCAAGTTAGGCTTTGTTACAAGAAAAGGCGATTTATCGTTACCGCTCTTACATATACAATACATTCATTCACACAAAGGTATAGGTACGCATAAAGAAAAATTACCTGGAAATTACCTCCACCTTCTTACATAATATCTTCTTTACCTGCCAGGTCTGTCAACTATCTGGCAACTGAGGGAAGGTTACTTGCCTACCCACACCTCAATGTCCCTATTCCTCATCGCCTCAGTATCAGTATACTTTAGCCCTCGCTCCGGAACAGTCCGATATAGTTGTGCCTCTCGCGAAATAATCTGACGTATCACAGAACGATCCAGCAAAATGTCGGTTTTAAGCAATACTGGTGGTCCCCACATCAACGAAGACATGAAAGCAGAGTACCTGACCAGTTTGGAAGACCTCAAATCGAACAGCAAACCACTAAACAATGCTCTAACGATGGTCGCCGAAGAGAATCTTACCAATGCTCAGACAATAGTGTCTGCGATCGAGGACCACATGTTCCGTGTACAGCCGCAGTTTAAATTGGCAGTGCTATATTTGATTGACTCTATAATGAAAAACGTTGGAGCAGATTTCATCAATATTCTCCAAAAGAACATCGTCAGGATTTTTTGCCGCAGCTACAGAGAGGTAAGCGATATTCACAATCATAAGGACCCACACCGAGGAGTTGACCACCTGAGAAAAATGTGTACACCAAAATTGCCACAATTGCCAGATAATTGCCACACAATTGCTAGAAAATTGCCACAATTTCCAGAAATTCGCTCACAATCAAAATTGACAAGTGGTTAACCCCTCACCCACACCTTGTTTTTTTCTTCATTTTATTTGGGTTTTTGTCTTCCATGAAATGTTGTTTTTTCCGAACTACTAGTATTGTACAGCTGTAATCAAGATTTTGTTTCTGTTTTACAGATGAACGCACAGGACAGACTAAAAATGTTCAAGCTGCGTCACACGTGGAATGAGTTGCTGTCAGCCAACAAGCTGTTCGCAATTGATGTACAGATCAACTTGATTGATCAGAAGTGGCTCATAGCAGCTGAGTTGCCGGGAAATTTCCGCAATGAAGCTTATAAACCAGAAAATTCTGTCACAGTACAAAACAAAAGGAATCCCGTTGATGAAAAGGATGAACACGAAGGAATGAATTTCATAAACGCAGCTCCGTCTGGAAACTTCCCTTGCGTTCGGCCAAGAACGTGGAACCAAGAACAAAATCAAAGACGGAGACCTGATCAGTTCCTCAGCCATCAAACCAGATATGAAAGCAAGAAACAGTTTCATCGACGCCCATTAAGAAAACAAAGACGAGTGAATGGAGTTTTCTGCAGTCAAAATAAATTCCAAAACACCACAGGAGTTCCAGACGGAACCATCCATGCATTTTGTAGCAGACCAGGATTTTGAAATATGATTATTATAAATTGGTAGTATTAGATATTGATTGATTAATGCATTGTTTGTCTATGTTCATGAATTGCGAATAAACGAATTGATCAATTTCATGATGGTTTTACTTATTATTTTGGCATCAATGCCAGTGTCAAACTCCATGAAAACAGGAAACAGGGAGTATTATGGCGCGGCAAACATAGCAAAAATATTGCTTATACCTCAGATAAATTGAATCATGAAATTTTATGACTGATATCGGAACAGAATTTCATCTTCTACAACATATTATTATCCAAAGTCCCACGAAATCCCCTTATTGGCTTTTTCTATAATCGGTTTCAAAGTATAGCGCGAACCATATTCCAAGACAATTTTCTGTTTTTGTCGCTATCATTTCACTGTTATGATTCAAATCGTTAGTACATTCCAATATTGAGGTCGAGGAACACAACGCAATAAGTTTAAACAAAAAAGCGATTTGGGGAAATGTTTACTGCACGACAGAATAAATACATTTCACGCCAGAACAAAAACGACAGAAAAGGTGAAACTAACGGCCAAATAATAGTTGTCACGACATACTTTACACGACAAAAAAGGGGAAATTCACGACAGAATGAGGGTTTGCACGACAAATTTGACAAGTGACAAATAAGAAAAGTCACGCTTGACGTTTTTTTTATGTTAACCTAATCTTGTCACTTGGGAGACCCAGTGCTTCCTTGAAGTCTACTCAAAAGTTTACTGGAAATCTAATGCTGAAGAGTTTGAAGGTTCTTGTGGCTCTTGTATTTCCTCGCATTTTTAAAACGTGAAGCGTTAGTTTCATTTTGAATTTTTCCAACTGCAGAGGCTTTCTAATCTTGTGACTTCAGAGACCCAGTACCCACCCTGGAACTTCGGTGAAGCATCAAATTGTGTACCTGGAAAACTAGTGCCTCCAGTGAATCTTTTGTAGTATAATTGGCAATCTGATATAACTGGTTTGGAGGTCCTAATGCTCTTTGCACTTTTTATACATCATTTTTAACTGATTTGTCTGTAACTCCAGAAGCCCTCTTGACTTCTTCCCGAGTCACTTATCTTGCTACGTAGGAGCCCGAGCCCCCTCTTGTAGATTATGAACGTAGCTTTCTTGTCTGCAACGGCAGAGGCCCCTTTTCAAGTTTTCCTACGTAATTCTATCTTCCCTCCCTTGAAACTTTAGCGTTCCATTGGAGAGTGCTTAAAACAATGCGTTTCGCAGACAATTCTTCGTAAGCAAGGTCGCAAGAGGAACGACATGAAAAAACCAAAAACCTCCAAGGCTTCGGAACGTACATGGAGACAAGAGGGGCCCAATGAGGGACTCTAAGAATCATTAGCAAATACAAGGGGGTGCGATAGAGTTCCTGAAAGCCACGCAAAAATACAAGTGAGCTTAGCAGGGTTTTAAACGATATTGAAGATAGAAGGAAGTCCAATGGAACTTCATACACATAGGAAATGAAGGCAAAAGGAGGCTTACTGTTACTCTGAAAGCCAATAAAAACATAAATGGGTTGATTGAGGCTCCATACTACACTTGACACAAGAGAGTCCTATAGGGCTCCGAATATCACATGAAGGCATGAAGTGCTCACTAATGCCCCGAAACCTACAGAATGATGTGAGGAGGCTCAGCACGGCTTCAACTTCAAAAGACAATGGGGCTTGTAGGTAATAGAAAAAGGCAACAGGGGTCTTACTGGAATTCTGGTAGCCAGGAAAAAATATGAAGGGGGTAACTAGGGCTCCAAACTACATTTGCGGGCACAAGGGAGTCGAAATGTTACGAAAAAAACATGAGGGGGCTCATTAGAGCTCCAACTACAATTGAGCAATCCAAGGGACCCGAAAGGACTCCGAATGGCCTGACGGCACAATAATGATCATCTGATCACTATGGTCTGATAGTAGGCAGCGGAAAATGTCAAGGGGCTCAGCAGGGCTTCAAATCACATTGAAAAAACAATGAGTGAGCCCAATAATGGAGCCTGAATAACATAGGATGGCGAAAGAGGGCTTATTGGAATTCTGGAAGCCATGAAGTACTTGGAGGAGACTCAGTGGGGCTCCAAAATTATACTTTAAGACAGAAAGAGGCCCAATTTGGGGCCGAATAATATCACATAAAGGCATATGGGGCTCACTAGTGCTCCGAAAGCCTCGGAAAAGTGCAAGGGGGCTCTACAGATCTTCAAACGGTACTGAAGACACAAGGTGGTCAAATGGAGCTCTGTATAACAAAATAACGCAGAATGGGGCTAGTGGTACCTACTTTGGAAGCCATAAAAAAAACATAGCTCAACGGGGCTTTAACTACACTTGAAGACACAATGGGGGCTCGATAGGGCTCTGAACATGACATGACGGCACAACGCTGTTTGTTGCTCCGGAAGTCACGGAAAGTGCCAGAGGGCTCAGCAAAGCTTCAAATTACATTTAAGACAGAATAAGGGGACCCAGTGAAGCTCTTGAAAGCACAAGGCGGCAAAAGGCGCCTCACTGGAAGTCTGAAGCTATAAAAAAGATCCTGCTGGCGATTGTTTCCGGCAACGCAGCAGTAGTCCACCCTCTCGCCGTATGAAGTCGATTTTAGAGACGACTTGCTTCACCATTACTTACATGGTTTTACTTATATGGTTTTACTAATTTTGGCATCAATGCCAGTGTCAAACTTCATGAAAACAAGAAACAGGGTGTATTATAGCGCGGCAAACATAGCAACAATATTGCTCAAACCTCAGATAAATTAAATCATGAAATTTTATGACTGATATCGACACGGAATTTCATCTTCTACAACATATTATTATCCAAAGTCCCAAGAAATCCCCTTATTGGCTTTTTCTATAATCGGTTTCAAAGTATAGCGCGTTCACAGTAACCATATTCCAAGACAATTTTCTGTTTTTGTCGCTTCTGTTTTTGTCGCTATCATTTCACTGTTATGATTCAAATCGTTAGTACATTCCAATGTCAAGGTCGAGGAACACAACGCAATAAGTTTAGACAATGTGTCATGCACCAGTGGCGTACCACACGGCTGCGAAGAGGCCAAAAAGCGATTTTTCACAAAGTCTTATGGTAAACCGTGACTAACACTTTTTTTGACAAGTTTGGTATCTTTTCTGACAAAATCGCACATCCTGATTCTAAAAAAAATAATAAAATTTTGATAGAGACGTGTTTGAAAATTTTATCAGAAAAAAAAAAACATGATTTTTTTACCCTTAAAATTGATGTTTTGTAATTCTAGTTCCATCATTGTCCAATGTTTGTAATAACTATGATTTTGACTTAGACAGTTGCTTTGGGCTATTTCACACACAAATATCATTTTCCAAAACATCTTCCCGTTTTTACAAAGTCACAGAGTTATTTTATTTCTTGAGATGTTGCATGTCAAAGCTTGATGTGACGAAACGTGCTATTACACAGAAAAAAATGAGCTATGGTCAGAATAAAGCTTTGAGTTGGTACTTTATTTATTTCAAGGCATGGAAATAGTTATCTCTATCAAACAAAATAGGAATAACTGGAATTGGAGCCGTATTTTAGTCATGACAACATTTTTCTTCAGACATTGCGAGCTTTTGAAATAAAATTTCCTCATGATGCACGTTTTGGAACAAAACTACGGTGTGACTTTGAAACATCGATAGTTAGAAACTTCTGGTGTATGAAATTCACATATAAAATAGTTCTGAACAATCTGTTGAAGCCAGCCGAAAGAGTTCAATTTCATTCTCGGTTTATTAGTAAATTAGTTTTGGTACGCCACTGTGCTCAAGAGCAAAAAAGAGCGAGCGAGCGATAAAACAAGATTCGACACAGTCCACTATTTATACGAATATACGAAGGATTAAGTTTTAACAGTTCAAATGAAAAATGTAAAAGTTGGTTGCGTGTAATGCGTGAATACCGGGTGATAGTGTAGGGTAGGTATCCTGTCTGTCCGTTCCTTTACCCCCCTACACAATATTCAAGCGGGGCTTCACAGAGGCGAAATGGAGAAAAGGTAAGTGCTGAACCTAGCGCAAATAAATTTATCCATCCAATTCAGCGGTGGCGCTAACATTTTGGTCCAACGACCCTAGGATATACGTACCTTTTCGCCTTTCGTTGGTATTCAACCACTTTTCGCTTTTCATATTTCAATTGATAAGCGCGTTAGTTTTGCGCTCGCAAGTTTTTACACAGAGTGTGATTTGATTTATCGCTGCTCTCGCATATCATTATTATTTAGTCTATTATATTATTACGCATTTGTTCGCATTACCTCAAGTTTAATTTATTTTCAATAATGAGTGAAGCTAAGTTGAGAGTTCTACAACAAAAAAAGGAAACTTTGTTCCTTCGCATTCAGCGCTTATTTGATACAAGCAAAAAAGTCAATGATAAAAAAGAGCTAGATAATTTCAGAGTCAGATATGAGACATATGAGGAAACAAAAAAAGCTTTTAATGACATTGTAGATCAAATTAATGAACATAGTGCACTTTTGGATCCCGACTTTGTTCCAAATTACGCTCCTTTGGACGCTGTAGATCAGATGTACGGGTACATACAGCGGACTGCAAAACTCGTTCTTGAATCTCAATCAGCAGCTCAAGTCGACACACAAAAGTCAGCCAACTCCCAACTCCCAAAAATCGAATTACCAGGTTTCAGTGGCATAGCAGCGGAATGGCCTGTTTTTTACGAGACGTTCAAGAGTTTGATCCACGATGACGCAAGTCTTAACCCGATAAATAAATTACATTATTTATTGGGAAAGCTCACGGGAAAGGCACTGAGTGTTTGCTCGGGAATAACGCCAACCGCGACCAATTACGGCATTATTTGGAAGGCTTTGGTTGATAAGTACGAAGACAAACGAGCTTTAGCCAGTGGCTATATGGAACAAATTTTGAATTTCAAACCTGCTCATTTCGAAAATGCAAGTTGTCTTAATGCCTTTTTGGAGAAGTTTGATTCCGCCGTGAAAGCACTGAAAGGGTTGAATTTACCAGATTTGTCAGATTTTATGTTGTCTTTTATAGCGCTTTCTAAAATTGATAAAGATACTGTCAAATTATTTGAGACGACGCGCACTAGTAAAGATATCCCGATTTATAAAGAAATTTTTGAGTTTATACAGGGTCAATCAAAGATCCTCACATTTCATGACAAATCAGCCATCAACACTTCTAAGCACAAGTCAAATACTACGACAAATTCTACAGCTGGTCGTTCTTTTCTGATAAACTCTTCATCAGTGGGCTTCGAACAGAAATGTATGTTCTGCAAAGGTGTTCACGTTTTGTACTCTTGCAACGAGTTTTTGAAATTAACACCGAAAGAAAGATTTAATTTTGCCAAAAGTAATAAACTTTGTTTGAACTGTCTGAGCTGCATTCATAAAACTAATTTTTGCAAATCAAAATACGGTTGTCGGACATGCTCCAAGCGACATCATAGTATTTTGCACTGGTTGACCTCAAACAACGATCAACCAGAAATTTCTGGCACAACGCAAAACACAAAATCTGATCAGTCGGAAAACCATCAAGCTCCGCTACCAAATGCGGAAAGTAGTTGTTGTTCTGCAGTAGCAGATAATGGCATTGTGCTGTTATCAACTGCCATTGTCCATTTGATGCTGCCAAATGGTAAATTCGCAAAGGTTCGAGTCCTTCTGGATTCCGCTAGTCAGGGTAATTTCCTCACCTTAAAATGTTGTAAAAAATTACAATTGCCAACGCAACAATATGCATCACAGGTTTCAGGTATCGGTGTTGCTCCACAAAAAATTTCTGGTCGCACACAGCTAGTCATCACTTCGCGATTTGACGTTAATACTAAATATTCTTTTGACGCCTTTTTAGTTGAGAAAATCACGCCGAAGATGCCCGCCAAAGCCATTGAGACTGCTTCTTTTGAATTTTTACAGGGTTTGCCACTCGCGGACGAAACTTTTTCGATTCCTGGAGAAATTGATGGCATTTTAGGCGCGGATGTTTTTGCGCAAACTTTACGCAGCAAGAAGATTTCGGGTATGAATAGCTCACCTTATGCTATTGAGACTTCGTTGGGATTTGTTATTGTTGGGAGAGCGCCGACGATTCATGACAATTTAACTAGTAAAACATTTTGCTCATTTGTAGAGCCGATAAATTCCTTGGTTAAGAAATTTTGGGAGCTAGAGGAAATCTCAGAAGCTTCTCCTATGACTCGCGAGGAGGAAGATTGTGAAAGAATTTTTGAATCGACACATAAACGCGATGAAACAGGCCGATACATTGTTCGGTTACCTTTCAGTCAAGATAAAAGCATTTTAGGAGATTCTTTTTTCATCGCTTCTAAACGATTCTCTGCGTTAGAAAACCGGTTTAAATCTTCCCCCGAATTTGAAAAAATGTACAAAGCTGCTATGAGGGAACAAATAGATCAAGGTTTCATGTCTGTAGTTCGCGAAGAAACGCCGCCAACCCTTGCATATTATATTCCACATCATGGAGTTTTCAAGCCCGAAAGTCTTAGTACACCATTACGAATTGTTTTGGACGCGAGTGCTAAAACCGATCGGGGAGTTTCACTCAACGATATTTTGCACAAAGGTCCAAAATTGCAAACTGATGTAGTATCGCTTTTGTTGAATTTCCGTTTGTTTGAAGTTGCGATGACCGCGGATTTGAAAAAGATGTTTCTACAAATTCTTCTCTCTCCGGAAGACAGAGATTTCGAGGGGGTAATCACTTGTGCAATATTTGGGACAAGGTGTGTGCAATAGTGTGCAATACTGTGCAATACTGTGCAATATCGTGCAATAGTGTGCAATATCGTGCAATAGTGTGCAATATCGTGCAATAGTGTGCAATATCGTGCAATAGTGTGCAATATCGTGCAATGGTGTGCAATATCGTGCAATGGCGTGCAATAGTGTGCAATATCGTGCAATAGTGTGCAATATCGTGCAATATGTGTACTAACGTATAATATGTGATAAGCATGGAACTCGCATAGAACGCGTGTAATATGAGAAAGAAGCATGGAATATGTGTGTAGTAAGTGTAATACCGTCTAATATATGAGAAGTAACATCTAACGTCTGAAGTGAGTGCAAATTATGCGTGAAATTGGTGGAAGGTTACGAAATTGGTGGAAGGTTACCCAATTGTCACTCCCACGACATATGAACACTCAGGGAAAGGTGGTCTTCTTAGTGAATCTGGTTGAGAATTGACATAAGTACTTCTATACTCAGATCAAAAGCTCGCTTAAAAGTATAGACAACGTTTATGTACAAGTTTCGCCATATACAGGGATTGGAGGGGGGGGATATTGACCTTGCTCTTTTCTTGCGATCTCCCATTGGGGCTTTGTCCGGGCTTTGCTCTTACAATAATATAATATAAAATATTATATTATAATTTGGATAATGAGAAACTTTCATTTCAATGTTTTTTTACCCACAGAAATTGAATCTGCCCCTCATACGCCCACATTTTTCAAAAATTCCAAATTTGACAGTGTACATTTTTTCCGATTTTTCCAAAATCATTTTTTGGCACTCAGCTTAACTTCATTGTCGATCCGTCTGGTCACGTATCTCTTCGTCTATCTCCTAAACTTATGTTTTTGACTTTTAAAATTGTTACTTGAAAACAAATGTTTCGATTTTGTTTTTTTCTGCACAAAAAAAGAAGAAAACACAAATACGCAAATATTGCGCCTTTTAGATGTATCGCATTTTTAATGAAACAAAGATCTCCGCCTACAACACCAGACGATCAGACCAAAACTGCACAGACGCATGTTTTGCCCCTACTCTACTGGGGGCTCATGTATTGGTGCGCAGGCATCCAATCCGGATGCCCGGCGCTTTGGTAGTCAGATCCTTGTAATGCACACAGTGGGGGACTCATAATATGTAAGTCTCTTAAGCGGCGCCATCTATCAAAGGCATTCCGCGATGCTATATTCCAAAAGCACCAGGAATCTTTGGCATCAGGCAGGCAAGGAATATAATACGAAATTCCACGTCAAGCCAAACCGTCGCAGCCTCCTAGGGCCAAAGTGGACCCATTTGCGTGTTTATATTCTCTAACATTGCTCAACTCGGCTTGAGTATACCTATGTATGTTGCATTTACATTGTACACTTTACCATCGATGCTCCTGGCAACGGTTTGGCTTTGCGTGAAATTTCGTATCATATTCGTTGCCTGTCTGATGCTTTTGGAATATAGCATCGCGGAATGCCTTTGATAGATGGCGCCGCTTGAGAGGCTTACATATTAGAGGAGCCCCCACTGTGTACATTACAAGGATCTCTGACTGCCACAGCACCGGATGGTCGAACTGGATGCCCGCCCCTATTGGATGCTCCCAATAGGGGCGAAACACGTCTCTGTGCAGTTGTGGTCTGATCGTCTGATGATGAATTAGCCGGAGAGCGTTGTTTTGTTAAAAAAAGAACTCGGAAGGCTTTTCAAATGATGTATCACTCGACCCCTATTTACGGGAAACATTTTTTCTATATTTTTAACTTTTCCTCCATTAAATAGGACATCAGAGTATTTTAGGAGAGAAAGGGAGTTTTTGAAAATTTTGAAAATATTTTTTTGGAAAGATAATTCAATTCTCTTCAAATTTGATATATCACGAAGTAAATAGCTCGGTAAATAGGTAGTGTCCCCAAGTGGGGTGGGAGGGAGCGAAAGGGGTGAATTTGGGTGGCACTTTTTTCACCGAAAATGTTTTCCTTCGATGCTGTGCAGGATGACGTTGAAACCAAAGAGAATTGAAAAGTCAAGGATATCAAATTGGACATTCAGAGAATTTTAGAAAAAAAGGGGGTGGGGTAAAAAACTTTGAAATATTTTTCCAGAAAGAGATTTAAATTTTTGATAATTTGATGTATCGGTATCGCAAAGAAAGTAGTGTCATTTGAAATTCCGAAGTTGGTGTGGGTGTGGTTGAAGATTGAAACACTTGAAACACAAAAAATTTGTTCTGGGTGGCTTGTTTCCATTGAAACACCTGTATGCAGGGCGTTACACACTTTCTGTTGATATTTCAGGAGATGCGGTAGAGCATTAACAACTTCTGTTTTTTTTATTCGGCATTTTACACAGCATTTCAATCAATAACAAGTGCTTAGTGTTTTCTCATTGAATCGTTTTAACCCAAAAATAATTGTCAAAGTCGAGGGATTTTCACCAAGATAATATCGGGTCTACTTTTCGATTGATTGATAGTTTGTTTGAGGAATTTGAAACATTTAACTCGAATGAACCACAGAACAGGAGTAAAATTTTGCTGATTGTCGCCCAAATAGATTACTAGTAGAAATGGTAATTGTAATGTATCATTGTATAGTTGAATATGTATAGATGCTATGAAGTGTCTCTTCTCTTCTCACTTGCTAGTATGCAATAATTGATAGCCTTAATGACCGGTATTCTGTGAAAAAAATGATAAAAAGATATGTTTCTCAAGTTGAATGGATGAATGAACCATTGACGTACATCGCTTGCTGAATTGTCAGTGCATGTTATCGAGTGTATCGCTGTTCACGTTAACGAGTAGTAATGTTCACATATCCTACTGTTCACGTCGAGGTTCACGTATCGAGCTTCTACTGTATTTATGTTTTCCTGTCTATCTTTTGGCGATAATATTTATTTTTCGATGCCCTCTACCATCTCCTGAAATATTGACAAAAAAGTGAAACACCCTGTATAGTACACGTTTGTTTTCATGTATCACTCACTTGATGCGAGTTCATCCGAATGAAAATTTGTTACTGAGCCCGTGAGGGCATATTCCTCGGCATATTCTCCTATTTAATTTTTTTCTCCATACACACATCGATCTTTGCTTTAATATGCTTGATTTCGATTTTGAGCAAAATAGCTAAATACATAATGGGTGGCCAAACTTCAGGCCAAGTTTGTGTCCGGAAAATAAGACAGTTTCTAATTTGTTTCAAGTTGGTAGATATTTAATGAGATGTTGTTTCATAGGCCAGGCGGTATGTCGGTAAAATCACTACAATCTGGAAAAAACTCCGACCAAAGCTTTTATGATGTCAAACTCTTCGTAAGGTCAGTAGTTATCTACCACTGAGTTTCCGCCCAAAAACGAGTTGTGCTGATTCCTCCACATCTGCGCGAAGGTAAAGGATGCCTCGAAAGTGCTAAAAGACCTGTTAAACCTTCCTACTTCTTTGTTATATTTGCCTAAATGCAAACATACAACTCTTACGCAACCACTGAAAGCATCTGTCATCATCTCTGTGCCAGTCTTACTGTTGAAAAAAAGATTTCTTTGTGCGGATCAGATAAATCACATTTAATTGTTTTTTTTACACAAGAAAACGATGGCGCAACATGTATTTTGGATGTTTTCTAATAACTTGTACTCACTGAGCCCATCTATGGCACTAAAATTTCAATAACAGCATTTTTGAAGATGTTGCCAGCAAAAAAGTTACTAATTTTTACCCGCCTGTTCAGCAGCAATTTTTCCAATTTTACCAAACACCGTTTCCGGCAGTTTTATAAGAAATGAAAAGCTCAAACTCTCCTCCAACGATATCGTGCCTGGCTTAACCGCGGCACGCACTTGAAAGTCTAAAAAACTGTTTTCTTTTCGAGAGGTCCTGTTTCACCCGTGTGCGGCCGTGCCTACTTGACATAGACCGGACTGATTACACGAGCTTGGAAATGTACTCTTCTCCATCTTTAAAACGCGACCATTATTATTGAGACTTTGTACATTGATTCATGAAGAAATCATACGTTATTTTATCATTAATGGTCGTGATTCAAAGCTGGAAGAGAGTACATTTCCAAGCTTGTGTAATCAGTCCGGTCTATGTCAAGTAGGCATGGCCGCACGCGGGTAAAATAGAACCGCTCGAAAGAAATCAGTTTCCTACACTTTCAAAAAGCGTGCCGCAGTTAAGCCAGATATAATATCATTAGAAAACAGTTCCAGCTTGTCATTCCCTATAAAATTTCCGAGAACGGTGTTTGGCAAAATTGAAAAAACTGCCGCTGAACAGGCGGGTAAAAATTATCCACTTCTTAGCGGGCAACATCTTCAAAAATGCTGTTATTGAAATTTTAACGCCATGAATGGGTTCAGTAAGTACAAGTTATTAGAAAACATCCAAAATACATGTTGCTCCATCGTTTTTTTGTGTGGAAAAACAATTAAATGTGATTTATCTGACCCGCACAAAGAGATCTTTTTTTTCAACAGTAAGACTGGCACAGAGATGATGACAAATGCTTCCAATGTTTGCGTTAGAGTTGTACGTTTGCATTGAGGTAAATAAAATGAAAAAGTACGGGGGTTTGATAGGTCTTTTTGCACCTTCAAGACATCTTTTACCTTTGGGCAGATGTGGAGGAATCAGCACAACTCGTTTTTGGGCGGAAACTCAGTGGTAGATACCTACTGACCTTACGAAGAGTTTGACACCATAAAAGCTTTGGTCGGAATTTTTTCTATCCAGAATGACCTACCGCCTGGCCTATCAGCCGTAAAGTCACTTTTAAAGTTCTTGAAGCAATCTAGCCCTTCACGCGATTATTGTAGGTACCGATTGTACCTCGAATGTACCCACCTACCTACCTAGCTACCTACAATACCATGTGTAATAGTAAATTTATTGTTAATTTGTGTAATCAATAAGAATGCGTGTTATATGTGCAAAGTGTGTAATAGTGTGCAATATCGTGCAATAGTATGCAATAGTGTGTAATATGTGCAATATTTGTAATAGTGTGCAATATCGTGCAATATCGTGCAATAGTGTGCAATATCGTGCAATAGTGTGCAATAGTGTGCAATATCGTGCAATAGTGTGCAATATCGTGCAATAGTGTGCAATAGTGTGCAATAGTGTGCAATAGTGTGCAATAGTGTGCAATATCGTGCAATAGTGTGCAATATCGTGCAATAGTGTGCAATATCGTGCAATAGTGTGCAATAGTGTGCAATAGTGTGCAATATCGTGCAATAGTGTGCAATATTGCACAGTTGGGACACCCCTTTCGCGAGTGATTACCCCCTCGAGAGATTTCCAAAGAATTCTATGGAGGTTCTCTCGTGAAGAACCAATAGCCATCTATACATTGAATCGCGTGGCCTTTGGCCTCAAGTCCTCACCCTATATAGCTTTGCGTACTGTGCGTCAGCTAGCCAGTGATGAATCAAATTCTTTTCCATCAGCATCAGATGTTGTATTGCGCGATACATACATGGACGATTTGGTTTCGTCAGTGAGCAGTCAAGATAAAGCAGGGTGGCTGTATGAGGAACTTTGTCAGTTATTTCATGCAGGAGGATTTGACTTAGTCAAATGGAACACGAATTGTCAAGAAATCTTGAATAAAATACCAGAGCAGCATAGACTATCTAAAACGCTGGAGTTTGACGAAAGTTCATCCTCAGTGTTAGGACTACAGTGGCGTGCTAGTGATGATTTTCTTTCGTTCAAGGTAAATATTCCGGACAAAACGTGTTCAAAGCGGAATATTTTATCCACGGTCGCACGCATTTATGATCCGCTTGGACTATTATCACCTGTGATTTTTTACGCAAAGTTTCTTATAAAGGAAATTTGGAAACTCAAGTTAGATTGGGATGATACGCCGCCTTTACATATTGTGAATCTTTGGTTGCAGTTTCATGATGAACTGCAGTTTCTATCTGATTTTCGGGTGCCTCGTCATCTATCAGTTTTTGAGAATACCCCTGTTGAACTGCTCGGGTTCGCTGACGCTAGTGAAAAGGGTTATGGTGCCATGGTGTTCATACGAGTAATTTTGCCTAGTAATGTTGTCACAACCATGTTGGTTTGTGGTAAATCAAAGGTAGCACCAATGAACACAGTCTCGATTCCAAGATTGGAACTTTGCGCCGCGTTGTTATTGAGTAAACTTTTGCAATTTGTGATCAATACCTTCAATTCACGCATTACAATAAATGATTTCCACGCCTTTTCTGACTCGACAATCGCATTACATTGGATTCACGGATCACCATCTCGGTGGAACACGTTTGTCGCAAATAGAGTTGCCAAAATTCAAAGCCTGATTTCACCTTCTCATTGGTTTCACATAAGCGGTCAAGAAAATCCCGCAGATTGTCTTTCTAGGGGTTTAACGCCTGCACAATTTGTTAGCCATACGAGTTGGCTGTCAGGACCAAGTTGGGTAGCCACAGATAAATCTTCATGGCCAATCACTAAATTTGTCGAAGATGAAACTATAAATTTGGAAGAAAAACGTAGAGTCTTTTGCGCGACAAATTCAGAAAATACAAACTCTATTTTGAATTTGATATGTAAAATTTCAGACTGGAAAAAATTGCTTAAAATTACAGTTTTTATACTTCGTTTTTTGAAATGTCTTCCAAGTATTGGCAAACCCATGACCGCAAGTGATCTAAATAAAGCAGAAGCAGTGTTAATTCGTGTTGTTCAGAAGTCATGTTTCGCTCAAGAATTGTATATGCTAGAGAAAAAGGGATGTAGTTCTCCGAACTTACAAAAGTTGCGACCTTTTGTGAATAACGGTTTATTAAGGGTTGGAGGTCGCCTTGGCAACTCCAACTTGAGCTATGATCAACAGCATCCAATTTTGCTTCCCAAAACGCATCCATTAGTCAATTTAATAATTGATTATTATCATCGTAAAAATTCGCATGCAGGTCCGCATCTGCTATCTTCGTTACTCAGACAAAAATTCTGGATTTTGTGTGCAAGAGGAGTAATTCGTAAAAACGTTCAAAAGTGTAATGTGTGCTTCCGGGTTAGGCCCCGTTCACAATTTCCATTGATGGCAGATCTTCCGGCTCCTCGTGTGACCGAAGCTAAAGCTTTCTTACACACGGGTGTAGATTACGGAGGCCCTTTTGCTATTACCTTGACAAGAAAACGGGGAGTAAAATGTCAAAAGGCGTATATTTGCTTATTTGTCTGCCTCGCTACACGCGCAATACATCTCGAAGTCGCTTCTGACTTGTCCACGGACACCTTTCTCGCAGCATTTAAACGATTCTTATCTCGTCGCGGTCCATGTGCTGTCATGTACTCAGATTGTGGTACCAATTTTGTGGGAGCTAAGACTGAATTAGATTCTGTTTATGATTTTGTCAAATCAAAATCATTTTTGGACGCATTTGAAGGGGAACTTGCGGAGAGCAGAATCGAGTGGAAGTTCAATCCTCCTTCGGCTCCTCACTTCGGCGGAATTTGGGAAGCTGGAATAAAGGTTGTGAAGTCACATCTGAGCAAAGTTATTGGGTTACAAATTTTGTCTTATGAGGAGTTCGCTACTGTCTTGGTAGAAATCGAGAGTTTGTTAAATTCAAGACCACTTTGCTGGTTGAGTTCGGATCCTTCTGAACCCTTAGCTTTAACTCCTGCGCATTTTTTGACACTTACACCTTTGAAATCTTTACCAGCTAGCGATGTAACTCACATTGAAACGAATCGCTTATCCAGGCAGCAATTGCTTGATCAAATTGTTCAATCGTACTGGAAGCGATGGAGCATTGAATATTTGAATGCTTTACAATCGCGACAAAAATGGAACACACCATCGTGTCCTGTGGAACCGGGAATCACTGGCGGCTCTAGCATTTTCGAACAGGGGGTACGGTTCACCGACCAGGCGCCCTTAAGGTGTGGGCTACGATCAAAATAAGCCCCATGCTTCTCTCCAGTGGCTTACCCAGATTTATAGACAAATGGGGGGGGGGATCGATGAAGTTTTGTGTATATTATAGCCTGTACTGGGCGATCGCAGCCAGTAAAAACTAGCGCCGCAGGCGAAAATTTTCGGGTATAATAATAATAATATTGACAATAATAAGCAGAAAAAAGGAAAGCCTCCCTAATTCATTTTGTTTTCTTTCCTTCGAGGTTCAGTCAAAACTCAAAAGTGCAAAACTATTCGAAAAACATAGCCTATATTCTGTCCAGTAGGTATCAAGCAATCAATCAAATGACAATATAGAGCCTTAGCCGTCTTGGAGCCTTGGCCAGCTCTTCAAAAATGTCGCCAGGGGATAGGTGTGGACGTCAGGGGGCACATCATAAATTTTTTTTTGTATTGCGCATGAAGTCTTTGGGGGATGAATGTATCAGATTTTTTCCTGTTGGTCGAAGTCTTGGAGGGAAAATTATCCCCTTCATCCCTTTCCCGTGAGTACTATACGTGAGTGACTTCACTAGAACTTCTTCTATAATGTTGATTCAAAAGCAGTTTTCAAAGAAAAACGATCATGACAACAGATTGGTTTTAATAGCATAAATTGAACTTTTCTCTACGTATCTATTCTACAAAACTAAACTTTACGATGCAATCTTTGATTTTTATGGATTCACACCTATCTGCTTTTACTGTCATTACTAACAGGGTATTTAGTCATTCTCCAGTCATCGTAGACCAACTTTCGGTTTTGGCGGAGCCTGGAGCCTCTAGCCCTCAGCAGTAATGATCTACTACCTATATACTGTTGGGAGTACATATATTTACTATTTTACTCATCTCATAACCATGTACCTGCGTAGCTCAAGTATCATGGTGTTCAAAAATTGAAATTAGAAAGTTTTTTTTTGCCATGACTTCCAGATCGGCGAGTCAATTTTTCTGAAACTTGGCTCAGGAATACGTATTTACCCACTCATTGTTTGGTTAGATGCATTATTCTGGAATTTATCTTCTGAAGCTACCATTTCTTCTTTTTCCCGCGGAGTAGGTAATGAGCTACTTCCCGCCCTCTTACATAGTATGTTATGAATCAATTACCATATTGGTTGTGAGTAATGGTACATACCGAGACGGAAAGAGGTTCATTACAGACAAGAGCCAAGGTAGCTGCACGGCGCGCCGCGAGCCGATAGTTCGTAATGGTTTATTTTCCAACTTTTTCATAAGCCAGTAATGATCAATTATTAGGGTGGTTGTGAGTAGAACTTCTTTCCACCTCCACAACGAGAATAGTTCCAAGATTCTATCGCGCGACGGCCAAAGCGAATTTCCATAGAAACCAATTTCATTGACAAGCTTTTATCGCGGTTTTTATTTTTTACAAAGAGTATCCATCGGTACTAATCGTGGATTTTTTTTCAAAATTGACTTCTGGCGCCCCTGATTTGCAACAGGGGGTACGGCCGTACCGTCGTACCCCCCGTGGAGCCGCCAGTGCCGGGAATGCTTGTGGTATTACGTCAGGATAATGGAGCTCCTCTGCAGTGGCCTTTAGGGGTTATTCATGAAGTATTTCCTGGTAAAGACGGGGTAATTCGTGTTGCTAGTGTCAGGACAAAAGATGGCATCTATAAAAGGCCAGTAGTACGATTATGCCCTTTGCCTACTCAGTAGTAGGTTAACAAGATTAAGACGTTTTAGAATTTTCAAACTTAGCATAATTATTTTGTTTTCTTTCGCAATCATGTGATTTGATTTTGATTTAGATACTTGGGTTTATGAGAACACATGGTTTAACGCGTAGATAACGCAATTTTGTTTTCCTGTTTATTCTATTTTATAGCGTTTACGCTTTTGAAAGAACCTTTCAAGGCCGGGAGAATGTTGAAGCCAGCCGAAAGAGTTCAATTTCATTCTCGGTTTATTAGTAAATTAGTTTTGGTACGCCACTGTGCTCAAGAGCAAAAAAGAGCGAGCGAGCGATAAAACAAGATTCGACACAGTCCACTATTTATACGAATATACGAAGGATTAAGTTTTAACAGTTCAAATGAAAAATGTAAAAGTTGGTTGCGTGTAATGCGTGAATACCGGGTGATAGTGTAGGGTAGGTATCCTGTCTGTCCGTTCCTTTACCCCCCTACACAATATTCAAGCGGGGCTTCACAGAGGCGAAATGGAGAAAAGGTAAGTGCTGAACCTAGCGCAAATAAATTTATCCATCCAATTCAGCGGTGGCGCTAACACAATCTATGTTAAAATTGTGATAATAGGTGGTTGCAACCACAATGGGAATAGAGCTAGAACAGAACAATTGCAGGAAGTTTGGATCAATCAATCAAATTTTTTAAAGCGTGATTGAGTCTCTGAGGTCATAGGGGAATCTCAAAAATTCAGCAGTAAACCTTGCAGAGTCGATTATGGTACATGGGTGCATTCAATGTCATGTAACTTTGTGATGCACAAATTCAGGAACAAGGAAGTTTAGGGACCTTTAGATTACTGCTCCTGCTTGCTTCATGTAAAATTTTGAGAAAATCTGCTCACCGGTTTTTTTCATAAGGAAGCTCCAAAAAAGTGTTCCTTTAAAATTTTGTGCGTTTGTAGGTATATTTTTCACCATTCTCCGTACAGACATGGAGAAATCTAGATTCTAGGAAGATAATCACATAACCAACAGTTCCAATTTTTTCTTTGCCATGTGGATAACATTCGAAAATTTCAAGAGCGTGCGCGAATATTTCACACCTTTCAATTTCAAGTTGACTCACCACGTGGAATCCCTAAATGACAGGTGATGTGGTTTTCACTCATGAATGACATTTGACATTAAAATCCGAGAAACGGGAGGCCAGGCGGCGTGAAATTTTGAACATCTGACAATTAAGCATTGAGACGCCATATCGAAAATATATGACGCTATCTTTTTTCTATTATAAGTTAGCTTCACTCATGTTGGTAGTCATATCCCTAAATGTCACCAGATTTTACACCAAAAGATACGCAACCAAATATACATATGACCTTGGAAGTGATTTCGAGCTTTAGTCAACCAAATGTCGCATGTCACTGTCGCAATTTTGGGAAAAACTGTCACCTGTCAATCAAATGTCACCTATTACTATACTAGAATGTCACCTATTGACAGTGCTGGGACTAGATAATTTTGAAATTATCTAGATACAGATAATAGATAAAAAAGATTATTTCGGAAGTTTACTCACCGAGTACAGAGGTGTATTCAAGTACCTACTTTACAAAAATTGTTAACTACCTGTCAACCAAGGGTTACTTACCTACCCGCACCTCTGTGCCCTTACTGGGTTAAGGGACTCAAAGTGCCGGTTATTGAGCTATGAGTACCTTGAAGATAAAATATTTCCGATATTTTTTCAGAGCTGTCCTACATTCCTAAAAAAAATACTTGACTACACGTGGTAGTTTTGGAACAGCCTGTATAATAGCGAAAAATTGCAAAGCTATGTTTGTTCCCATCAAAATGTATTGTTATTTTGACAGGTGTGAATAAACCAGAAATATGTATACTGGATCAGGTATGAAAGCATAATCAATCTTGTGAAAAAGTGTAGAATTATAAAAATAGACAAATAGCAGAAAGACTATTCGAAAATGAATGCAAGTTAGGCTTTGCTACAAGAAAAGGCGATTTATCGTTACCGCCCTTACATATACAATACATCAATTCACACAAAGGTATAGGCACGCATAAATAAAAATTACCTGGAAATTACCTCCACGTTCTTACATAATATTTTACCTGCCAGGTCTGTCAACTACCTGGCAACTGAGGGAAGGTTACTTGCCTACCCACACCTCAATGTCCTTATTCCTCATCGCCTCAGTTCCTCAGTATACTTCAGCCCTCGCTCCGGAACAGTCCGATATAGTTGTGCCTCTCGCGAAATAATCTGACGTATCACAGAACGATCCAGCGAAATGTCGGTTTTAAGCAATATTAGTGGTCCCCACATCAACGAAGACATGAAAGCAGAGTACCTGACCAGTTTGGAAGACCTCACATCGAACAGCAAACCACTCATCAATGCTCTAACGATGGTTGCCGAAGAGAATCTTACCAATGCTCAGACAATAGTGTCTGCGATCGAGGACCACATGTTCCGTGTACAGCCGAAGTTTAAATTGGCAGTGCTGTATTTGATTGACTCTATAATGAAAAACGTTGGAGCAGATTACATCCATATTCTCCAAAAGAACATCGTCAGGATTTTTTGCCGCAGCTACAGAGAGGTAAGCGATATTCACAATCATAAGGACCCACACCGAGGAGTTGACCACCTGAGAAAAATGTGTACACCATAATTGCTAGAAAATTGTCACAATTTCCAGAAATTCGCTCACAATCAAAATTGACAAGTGGTTAACCCCTCACCCACAACTTGTTTTTTTCTTCATTTTATTTGGGTTTTTGTCCTCCATGAAATGTTGTTTTTTCCAAACTACTAGTATTATACAGCTGTAATCAAGATTTTGTTTCTGTTTCACAGATGGACGCACAGGACAGACTAAAAATGTTCAAGCTGCGTCACACGTGGAATGAGTTGCTGTCAGCCAACAAGCTGTTCGCAATTGATGTACAGATCAACTTGATTGATCAGAAGTGGCTCATAGCAGCTGAGTTGCCTGGAAATTTCCGCAATAAAGCTTATAAACCAGAAAATTCAGTCACAGTACAAAACAAAAGGAATCCCGTTGATGAAAAGGATGAACACGAAGGAATGAATTTCACAAACGCAGCTCCGTCTGGAAACTTCCCTTGCGTCCGGCCAAGAACGTGGAACCAAGAACAAAATCAAAGACGGAGACCTGATCAGTTCCTCAGCCATCAAACCAGATATGAAAGCAAGAAACAGTTTCATCGACGCCCATTAAGAAAACGAAGACGAGTGAATGGAGTTTTCTGCAGTCAAAATAAATTCCAAAACACCACAGGAGTTCCAGACGGAACCATCCATGCATTTTGTAGCAGACCAGGATTTTGAAATATGATCATTATAAATTGGTAGAATTAGATATTGATCGAATAATGTATTGTTTGTCTATGTTCATGAATTGCGAATAAACGAATTGATCAATTTCATGATGGTTTTACTTATATGGTTTTACTTATTTTGGCATCAATGCCAGTGTCAAACTTCATGAAAACAGGAAACAGGGTGTATTATAGCGCGGCAAACATACAAAAATATTGCTTAAACCTCAAAAAAATTGAATCATGAAATTTTATGACTGATATCGACACATAATTTTATCCTCTACAACATTATTATCCAAAGTCCCAAGAAATCCCCTTATTGGCTTTTTCTATAATCGGTTTCAAAGTATAGCGCGTTCACAGTAACCATATTCCAAGACAATTTTCTGTTTTTGTCGCTATCAATCCACTATTATGATTCAAATTGTTAGTACATTTCAATGTCAAGGTCGAGGAACACAACGCAATAAGTTTAGACAATGTGTCATGCACCAGTGGCGTACCAGACGGCTGCGAAGAGACCAAGAAGCGATTTTTCACAAAGTCTTATAGTAAACCGTGACTAACACTTTTTTTGACATGTTTGGTATCCTTTTTGACAAAATCGCACATCCTGATTAAAAAAATGATAATAAAATTTTGATAGGGACGTGTTTAAAGATTTTATCAGAAAAAGAAACATGATTTTTTTACCCTTAAAATTGATGTTTTGTAATTCTAGTTCCATCATTGTCCAATGTTTCTAATAACTATGATTTTGACTTAGACAGTTGCCTTGGGCTATTTCACACAGAAATATATCATTTTCCAAAGCTTTTTCCCGTTTTCACAAAGTCACAGAGTTATTTTATTTGTTGAGATGTTGCATGTCAAAGCTTGATGAGACGAAACGTGCTATTACACAGAAAAAAATGAGCTACGGTCAGAATAAAGCTTTGAGTTGGTACTTTATTCATTCCAAGGTATGGAAATAGTTATCTCTATCAAACAAAATAGAAATAACTGGAATTGGAGCCGTATTTTAGTCATGACAACATTTTTCGTTAGACATTGCGAGCTTTTGAAATTAAATTTCTTCATGATGCACGTTTTGGAACAAAACTACGGTGTGACTTTGTAACATCGATAGAAACTTCTGGTGTATGAAATTCTCATATAAAATAGTTCAATTGAACAATATATGTTGAAATTGTGATAATAGGTGGTTTCAACCACAATGGGAATAATGGAGCTAGAACAGAACAATTGCTGGAAGTTTGAATCAATCAATCAATCAATCAATCAATCAAATTTTTTAAAGTTTGATTGAGTCTATGAGGTCATAGGGAAATCTTACAAATTCAGCAGTAAACCTTGCAGAGTCGATTATGGTACATGGGTGCATTCAATGTCATGTAACTTTGTGATGCAAAAATTCAGGAACAAGGAAGTTCAGGGACCTTTAGATCACTGCTCCTGCTTGCTTCCTGTAAAATTTTGAGAGAATCTGCTCACCGGTTTTTTTCATAAGGAAGGTCCAAAAAGTGTTCCCTTAAAATTTTGTGCGTTAGTATATTTTTCACCATTCTCCGCACAAACATGGAGAAATCTAGATTTTAGGAAGATCATCTACATAACCAACAGTTCCAATTTTTTCTTTGCCATGTGGATAACATTCGAAAATTTCAAGATCGTGCGCGGATATTTCACACCTTTCAATTTTAAGTTGACTCACCACGTGGAATCCCTAAATGACAGGTGATGTGGTTTTCAGTCATGAATGATATTTGACATTAAAATCCGAGAAACGGGAGGCCAGGCGGCGTGAAATTTTGAATATCTGACAATTTAGCATTGAGGCGCCATATTGAAAATAAATGACGCTTTCTTTTTTTCTATTATAAGTTGGCTTCACTCATGTTGGTAGTCATATCCCTAAATGTCACCAGATTTCACACCAAAAGATACGTAACCAAATATACATATGACCTTGGAAGTTATTTCGAGCTTTAGTCAACCAAATGTCGCATGTCACTGTCGCAATTTTGGAAAAAACTGTCACCATACTGGAAAAACTGTCACCACTCAATCAAATGTCACCTGTTACTATACTAGAATGTCATCTATTGACAGTGCTGGGACTAGATAGTTTTGAAATTATCTAGATAAATATAATAGAAAACTGAAATAAAATTATCTAAATAGATACAGATAATAGATCAAAAAGATGATTTTACGGAAGCTTACTCACCGAGTACCGAGGTGTATTCAAGTACCTACTTTACAAAAATTGTTAACTACCTGTCAACCAAGGGTTACTTACCTACCCGCACCTCTGTTCCCCTACTGGGTTAAGGGACTCAAAGTGCCGGTTATTGAGCTATGAGTACCTTGAAGATAAAATATTTCCGAGATTTTTTCAGAGCTGTCCTACATTCCTGAAAAAAAAACTTGACTACACGTGGTGGCTTTGGAACAGCCTGTATAATAGCGAAAAATTGCAAAGCTATGTTTGTTCACATCAAAATGTATTGTTATTTTGACAGGTGTAAATAAACCAGAAATATGTATACTGGATCAGGTATGAAAGCATAATCAATCTTGTGAAAAAGTGTAAAATTACAAAAATAGACAAATAGCAGAAAGACTATTCGAAAATGAATGCAAGTTAGGCTTTGTTACAAGAAAAGGCGATTTATCGTTACCGCCCTTACATATACAATACATTAATTCTCACAAAGGTATAGGCACGCATAAATAAAAATTACCTGGAAATTACCTCCACCTTCTTACATAATATTTTACCTGCCAGGTCTATCAACTACCTGGCAACTGAGGGAAGGTTACTTGCCTACCCACACCTCAATGTCCTTATTCCTCATCGCCTCAGTTCCTCAGTATACTTCAGCCCTCGCTCCGGAACAGTCCGATATAGTTGTGCCTCTCGCGAAATAATCTGACGTATCACAGAACGATCCAGCGAAATGTCGGTTTTAAGCAATATTAGTGGTCCCCACATCAACGAAGACATGAAAGCAGAGTACCTGACCAGTTTGGAAGACCTCACATCGAACAGCAAACCACTCATCAGTGCTCTAACGATGGTTGCCGAAGAGAATCTTACCAATGCTCAGACAATAGTGTCTGCGATCGAGGACCACATGTTCCATGTACAGCCGCAGTTTAAATTGGCAGTGCTGTATTTGATTGATTCTGTAATGAAAAACGTTGGAGCAGATTACATCAATATTCTCCAAAAGAACATCGTCAGGATTTTTTGCCGCAGCTACAGAGAGGTAAGCGATATTCACAATCATAAGGACCCACACCGAGGAGTTGACCACCTGAGAAAAATGTGTACACCATAATTGCTAGAAAATTGTCACAATTTCCAGAAATTCGCTCACAATCAAAATTGACAAGTGGTTAACCCCTCACCCACACCTTGTTTTTTTTCTTCATTTTATTTGGGTTTTTGTCCTCCATGAAATGTTGTTTTTTCCAAACTACTAGTATTATACAGCTGTAATCAAGATTTTGTTTCTGTTTCACAGATGGACGCACAGGACAGACTGAAAATGTTCAAGCTGCGTCACACGTGGAATGAGTTGCTGTCAGCAAACAAGCTGTTCGCAATTGATGTACAGATCAACTTGATTGATCAGAAGTGGCTCATAGCAGCTGAGTTGCCTGGAAATTTCCGCAATGAAGCTTATAAACCAGAAAATTCTGTCACAGTACAAAACAAAAGGAATCCCGTTGATGAAAAGGATGAACACGAAGGAATGAATTTCACAAACGCAGCTCCGTCTGGAAACTTCCCCTGCGTCCGGCCAAGAACGTGGAACCAAGAACAAAATCAAAGACGGAGACCTGATCAGTTCCTCAGCCATCAAACCAGATATGAAAGCAAGAAACAGTTTCATTGACGCCCATTAAGAAAACGAAGACGAGTGAACGGAGTTTTCTGCAGTCAAAATAAATTCCGGAACACCACAGGAGTTCCAGACGGAACCATCCATGCATTTTGTAGCAGACCAGGATTTTGAAATATGATTATTATAAATTGGTAGTATTAGATATTGATTGAATAATGCATTGTTTGTCTATGTTCATGAATTGCGAATAAACGAATTGATCAATTTCATGATGGTTTTACTTATTATTTTGGCATCAATGCCAGTGTCAAACTCCATGAAAACAGGAAACAGGGAGTATAGCGCGGCAAACATAGCAAAAATATTGCCCAAACCTAAGAAAAATTGAATCATGAAATTCTATGACTGATCGACACAGAATTTCATCCTCTACAACATATTATTATCCAAAGTCCCAAGAAATCCCCTTATTGGCTTTTTCTATAATCGGTTTCAAAGTATAGCGCGTTCACAGTAACCATATTCCAAGACAATTTTCTGTTTTTGTCGCTATCAATCCACTATTATGATTCAAATTGTTAGTACATTTCAATGTCAAGGTCGAGGAACACAACGCAATAAGTTTAGACAATGTGTCATGCACCAGTGGCGTACCAGACGGCTGCGAAGAGACCAAGAAGCGATTTTTCACAAAGTCTTATGGTAAACCGTGACTAACACTTTTTTTGACATGTTTGGTATCCTTTCTGACAAAATCGCACATCCTGATTATAAAAATAATAATAAAATTTTGATAGGGACGTGTTTAAAGATTTTATCAGAAAAAGAAACATGATTTTTTTACCCTTAAAATTGATGTTTTGTAATTCTAGTTCCATCATTGTCCAATGTTTCTAATAACTATGATTTTGACTTAGACAGTTGCCTTGGGCTATTTCACACAGAAATATCATTTTCCAAAGCTTTTTCCCGTTTTCACAAAGTCACAGAGTTATTTTATTTGTTGAGATGTTGCATGTCAAAGCTTGATGAGACGAAACGTGCTATTACACAGAAAAAAATGAGCTATGGTCAGAATAAAGCTTTGAGTTGGTACTTTATTCATTCCAAGGTATGGAAATAGTTATCTCTATCAAACAAAATAGAAATAACTGGAATTGGAGCCGTATTTTAGTCATGACAACATTTTTCGTTAGACATTGCGAGCTTTTGAAATTAAATTTCTTCATTATGCACGTTTTGGAACAAAACTACGGTGTGACTTTGTAACATCGATAGAAACTTCTGGTGTATGAAATTCTCATATAAAATAGTTCAATTGAACAATCTATGTTAAAATTGTGATAATAGCTGGTTTCAACCACAATGGGAATGGAGCTAGAACAGAACAATTGCAGGAAGTTTGAATCAATCAATCAAATTTTTTAAAGCGTGATTGAGTCTCTGAGGTCATAGGGAAAATCTCAAAAAATCAACAATAAACCTTGCAGAGTCGATTATGGTACATGGGTGCCATCAATGTCATGTAACTTAGTGATGCAGAAATTCAGGAAAAAGGAAGTTTAGGGACCTTTAGATTACTGCTCCTGCTTGCTTCATGTAAAATTTTGAGAAAATCTACTCACCGGTTTTTTTCATAAGGAAGCTCCAAAAAAGTGTTACCTTAAAATTTTGTGCGTTAGTATATTTTTCACCATTCTCCACACAGACATGGAGAAATTTAGATTCTAGGAAGATCATCTACATAACCAACAGTTCTAATTTTTTCTTTGCCATGTGGATAACATTCGAAAATTTCAAGAGCGTCCGCGAATATTTCACACCTTCCAATTTTAAGTTGACTCACCACGTGGAATCCCTAAATGACAGGTGATGTGGTTTTCACTCATGAATGATATTCGACATTGTAATCCGAGAAACGGGAGGCCAGGCGGCGTGAAATTTTGAATATCTGACAATTGAGCATTGAGACGCCATATTGAAAATAATTGGCGCTATCTTTTGTTCTATTATAAGTTGGCTTCACTCATGTTGGTAGTCATATTCCTGAATCTCACCAGATTTTACACCAAAAGATACGCAACCAAATATACATATGACCTTGGAAGTGATTTCGAGCTTTAGTCAACCAAATGTCGCATGTCACTGTCGCAATTTTGGAAAGAACTGTCACCTGTCAATGTCACCATACTGGAAAAACTGTCACCTGTCAATAAAATGTCACCTGTTACTATACTAGAATGTCACCTATTGAAATAAAATTATCTAGATACAGATAATAGATAAAAAAGATAATTTTACGGAAGTTTACTCACCGACTACCAAGGTATATTCAAGTACCGACTTTACAAAAATTGTTAACTTCCTGTCAACCAAGGGTTACTTACCTACCCGCACCTATGTGCCCTTACTGGGTTAATGGACTCAAAGTGCCGGTAATTGAGCTATGAGTACCTTGAAGATAAAATATTTCCGAGATTTTTTCAAAGCTGTCCTACATTCCTGAAAAAAATACTTGACTACACGTGGTGGCTTTGGAACAGCCTGTATAATTGCGAAAAATGGAGCCTTGCAATTGAAAAACTCAACGTGAGGTCGCCAGTCGCCACTACTGTAGGGGGCGCCTACTTCGATAAAGCGACCGTAACGACGCGAAAAACAGGGGAGTTTGAGTAGTTTGATCAGTAACTGACAGTGACTGGAGGCGTCAAGCAAGAAACAGAGGTTATCCAAATTTCAAATCAAGACATAAAATGACGGACGTCGGTCGCTGAAGCGTCAACGCCGTCAAAATCGTCGAATTTGCCCCCAACGGTCGTGGCGCCCTTGGTGTGTAAAAGTGGCAGTGCAAGGCCCCATTGCAAAGCTATGTTTGTTCCCATCAGAATGTATTGTTATTTTGACAGGTGCAAATAAACCAGAAATATGTATACTGGATCAGGTCTGGAAGCATAATCAATCTTGTGAAAAAGTGTAAAATATCGAAAATAGACAAATAGCAGAAAGAGTATTCGAAAATGAATGCAAGTTAGGCTTTGTTACAAGAAAAGGCGATTTATCGTTACCGCTCTTACATATACAATACATTCATTCACACAAAGGTATAGGTACGCATAAAGAAAAATTACCTGGAAATTACCTCCACCTTCTTACATAATATCTTCTTTACCTGCCAGGTCTGTCAACTACCTGGCAACTGAGGGAAGGTTACTTGCCTACCCACACCTCAATGTCCCTATTCCTCATCGCCTCAGTATACTTCAGCCCTCGCTCCGGAACAGTCCGATATAGTTGTGCCTCTCGCGAAATAATCTGACGTAGTATCACAGAACGATCCAGCAAAATGTCGGTTTTAAGCAATACTAGTGGTCCTCACATCAACGAAGACATGAAAGCAGAGTACCTGACCAGTTTGGAAGACCTCAAATCGAACAGCAAACCACTAATCAATGCTCTAACGATGGTTGCCGAAGAGAATCTTACCAATGCTCAGACAATAGTGTCTGCGATCGAGGACCACATGTTCCGTGTACAGCCGCAGTTTAAATTGGCAGTGCTGTATTTGATTGACTCTATAATGAAAAACGTTGGAGCAGATTACATCCATATTCTCCAAAAGAACATCGTCAGGATTTTTTGCCGCAGCTACAGAGAGGTAAGCGATATTCACAATCATAAGGACCCACACCGAGGAGTTGACCACCTGAGAAAAATGTGTACACCACAATTGCTAGAAAATTGTCACAATTTCCAGAAATTCGCTCACAATCACAATTGACAAGTGGTTAACCCCTCACCCACACCTTGTTTTTTTCTTCATTTTATTTGGGTTTTTGTCCTCCATGAAATGTTGTTTTTTCCAAACTACTAGTATTATACAGCTGTAATCAAGATTTTGTTTCTGTTTCACAGATGGACGCACAGGACAGACTGAAAATGTTCAAGCTGCGTCACACGTGGAATGAGTTGCTGTCAGCAAACAAGCTGTTCGCAATTGATGTACAGATCAACTTGATTGATCAGAAGTGGCTCATAGCAGCTGAGTTGCCTGGAAATTTCCGCAATGAAGCTTATAAACCAGAAAATTCTGTCACAGTACAAAACAAAAGGAATCCCGTTGATGAAAAGGATGAACACGAAGGAATGAATTTCACAAACGCAGCTCCGTCTGGAAACTTCCCCTGCGTCCGGCCAAGAACGTGGAACCAAGAACAAAATCAAAGACGGAGACCTGATCAGTTCCTCAGCCATCAAACCAGATATGAAAGCAAGAAACAGTTTCATTGACGCCCATTAAGAAAACGAAGACGAGTGAACGGAGTTTTCTGCAGTCAAAATAAATTCCGGAACACCACAGGAGTTCCAGACGGAACCATCCATGCATTTTGTAGCAGACCAGGATTTTGAAATATGATTATTATAAATTGGTAGTATTAGATATTGATTGAATAATGCATTGTTTGTCTATGTTCATGAATTGCGAATAAACGAATTGATCAATTTCATGTTGGTTTTACTTATTATTTTGGCATCAATGCCAGTGTCAAACTCCATGAAAACAGGAAACAGGGAGTATTATAGCGCGGCAAACATAGCAAAAATATTGCCCAAACCTAAGAAAAATTGAATCATGAAATTCTATGACTGATCGACACAGAATTTCATCCTCTACAACATATTATTATCCAAAGTCCCAAGAAATCCCCTTATTGGCTTTTTCTATAATCGGTTTCAAAGTACAGCACGTTCACAGAAACCATATTCCAAGACAATTTTCTGTTTTTGTCGCTATCATTTCACTGTTATGATTCAAATTATTTTGACATGTTTGGTATCATTTCTGACCAAATCGCACATCCTGATTCTAAAAATTATAATAAAATTTTGATAGAGACGTGTTTGAAGACTTTATCAGAAAAAAAAACATGATTTTTTTACCCTTAAAATTGATGTTTGGTAATTCTAGTTCCATCATTGCCCAATGTTTCTAATAACTAGTATTTTGACTTGGACAGTTGCTTTGGGCTATTTCACACACAAATATCATTTTCCAAAACTTTTTCCCGTTTTCACAAAGTCACAGAGTTATTTTATTTCTTGAGATGTTGCATGTCAAAGCTTGATGTGACGAAACGTGCTATTACACAGGAAAAATTGAGCTATGGTCAGAATAAAGCTTTGAGTTTGTACTTTATTCATTCCAAGGCATGGAAATTGTTATCTCTATCAAACAAAATAGAAATAACTGGAATTGGAGCCGTATTTTAGTCATGACAACATTTTTCTTTAGACATTGCGAGCTTTTGAAATTAAATTTCTTCATGATGCACGTTTCAAGACAAAACTACGGTGTGACTTTGTAACATCGATAGAAACTTCTGGTGTATGAAATTCACATATAAAATAGTTCAATTGAACAATCTATGTTAAAATTGTGATAATAGGTGGTTGCAACCACAATGGGAATGGAGCTAGAACAGAACAACTGCAGGAAGTTTAAATCAATCAATCAAATTTTTCAAAGCGTGATTGAGTCTCTGAGGTCATAGGAAAACCTCAAAAATTCAGCAGCAAACCTTGCAGAGTCGATTATGGTACATGGGTGCATTCAATGTCATGTAACTTGATGATGCAGGAATTCAGGAGCAAGGAAGTTTAGGGACCATTAGATTACTGCTCCTGCTTGCTTCATGTAGAATTTTGAGAAAATCTGCTCACCGGTTTTTTTCATAAGGAAGCTCCAAAAAAGTGTTCCTTTAAAATTTTGTGCGTTAGTATATTTTTCACCATTCTCCGCACAGACATGGAGAAATCTAGATTCTAGGAAGATCATCAACATAACTATCAGTTTCAATTTTTTCTTTGCCATGTGGATAACATTCGAAAATTTCAAGAGCATGCGCGAATATTTCACACCTTTCAATTTTAAGTTGACTCACCACGTGGAATCCCTAAATGACAGGTGATGTGGTTTTCACTCATGAATGATATTTGACATTAAAATCCGGGAAACGGGAGGCCAGGCGGCGTGAAATTTTGAATATCTGACAATTTAGCATAGAGACGCCATATTGAAAATAATTGACGCTATATTTTTTTCTATTATAAGTTGGCTTCACTCATGTTGGTAGTCATATCCCTAAATGTCACCAGATTTTACACCAAAAGATACGCAACCAAATATACATATGACCTTGGAAGTGATTTCGAGCTTTAGTCAACCAAATGTCGCATGTCACTGTCGCAATTTTGGAAAAAACTGTCACCTGTCAATGTCACCATACTGGAAAAACTGTCGCCTGTTACTATACTAGAATGTCACCTATTGACAGTGCTGGGACTAGATAATAGATGAAAATAGTATGAAATTCCTAATAAGTCTACTTACTATAACCAGAAATTTGATAACGCAATAACTAAAGCTCTGATCCAAGTTTTGAATAGAGCTACAGAATGGAGCCCATCTCGCGTCCCCAGATGTGTAAACAGAGCAAAAACATAGTAAGTCGACTTACTATGTTTTTCAATTGTACGGCAGAGCTGTGCACAAGTTTTCAAAGGTACGTAATGATTTTGTGATTTTGATGAGTGCTTCCGTTTTCACTCGTAGTGAAGTAGGTATTACCACAGAATAGTAATAAGTGCTTGGCACAGAAGCATCACTTGAAAAGGATATCAAAAATATGAGCGAGATAGAAGTGCACTACTGATTTGAAAGGCCCATCGTGTGTCCTCGGCACACTCGTGAGGCTTCGTCGCTGTGTGCGACGGCATTGGCGGGTTCGCGCCCGCCGAAGCTATGACAGTTGTCATGTGTCATTTATGCGTTGCTTTCCGTAGCCTCCGTGTTGATTGTTGACAAGATTCTAACCTCAAATAAAACCCGTGTCTGTGTTTCACCTCACCTGTTGAACGTTGAACTTCTTTTCGCGGTTTTGTGGTGGTGATAAGTGTGGCCATGGCTGACGCGGATCCTCCACCTGCAAAGAAGAGAAAATGGGGCACCGCTTGCGCGTATGTGGGTTGTGGGTATAAATTTTATTCCGACACCAAAGGCGCCCGACGGCGTTTCTTCCGATTTCCACAAAACAAAACAGTGTATTTCTGCCTTGCACTTTTGTCTAATTAGCACTATTGTTGCTGTGCGGTGGTATGAAGAGTGATGTGATTTTTTTTATTTCAGGAGTGATATTTGGATCAGAAATTGTGGTCGCGATGATCTGCTTGGGAAGGAGCCAAAAGAATTGTTCAATAGTTTTCGGCTGTGTTCCATACATTTTGAAAATGAAATGTTTTATAGTTCAGAGAGAACCAGGCTTTTGCCCAGCGCCGTACCCAAGAAATATGTATGTGCAACTCAGACAGCAACAACAACCACCCATGATCTTCCATCACCGAGCTTTACAAAGGAAGGGTCTGGTCATGATGCTAGTGAAAAACCACCCTTGAAAAAAATTGAAATATTACAGGACATTATAGGTAGGTACTTTCGAACTCACAACATCATTTGTGAAAAACAAGTGTATAATAATTGTAATTCACTTTTCTAGTTCACCCCGTGGCAGTGGCTAGTGGCAATCTGGTTGTTCAAACAGAAGATCATCCAGTGACAGGCGGAAGCAGTTCTGTCCCGAGTCCTATGATCTCCCCAGTTGGAATCCAGACACCCAAATCTCTGAGCGGGAAGACACCGAGGAAACTCAAGTTATTTGACAGAATCATCAAACTACAGGAGGAAAATGCCAGTTTGAAGAAAGAAATTGAAAAAATGCAATCTGAAAAAAATTCCGAGCTAGGCATCAAAGACTTTACATTGCTGTGTGAAAAATTTTTGTATCCTGAGTTGTCCCGGTTTGTTAAAGCCCAAATCACTCTTATTGATAAAGATCCTCATGGACGACGTTACTCTGACGATTTCAAAAAATTTGCCCTATCTTTATGATTCTTGGGACCAAAATGTTACAAAATGTTACAGAAAACATTCATTTTGCCATCGAAAGCGGTTTTGGAAAGATTTGTCAAAAAAGTTCAATTCACCACAGGTATCAATGAAAACCTTTTCAAATTTTTGAAACTAAAAGTAGATAAAATGACCATTGCTGACAGGGTTTGCATAATATGTATTGATGAAATTCATCTAAAGAGGAACTTGTTTTACAATTATGGTTATGATGAAATCATAGGTTTTCACGATACCGGGGAGAGAAAAACCTCGGCACCAGCAAGTTCAGCTGCTGTAATAATGGCTAGAGGTATTTACAGCAACTGGAAACAGCCATTAGGATACCTATTCACAGAAACCAGCTGTAGAGGGGATGAAGTAAAAGACATTTTAGACAAATACATTCGTCAACTAACAAATATTGGATTAGATGTGACAATGGTTATCACAGATCAAGGTTCCAATTTTGTGGAGTTGGCAAAGTTACTGGGAGTGACGGCAGACCAAACCAAGTTCATACTCGGTGGAAAACAATTACTATTTTATTATGACCCGCCACATTTAATGAAGTCGATTAGAAATAATCTCATGACTTACCATTTTCAATAGGATAACAAAAAAACTTCTTGGGAATTTATCATGGCTTTTTTTACTAATGATAGTAAATTTAATGATAGATTAGCTCCCAAGCTCACCAAGGCCCATTTGGAGCCCAACAGTTTCCAAAAAGAAAAAGTTAAGTTTGCTACACAAATTTTAAGTGGTACTGTTGCTGCAGCTATGACATCCTATATACACTTTAAATATTTCCCAGAAAGTGCCACCCCTACAGTGGAATTTATTTCGCACTTCAACAAACTATTTGACATTTTCAATTCGTCGAACTTGAAAAGTTTAAAATCATACAATAAGCCATTCCAAGCACAGGAAAATTATGTCTCTTTTTTAGAAGAAACGCTGGCTTTTCTGAAAAAACTAACAGTCGTCAATAAAAGTGGCAAAGAGATGACTAATTACATCAAATGTCTAACAGGCTGGCAAATAAGCATCAGCTCATTACTGCAACTGTACGACTACCTGAAAGAAAAGTATCAAATGAAATTTATTTTAACAAGGCGGTTAAATCAAGACTGCCTTGAAATTTTTTTTGGTAGTGTGAGGCAACAAAGTGGTAATTGCATAAACCCTACACCAATTCAATTTTGCAGAGTTTTCAAGAAACTGTTTTTGATGCGGTTCCTGCACACGGAGGGCATGAATTGCTTCGAAGACTTTGATCAAGTTCTAGCAGATTTGTCTTCCTTTCACGAGAAACAAAAAACGTTGCCTTCTTTAAGTGAACACACTCGTAAACCTTTTCAGGTGAATATTTGCGACTATAGAGACATGACCTTGCCAGAACAAAACGCCTTCAAATATGTTGCGGGCTACCTCATAAACTCGTGTTTGAAGGTACACAGCTGCGAGACCTGCAAAAAGTTTGCAAAAGACGATGCAGTACTTGACGATAGCAACATTTTTTTACACTTTAAAGCGTACTCCACGCGCGTTTCTGCATTTGGTGGTTTGAAAACTCCGCATGAGTCATTTTATAATTATATATACGCCCTGGAAACCATGTTTTTCGGAAATTTTGAGAAGTATGCAACAGATGTGGGTGTTGGGAAAACATTATATTTGTTAGGGAAAAACATCACAAGTTTCAGTCATCCCTGTGAGAAGTTCCCGTTAGATTTTTTGATGAAGTTCTTTATTAGATTCAGAATATTCTATGTAATGAAATTTACAAATAGAGATTTCACTGACAAGACTAAGAAAAATAGGCGACTTCATATTTTTATGAACTTGTAAATACCTAATTAAGTACCTATTGACAATATTATAAAATTGTATTTTTTTCTAATTATGTACTTTGATTAAATAATATTTTGACCTGGATGATTTCTTTCTATATTTTTCCAATTCCTTTTTGATAAGGTAAATATTCATTTGAAGATATTGCCCAATGCAATGAAAATTAACTTGGGCGTTTGCTTTGACTTTTTCAAAATTTCACGATTTGCTTAATTTCACACAAACACTTTATTTTCTTGTTTACGGTATTATTTGTATAAGAAACAATAAACTTATTTATTATCAATTTTACACAAACGATGGATCTTATTCCAGTGGCTCTTGCATCAAAGCAATATTGTAATTTTTACAATTTGCACGGCCCATGTGAGGAGGCCTCCAACCTCCATGATGACGCGCTGCAACTGCACGAGTAGTCGTTGCTAGAAAATGAAAGTTTTCAATTAATCCATGATTAATCTGCACAAACAAAATTATACCAACCGGTCTCGTCAATCAGATTTACATCTGAGTCGCATATGCATTTTGTTTTGAGTACACTGCTGGACAAGAGCTGGTTTTCATCGAACTATGAAACATTTCATTATTTCATAACCGAAAACTGTTGAACAATAACTAATTGTTTTGGATCCTTTCCAAGCAGATCATCGCGACCACCAATTCCTGATCCAAATGCGACCCCTGAAATAAAAAAATAATTATTCATACATCACTTTGCACACCACATAAGTACCAATAGTGGTGCAAATAAAGCTGATTCCAAGGCATACATACACTGCTTTGTCTTGTCCAAATCGGAAGAAACGACGTCGGGCGCCTTTACTGTCAGAATTAAATTCGTTTTCACAACCCACATGCGTGCAGGTGGGGCCCCATTTTCTTTCTCCTTTGTAGAAGAGGTGGATGATTCGCCTCAGCCATGGCCACACTTATCACCGACACAAAACAGTAGAAAGGAGTTCAGTAGGTGAAACACAGACACAGGTACAGTTGAGGTTAGATTCTTGTCAACAAACGACACAGAGAGCAAGGATGTCTATACATAAACTGGATAAGAAGCTTGGCCGTTTTTGACGTAAATAGGTGAAGCTGAGATTTGACACTAATGCAGGGCATTGTGCAGGACTGGGGACCGACCTTGAGGACTGAGGACTGTCAATTAAAACATGGGCTGTCGTCATTTTGACGTTTTCGGGTTCCGCTGGTGGGAATTTACTGTTGAATATTAAACTGACTTCCACTTAACATGGAACAAAACGTGTACCAGGGCTACTTCTCTGAATCAAGAAGAAACAGAAGCTGTGGCCACATGCAGTGGATGGATGGTGGGTGAACTTCGTGAAGTGATAAGTTGCTGGGAACGGGAATGAACGGAGGCAACTCTTTCGAGCAGGCCAAGATTCACAAAGGATCTATCGAGCCCTGGTGAGTCCACAGCTTCACATATAAGGGCTCTCACGCAAGTTAGCAACATTACAGGTCAGCAGCAGCATTTGCCACACTATCGCGGACAGTGACATTTCTTGAAGAGGGTCTGGGAGCATCTCTATTGCGACCTGAAGTGAAGATGCTTCAAGAAGGTTCATAAGTTGTTGAGGATAAGGCAAGATTTGTAGCAATATTTGAAGCGAAGAGAAGGGTAGTGAATCGACGCTTCATCCTCATCATTAATATCTAGTTGATAATACCAAGAAAAAAAAAGGAAATAAAGGCGGAAATGTGTTGTATTTACCAAAGATGTAATTAGTCGTCGCGGTACGAACCTAAAATCGTCCAAGTTCTGCACTTCTAACGATTTCGATTATTTTCGGCACAGATGATCATTGGACCTATTCAAGCGTTTTGACCCGCAGCACCACCAAATTTGCCTCTCAGGAACGGAGGGGTGGGGGTATCTTCAGAATTTGAAGCTCCAGGTCTGGTATGGTCCAATGAAGACTCACAAAGGCAAGTGGGTAGTCATTTTCGAATGATTTTTATTCTCCGATATCGATTCTCACGTGAAAAATGAGTTGCGCAATCACTTGACAAAGATAATTGGTAATAATAAGAGATAAAGATGAAATCAAGTGGTCATCTACTGAACTCTGTAGAAACTTGTTTTTTTGTGATAAATACATGAAACTTGGTAGGGCTGTTCATTATTACTTACTTTCCAAATATGAAGGGAGCACCACGCGTTCCGACGCATGACGTCGCGACGCAATATCAAAAAACATAGTGGTCGTCATTTCCAAAATAGTCGATATATTATCATGATTATTTGATTTCTTTTATCAAACCATATGCTTTCGAGATTCAATAACATATTTCTGTCGACTTTGGGAAACGGTGGGCTACCAGTGGTAAGTCAGGTGTCTGCTAGAGGGAACTGTGAGGTTTCTTTACCCCCAAATTTCCACGGTCAAAACCTTCGGATAAAACTATTTTTAAGTTTGTCCATACGGATAATTAAGTCATCTGGTCAACATTCTCCATGTTTCGTCCTTCTAAGGACTCCTCAGTATGGTTTATACAGATTTCGCAACCGCGCGAGATCATTTAGACTACCTAGTAAAGTAACCGATTTTGGAATACCGTTTTGTTTGAAATGGGTAAAAAAGGAGTAAATGCAATTTCTGCGATTCTAGTGTTAGGGTATGAATTAAGTCAGCCGAATATGAATGAAGTAAATACATCTGAAAAAAGCACCAATATAAAAATCTTGAACTCCACTTAGCCCAAAAGATGGTTCGGTAATGTGGAATACCCCTATATTCGAATGTGGACAACTGCATTCTCATTTCTCTGCGAAAAAGAAAAGGGTGTTCCACATTTGGTCCGATATTCCACAATGATAATAAAATCAATGAAGCCCGCTAGTCGAGTGGAATGCGTGAGCGCTCGGCAAATGGAGCTTCCGGGTTCGATTCTCGGCACAGTGCTTTGTGCTATAGAAACAAAGTTTCTCAGCTTGTGATATCAAATTGGGAATCAAATTCAGCAAACTCCTATGACATAAGAAATGCCGATAAGGATAAAAACTTACAAATAAAGAAACAATAATGGTTCAATCATTTGATACAGTCTCATACAAAGCGATTTCTCTGTTCCAGTACGGTGACATCGATATAACCAGGCGATTATTCGTTATAATAATTGATAGTTTAGTTTGTAAGAATTGTGTAACCGAGTATGTACCTAATATGGTACAGAATTAAAGATCACTTTTTTCCAGTAATCAAAAGTACCTTTCTGAGATCCTTTCATTTGATCGCTAGATTTGTATAAACATACTGAGGAGTCCCTAGAAGAACGAAACACAAGAAATGTTAACCAGATAACATATTCGTGTGTACAGACTTCAAAATAGTTAGTTTTATGCTCGGTTTTATCCGAAGATGTTGACCGCGGAAATTTGGGGGTGGAGAAACCTCACAGTTCCCCTTACAGGCACCTGGTTTACCACTGGTAGCCCACCGTTCCCCCAAATCGACAGAAATATGTTATTGAATCTTGAAAGCATATGGCTTGATGAAATAAGAAATCACAGAAATTATCTGTTCTGGAAATGGCGACCACTGTTTTTTGATATTGCGTCGCGACGTCATCCGGGGGACGCAATTTGGGGGTGAAGAAACCTCACAGTTCCCTCTAGCAGACACCTGATGTACCACTGGTAGTCCACCGTTTCCCAAAGTCGACAGAAATATGTTATTGAATCTCGAAAGCATATGGTTTGATGAAAGAAATCAAATAATCATGATAATATATCGACTATTTTGGAAATGACGACCACTATGTTTTTTGATATTGCGTCGCGACGTCATGGTGCTCCCATGCAACGCGTGGTGCTCCCTTCATATTTGGAAAGTAAGTAATAATGAACAGCCCTACCAAGTTACATGTATTTATCACAAAAAAACAAGTTTCTACAGAGCTCAATAAATGACCACTTGATTTTATCTTTATCTCTTATTATTACCAATTATCTTTGTCAAATGATTTCGCAACTCATTTTTCACGTCAGAATCGACATCAGCGGATGAAAATCATTCGAAAATGACTACTCACTTGCCTTTGTGGGTCTTCATTGGACCATACTAGACCTGGAGCTTCAAATTCTGAAGATACCCCCACCCCTCCGTTCCTGAGGGGCAAATTTGGTGGTGCTGCGGGTCAAAACGCTTGAATAGGTCCAATGATCATCTGTGCCGAAAATAATCGAAATCGTTAGAAGTGCAGAATAATTTGGTGTACCGCTACGACTAAATACTTAATTAAAGTATTGATATAAAGGAGTATAAATAAACATGTCATAAATAATTAGTATTATTGTTGAAATCATCAATTTAAGACCGAGATTCAGTGCGTGGCACGCACCTTGATAGGTACACACTTGCTCTTAGAGCCCCTGAGCTCGCACTAGACCTAGAAATTGTCTCGCCAATCCGTATCTTGTTTAGTGTAGAATTATCTACACAAGACTCTGCAACTTTGTCAGAGCGCGTCCGCCCATTTGCTTCAAGGTTCTGGTGACCCCACAGAAACTGACTCCGAAGCTGACGGAACCACCATCCAACTGGTCGGCTCACCGACGCACATCCAGTGAACCCAGAAATCGCCTTGTCAGTTTGCATCTTGTTAAGCATAGAATTTTCTACATAAGACTCTGCAAGCTTGTCGGAGCGCCATCCGCCCATTTGCTTCAAGGTTCTGGTTCTGGTGACCCCACAGGAACTGACACACATACTGCACACGTGGCGGGCATGACGTCGAGAGAAAACGCCTACAAAACAGGAGAAGGAGATCGAGATCGATGCTGTGAATCAATTTCGTTCGATGAGTCTGATGCTGGATTGCTGACAATGACGCAGAAATGACGCTTGATGTCGTTTTGTGAAATGTCATTATTGCAGGGCAAGGCGTCCGATTATGATGCAAGATGGCGGCCAAGCTTCCTATCCAGTTTATGTATAGACATCCTTGACAGAGAGGGATGCATAAATGACATATGACAACTGTCATAGATCCGGCAGGCGCCAACCCGCCAATGGCGTCGCACACATTGACGGAACATCACGAGTGTGCCGAGCAGAGACGATGGGCCTTTTAAATCAGTAGTGCACAAGGTCACTGGCGGTGGACCGAAAACATCAAAGGAGCCGAACGGAGTGCGGCTTCTGTGCGAAGCACTTATTATTATTCTGTGGTATTACCTTACCGTAACCTGCATGCTTAGTAGATACACCCAACCTCAAAGTTTCGAATCACCATAGAAGTGGTGAAAATAGGGTACCGGAGGAACTTCAATATTTCACCATTATCAGACTATCAAGTACACCTAAGAGAACCCAACCCATTTAAAGAAAATAAAATAAACTTTTCCAAGACCTCAATTTATTACAGGGATTTTAACATTTTGCGTGACGTCACAATCAACTCCATAAGTGCCGCGCGTTGAACAAACACAGCATGCGAGAGATCGCATAAGAGGAGTAGAGATGGCTCGAGAGATGTAGATATAGAGTAATTATGACGTCATTAGCATTTTTTAGCGCTGCGGTTTTCGCCATAAATCATATTAAAAAATCTAGTTTCATTAAAAAAAAAATCGAGTCCGGTAGGGTCGGCCTACCCTATTAGAGTAGGTAGATCAGAGTGTTTCAGTTTTAATCTGCCGCACCCGCACCTTCTAGGGGATGATAGAAAATCGGAATCGAATCTTTTTGCCGCCTATCTTTTACGCCACTGAACATTTTTCAAAACCTATCAAACTGTTAGGATCCTTATTCAATCTATATAAAAAAAAGATGTCGTTGGAAATAAAAAATAACTGGAATGGCCGTTTTCTCTTCATGTTAATACCTATCTACCTATAGTTATCTATAACCTATGCTTGGTTAAGAATATACGAGAATATATTAAATTTTATGATAGTTGATTTATTATAAAGATATTTATTCATTGTTATAATCTCACGACCGCGCCATGTTAATAGTTAATCAGGATGAGTATTGTATACTACTGTGGATAAATATTAAATCAATTTATTAGAGTTAACCTTTTTTCAGAAAATGGAATTGATGATTTCGGAACGTTGCAGCTGCTTGTGCGAGACGGAGCACAATTTGAAAAGCTTTGCCCGTTATTGGGCACAAGATACAAAATCAAGTCTGCTCTGGAAGTTGAAGCGAAGTCCACTTCAACAATTGTGAAAAACGATTATCAGCAGCAGCATCAGCAGCAGCAGATGCAGCAGGAGCTGTAAGTATAATATTCATTGATTGAAACGCAATTTAGATTTAGCTTCTCATTAATAACTTCAAGATCAACGTTTATTTCTTCGATTCCCATATACGAAGTCGTACCGCCAGTACTGCCAGTACAGTAAGTGTTTTTTTTTTAATTATAAATCTATTCGTGTAGAAACTAACATGTTCATTTCATTCAAGTAGGTTATACAGGGTGATTCACCACCAAATGGACATAGCTAAGGGTAGGTCCAATTTCTCCAGGCGAACCAGGATCTGAATTCTAAATTTCTATAAAGTTGTTCGTTTCGAAGCTACAGGGTGATTCATGTATTTCGTAGAATTTTTTGACAAGCTGTATCTTCAGAACGACTTGATGAATTCGATTGAAATTTTGTAAGTTTATTCTTCTATTGACAGCTGACACATCGCCTTATCAAACAGTTAAAAATTTCCAGGGCCGCCTTTGGAAAAAAAACTTCAAAGCTTTTTTCAAAAAAAGACATTCTGTATGCATATTTTTCAAAATTCAGTTTCATATTCAGAAACCATATGAAACATGCTAACAATATCGCAAAAAAAATTGCTTGGCACCATTGAGCTGTCAATAAAATTTTGATGATCCTGAAAATTTTTGAGGTTATGATTTTTGAAAAATTACTAATTCGAAATATTTGCAAATGATCTATTATGGCCTTGAATTTCAGCCGTTTCGTCAAAAAAATTGAAAATTTTTTTTTCGGGTTTTTTAGGTTTCAAAAAAAAATTTCATCAGAATTTAAAAAAAAATTTGTTACGTTCCTCAACTTCACTTCTATCCCACATTGAGCTGAAATTGAGGTACGTGACATAAATTTTTCGAAAATTTTGCTGAATTTTTTTGTTGCACCTAGTTAGTTACTGAAAAACGTTGAAATTTTTTTTATATTTTTTTTTGACAAAACGACTGAAATTCAAGGCCATGATAGATCATCTGTAAATATTTCAAATTATCAATTCACAAAAAATCCTAACCTTAAAAATTTTCAGGATTATCAAAATTTTTTGGCAGCTCAATGGTGCCAAGCAATTTTTTTTGCGATACTTATAGAATGTTTTATGTAGTTTCTGAATGTGAAAAAAAATTTGGAAAAATATACATACAGAACGTCTTTTTTGAAAAAAACTTGAAAGTTTTTTTTATCAAGGCCGGTCCTGGAAATTTCGAACTGCTTGATTAGGCGATGTGTCAATCATCAATAGTAGAATCAACTTACAAAATTTCAATCGAATCCATTGGATCATTCTAAAGATATGGCTTATTTAAAAAATTGACAAAATACATGAATCACCCTATAACTTCAAAACGAACAGCGTTAAAAAATTTTCAAAGCCAGATTCTGGTTTGCCTGGAAAAACTGGACCTACCCTCAGGCTATGTCCATTTGGTGGTGAATCACCCTGTATATAGAGTAGGTAGCATCACTAAAATCACTTTTAATAAATGTGCTCTTTTTTTAGCGCGTTTTCCTTCGAAAACACGGTTATACTCGTATGCTCGGTTGTCTGTGTGTCTGTCTGTAAGTAGTAAGTAGTATTTCAATAAATAAATAAATATTCATAACACTGTAACGTTTGGCTTTTTATCTTTTTGAGCTTAACTCAGCCATTAGCTCGCCATAAGTATCTAGGTAACTTTGTTATAAGTTGACCGATTTTAATGAAATTTTAAAAATACCTACCCACCTCTTATTATACAGGGTGAATCATTGATATGGGAAAGCTCGATTGCACCTACGCCGCGCCGTTAATGATATGGAAATCAACCAAACGGCACTGCAAATGGGAGGCCAAATTAGTTTGTGAAATTATTTTGCCCTATACAGGGTGTACCGTTTTTGCAGAGCCGCATTAAACTGAATTTTTTTGAATGGCACACCTGTATATTTTTACATATTTGGATTTGTCCTTCTTTAGGCAGCACGGATGAACCGCGCACGGATAATCGAGGTTCTACTGTACTTGTCAAAAAAAAACACACGGTAGCTAGATACTTGATTTTTGATTTTCTAGTAGTAGTAATAGTAATTGTAGTAAGGTTGCCCCCCCTTACTTTCTACATCCCTAAAAAATCATTTCAATTTTATTCCAGATGCCATGCTATCCCTGATGAAGACTTGCTCAATCAACCAAATTTAAATCGAGAAGTTTCATCTACTGCTAACAATGATTCCGACCTGATTCTTTCCGTCGAAGATCTGGCATGTCCTTTGAACTATCCTGGATTAAAAAGTCTTTTGGACCAACATGCGTTCGGGAAGGCTTTACAATCAATTTATTTGATTGAAGGAGAACTTGATACAATGTGCCAAGGGTATCTCTGCCAGATAATTGTATCGTTTTTTCTCAACGTAGAACCTTTTATGTGAGTATTCCTTATTTTGTTGTCTAAAATATTTCAGTAATACCAACTAACTTTTTCAGTCGTTTGAGTAATGAAAATCTGAGTTTTTTGGCAAACGAAATTGTCAAATTATTTCCGAATGAGAGAAAAGAAGTCTACTTTATTCCTCCCGTAAACAAACGAAAATCGAAGGATAACACATCAGGGTTCGCCAGAGGAAAATTGGTGGACAAGTACAGAAATCAATTAACCTTCCTGAGAAGAGCTCAGCTCTTGCCTTGTCGTTTGTCATCCACGCGAGCACCAGTTGTCAATGACTTCACCGAAGGTATAAACAATAGTTACACACACACACACACAGTATGAAGGCTCATATAAAATTTAAATGCATTTTTCAGAAGGAAATGTTGATGAATCTGTCCGTTTTCTGAAGAACAACTCTGAGCCCTGGGCCGAAGTACTCGAGAATTGGACGAATTGTTACAAGTACAGATGCCAAATCATTTCCAACGCGAAAACGGATCTGAATGAAATTTTGAAACAGTTTCCAATTATATTAAACTCAGCTGGATATCAACTGGTTGGTGGTTTGTATTTTCATGTTTATGTTTTTTTTTTCAAGTCCTAATTTCAGATCTCATCGGACTTTAAGCAGAAATTTCCGGAAAATTTTGAGCTGATCTATAAAAACTTTGAAGACGCCTGTTTGAAACTAGCAACAATTAGATTCAAAACTCTAGGTCCGGGAGATCTGATGCAACTCGATATTTTGAATCACGAATCGACCTCTGCAGGTACTTCCATTTTTCATCTTATTGACTTTTTACTAAGTAGGTATGTCATTTGTAATTTTCTAGATACCAAGCATTTTCTAATGTTGACATTGCTCTTTTCTTCACTGCCTTCAAAACAAGCTGCAAGGAAAGTCAAACATGCCGTATCAGCCCAAGATGTTAAGGACAGCGTTGTCATACACGTCACGGTAAGTTGAGTAATTTTTAATAGATTGATGTATACTAATTTTTTTTTTATAGGTCCCAGGAGATATCACTACAAAAGTGAGCAAAAGAGCGCAAGGCAACAAACATCCGATGCTGCCATTTGTGGTTGTGGAAGGGCCGTCACATCAAAACTTGAAAAACTTTTACGTAAGTTTTGCAGACAAATTATACCAAGTTCCGAACTTGTTGAAAGCGATAGACGTCTGTTTTACAATATACCACGTTCTGGTACTTAACTATCCTGCAGAATCCGAGCACATATGGCTGTTCATTCAGAGGGCAGTATACCTACTGAAAACAGAGTTTGACGCCATCCCAAATGTTATTGATTTGGCAAATAAAGTTAACTTGAGACAGGCTGAGACTCAGAAGTAAATTCGCCAATTCCTATTATTTTTTGTCCAGATTTGGTTTTTATTATTGTCAACGTTGTTTTCTTATTATTTCTTTTCTTATTATTTCGTTGTATTTCTTATAGTTTAAATATGTAACAACACCTTTTTTTTTTGTTTTTGTTTATTCTTCCATATGTTTATTTGATCAACGATCACGCCAAACAGTATTGCGTAACAAAGTTTACTTGAGGCAAAGTGAGCCCTTGAAGTAAATTTACCAGTTCCTATTATTTTTAAGTTCAGATTTTATGTTACTAACGATTTGTTTGTTTGTTCCTAGTATTTTGTGTCAAAATGAAAATTGATAGGTACCGGTACCCTTGTATACATACCTACTAATCTATATTACTGTTTATTCGTTTATATAATTTTATTTGATCGATGATCATTATGAATTGTATTCATTGCCAAAAATCATTTACATCCATACAGTCATTTATAAATCATGTTTCGGCTCTTCATAAACTATGCGATCAATTTAAGTGTGGTAACAGCAAATGTCAACGAATGTTCACTTCAATTGCGGCTTTACGAAGACACGTTTTAAATTGTATTTATAATTTGCCATACGTCACTAATAATGAAGCAAATATCTCACAGCAAGATACAAACAGTCACAATTTAAACAACGAAAGCTCACCCTCTTTCGACCACAATAACGAAATTTTACCATCATCACAAAATATTCAAACTAACTTGATTCAGATTGTCCGAGACAGACAAGATAACTTCCTTGATATTCCACATAGATCAAACTCGCCTGATTTCACTCATAGTTTGTTGGTATTTCTAACAAAACTTTACCAAAATCCTACAGTAACAAGATCCTTGATTCAGACTCTTACAAATGACATTCAAGAACTTTTTCAGTCTTTTGTTCAATGTGCTACAACAAATGTTAAACCTCACACTGAAAAGTTAAATGCTGCAGCTCAAACCCAATTATTCCAAATTATTAATAACTTAAGCTCATTCGAGACATTGAAGACAGAATATACAAGATTCAAATATTTGATTGATAACAATTTTCTTGTAAAACCTATAGCTTACACCATTTGTGAGATTCCAGATGATAGTCACCGTAATGCTGGTTCTACTTTGATAATTAAAAAATGTGAGGGTCAGTACATTCCCATCAGAAATGTACTGAACAAACTTCTGCAGCTTAAAGATGTATTCAGCCAAATTGAAACCTACATTCAAGAAGAAAATACAACCGGTTCTTTCAGCTCAATTTTTAGTGGCAGTTTGTTCAAAAATATTTGTAATGATGGTAGATATGCCGGCAAAATTGTCTTGCCAATTTTCATTTATTTCGATGATTATGAAACCTGTAACCCATTGGGAAGTCATTCTGGAGTACACAAATTAGGTGCTGTTTACTTTTCGTTACCATGCATTCCTCAAAAATTTTCGAAACAGTTGCAAAATATTTTTCTTTTTGGTTTATTTTATTCATCAGATCGAGAAAAGTCCAATGCTGATGCTTTCAAACCCTTCCTCGAAGAGTTACTTTATCTGGAGGAAACCGGGATAAATGTTACTCTCGATGGGGGTGTCAAAAAACAAATTCATTTCATAGCTCCGGTAATTTTGGGAGACAATCTTGGACTAAATTCAATTTTGGGATTCAACTCAAGTTTCAACTCTAATTATTTTTGTCGAATATGTCGGGCGGACAAAGATTCAACTCAAACTATGCATTTGGAAGATCATAATTTACTAAGGAATGTTGATAATTATCAAATTAATGTTGAAGGTGTCAAAGAAAATTGTATTTTTAACCAGTTACCTTATTATCACTGTTGCATCAACTTTTCATGCGACGTGATGCATGACTTGTTCGAAGGTGTCTGCAGGTACACGATGGCAAAAATTATCAAACATTTTGTTACAGTTAAATCATATTTTTCACTAAATCATTTGAACGATCGCATTAAATATTTTGACTACAAAGAGGGTCTAGACATCTGTAACAGAATCCCACTTATTAATTCCCATCACATTGAACGAGGATGTTTAATTATGTCCAGTTCAGAAATGCATGCTCTCGTTGCATATTTTTCAGTCATTGTTGGTGATCTCATAGACCTTTCAGACGAGATTTGGCATGTGTACTTATTATTATTTAATATTGTAAATTTGGTTATGAAAAATTCTATTCGCGAACAAGAACTCGTCTATTTGGAGAAAATTATTTCTGAATTCAACCTGACTTACATTCGTGTTTTTCAGTCTACATTCACCCCGAAATTTCATTTTCTAGTGCATTATCCTCGATTGATAAGATCAGTTGGTTCTTTGATACATTTATCGTCCATTCGCTTCGAAGCGTTTCATAAAATAGCAAAGACAAACGCTCATATTGTTACGTCTAGGGTGAACATTCCATATACACTTTCTTTAAAACACCAGTTGATTCTAGCACATCGCTTTGTGCTTAACAGTGGCTTGTATGATGATGTTTCATTTGGACCGACTGTTTTTCTTGAAAATTCAATGTTACCAAACGAATTAGTTTCTTTTCTTGCTCAACAATGGACCTTAGTTAAGTGGATAAAAATCAATGGTATAGTTTATAAGCCTGACTATATTGTACAAACATTAACGGACTGTGATGGATTTGAACCAACCTTTGTGAAAGTTAAGTTTGTCGCCTACAAAGATGACAACAACGTAGTTTTAATTTGTAACAAATCAGTAGACTCTGGATTTGTTCAACATTTTGCAAGCTTGTTAGTTGTAAGAGAGGCCGACATGCCTTATCTATTTTTAAAAGTCGATGATTGTTCTTTTCCTGTTACTTCTCATTTAAGTGGAAATGGCCAAAGATATATTAACACAATGAAACTTTAGTACCTATGTATTTGTATAGACCATATGAGATCAATCCTCTTTCTTAATGTTTATTAAGACTGGTTTACGTAGTTTTAGTTTAATAGTTTTATACGTTTTATAAGTAGGTATGTTTTCTAAATAAATTCATTAATATAACATTCAGTGATGTTTTATTTGAATCTGGCACAATTCGCCGATATTCGATTAACTTTAGAATCGGACCTCTTCTATTACCGTTTGACTGGGTAATAATAGCTGTATTAGTGCCATTACAGTACTATAGTATACAGCCAAGTGTTTATTGTGTTTCTGAGACCGTACACACACAAAAGTAAGTACAATTGTATTGCTAGTAAGTAGTAATTATTTGAGAATGATGTGGTGTTTTTAGAATCTTGATGCAGGTGATTTACATCGTCACGTTTTGAGGTTATGAAGCATGTTGTAAACATAAACACAAAGGGCCGTATTCATATATTAGTCCAGGAATTTCAGCTGTTTAAATCGCAAATAGCGAACAAAAATGATAACTAGCCGGATTTTTGTATATAAGCTCAGTTAAGCATGTAGTTCAACATAGTAAAAGTCCTCAAGAATCCGGTGTGAGCTTCGGCCGTTGTGGCCTCGAGAAGAACTTGAGGGTCAATTTTTCGCGTATATCTCATGAACAATAGCACTTGGGAAAAAAGTTCCCGGAAAGAAATTGTTGGAAATTTTATTGTCTACAAGAAAGGTCTTTACACATTTCATCGTCAGTCATCTCCTTCTTCGTCAAAACACAAGAAAATAGAAATAGTCCAGATGCTCGATGCTGAAGACTGGTATGGACCTTGAGTTTTATGATGGCGGAGTGCCACTTTGTAGAGGCGTTGTTTGATCCACTCTATTTTGGTTGAAACTTGAAGCCATCAAGACGAACTATGCCGGCGGCATATACAGGGTGAAATAAAAATAAAAAGTTAAACATTTGTACCTCGAGAACCAAAATAGGTGAAGACATGTAAATCGCCATGAATAATTCTGATTTCATGGTCATGAAGTCGTCGTAAACTTGAATTGAATATCTTGAGCCGTTCTTGAAATATCTTCAAAAGACTGAAGTTGTTACCAAAAAAATATATATTTTCGTCTACTTATCAGAAAAAAAGTTGACTGTGTTTTTTCTAAAATTAGTTGGCCTAGAAATTGGTTAGGGCTTTTCACTGTAATTTCATTTCAAATGTAATTTATCATTGTTTCGATTCAAAACACCAAGTTTCGATTCAAGATCTGAAGAATTACTGATATAGGGAAAACTATTTTTTTTTCGTAACGACTTCAGTCTTCTGAAGATATTTCAGAAACAGCTTAACATATTTGATTCAAGTTCACGACGACTTCATGGTCATGAAATTAGAAATATTTTTGGCGATTTACACTCGGATTTACATGTCTCCACCTATTTTGGTTCTTGAGGTACATTTGTTCAAGTTTTTATTTTTATGTCACCCTGTATATGCCGCCGGCATAGTTGGTATTTATGGCATTAAACTTCAATCAAAAGAGAATGGATCGAACAACACCTCTACCAAGTGGCACCTTGCCATCATAAAACTCAAAGTCTGTACAGTCTTCGGCATCAAGCATCTGAACTATTTAGCTTTTCTTGTGTTTTGACGAAGAAGAAGTGGACTGATGATGGAATATGTAAGGACCTTTCTTGTGGACAACACAATTCACAACAATTTTGCTCCAAGTGCTTCTCCTCCAAGTGCCATCGTTTACGAGATAAATACGAAAAACTGATCCTCAAGTTCTTCTCGAGGCCATAACGGCCGAAGCTCACACCGGATTCTTGAGGACTTTTACTTTTACTCATTTTTGTTCGCTATTTTTTCTATAATTCCTGGACTATATCGCTTTTAAGCTAAAAGCGCATTTAGATGTGTGCGCTTTTAGGGGCTATCCGTTTTATTTGAATGTTCAGAATTACTTTTATTATTTAATCAATTAAATTTATTAAAGTTAAATTATTTTTTTCAGAATGGCAGAGGGTTATCTTGCAAAAGACCTCTTGCACCTTAAGCATCGTGCTAGGAGACTGGAGAGGGCTGCCGAGAGACAAGAATGGCGTGAAATATAAGACCCTTTCGAGCTCCATGATGATGTCTTTATTGATAAGTTCCGACTTGGTCCTGATGTCGCTCTCGAATTGGTTGAAGAGATGAGACCATTTCTGCAACGTGAACGCCCTCACGGAATATCTGTGGAGCGGCAGGTTTCGACAGCTTTGAGGTTCTATGCTGCAGGCAGTTATCAAGATCCTGTTGGTGATTCATATCAGGGGTAGAAAACTGGGATATGATTGTTTACAGTTATATTGCGGTTCTGTCCCACAGGTATAGATGGCGAGAGCAGCACCCAATTTGACATACACCAGACATCAAAACTGACACAATTGACAGTACAACACCTGACACCTTCAACTGACAGGAGAAAAACCGTTGAAAAATTTTTACTTATTTCTGTTTGGCGTCTGTTCTGTGTTTTTCGTCGGAAAATTTCAACATCCAAGTTTCCAGTGATTGTTTCGGACTCCAGTCCTTGTCAGGAATTGCTTGGATTAAGTTTGATTTCTTTTTGAAGCATTCCTTTTAATTTAACCTCAAACACGGTAAGTTGATTTACATGCGTCTACATCGTATTTTGTTTGATTGGTCTAGGTACTTCTCTCCTTCAGATGACTACAACAGAATTTCGCGTGGAAACACCATCTTGATGAGGTGCTCGTGTGCTTGTACCTAATTTCCCCGAGGTTGTCGAACAGAACAAAACAGTGAACATTGCGGCTAACAACAAGCTAATTGTCTGAGATTTTCTAAAACGAATTGGAAGAGAAGATAAATAATAAAGATTTTTTCAGAAGTGACGTCTCGAAATATTGTTTATTTCTGTATAATTTTCTGTTTGCCATACCTTCGAGTCCATCAGTAACAATATGAGTACCGTATGATCAAAAACTTTCCTACTCAAGGCAGGCTGTGGTCTTGGTCATTGACAGGCAAACGAGGCTGATTTTGGCCAGGCCACAGCCTGCCTTGAGCAAGAAAGTTTTTAATCATATGATATTTTCTGAGTAAACTACAAACTAAAAAGTTCTTGTGAAAAGCTTACTTGTAAAAATTATGTGTGAAGGGTAGACAACAGTAAATTTTCTCAAATGATTTTACAATATTATTCGAGAAAAATACTGTGAAATATCTTTCAGGCATGATTTTTGCACTTGGGCTTAAAAAGTAAAACAAAAACAAAAATACAGGGATTTCATATTTCCCCGCCACAATTTTTTACAGATTTCTTCCAAGATATCACAATACAATGCGAATGATACTGTCCCATTTCGGTAGATGACGCTCTAATTCATACACACCTGCTGTATGGAGAGTGGCCTATCTATTTAGGCTTGTCTATGATTCATATGATCTTTGTTTGAGTCAGCCCTCTGTGAGCCGGTGTGTGAGACGTGTCACAAACTGCATCAATGAAAGACTTCTACGCCCTTGGGTGAGGTTCCCCATGACTGCTGAGGAGCGCCACATTGCAAGAGGGAAATTTAGAAATGCCTCTCAGCCTTTTGAGGGTGTTATCGGAGCAATGGATTGTTCTTATGTACAAATATTGGCTCCGCAACAACATGAAGAGGCATACGTCAATCACTGGGGCGATCATTGCCTTAATGTCCAAGTTATTAAGCACGTTACCCTGGAGCCAGAAATGATTACTATATTTGGACTTATTCTCCTGTTAAGACAGTCATGGAACGAAACTACAATGATGGAGAACGCAATACATGGCTTATTGATGATGATGGCTACTTTGTGGAACCATGGCTTATGACACCTTTAAAACATGAACAACCAGGCACTTCTCGGTTTCGCTACAACGATGCGTTGTGCTCAGCCAGATCTATTGGCGAGTAACATTACCGATGGTGGCGCTGCTGATGCCCTTCGCATGTAAACAAACATGTCGGATAGTGCACGGATTGTTGCCCGCGCGTTCAAAAATTTATCAGTAGTAAGCGGTTTTCAATGTCCTCCAGACGTGAAACGCGGTTAATTAGTATTGCGGTGGAACTCGAAAATGGCAGGAGCGAAATTGAGTGTTATGGAGGTTTTCAATCAGTTGATGGCCTCAATGGATTCTCGATGTATCGTGATGGGAGAGGAAATTCTGAAGTCACAATTTCTTGTGCTGTGTGGTCGAAAGCGAACCGAATCAAGCACCAATTCAAACATAGACATATTTGGATTGTGTTTACAAACGAGCGCATTGTATGAATCTCCACACGAAGTGACTGGGAATGTAATTGAAAGAAATAGTAGTAGCAGTTCCTGTGAAATTGGAACGTTCAAATGCACTTACAAAGCAGGCCAGTCCGGAACATGCAAACATATCGCAGCTGTGCTTCTTCGATGCAGCCATATAAAGTTCTCATTTTCACCTACACTTCCCAGGCTTTTCTCGTAGTCATATTTTCCACAGTGCCGAGTTTGTTCGTCATCTTGACTACCCAACCTGCGTCTTTCGCTTTCGACGGGAAACGGTGAAAATGTAACTCTTCCTTTTTCCGGTTTCCACAGCGCGACTCGCACTCGGAAACACAACCAATTCTCCGCCACTTTTTGTCACTATCTATCTTGCCACCTTCCATTCTGATGCCACTTTTGCTTGTTAGTCGTCGTACACGTGCCGCTCTTATTTAAAAATGCAATGCTTTTGCAACCGACGACACCTAGTATATTCAAGATAATGAAACGTGCGTGGGTCACTAAGATAAGTATTCAAGAACGTGTGTAATCGTTTTATTCATTAATGGTTGAAAATTGAGATCACACAGTTTTCATTACCCCCCCCCCCCTTAAATGGAAGGGATCAAGAGATTCAATCCATTTCCAGTAGGCCGCAGTAACAGGTTCCGGGTCAGTTTTGACAACAATTTTGCAACAACCATAACTGATCCGATTCACCATAAGTACAATGATGATATAGTGGGTTCACTTGTACCGTGATTCTAGTCGGCTGTGACATTTTGTTTCCAAGTTTCCAAATGTGAAATATAGAAAATCCCCAAAACTTTGCAGTTGGCTGCTCTGGCCGGACCAGTTTTGAAACACATTTTTTGCGTATTTCCTCTGCAGATAGCCGGGACATTTTTGCGGCACATGATGTCTGACGCTTTTTTCCATTTTATTGGAAAATGTAGCAATTTTTCGACCTGTTTTTAATTTTCGCCAATGAACAAATAAATCAAAAGAGCCTTGACATTTGACAGTTGTGAAAAATATTTAAAACCTCTCGAAGCCGATTCAACTTACGATGAATCAAATTGAAGAGTATACAATGCCCTTCGTCCAAGAAAGGGGCCCCATGCAATCATCAACCCTTTCGCCTCTTCCAGTCAAAATACAAGCCAAACCCTGAAGAATTATAGGCGATACGAGGATCGCCGTGCAGTCTGTCATTGGCAAAAGAATTTACGTGTAAAAAGTAAATTGAACCAAATTTCAAAAAACCCAGCCGCTCAAAGTTGCGTATTGGACCGAAATTGATGTAAGTTTCTTCAATTTGCAATTTGCTTTCGCTTTGGGGCTTCCCGGCACGAGTTTTTGTCGACCCTGAATAAGCCGCCGTCAGGATTACTTAGATTTGCGGCCGCCCCGTGCTCTTTTGGTGTCTACATGCCGGTAACACAGCTCTGCGTCCCCCTGGTCGCACGTCCGCTTATGACCAGGTCAGTTTTCCAAGATTTTAATATCAATTTGATAAGAAATATAACTTTACTTCCAGAGAAGTCAGTTTCACACCAGGTAAAAAGGCGGCAAGCCTACAATGCTAAAGTAGAAAATTTGCCCAACCAACTAGAGTCACAGTACAAGTGAACCTACTTTACCTTCTTTATATACTTACGTCGTGTGTCCAATAAGAGGTGAGATGTAAAAATGCAACTTTTTACAATATATCCATTCAATTGCAATAATTTGCGATATATGTTCCATTAAATTCTCATTTACATTAATACAGTTTCATCATACCATTATCATTTTTCCTTTGTGGGCAAGGCATTTTGAACTGGGAGAACACATCCATCCCATCCACTCGTGGTCAATCTCCGATATTCCACCGCAGCACGCTTTACAGCTAGTGGAGTTGAATTTACACGAGGATGAGTTGTTGAAGTTTATAAAGTTATAAATTTTATTCGATCAAAAATTGTGCTGTATCATAGCTTTAATTTAAGCTGAAAGTTGAATATTTTTGTATATAGCACCATACAATTTTTAATTGTCCTCGACAAAGTGCGGATTCTGTAGCATCGTGTGAAATTGGTTTCTGGTTCTGGGTTTTGAGTTTTGGTTGTGACAGCCTGCGAGAAATGACATTTGGTGTGACATAACCTCCAAAATTATGCAGAGATGTAACAACCAAGTATGAGTTTGTTTGTTCCGAGTACTAATTCACAGTTTTGCAAAACATTTGGCATGCCTGCCGATTACGCTTTATACATAATCAAATCAATTTACTGCGACACAAATTGGGACGGAGGCAAACGGAATATTCTCGGCTGTGCAGGTAATTTCACCACAGAGGACAATCATAATATGCCTTCCTATTGTGTTTTTATTCTAGGTTTTTGACTTGCTAAGTTACCGAATTTGAAGGATTATATCGGATTACAAAGGCGATGGTGTAAAATTTATTTGAAGAACTCATTCCGTTGATGCCATACTCTGGCCACCTAAATGCCATCGACCCGCAGCAGCGAATTTTCGTAACACTGTGGCACCTTGCTACGGGTTCAGTCCAGAGGGTGCTTGGACAAAGCCGGCAAAAGGTCATGGGCCAAACAACAGTTTCCAAATGCAATCGAGAAGTGATCGATCTACTCGTTGACCGGTCTGCCAATGATTGGAATATTTTCCCTCAAACCGAGGCACAAAGAACATCAGCAAAGGAAGGATTTATGGCTACTCGCAATTTCCCAGGAGTAACAGGGGCCATCGATTGCACCCATTTTGCCATCTTAGCATCCAGGGAAGATGAACACAATTTCGTAAATCGCAAAGGATACCATTCCAAAAATGTGCAAATGATTTGTGATAGTAATTTAGTCATCCAGAATGTGAATGCAAATTTTGGTGGGGCCGCCCATGATTCATTTATTTGGAGCCAATCGATTATTCAGGACGAACTAAGGAGGAACTACAATAACGGGGGTGGAAATTCCTGGTTGCTTGGGGACTCAGGAATATCCACAACAGCCCTGGGGAGCGGTGGTGGTCGAGTGGTACAGGTGATGGCAAGCCAAACCATTCGCTCTGCCCTGTGTGGGTTCGAATCCTACTTCATCCATGGATATTTTGTGCTGTCCCCGAGGTTGCATGGTAGAGCAGCTTATATAGCTGAATGTCGCCTCGTAAAATAAGACAATTAAATAAGATTCTCGAACGTGTTTGGAATGTTTTCGTATGCGAATCTTCTTTCCGACAGCCCAAATACACACGAAACCAAGGAGATTCGTATACGAAAAATCATTCCAATAACTCGAGAATCGTACCCCTGGTTAATGACACCATTCCAAAATCCGGCTCCCGGATCACCTGAAGAAAGGTACAATCTTCGTCACTCATCAGCACGAAACGTGATCGAGCAGTGTTTTGGATGCTTGAAGACGAGATTTTGCTGTATTTGTAGCGACAAACAGCTCAGATATGACCCACATAAAGTAGGAAATATAGTTGTGACATGTGCAATTCTTCATAATATGTGCACAATGGCTCACATGGATATAGACTTCATTGAGGATGACAACGCCAACGACCGCAATAGACCACATGCAGCTAACAATATTATTGTATTAATGTCCCAAAGCTACGGTAACTACAAATACGTCAGTTCTTTGGCGAAAAGGGCATGTACCACTTCTGACGTAGAACAAGTGCCCAATAAAGGCATACCAGGTAGAAGAACCAAATCCATTGTATGAAAATATTCAATTATTTGTTACATCACTTACGTTGTTGTGGATATTATAAAACTGTGACTTTGCATTTATTTTTAGATATGGGAAAAGGTGCGTACACGGAACGAGAAAAGCTGCACATAACAAATTTGGTCAACAAATTTTCGAATGTGATAGAAAAAAAAGAACCGATGGCACAACATGGGCAGCCAAAAAAGAGGCCTGGCAGAAAATAGCCCGAATGTACAATTCGCAGCCTGATGTGACGCAAAGGCGAGAGCCTGAACAGCTCAAAAAGTTGTGGGACAATTTAAAACAGAAGTATGTACCTGATCAAACTGTTGCATAAAGAGTGAAATAAGTATTCCATGAGATATATATTTTATTGTCATTTTCAGGAAACGGAAGGCAAATACGGCCGAAAAACAAAGTATTCCAAGAACTGGGGGAGGGCCACCCGATCAAATAAATCGAAACCCGGTTATGGCTCTCATCGATACAGTGGCTCCAAATTTAGAGGTGGAGTTGAACATTTGATTGTAACATTGCCTCGAACATTGCCCCATCACCTGCTCTTCCTCCCCCTGAAAATGTGGCTGCATCAGGTTTGTTTACATTTTGTCATGTTGTTTACAAGGCGCCAATGATTTCACTCATTAGTAAGTAATATAGACTCACTTCTGGTACCATTTCATAGAGATTGGATACGAGAAATCAGACACAGACAGTGAAGAAGGCCTGCCAAGCGAGGGAGGTGAATGAACAAAATATATCGCCGGGTGCAGGTGAAGTTCAGAGAGAAGATGTTCAGGCAGAAGGTGTTCAGGGAGAAGATGTGAACAAAAGTGTTCTAATCGAAGTCTTTGATAATGTACAACATCAGCCACTCACAACTGCAACATCAAAAGAAGTTCAGGAATTGAAGAGCATCATGTTGCAACAGAGTGCAACATTAGAAGAGATGAATGCCAGCTCGAAAGATTTATCTAACAGAATGGAACAGATGAAACGATATGATGTACCCAGGACTTTAAATCTACAAGACGTTCCTCAGTTTAATGCAGTCCTATTACCTTTGTAAGGAAATGAAAAAATACTACTACTTGAAGAAAAACTGACTGATGAAAATGTTGTTGAAGATTTTGTAAGTGTTCAAGAATTATTAAAATTAAATTTCGTCACGGTCGTTGGTTTTGAAGTAATTGAAAAGCTGGTTGAAAGCTCCGTACTTTTGCCGCAACCTCGCACGATTATGGGGTCTCACCCACCAGCGACGATTTCGAGTTTGTTCTCTTTGTCGTTTAAGCAGTCCGTACAATTTAATTAGGTCACTATAGGCCAACAGCAAATTACAAAGAATAATCAACAAGTCCTATTGATCCATGTTAACTATGTTCCGTTGGCTTTGGCTCGGCGTACGCGTTTTTGTTATTCTATTTTGAAGTTCTTGTTGACATTGACATTTTTGACAAGTCAAATGTTACTAGATATTTGGGGAATTTGGTATTTATTTACAGAAAGTTGTACTCCCACTTGAAAAATGGCGGGAAGAACATGGTAACGTTTGCAACGACTACGACTGCATTGACAGCGATTGTAGAATGCCTATTCCGACTTGAACGACCACCGACACACGTAACGACTTCCTACTCCGTCTCCCGACTGATTGTAGAACGGGCTTGATCACATTTTCACTGACCTCCTGATGTAGTATTAGCACCTTTTTAATTAGATGCTGCATGTTTTCTGTCCAAGCTACAAACTCTAACCTCAAACTCAGTTGCTTTACATTATTTTTAATTAATAAAGCTCCACACATACCCCCGCTGTATCTAATCGAAAGCTACTAAAATATCGGATTCAATAACCAATGCATTATTTCCAAGAGTACGCATTCGAAAAAATCCAAGAGTTCGCATGCGTACTCTTAGATTATTATGATAAAATATGGTCACAGTTCAAAAATCTCATTGAATTTTTGGTTTTTGTCATTTAGATGGGCGGATATAAGCGAAAATCAGAAAGGAAATTGGTGTTCACCGAAGATATACTGAATGAAATACGTCAAAGATTGGCTAACGGAGAATCGAAGCGTGGTGTGGCTAACTCACTTGGAATAAATGAGGCCACTTTGCGAAAAAGATTGAAGGGTAATACGGTACCCACTTCTCTTGGCAGGTATAAGACAGTTTTCTCAGCGGAACAAGAGTTGAAACTGGCTGCACACGTCAAGAAACTGGATTCCATTTTTTATGGAATCACCTTCAAACATTTGCAAGTGTTAGCATATCAGTATGCAGATTTGAATAAAATTCCACATCCATTCAATACAGAAAAGAAAATGGCCGGCAAAGCATGGGTAATATCTTTTTGCAAACGATATAACTTGACTGTCAGACAGCCAGAACAAACAAGTCTAGCCAGAGCAGCAGGATTCAACCGAAATCAAGTATCCCGCTTTTATAGCAATCTGAAAGACTGCTATTCAAAAATCGAGGTTAGTGCAAGCAAAGTTTTCAACATGGACGAGACATCTATTTTAACCGTTCCAAACAAGACGCCGAAGGTCATCTCACCCAAAGGGAAAAAAGCAGTGGGGAAGATTGTATCCGCAGAACGAGGACAGTTGATCACTGGAGTCTGCTGTTTCAGCGCATCTGGTTTTTTCGTGCCACCTGCCCTTATATTTCCTCGTAAACGTCAAAAAGCAGAACTTATAGATGGTGCACCAGCGGGATCGCTACTTATGGTCTCAGATTCCGGTTTCATAAATTCAGAACTGTTCTGCGATTGGCTGCGACATTTCCAAAAGCACACAAAATGTTCGCGAGAGGACCCAGTAGTTTTGGTTTTGGACAACCACAGTTCTCATCTGAACATCGAATCATTACAATTTTGTCGCATGAACGGTATACATATGGTCAGCTTGCCACCACATACGAGCCACAAAGTTCAGCCTTTGGACGTAGGCTTCTTCGGTCCTTTGAAAGCTGCCTACAGTCAGGAGGCAGATAAATGGATGACAACTAATCCTGGTCGATGTATCACTCAATTTCAAATTTCTCTTCTTTTCGGCAAGGCATACGGTCGGGTAGCATCAATAGAATAAGCAGAAAAGGCATTCCGCATCACCGGTATTTGGCCTTTTGATGACGATATATTCAAAGAAGAAGACTTTGCACCAGCTGAAGTTACGGACAGACCACTTGTGAATGAAGAACAGATCATGGAAGAAAATGTCAATGAAGAAGAGATCATGGAAGAAGAGATCATGGAAGGGGAGATTATGGAAGAAGAGCCTCAACCACTACATGTCACAGGATCACCTGCAGGTGAAGAATCTGATGGAGTTGAAATCCTAGCAGTGAATAAGATCATCCAAGAATCGAATGTAACAACTGTGGAAAATGTGGAGATAGAAATTGAAGAGGAGAACATATTAGAAGAACTCACCTTTTGCAGACCGTCAACATCAAAAGAAGATGGAACTGTTCCGCAAACATCTACTGTTCTTCAAGTTTTGGCAGAGGTATCACCAGCAAAAATTTCACCTGTCCCGAAGGCTGAGCCAATAAACTATCAAAAACGCAAACGGGCTGGAAAAAAATCTGAATACCTGACAGGATCCCCATTTTTTAAAAATTTGACGACAAACACGCCAAAGCAATCGGTAGGGTCAAGTAAGAAGATTCGAAAAGTTACAAAAAAAGTGTTCAAAGACAAGGAAACGTGTGCACAAGAGTCGAGGGCAGTGCAAGAAAATGCTGGAATCTGTCCTGGTTGCCAAGAAACTTACAGCGATCCCCCGGATATTGAGTTAATTCAGTGCAGAAAATGCCACGAATGGTGGCATGAAATCTGCACCTCCTACGGTGATACAACTCTTGGTGACGTTGAATGTGACCTTTGCCAATAATTACTCTAACTTGTTCTCTCAATTATATTTTTTGAGGTCCCTATCAAACTTTCATCAAGAAATTCAAAGGTTTTTTTGTTTGTCTTTGTTTTTTAAATAGCTATTTCAGGTAGTAGCTTACTTTTTTATAAGTTTATATACCTATAGGTACTTTATGTTGTAAACCAAAGAATGATATTTTTTTTATAATTTAAGTACATTTATATCTTATTAGCAATACATCTACCAATAAAAATCGTTGTCTCATTAATTTTAATTAATTTTTACTATCAATAAGCTTCCCCATGCTGATGCGCACTCTTGGAAAATTAAGTGCGTACTCTTAGCGACGGTGGCTTCTAAGAGTACGCGAATACATCGAGGTGTTTTGTTTATTGTTACAAATAAACCTAGGTAGGGGTAAGAGGGGCAAAGCGGACCCTGGAGGCAAAGTGGAATTTTCAAATATTTTTTGAACTCGGGGTGCCATCTATGAGACAATAGAATTATACAATCGATTATGACTACAAACCTCACTGCAAAATTATCTTGGCGCTTTCTCTGCTAGTATGTTTCAAAATGGCGATAGTGTGTTCAATGTGAAAATGTTGTAATATTGCCTGGTAAGTAAATAACATATAACTTGGCTATTATTCAAGAAAAATTATTCTCCTCTAGTTTTACACCTTTTTGGTGATATAGGGAGTTGAAATTAATCATGATAATTTGAAATTGGAATAAACAAAATTTACGTTACACATTTTACAGAAATAGGTTAATGTGGGGCAAAGTGGAAGCTGTAAATAGGGGCAAAGTGGATTCGAATCCACTTTGCCCCCTATCACCACATTATCTCTTGCTCCTACATGCTTCGTGCTAACATTTCTCCTTATTATTAGAGTTATGGTGCGTAATTATCACCGGAAGACTACGCAACAGTCGTGGGAGGAAGAGTCAATGAAATTGGCCATTGAGGAGGTGAGAAGTGGAAGTTTAAGTGTTACAGCTGCGGCTGCACAATACAACGTGCCGAAAACGACATTGTACAGAAGAGCGAAAAAAAGTAATGAAGAGAATGTGTCAGTTGCTGCTCAAAAGAGATTAGGGCGCTTTAGAACAGTTTTTACTGTCCAGCAAGAAAACGAACTTATGGATTACATATTGTTGATGGAAAAAAGACTATTTGGTTTAAGCCAAATGGATTTGCGTTCTCTTGCCTTTCAATATGCCACAAAGAATGGTAGGTACACTATAATATACCTAATTATAATAAACATAGGAGTAGTGTGTGTCAATTATTGCTCTTATGCTAACTTTTCTATATTGCTTAGGGATTCCCAATCACTTCGATGAGGAAACTGGTCTGGCTGGACGTGACTGGGTCCAGGGCTTTATGAAGAGACATCCAAGACTGTCCATGCGCCTGCCAGAAAAAACTTCAGCTGCCCGGGCATCCGCCTTCAACAGACCTAATGTGGCAAGGTTTTTTGAACTACTTGGAGAGTTAATGGACAAATACAAATTCCCCCCCAGTCGTATCTACAACTGCGACGAAACGGGCATATCGACAGTGCCAAATAAACCTGGAAAAATTATATCCTTGAAAGGGAAGAAACAAGTAGGGATATTATCTTCAGCAGAAAGGGGTACCCTTATTACCGCCCAAAATATGCTTCAACGCTGCTGGATCCTACGTCCCACCATTGCTGATATTTCCAAGAGTGCGTAGGAATCCTGTTTTTAAAAAAGGTTTGCCTCCCGAGTCTCTTGTCGAATGTCATCCATCAGGTTGGATGCAGTCACACATTTTTGCACCAACTTGGTTCAATCGCTTTTTGAAACATTCCAAACCAACAAAAGATGACCCTGTTTTACTTATTTTCGACGGTCATTCTACGCACACCAAAAATCTAGAATTGGTTCAAATGGCAAAGGAAAATAATGTCCATATTCTTGTCATTCCACCCCATACCTCTCACAGAATCCAGCCTTTGGATGTGTCTTTCATGTTACCACTCAGTTCTTATTACGCACAGGAATGCAAAAATTGGCTGCGGAACAATCCGGGAAAGGTTATAACAATCCATGAAAGTGGCGAACTATTTGGCAATGCATATCAACGGGCTGCAACAACTCAAAATTCCGTGAGTGGGTTCAAAAATACAGGGATATGCCCATATAACCCCGGAATATTCCCTGATGACCTCTTCGAGCCAGCGGAAACAACGAACAGAGAGTTAGAGGCAGAGACCAACAACGAAAGCGACGCCGAAAGGGAAGAAGTTGATCCAGCACCAGAGGACAACTTTCCTCAGCATAACGTTATGGAACGTACACCTTCACCTGAAGTAGCTATAGCTGTTTCTGAAAAACACAGAACAACTGAGTCATCTCCTCTACCTGGTTGTTCGCATGAAAGGCAGAAGAAAGAGCGACCGCAGGAGAAGCTGTATTTTTCGCCGCAAGACATCATGCCTATTCCAAAAGCTGATGAACAGAAACCGAAGAGAAACTATAAACGAGGTAAGACCATGATTCTGACTGCTACACCCAACGTCGAAGAACTCAAGAACGCTGCGCTATCACGGCCAAAGTCGAATAAACAAGTGAAACGAAAGGTTTTCTCTGCAGCGGATAAAAATAAGAAACGCAAACTGAATCTAGTCGAGGAGTCGAGCTCAAACTCCAGTGTACAAGAAGACCTATGTGACGATTCTTTGTCAAGTTGGGACGAAGGAGAAAATGATGAAGTGGCAAGGCCCTTGCATCGAAGCCTCGTTGTTAAGCAAGTTAACTTTGACGAAATTACCGAAGGCAACTTTCTGCAAGTCAAAATGAACGATGCCAAGAACAAAGCCACAAAACTGTTTGTGGTGAAAGTTACGTCTATGTCCCGTAAAGATGTTACTATTACAGTTTCATTCATGCGCCAGTATAGGCAAAATTTTGACACATACATTTTTCCTGAAATTTCGGACGAAAGCGTAATCTTCCCCAATGAAGTCGTCGGTCGTCTGATGAATCCAGAAAAGCTTCGACATGGGCAAATCAAATTTCAAATGAATTAATTTTTTTTTCTGAAATATTTTGTCTACCATTTTGTTAGTTTAGTTTTTCATTATTAAATTTACTTAAGTTCCGTAAAATATTTATTTCACTCTCTAAACTGTTGTATTTCACTATGCCCCGTTGCAGCTCCACTTTGCCCCACCTCATTTTTCACTTTGCCCCCACGTTGGGGCAAAGTGACATTTTTGCAAGGGTTTGTTATCAATTTATTGTTTTGAAAATATTCAAAGTTACACGCATTTTAAGTATAATATTGTTAAATTAATCAATATGCTACAAATTAAGAACAAAATGAAGTAAAAAAAGTTGGAAAAAAAAATGTAACCAAGTAATATGTCTTAAGGTGTCCACTTTGCCCCTCTTTCCCCTACTTGAAAAAAAGAGAAGCACGTAAAATGTGCGGAAATTATCAAATAATCGTTTAAAATATTTTCCACTATAAAATAACGTAAGCTGAATAATATATGAATTTTAAACAGTTAGGTGCGTACTCTTGCCCAACCTTCCCCTAACTTCCAGATAGGCCGATTAATTTTGCTGAAACGTGATTCAGGAAATACTGATTAACACACTTATTGTTTGGTTGGATGCATATTTTGAAATTTCCCTTCTAGAGCTACCATTTCTTCACTTTCTCGGGAGGTCGGCAATGGGTCACTTCCCGACCTCCTACTAGGTATGTAATGAATCAATTACCATAGTGGTTGTGAGTAAAGATACTTCACTACCTGGTTATGGCAGTTTTGATGTTTGATTTGCTACCTAGTGGCTCGATACGAACACTGAGCACATCGGGAGCGCAGAGTTAAAAAATGCTACGATTGCAAGCAATTTGAATCAGGTATTGCGATAATGAAGGCATTATGTGCACTGCTAAGCATCACTCTACACCAATCCAAGTTTGATGTTCATCAAAGAACAAGCTTGAGTTATCATTATTAACGCGACAGTCACACGGAAACTTCTAAAGGTTCATGCAACTCACCGATGTTCTCGCTGCTGATGCTCTCAAGATCGTGTTCTTTACAAGTGTTCATGCACGTCGACCTTACGGCAAGTGTTGGAGCAGCAATAAAAATGCAAGAGTCAGGTTCAGGTTCAGGTTCAGGTCCTGTTCCCGTATGAACTTGCATGAGTGCATTTGCATGATCGGTGTTCGAGCTGGAACGGCCAGACTGATCGATGCGAACATTCCGTACACACGTGGTGATCGCGTCAGATTCCGGCGGTTCTAACCTAAAATCACGTGCGTTCCTTTACGGGACCTTTCACGGTAATAATGTTGCGTATTATATACGTATTCGTATCACCATACCTAATACGTTCTTCATCTTGCGATGTCCACGGTGCAGAGAGCGAAAGGAAAGGGAACAGGGAAAAGGGGAATGGACTAGCGACGACCGACGCGACGTAGGAAAATGTCAAAAAAGTAACTGTTGTGGTGGATGTTATTGTATGGTAGGCAGCCAGTAATACACTTGTGAGTCTAGCCCTAACCAGGGGCGGACTAGCCAAGGCTGCTACGTCGCAATACCGGCCTAGATTTTTGGCGAAGGGCCCCCAAAACTTCGGCCGATTAGAGGCCCCCGCAGATCGAAAGTAATTGGGTTAAAAGAATACAAAAAAATACATGAAGACAAAAAGGGCCCCGAGGCCCCTTTCCTGTTATTTTTTCTTTAAGAAAGAGCAGTGATATTACAGCGCAATAGATAGATGTAGTTCATGCAGCAGTAAGAATTTACAGTTTGTGACAATAAATATGGTTACAGTACAGTAGATAGTTGCGCTTTAAAGCTGCTGAGTTTCTACAAGATGTTTAAATGTTTTTTATCAGGCTACACAGGTAGGTAGGTTTTACCAGGTAGTTACAAATATTTTCACCAATAATAGTAATTCCAATTTAAAATAAAATGAAAATTCAGCTTGTGACCCCTCTCCACGTCGCAGGGGAGGGGGGCAAATCACACCAGCGGTCTAACTTTTATAACCCCAGTCTGCCCCTGTTCCTAACCTAAAACTATTTCAACATAACCTATCAGAAAAAGTGCAACGTGCAACTAGTGCAAGTATTCTGCAAACTGCAGAGTTTTATACTCATTTTACATTATCACATTTTATCCTGCATATCATAACCCCAGCCGGCAAAGGCCCGTCAAAATGACGTCAGTTAAAAGTCATCTTTCGTCGGCGACGTCACTGACAAATAATTGACGTCGTCCTGACGTCATATATTGAACGTCTGTATGACGTCGTATAAAAACGACATTTTGACGTTTTTTATTCGTCAGGGTTTAATCGTGATTTGGTTTTCAATTTTCAGAAAAGCGAACACTTTCGGGTGGGTCCCAAATGTAAAGTCACTCTAGTATATTTTTTTCTATACTTCGTTCTATTCAAAATTTTGAAAAGATTAAGATAAAATATAGAAAAGAGCCAAATGAATATATAATTTGTACCATATTTACCTAACTTTTTTGCTCGAACTTTCTATTCAATGTTTGACATTGAATTATGAAATTTTGCAGTTTCCTATGAAAAAAAGTGCACTTGTTGAACCTCGATAAGGCGCATCTGATTATAGGTATAATTCATAACAAGATCTTTGGTTGTCTTGAATCAAGGATGAAAATCTTTCGCGATTTCCATCGAAGTTCAAAAAATTAAATATTTGAATTTGGCGCCGCTTGAATCGTATCATCACGATGTGTCTGAACGACTTTGGCCGAGTTTTGCGCGGGACTGCCACCCTCTCAATAGTCTCAATGCTGCTCGCAATGATTTCATTGGAGCAAACAAGTCACATGACATGAAGTGTCCAATAACGTCCATCGTGGATCCTGCACTCCTCCAGAAAATGAATTGAAAAGTTGTTTTTGTTTGTGCGCGTTCCATCATAATGGCTTACATTGGTGTGGAGTTTACGAACGACACCGTTGCTGTGGTGTGCCACAAGTGGTTCACCTCCCTCAAGAAACAGGTGTTTTGGCCGCCCTACAAACTGACCAGCCGCTACAACAGGGCGTTAAGAGAAGGCGAAGAGCCCAACGAAGAAACGTGGAAGGTCTATAATGTGAAAAAATGCCATTTCTATACTGGTAAGTTGAACAAAGTTTTTCTTGGTTATACACTGGAAATGTTTAAAAGTGGTAGTTAACTACTTAAATGCATGTGTTTGATTATTCCATTCATTAAACCTATAGTTTTTATTCTACTAAAGATGACATCGCGGATGCCGAAACTAAACTGAAACAGTCTCTGTATACTTCTGACGTCCAAGATGATGAGAGTGAGGATGGTGAAGCAATAAATAATAAGTCTGGAAGAAAAAGAAAGCGGCCGAGCCGGTACGAGAGCGGCATGAGCGTTGAAGAAAGTGATAACGAACCAGTACACTCTGTGAGCCAGAAGGTTCGAGTTGGTCCTCGGCCACCCCGAATACATTTCTCAGATTGCGAAGTACCTCATGATTCTCTGTTGACCAGTAAGTTTTCTTTTACTAGCTTCCAACTTTAGCGATAATTATCAACACAAGGCCTGATGTATTCACCTCTCGTTAACTTTACCGAACAGTTAAACATCATGGAAACAATTATTGAGTAAATCGTTTCTTTGATGTTAAACTGTTCGGTGAAGTTACAGAGAGATGAATATATCGGCACTAAGTTCTTAACCTATTATTTGCAGAGTCCAATTTTGATGATCCCGGTTCAACCAAGGGATCAGGTGTTCAGCTTTCTACTCGTAAGTTTTGTTTTGCTTTGTAATACTGTGATAGGGTTAACGTGGGTAAATGTACCTTTGGCACTGAGAAAATTTAATGCTTGATGAAATTGCTAATCAGGTATCAAATCGATAGTTGCTTAAATGGGCGGGCTAATAATACCAAAAGCTGATTCCTTAGATACTATTGATTCAATAAAATTATTGAGTCCCTAACTTTTACCAGAAACCAGGAATACTTACTTTGTTCAAATAATCAGCCCCTGTTAGAATAATTGTATGCTAGCAATCTTGCTAATGTAGAAGTTGTTAATTGTCATGGCAAGAAGCCGGTTCATTGGTTGTCGCCACAGCGACGTGCTCATTAGCAAGATTATTGCTAGCTAACAATTTATGAACGGAATGTAGAACAAGTGCTAAGTGATGAATGAGGCATCAGTGTGATATATGATTTTATATTCAACTTCTAACTGGTTTTCCTACTTTCCTGGTCACCCTGTGTTATTGTTTTATATTAAATTTTGATGCTTGATTGTCTGGCTTTTGCTCCTTTTAAATAATAATAATACAAAATTTGCAGAGTCCCATGGAAGTGATAGTCCTCCACCAAACACAGATTCGTTACTTGATGTTATTGACAATGAAATTGCAGGCAAGCCAGGTAATTTTGGTGTCTTTCATCAACCTATTGTTAACATGAAGAAAGTAGTTCATCTTTTTTTTCCAGTCGGAAAGCAAATCGCTCTCTGCTTGAGCAAAATTTTGACTCAGAACAGGCAGATCTTGAATATATTACTGTCTTCTCAAAAACGACAAAATCAATTGACACCAACGACGCTGCCAGAGAACCTGCCAATTGCATTTCCACTTACAACAGAAAATGATGTGAAGTTGTAAGAAATCTATTTGAAGGAACCAGACAACTTGACTGCTTTGGTAAATTATTTGGTAGTGATCACACTTTGTAAAGAATACATTGAGTCTTCCAACAGTGACAGTGCATTTTCTGTTTCTGCGCACCTACATGATGTTCTTTACAAAATATGAGCACTACATTTTACCAAAACATCAAATCTAATTTGTTTTTTTTTGCAGTCATTGTATTTGGCCTCACTAGGCGGACGGGGTGCAAGTAATATTACAAACACTGTACTTAAATTTGTTGTGACCGATCACCTTGCCACGGAGTACAGCTTCAAGGGAACACGGAATAATAAAAAAGCATTTCGAGCCCTACAACTAAATATTGTTATTATTCGTTAGTTAACAAAACATTAATAATAATTTTGCCATGTTCTGTAGTTGTAGTATGTAGTATTTTTGAGTGCCTAACAAAACAGGAAGTTTGGCTTAAAAGGCGAACTGGAAGTTGTAGACAATTTTGTGGCAAAGTAGTGACAAATGCAGATTTGCCTTTTCAATGTGTGCGACATGACGTCACGATTTTGAAACAAAATTGATTCCAATTTCATAACAACTTGAAATTCTGTCTTATGGTTTCCACTGAATCATGAAAAAATGCAGCATATTTTAAAAAATAGAAGTTCCATGACATAAGACACTACTTGCTGTTATTTCTGCAGTTTTAAATCCAGTTCCAATTTCTTACAGGTGCAGTGAGAGGATCCTGTGCTGAAACAACAGAACGAGCTATAGAAGACCTAATTAAGGTATGGCTTAAACACGCGCCTGAACGAATTGCAAAAAAAAAATAATTACTGCGTTTATATTATACCTATATATTTTTTTTGTTTATTCATTATTCTAAGAAACAATGTCACGCAAAGAGAAAGAATTTGTGAGTGAGAGGCAGCTGTGTAGAAGAGCAGCAAAAGTTGCTGAAAAACTGTTTACTAATAATAATCCTGACCCTAAACTAGTTTGCTCATTTATTGATTCTTCAGAGCCAGAAAACAATGTTGGTGTGGAAAAAGAAGCCCATCTTTCTCTTTTTGATGATGAAGATTTTCCAGAAAGTTTTGAGCCCGATTTAAGTAGTGAAATTTCAGAAAGTCCTAATTTTGTTTGTGAAACTTCTCCTACGGCACTGACAACAAGCTCTGAACAATCAACCTATGATTTGCGCGGTGCGTTAACGAGTTGGGCAACATTAAGTAAGGTACATTCCACGTTCAGCAGTAACACACTTATTGCATGTGTTGTCACCCTGCCATCCTGAGCTACCACTTGATAGTAGAACTTTGTTGGGAACTCCAAGAACAACAAAGCTTAAATCATTAGAAAATGGAGAATATTGCCATTTTGGTTTACTTGAGGGGTTACAGCTTCGGTTATCTATGCTTGATATAAGTTGTAAAGAAATAATCAGAATTTCATTCAATGTGGATGGTCTTCCAGTTTTTGATAAGTTGTCGCCTATTTTTCCCTTCAGGTCGCTGAAGGCGGCACTCAGTTTTTTTTCTATGTGGAGAGCAAGGCGTGGGTTCTTAAAGTTTACACAAAAACTGCCACAACTAAATTTATATTTCAAAAGGCGCCAATCGGGCGTGTAGCTAGTTCAGATGGTTGGAATTGATATATTCCCGATTTTTACACAATTCCCGTGTTGTGTGAAACACGGCTGTACGCTCTACAGATGGTTGTAGCTCGAACGCACTCGAGAGCTGTCAAACAGCTGACGGGTGACGTCTTCGAAGTGTCAAAAAAACAAGAGTAGTTAATGGTAAATAAATGCAGCTGAATTATGGAAAATATGAATTAAACTAGGCAAATCGGGAGAATAATTGGAGTATATTCGACGTAATTGACACGGAATTATCGAAAGGTATGTGCAATGTAAAATAGTAACAAATAAAAATATGATATTGACTTCTTGCTAAATTTCAGCCCGAGCCTCCTCGGCCAGTGAAAACGAGCTTCACAGGGCACAGGCAAGACGTGAGGATGTTGGCAGAGGTGTTGAATGCCTACTGCTCTTCAAACGCGAAACCCCAGGAAAACTACCCCCCAGCGTGTCTGGTTCCGACAAGGTTTTGTCGAATAACTGAACGTTTGCCTAACCTAACCTATAATACCTTGGATCCAAGTTAAAAGGTTTCGGGGCGCTCACTTGATTAAGTGATATTCTTAAAAACAAAACAACAACGCTAAATGGGCAACTTAAACTTAGGGATGCGGAAGAACCAGAACATCTCACGTGACCCCTGGTGCAGCGCGAAGTCGTCTTTCACCGGTCCGGGTACGTGGCTTGACCCGCAGATGACGTGCAGCACTCTGGCACAAGGTGGACGAAGGCGTGCTGGTTGAGCTTCAGCGAAGATGGCACTAGCAGCCAAAATCGAAGGAGTTGACCGCAGCGAGTTAGCTTATTGGCTTCGGTGGTCACCGGTGAAAACAGCGTACATCATATGGAAATTCGTCGGCAGCGTAACTGGATGATATGAAGGACGGAGAGAGAACGTGGGAAACGTAGATAACGTACGAAAACGTAGATGTAGCGGTATAAACGTGGATGGTCCCAGATAAAGCTAAAATTTGAGGCTCGGCAACTTTTTGACTTTAAAATCGAACTTTCTAACTCACCCTTTTCAGGTTATTCTCATGGCACACAAGAGGTGCGAAAAGACAGGAGGAGGCAACATGAAACAAATGGGGGCTCTCAGGCCTGCCCTTCAACGGAGAAACGGAACAATTTGCCTCCCACAATACTAACTGTCACTCTTCTTTTCTTGAATTGAATTCCCTTATCAGTAAAGTTCTCTATCATGTCGTTTCTTTTGCCGTTTCCTCTCTCATCTGTACCGCGATAATTCAAATAATTCACTGCTTTATTGACCACTCTCTTCAGGTTTTATATGGAATTTTGCAAACTTTAAATAAATTTTTATGTGAAAAAAATGTAGAAATTTTAATTGCTACAAAGTCCCCCCTTCAACTTTGGCCTATTTTGGGTATGATAAAGAATGTCAAGAGCCAACCGTTTGTAGTAGGGTCATTTTTGGGTGTTGGAAAGCCAGCCCCACTTGCTGCATATTTAGAAGACTTTTTAAATGAGCTTGTATCATTATGTTCATCTGGTGTTAAGGTACAAGACAAATGTTTTAAAGTTGAAGTTGACCATTTCTGTTGTGATGCTCCTGCTAGGGCCTATTTAAAATGCATGAAACAGCACACCGGATACTCTTCTTGTGATAAATGTGAAGAAGAGGGTGAGTTTCATGGTAGAGTTGTTTTTACAAACATTAACTGTCGGAAAAGAACTGACCTTTCATTTCGAACTAAAGCAGACGAGGGATATCATCTGTTGGGGATTGATTCACCTCTTTTGATTTTACCCATTAATATGATATCATCTTTTCCCACAGATTATATGCACTGTGTCTGTTTGGGAGTAATGAAGAAGTTGTTGATGTTATGGACAGGAGCTGCTAGCAAGGTAAAGATGTCACGGCAAACAGTGATTTGTAGCTCAAAAAAAATTGATGTTTTTAAGGAGTATATACCGGTAGAATTCAATAGAAAAGGACGAGTATTATCTCTCTTGTCAATGTGGAAAGCGACCGAGTTTAGGTTGTTTTTACTTTATACAGGTCCTTTACTTTTGTATGACACTGTAGACATAAGCATTTATGAACATTTTCTGTTGTTTCACTCCGCCATAACAATCCTTGTATCAAAGAACCACATTTCGAAAATGAGAACTGCATTAGCCCGTGAATTTTTGAAAGTTTTTGTGACTCATAGTTCAAAGGTGTATGGTATTGAATTTTTGGTCTACAATGTTCATCTTTTAGTACACCTAGTTGATGACGTCGACGTTTTTGGTCCGTTAGATAATTTTTCAGCATTTCCGTTCGAAAACTACCTCGGTCATCTAAAGCGTTTAATAGTGTCTCCTACGAGACCCTTGCAGCAAATTCATCGACGCCTAAAGGAAATCGAATCCCAGATAACACAAGACTTGGATTCCACTAGCTGTCATCATCTGCATCAACACTTCTCGGGTCCCATACCACCTTTTTCCTGCAAACAATATAAGAAGTTTTTTCATAAAAATTCGATGTTTTCAATCAAATCTTATATGCCTGCCGATTGCTACTGTGTCACGGATAATGGGGTGGTTATTGAAATACATAATATAGTACTTGATGAACACAATAAAACACTCATTCTCGGAAAAAAATTTGAAACGTACCGGTCTTTTTACGAATATCCCATTGACTCGAGAAAGTTTTTTATCTCGTATTGTCAACACATGCAAGAAAATCTTGAAATGTGGACTCTAAACCAAATTTTTTCAAAATGTGTATTATTGCCATTCAAACAGGGTTGGGTTTCTTTTCCATTGTTACATGCAGTACAGTAGAAGTCAGGTTCAATTTGTGTTGTCTCGGTACTCTCAGTTACTTCTACCTATGTTAATAATTACCTATTATCGGCTGCCTTTCATTCACAAGTTAAATGTTCGTTATTGTATTGTTCAATTTTGGGTTGATATGTTAATTGTGTTCAACAGAATGTGTACCTACTACTGTCACTGAAACAGGGATTGGTTTCTTTTCCAATGTTATATACAGTACAGTAAAAGTTGTCAAATTTGATTTGATCTCATAGTATGTTGTTATTTATGGCTTATGTTACCTATTTATGTAAGTACTTATGTCGTGATATCTATTTCCTTATTAATCAAAATAAGTTTAGAAGTTATCCTGGAGAGTTGATCTCCAATATGTTTTCATTTTTATATTTGTTTTATGTATGTTAGTATACATATAGGTTCTTCCTGAAGTATGTAGTTTATTTTTATTTGTTTATAAATCTGTTTTATCTGAATTGAACATGTTTTAATTATTTCTGTTACACCACAATGCATATCTCAAGTACGTCAATATGGCGTCACTAAATCGATAAATACGTACGTCAATAAGACGTCGGATATGACGTCAAAATACTGTCTGAAAATGACGTCGTATGGACGAGACATTAGACCGTCATTTTTTCGTCTTTTTGACGTCTTTTTTATCGTCATTTGACGTCGCAGAGTTCCAAAAATTGACGTCCGAATGACGACCCTTTGCCAGCTGGGACCATAATTATTAAACCCCTAGAGTACGAGGAAGCCAATGTTAAACTGATAGAATCTACAAGAGACGGGAAGAGTAGGGCTCCTAAGTGGCAAGATAAAAGACTCGGGTCTTCAAGGGGGCTTCTGCAGTTGCAGACAAGTTAACAAGTTGAAATTGATTATGAAGAGTGCAAAAAGCACAAAGGCTTCTTTTAGCCTCTTTTAGACCGGCTAATCGGCTATATCAGATTGTCACTTAAACTGTAGAAGATTGACTGGAGGCGGAGGTGGAGGTTATCGCGTACGGAGTGCACGCGTGTTACAAATCTAGTGTTTTGGTGTCCAGATGCACAAAACCGCGAGTCATATACCGCTGAAATCCCACCTGATGACGTCTGTTAGACCCGGAGGAGCTCATTGACACCTTCCCGGACCTCACGGAGCAAGCAAAGCCCAGATAAGTGCAAATTAATAAAAACAAACTAGCAGTCTGTAAATAGTACACGGCAAAGCACCTTATCGCGGCCCGCAAAAAACACCAACAACTTCTTCCCTTGGTGCCTCGTGCACTGGGGCATGGAGTTTTATCAGCGAAATTTATTATTGCTATTTTTCAATTGTATTACGTCTCAAAAATTACCCACCACACTCAAGAACTCCTGAGCACAGGGTTCAAAAATCCAAAAATGAACACACTACAAAACTACGGAAGCGTAGAAGGCCCACCGTGATTCACTTTTTGGAGAGAAAATGCCAGTTGTGAACTGACAATTGCCAGTTGTGATCTGACAATTGCCAGTTGTGATCTGACAATTGCCAGTTGTGATCTGACAATTGCCAGTTGTGAACTGACAATTGCCAGTCGTAGCCAAGACTAGCAATAGACTGTAGTCTGACTAGCTTGATCGAGTCGCAACCTCCATTTTTGTCTCATTCTTTTCTTCAGGAAAAACAAAATCAAGTGAGTGAGATGGATTTTAAAGTTTAGTTAGGTAAGGTAGTTGAAGCTTATAATAAGAATCGTTTTACGAAAAATGAGTGGGGAAAGTCTATCTTAGCCATTATTTTCCTCTGAATCTCACTCTGAATTACCTCTCTACACTGGCGTTGGGTACCTACCTACTATCTTCTGTGCTACTACCAACTAATTTTGTTTATTGTTTCTCAGTTTACTTTCTGACTAAATAGTCTCCAAATATTTTATACAAAACTGATTTAGTGTGTCTAAGTCGAGGTCTAAGTACATACCTAGTTGATGAGATTTTAATCGTATTTTGATGCTCATAAATCGTCCCTTATGACTTATGAGTGACTTACGATGGCCCCGATAACTTATTTGTCAGTTTTGGCATGAATTTAGTCACTTGAGAAAAGTACCCCTCGGGTGATTTTTTTTTTCGCGTTGCTAATATGTTAACATAAAACACCATAAATAACCATAACTGTTAAATCGACGGCTTGAATTGCACCGATACATGCGCTAATTGGTAGCAATATCAGTATTGGTACTGGTAGCACTGCTTGTCATAATGTCAAGCGAAATAGTTCTTACTTCTTTCTTATCACGTTGTCAGTTGAAAATCTAATAATTTACTGCCTCTTTATGACAGGTAACTGGATAGTTGATGGACACAGATATGGAACGCAAACGTAAGTCCCTCAACGACTTTCTCAGAAACCGAGGTATCTCGGAGGAAACCATAACCTTATTACAAAATGAAAAGGTATGTCTCTAGATTAAGTTACAGCTTGGAAATAGTAGTTTTCGATACAAGAGCGTGTTTAAGGCCCAAAGCCGTGTTCGCCAGCATGAGGCATAGCCGCGAATGCTGCAAAAGAGGCTGAGGGCCTGAAAAGACACAGCGCTCGTGTGTCGAACAACGTTTTTCGTAATCGTTGCTTAAATTGAGAGAAAACTCGAATTTCTTGTAAATTTTGACACTACTTTTACAAATGTTAAGCAAGATAATATATAAACTGGAATACTTATATATTTAGTTATATGTATATCACATTCCGCGTTATGTAGCTATGAAATGATTACGAAAAACCTATTTTTTTAACGCTCATCACTATCTTATTACATAGCGGTACTATTTGCATAACTTGTCATTGATCAGGAACTCGCAGGGTGTCTACAAGTATTTATTGTGGAAAAATTAATTCGCACGATTAGATTTATCAAATGGGCGATGTCAAGTCATCGCCGGCACGTCCGGAGAAGCAAAAATTTTCAGCATTCGCCTACTCGAAAATACCAGCCGTGCAAATTGTTTTTCCGTAATAGTACAGGGTGATCACTATCAAAGGGTTAGTCTAAATGTCTCGCTTATTATCCGAATAAAATCAAAATTAAAAAAAGTGCTTTGATGAAATATTTTACTGCGCTTCTGGTTTTTTTTTTCAAAATTATCTAGTAATAAGGCACAGTTTGAGAATCTATATCTCGAGACCCAATAGGAATAGGATGACAAGTTATACATTTTTAAACTCCTCTTGAAGCCTTCTTTAAAATTATTTGAAAATTAAAAATTTTATAGAATTTTTCAAAAAGACAATTCAAAAATTATATTTTTTGCTCAACTCAAATAATTTTTAAATGAAATTTTTTGCCATACGCCGTCAGAAGCGCAACAAAATATCCAACACTTTACAAATCCTCATTCTCGCGGTAAAGAGATATAAGTCGGATAACAAGTGAGAAATTTCGAGTAGCCTTTTGACTCGCCCTTTGATGTGAATAACCCTGTACGTTACCATTACAACCTCTTCTATTCAGTGGCGACGCTAGCTTTTTCGGGCAGCAGGGGCCGAAGTGGAGTCAGAAAGTTTTAAGGAGGGCACGCTTAATTTTTTGTAGAAGGGGAGGAGGGGGTAGCGTCGCAGGCAACTTGCATATTGGGGAGGGGGAGTTTAAATTGCCCCCTACTTCCTCCTAGAACCCGTCATAACGTTTTTTTGAAATTTGCTGCAAGTAGGTACCACTTTTATTTTGTAGTTTGACTCCCGAAATGAAAGAAAATAAGAAAAAAAGAACTTGAAGTTGAGACACAGGATATTATTTATAATAGTTCTCCGGGTTACCTTAGGTTCGTGGAATTCAAATGAGTGAATGCTTATTTATATTGACCATTAGCAGTAGCGCAAGCTTTTTTCTATTCAAAATTACGATTGCATACCTTCTATCTATTCCAGTATCGTAATGACTACATTTCGACACTGATACCTGTGTCGTACTGGCGCTTGATTATTATCACTCGGAAAGGCATTTCTACCGCGAAAATTTTAAAATTTCTCGCAAATATTTGAAGCGAAATAGATAAAATAGTATATTGCACTCGTTTAAAAAGACGTTTTACGACTCCTTCCAAACCAGTCGTGTGGCAAACTTTGTCTTATTAAACTCGTTGCATAATATACTATTCTTGGAAGAAAATGAAAAACATGAATGATAATGAATCTTACACAGAATCTATTATTTGTGGTTATTTATGGAGTATATGGACGTGAAAAAACAGCCCACCCCAGGATTTTCTTCAGTGGGGGCCAACGGATTTTGAGGGGGGCCTGGGCCCTCTGAACCCCCCCCCCCCCTGGCGTCGCCACTGTTTCTATTTTTGCACCCGTTGCCAGCAATAATAATGGCAACCTTCTTAACCTTAGTATATTATAACATACTATTAAAACTGTTTTACTATTACAATAATTGGCCCTCAACCCATACCACTCTGCTAATAAAATTATGTGCCCCGCTCCTGGATAAGGCAGGGCTAGTTTTGTGGGGTCACAACAATTTTTTTGCTTTGATCATTACTGAAAAAAAATTCACTGAAAAAAGTCAAGTTAATTGGCTTTAATTGGCTTGTTTTTTTTAAATACCTACGTCATATTTGTGTTTAGATAGATCGTACATAACGGGTTGGGATACATTGGGGTTGAGTAGAATAGCGCAAGCTAGACTCCGCCCCGACGATACAAAACTTTGTACTTTACTCACCGTACTTTACAATAAAGACCTTTTATTATTATTATTATTATTATTATTATTATTATAACTTTGTACAAATTATTCTAGTTTCTGATACAATATGATATACATAATTATTTATTTCTTTATCTTACAGATCGATTCTGATGTGATAGCTAACATGGATGTTACTCAACTGGAACAGTTTATACCAAAATGGGGTGACCGTTTTGCACTACTCGACTTCTGCAAGAGAGGCAACAAAGAATCAGAAAAAGACAGTCTTGTTCAGAAATTACGGACAGCAATTGGGAAACATCAAAATAAAAACACAAGACGTAAGTCAAAATACGTTTTATCGTCAAGCGATGATGAGGCAAGCCCAAGCAAAATTGCTAAAGTGACTCCGCATCCTACACCTACTGGAAAAAGTAGGTACCCGTCAAATAGAGATAGGATGGTTTTGCAGCACTGATGGAGACCGACCAGTACAGATGAAAACTCTTCGACAAGGAGGGGGCACCCGAAAAGTCTCTGTGCCCAAGAACAGCAAAAGAGACTACATATTGGAAAGAGGAAAGAACCTCTTTTTCCCCAATGAGATTTCGACCAAAGGGCCAGCCATAAATTTTTCGTTTGATCTGTGGGATTCAAAGAGAATAACAGTGACAAACGAATATTCTGTGGAGGAAATATATCAGCAGACAGGTATATGCCGCCTACGTTTTTACATAGCTTCAACGCAGAAGACGGCTACGGTGGTAAAGGTTTCAGGTGACGAAACAGAAACTGCTTCGACCCAGCAGACAACTACGGCCTTAACAGTTTCGAGTACAAACCCAGAAAATGCATCTTATTTTAGCGATACTGAATTGATACAGATGTTGAGTACTGAGGCTGCCCAAAGCGAAGACACTGAAATTTCCTATGAATTTGTCGTAGGAGAAATATTCAAAGAACAGGCCGATGCACCTGCAAATACGTCATTTGAAGCGCAAAATGCTTCGCACGAAAATATGTATCACATTCAATCTCCACCAAGAAATGACGATGTGATTCACCTTCAGTTACACAGGGGTCATGTGATGAATGAAATGATTGAGGCATTTAAATCGATTGAATTAACTCAAAATATTCATGTTGAAATGATTTTACCAAACGGAGTGAAGGAAAATGCTGAAGATATAGGAGGAGTGTTAAGAGATTGTCTCAGTGAATTTTGGACATCTTTCTATGATACCTGCACAAATGGGACCACATATCGAATTCCTACATTAAGACATGATTTCACTCACAACTGGATTCCAATCGCAAAGATTTTGCACAAAGGTTGGACGACTGCTAAATATTTTCCAATCAGATTGTGTGCGCCTTTTATGGAACATTGTTTATATGGACAAGTACAAAGTCAACTAGAAGACTGGTTCCTCAAGACGATTCCTGAAACTGACAAAATCATTTTGGAAAAAGCACGAACAAATTTCTTAACTAGCTATTTGGCTGTTACATACCTTATGTGTGAGCAATCAGGCAACCCACCTCAGAGCTATTGAACTTTAGAAATATAACAATTGTACTTAGTTTGTGTTTGTTTGTGCAAGTAACACTCCCTAATGGCGAAATCCAAAGCCAAAAAATTGGGACTAATCTTGGGAAAACTCTTCTATAAATTGCAGTATCGCAGGTGTCAAAAGCATCCTTTATTTGGATTACGAAGTCAATCCTGGAAAAATATCAGGGTCATGTTTGTCGATTGTGTAATTATAAAGAGAAATGAACTTTTGGGTTAGGTATTTGCAATCGTATTTTCGCGTTTTTATGTATTCAGATCAGAGTCTTTAAGTGTACAACATGCATAATCCAAAATTAAAACGAGTCCTGGTAGAGTACAGGATGAACGTTTAATACGAGGTGTACACCTTTGTGGCAATAGGCCTTACGACTATAGGGTTTACTATTAATGCTGGGACTTTTGTCATTTCAACTTCATTGTATCTATTTACTTGTTATCGCTGTTGGCAGTTCATCATAAAGCTGGATTCATGATGAGCGATTTTCTGCTGCGGAACGGAGCAGTTTTTTCTTTGCCCGAACCAATCACATGGATCATGATGTCACTTCCTCGCACCTTGATTGATCTAAGCAAAATAAAAAACCGCTCCGCTCCGCCGCGAAAAATCGCTAACCATGAATCCTACAACCCTTTTGAAATAACTACCCTTTTGAGAAAAATCAAATGGCTATGATAAGGGGTTATATTATTGGGAATAGGTACATAATTTTGACTACATTTGAGCTCTGTTTACTTGGTTCTCACCCATTTTATTCATTCATCCATTTCTGTTATGTTTGGTTAAATAAAGGGTAAATTCATATTATAGGTATAGCCATTGCTTCGTCTACGCTGTAAAAGTTTATAATGCTCTTTCTTTGCAGATTGACAAGGAAGATATTGTGTCTATGGGGGAGAGTGGTTTGAAGAGATTCATTCCAAAATTGGGAGATCGCATCGCGGTTGTAAGATTCTGTAAAAACGGAATCGATAGACGCCTTGACACACCCCAGAGGTTGAGTTTGGTCGAGCGGATTCGGATGGCCCAATCGCAGGTTTCCGAAAAAGCCTCGGAAAGAAAGAATGTGCGTACTACAAGCAGCGCCAGCAAGCAGAGCCCCTATGAGTAGGGTTTCACGAGACCAAGACCAAGACCAAGACCCGCTTGGTCTTGGTCTTGGTCTCGAAAATGTCTGAAAATCTGGTCTTGGTCTTGGTCTTGACAGCAAGAGTCTTGGTCTTGACGTGGAGGTCTTGGTCTTGGTCTCGAGTCTCGATTCCCCAATCCCCAAGTCCAAAATAAAAATACAACAACAAGAACAATAATTTAAAAAACTATTGCCTCGACTATTACGAACCCTATCAAACTAAATTATTATTTTTTATCAACAATTTCCAAAGCTACAATGCCTTGAACGAATTTTAACTAGAACTCCAAGCGTCTCCAAGCGAAGATTAAGATGGAATTAGAAAATTTTTGTTTGTTCTTTAAATAAAACACAATACATAAACTTTGGATTCTTTGTATTTTTAAGAAACACCCTCAAACAAAGTAGTTTTGAAAACCCCCGCAAGTACCTACTATATGGGAAACAGAGAAAAGCAAAGAGGCTATGCCGGGTTGTAATTGTGGGTAGGTATACATATAGAAAACGATGTATTTTTATTTGGGCTGGTTATTCAATACATCCTACTAATTTGTTAGATTTTACTTTTATGACTTCACTTCAGGGCCTGGGGTAGGTATGTGTTGCCTGCCAAATGGAATAGTATCCCGTATTAGTAGGTACCATAAATCAAGCACTTTGTCACAACTATACACTATTTACGAGTTGAACCATAAAAACTGTTGAACTTAGCCACGGCACCTCGCGGCACCTCGCACATCCACAATAAATTATGATCAGAAAAACTAGACATGCTTAATTGATATTTATTTTTAGTCTAAACATGCTTGCCACCATCATCCCTTCGGGAAAAATGTGCCAAATTATCGTCACTCGTTCAATCGTTCTCACGAAGAGAAGTTCTCAAAATGAAGCGAAAATCACAAGCCACCACTTCGATAAAAAAACCAGAAAAAAGGCCATTTGTGATAGTGTCCAGTGCGTCGTCTAGTGAGAGTGAAAAGGATGGGAAATTCGAAAAAGACGTTTCGAGTGCACAGGAAATTCAGGATCAAGCAGACGATCAAGCTGGGGCCCTCAGCCTCCACTTCCACTCCGCAATCAGTGCCAACATTGTCTACTTATTTTCTATACGAAACACGAAATAAAGAAAAGGTTGGACTGTGCAAACTGTGCAAATCAAAGACAACGACGATCCGAATGAAAAATTCAAATACCTCAGGTTTGAAAAAACATTTGAAGTGCCTTCACAAAACAGAATTTCAATTACTATATGGGGGCTCTTCGAGTATTGCTGTCAAAGATCCAAAGCAACTGCAAATCACAGATAGTTTCAATAAAGCTGTAAGTATTTCACTATTGTATGCATGTTGTTATACTTTTTACCATTTTTTGTAGCTACAGTATGTTCATTAAAAAATTCAATAAGGGGAAAATTAAGTAAGAGGAAGCTGTGATACAGGCCATTTGATTTGAAATTGGCCAGGTTATTCGCGTTCCACGGCCTTCCCTTATTGAAATATTTAATAAATATACGCCATGTCTTAGATTAAGGCTTTTACCAGTTCCACGCATGAGGTGGGAAAATAAAATTGAAAAAGCAGACCTCCAGCTCACTAATTCGTGGTTCGTTCTTGTTATTTTATTCTGTTAGGTCATTAGAAAGCTAAAAAAGAACAGCCGAAGGCTTTAAAGTACCTTTCAGATTCTGAAATTAGGAGAGAGCAATCGGAAAATCATCTGTTTACCGAGCACTTTTTAATCATTTTTAGTAGGTTTTTTTTTGCAAGACACCACAGATGTTTGAGAAACTTTTTTCGGTATTTCTTTTACTATACAGGGTGTAACCGGCAAGGTGTTACAAACTTTGGGCATGATTCCTTATGAAAAATTTAAGGCGAAAATAAAACGCAAACGCGAATCCGAAAATGCTTCGTTAAAAAATTACAGGGTATTGAAGTTGAATTTTAAAAATCGATTTTTGGCATGAATTTTGATTTGAATTGAATAATTTTCACTAAATTTGTACACATTATATTAAGGAAAGAGATTCCAATTACTAATTATAAATATTTTTTGCTAAAATCGCCAGGTGGCGTAGATACTATATAGGGAGTTGATCTCTTCTTCTCGCCTATTTTATAAGTAGGTACATTTACTAGATATATATATTTTGCAAAATCAATGGGTTTCGTTTCATTATTCAATTTAGAATGAAAAGTTCCTTCTGCAAAATTTTGATAAGAGGCACCCTTAAGAAATCAAATTTTGAAAAATTCTAAATTTTGCACAAAAAATTGTCTCCTTGTAAGTAAATAAGATCATAAAAGCGAATAATATTCCTGTTTAGAAATCACAAATTTCTTGCAATTTTAATTTTTAAGCTCTTGAAATCGGCGTTTCTGACCATGATTTTGAACACATCTACGCAAATTACATATTTTGTAACGTCTTGTAATAAACTTTTTACAAAAGTATCCTGGTTTTTAAGAATATCTTTAGTGTCGTTAAAAATTGGGGAAGGGAAGGGAGCAACCCCGTAGTTTCCACGCCACCGGACGATTTTGGCAAAAGTTATTAACAACAGGTAACTGGTATATTTATTCCCTTATCACCTCATTATTTATTAATTTGTCACTTGCGTGCCCAAAAAGTTGGTCACAATTGTTTAAACGGATAAAAAATTACACGCTTTTCAAGAATCAAGAAAATCAATATTTCTACATTTTGGTTTTGCTGCGTGATTTTTACTTTGTGCATATAGTTAATTTATAATAAAATATTATATTATTATATAATATCAAATTTATTTCAGAAACTGGATGATACTTCAATAGAAAAAATGTGTGTTATTTGGATAGCGAAGAAATTTCTTCCCTTCAACTTTTTTGAAGATGAATCCACCCAGCAATTTTTCGCCCATTTAAATCGCAACCTTAAAATGCCTGGTCGGAATGCAATGAGAAGACATGTCTTGGACTATTTTAAAACTTTTAAAAACAACTTAAAAGCCATACTGCAGAAAAACGAATCCAGAATTTCATTCACCATTGATGGCTGGACTTCCATTTCGTACAAGTCGTTTTATGGCATCTCTGCCCATTTCATCGACGAAAAGTGGAACATGCAGTCCCTAACTTTGGATTTCGTACCATCGCATGGCCACCATTCAGGGAAAGATATTGCGGATATATTTTTCAAATCTATTTCGGAATACGAATTACTGGACAAGGTCCAAGGAATTACGGTGGACAACGCTGCTGCGAATACAACATTTATGACTGAATTGGCAATTTTAATGGAAGAAGCTGGACAGAGTTTCGACTCCGAAAATCAACACTTTAAGTGCTTCGCCCACATAATCAACCTTGCTGTCCAAGATGCTATGAAATTATTGAAAATCGAGGCAGAAGAGGATGATGATGTAGACGAAAATGTTGAATATGAAGATACTTCAACGGCAATTGGAAAATTGAGAACACTTTTTATCAAAATAAGAAACTCCGAGCAACTCCAAAACAAGTTGAAAAGCTGTTGCGATACAACAAATATCGCATATTTGAAACCAACTTTGGACGTTTCAACTAGATGGAACAGTACGAGTGACATGCTGAAGACGGGACTTCAACTCGAAAAAGCTCTAAATTTGTTTTGTGCCAATAACCCTCTCTTCAATGAATTCACGATCGGTGAATTGGAGTGGGAAATGTTCAGGAAAATATTTGCTTTCCTGAAACATTTTAAAAGAGTATCGGAACTATTGTGTGCTGAACAATATCCCACCCTGAACCTTGTCATCGTAGCCTTCAATATGTTACTTGATAAAATCGAAGAACTTATTTTTGAGCTCAACAATAAGGAAGACCGAACACAAGTAGATGAAGCTATCTTGTTAGCATTTCAAAAGGGTCGAGATAAAATGCTAAAACATTATCATAAATCGAACTGGATCTATTGCGTTGTCCTTATTTTAGATCCACGTCACAAACTGGAAACATTTGATTTATCAAACTGGGGTGCGGAACTAAAAACTAAAAGTATTGCAATTTTTGAAAACATCTTTAAGAGTCCTCTGTACGCCTAAAGCAGCTCCTCGAGCAGCTCCGACTAAAAGGCCTCTAAATCGAAGGCGGTCATTTTCTTCAAACTGGTATTTGGTGATTATATTTCATATCTTCATAAAAACATGTGGAAGGAAAAAAATCCGAGAAAAGCCGATCACAGCCGAAAATAGTCAAATTTTACGGGCGCCATCCTAGGGCCTTTATTTGACTTGGAAGAAAATTCTTTTTTCCAAGGTGGACTCTCTACAGTTTTCTGCACCAACGTACCGGGTGATTTTTCAATAAAATATCTGGAGCCAAAGTTATTTGGCTGTGAAAATTATTAAAAAAATGCTCAAAAATTTGGAGCTTCATATCTTCAGCTGGAATTTTTTTACTGAAAAACCACCCGGTACGATTGTGCAGAATACTGTTGAGAATCCACCTTGAAAAAATGATTATTGTTTCAAGTCAAATAAAGGCCCTAGGGTGGCGCGTGTAAGATTTGACTATCTTCGGCTGTCATCGGTTTTTCTCGGATTTTTTTCCGTTTACATGTTTATATAGAGATATGAAGTGGAATCTGTGAATGCCAGTTCAAAGAAAATCACCGATTTCGATTTAGAAGCATTTTAGTTGGAGACACTCTGAGCGTACAGAGGACTCTTAAAACCAAATATTACACTCCTTCAACTGCCACCCTCAGTTCTTCACCACGAAACACCTCAGACGAAGATACACCGGCTACTGTAGCTGATGAGGACGCGCTTGATTTTTATGCTTTATACGCAAAAGAACCGAGCGCAAGCCAAGATATGTGGAGGAAAAGAGTTGGACGATTACTCATCTCAAAAAAGATGCGCGAAAAATGACAATATTTTAATTTGGTGGCAAAAAAACGCCGCCATTTATCCAAATTTAGCGAAAATGGCCAGAGATTATTTATCCATAACGGCTACGTCAGTTCCTTCGGAAAGATTATTTTCAAGAGCTGCGTTTACAATTCGCAAAGAGCGAAATCGCTTAAACGCTGAATCGGCGCAAAGCTTGCTTTGTATAAATTCATGGGCCACATGCAAGTTGTCGAAACAAATTACCGAATAAACTTTTTACGTATGTTTTTTATTTTTGTTAAAATTTAAGATCTTTGAATTGCGTTATTTTTGTTATACTTACATTATAATATATTAAATGTTATATTTCCATACCTTCATGCAATAACTAATAATAAAAGTAAAAGTTCTAATCGAGGCAGTGTTCTTAAGTCAATCACATAATATTTAACATTCCTAAAAATGAACCTGACCACAGACTTGCATAATATGGTATATACTGTTGCTCGCATCTAGCTAGATTTTTTTTCTTTGAATTAGAATAGAATAGAATAGAATAGAATAATAATTTATTGTCTACACCTTAGGTATACAATAGGATTCGTTACCAGATAGTTGAGAAAAATTAAATTATAAATACATACATAGTACAAAATAAAAAGAAATTCAGTAGGAACGTTGATCAAATGAAGATTACAACTATAATAATTATTGGTGTTCAACGGAAATAGGAACAGCTCATTACAACATCAATATTTCTTGTCGGAATCTCAGCGCACTCACGAAGAAACAATAAACATCATTGACCTTTTCTCTGGTCAAGTTTTGGAGTAAAGCTTTGTGATAATTTTGCGACCCTGCCTGTGGTAAATACTTTGAAAGGTGGTGAGACCTGAAGGAGACCAGTGCCGGGCATCTGCTGGTCAAATGGTAAATGTCTTCAATTTCGCCCAGATTGCACATCGTGCATCTTTCTCCGAGATTGACGAAGTATTTTGTTTTATCAAGGTATAGTCTTAGAAACCTTTTGCAGTGGAGACGTAACTGGCATATAGTTCTGATTTTGTTGATGTGAACGTCGAAGTTTAGATAAGTGTTCATGTCTCTGTTCTGCAAAAAGTCCTTGTATATACCGTTATATCGAGATTCCCCAGCAGCCGCAACATCGAGAGTAAAATGATTTTTAGCAACTGTTTCAAGCATAGAGTTTAAGTGATATTCGACGAATGTGAAGCTTTGCATTTCCCACATCTTCTCTAAACCATTGTTGTAAAGAATCTGTTTGAGTTGTGAGACCCAGTTATATTTTATGTCAGAATTGTGTCTGGTAACGTCCAGTTGTTTAAGTCGGTCGTAACAAATTCTAGGCAATCGATAGTTGGGCATTCGCATTAGTTTGCACCACCAAAGAATGGATCTTCTTAAAATGTTGAGTTCCAACTTGACAAGACCAGTTTCCAATCTAATGAAACAGTTTGGTGTTGATGAGGGTAAAAAGAGTAATGATTTCACAAATTTTGTTTGGCATTTTTCAACTGAGTCTATGTATCGCAGACCCCAAATCTCCACAGAGTACAGTAGTACTGAGAGTATTATGCTAGAATAAAGCGTTTTTTTTTGAGTCCCATGAATTTGATTTGCTCCTGCTCAATAGACCAATTGTACTGCCGATCGCCATGCTGCATCTGTTTGAGAAATGTTGTTGAGCTTCAAAGAATAGACCAGAGCTTGTGAAAGGAACACCAAGGTATATGTATTTTCTGACCACTTCCAAAGCTTGCTCGTTGTAAGTGAAATTGTGTGAAGTTCGGGATGCTGCACCTTTGGTGAAAATCAAAACCTTAGTTTTTTGAGTGTTCAATGTCATCATGTTTGTACTACAGTATTGATGTAGGAGATTGATCTTTTTTTTAGCTGCGTTTACAATTCGCAAAGAGCGAAATCGCTTAAACGCTGAATCGGCGCAAAGCTTGCTTTGTATAAATTCATGGGCCACATGCAAGTTGTCGAAACAAATTACCGAATAAACTTTTTACGTATGTTTTTTATTTTTGTTAAAATTTAAGATCTTTGAATTGCGTTATTTTTGTTATACTTACATTATAATATATTAAATGTTATATTTCCATACCTTCATGCAATAACTAATAATAAAAGTAAAAGTTCTAATCGAGGCAGTGTTCTTAAGTCAATCACATAATATTTAACATTCCTAAAAATGAACCTGACCACAGACTTGCATAATATGGTATATACTGTTGCTCGCATCTAGCTAGATTTTTTTTCTTTGAATTAGTCAAAATACGGAAAAAAAGTCGAGACTCGAGACCAAGACTTGAAAAGTCTTGGTCTTGGTCTTGGTCTTGGGGGCCAAGTCTTGGTCTTGGTCTCGACAATAAAATGATGGTCTTGGTCTTGGTCTTGAATTCGAGACCAAGACCAAGACCAAGACCAAGGCCGGTCTCATGAAACCCTACCTATGAGAAAAAAACAAGAATTGTGAAAATAGGATGGATAAGAAACGGAACACCCGTAAGGGAGAAAAATGGAGGGGGAGTGCGTTCCGTGTCGCTCGACAAGCGGGACAAAAAACAGGAAATCCTTCAAAAAGGGTTAAGTTTTTTCTTTCCCCACGGTATTTCGACCAAATACGGGCCCCTGTCGACCTACACCTATGATCTTCTCGACTACAAAGAGCACGTCTTTGATGATCAGTTTAACATAGGAGAAATGTATAAATCGACGGGTTTGCCGATTTTGAGGTTCTATTTATCAACTAACAGCATTGAGGACCCACCAGGGATCGACTTGGATGAAAATGAAGGAAATGTAGGAACTAATTATATTTTATTTCTGTTGTAATATTAATTTTTTCTTTCTTCTAGGAGCCCCTCGTCAATTATACCGCATTTACTGATAAAGGCGAAGATGATTTTGACTCAATCAAGCTGGCGTGTGATTTGTTATGGAATGATTGTGAAGATTTGACCGCAAATGAAACGGACACAACACAGAATGAGAGCGAAATACAGAATGGAAGAAACGGAATACTAGATGAAAGGAGCGGAGCACTAGATGAATGGACTGAACATGAAAGCATTAGCGACTATCCACGATTAAAGAGCACACCAAGTCATTCAGCCGGTATGGAATTTTTTATAAGTGGTCGCTTTTTGTTTTGATTGTTATGTTTAGGTAATAACCGAGAGTTGACTTCTGCTTTGTCCGCAGAAGAAATTTTGAAGAAGGTTTCACTCGAAAATCGGGCAGACTTTGATCAACGTTTATAGGGGGAACATATGGAGCTGCGCCTCCAGAATGATGAAAAGAGCATCCTTCAATCCTTTCCAGGAACCATCAGTAATGTTCACCGACATCGATGAAGTCTCTGAAGGAGCCATCGATGTCGGTGGCCCAAGAAGGGAGTTCTTTCGACTGGTAATAGAATATGCGGAAACTAATATCTTTGAAGGTATACAGTGGCGCAGTTCAATATCGCTTCACCCTTCGCTTTCCCATCATTCCATGTCATTCCTCCTTCTTTTAGATTGTCCGCTATTGTATCGCACCAGGTTCTTTCTTCTTGACCATCCCATTTCTCTTCGCTGTTCTGCTCTTGCCCGCCATATCCTTTTTTTCTGTCTTGCATCTTCCAAGATCAATACATGTACAAACCGTTTCAGCTGTTATCTTTCAATACAGTTTCCACTTTCTCACTTCTCTTACTGACTGCGTTTATATCGCTGCTTTCGATCCGCTCGAGTTTCGATCGGATCCAAAGCTGCGATATAAACGCAGTCATTGTGTCGTTTCTGATTTTATTTCTCTTGTTATTTCCTTAATGCTGCGCAGGTACCTTATCTCCATAGCTTGCACTTCATTTTCCATTTATCTTGACATGATCCAGCTCTCACTTATACCGTGCGATCAACAAAAAATCCCATTAGGGTTGGCTATGCTCAGACCGATTCGCTCTACATTGGCCAGAGCATAGCCAACCCTAATGGGACTTTTTGTTGATCGCGCCGGCGCCGTACAATGTATGAATCCTGTATATGGTAAGTTTTGTTTTCCTTTATATTTCTTATTTCTTTGTCTCTAATGAAAGTATTGCACAGCGAGTAGGTAGTATACTTGGGCAGAATTTTCCATTCTTTCATTCAGCGTAATTCTTTCCATTCCTGCTTATAACGGTGGCTATTGTAATTATTGAGACAATATCATAATCTGGACAAGATAAAGAAAATTGCATGTCTGTCTTTAAATTTCAGGACCAGAAAATTCGAAACAACTAAGTTGTAGGAATGATTTCTTTCAAGAAGATAGGTATTACCATGCTGGGTTAGTGATCGCAATGTCTTTGATCCACGCTGGACCCGCCCCAGCGTTCTTCAGTGAACTAAAGTGGTCAACAAAATAAGTGTCTATGTCGATATTTGTATAGTTTTTCAAAACTTGACAGCTTTGGAATCTTTCGCGCGATTTTGGATCTGTTTGAACTGGTGGATAGCCTCATTCTTTGGCTCTCGGATCCAAGTTTTGCGGATATTGAGAAAGCCCAATAAAATTTCTACAGGGTGTCAAATAAAGCAATGCAAAAGTTTTGAAAGTTTCGCTAACCCCCATTTTGCCAAGAAATTTTTTTTGTGGATACCAACACCAAAAATATGAAGAATGATGTATTCTCTCGAAAAGGTTTTCGATTCATCCCCCTATTTCTGTTTAAAAAAAAGTTATGCCATTTTTTCCTCAATCTACACTTTTCGACAATTAACGTTACAACTGGCCATATTATCGAGGCAAAGACAACAATTGATACTTTCACTTGAAAAACTGTCCCATGAAAAACATTTTCTTCACTCACCCCTAAAATGATTATCTACGGTCAGTGCCTTAAGCCCCTGCGGACCGACTTAGAATGTAGCCTGCTGGAGCGGGCATCAGGATGGGATAGTACTGTGTCACAACAGATTTACCACATCAACCATATCAAACCCTCTTTGATATTGTTTGTTAGGGGTTGTTTTCAAAAAATTGGTAATTGATAACTTGAGAAGAAAAAGACCTAGAGACAAAATTTTTATTTCATGTTCAATCGCATACGGTGACACATTTTGCAACGTAGTGGGGGTGTCCTTCTTAGCAACCCTTACTTAAGGGACGGAAATGTTTTTGTAGGAGTGTGTGGTTTCATTTCTTATGGTTTCGTCTCTTCTGAATTCAATTTTGGTATTAAAAATTGTTTTTATTCAACATTATCTCCTATTCGGGTAAAACTCGTTCGATTGGTTTTTCATTTGTGTATGTGTCTTTTTAGCTGAAGAACTTATCGTTTTACTTATGTTACCTTAAAAACCAAACCTTTTTCTTCCGCTATTGTGAGCAGAGTAATTTGTAAAATGCCGCGTTTAAGTCCGGATGAATTAGCCATCGTGGCACGAATGCGAGAGAGGGGCGACACCATCGACAACATTGCGGCACTTTTTAGGACCTCCTCTAGGTCCATAAGTCGTGCAATTCGACGTCTGGCAGCTGGAGACATTAATTACCGTCGTGGAGGAAGAACTCGGAAAACAACCGCTGCGCAGGATCGCTTTGTTCGAAGGGCGATCCAGAGAAAACCGACCACTACTGCAAGTGCCATCAACAACGTGTTGAGGGCCACGACGGGGATCCAGCTGTCAAACCAAACTGTCAGACGAAGATTGCACGACTCTGGGCTAAGAGCGAGAAGAAGAGCCTCATGCCCTTTAATGAACCGACGTCATCGCGCCGTGCGTCTCCAATGGGCTAGGGACCACCAGAACTGGGGAATAGCTGAATGGGGTAGATGTTTGTTTACGGATGAAAGTAAGTTCAATTTGTTCCATTCGGATGGGCGTGTTTTGGTGTGGAGAAGAAGAAATGAAAGATTTTTGGAAGAGCACATGGAGGCGAGAGTGGCGTTTGGAGGTGGAGGAGTGACTGTTTGGGGTGGAATCACGATGACAGGAAAGAGTGAGTTGGTGGTGTTAAGAGGACAGAGCATGAATGGAGAGAGATATCGAGATTTGTGTATTAGGGATATTGTGGTCCCCTACGCGCAAAACTTCGGTGATGGATTCATTCTGGTTGACGACAACGCGAGACCACATCGTGCACGTATTGTCACCGAATTTTTGAGGGATCACAATATTGAGCGAATGGATTGGCCACCCTTGTCTCCTGATATGAATGTGATTGAGCATGTATGGAGTAGAATGAAGAGAAATATGAAAGAAAGGGAAGGACAAATTGAAAATTTTGATGACTTGGCGGATGCGATTCAGGTTGAATGGGATGCTATTCCTCAGGAGTTTTTGCGAAACCTGGTGGAGAGTATGCCTCGAAGGGTTGCGGCTCTCATTAGAGCTAGAGGAGGTCCCACCAAATACTGATGAAGATGAACTTATGTGAGTGATTCAAGGATATTTTCATATCCCTCGTGTCTAACGGTGTTTCCTTTTTTAGTCGCAGCCGAAGAGTATTTTGCGGAGAGACCCGAAGGCAGTTCCTAGTTACACTTTTACTTGGTTTGAGGTGACTAGTGACGTGGCGCACTAGCCGAGGAAGAACGAGTGCTTTACGTGTCCTCCGAGACACGAAGACAAGCGAGTTGGCTATTTTTGCGTGAGACTCTAGGCGCGGGCGTATCTCCAACTTGAAATCAAGTCCATAGTTCCGGCTACGCTTGCTCTATAGGTAAACCGCAGTGGAAGTCTGGTGTACACAATGGTGGCGGTCAATGGAAATCACATGGAAGTCAGTAGAAGTTACGTGGAAATCAGTGGAAGTCTTGTCTACAAAATTTTTGCTGTCTTTGACCGCGCCGAGTTTGAAAGCAACTGAAAGTTAAAACTGGGCTGTACCAATTTTTTTCGCTACTGATAGTACAACTCTATCGATTTTATGGAAACATTGTTTTCAATTGTAAACATTTTGTCACAATAAAGAAAAACTCCATCCGAAGTTATGAACTTGATTCTTCCTTTCAAATGGTAACATTTGTTCAAAATCAATTTTAATTGCCAAAATTGCATTCAGAACAGACGAAACCATAAGAAATGATACCAAACACTTGAACAAAAACATTTCCATCCCTTAAGTAATAGTACAAGAAAGATAGATTCCAACCTCGGAAAAAATATGGACGTCCTGAAAATTTGATATTCTGTTCAAAATTGAATGCTCCACAACATATCCAAAATCGCCAAAAATCGCACCCGGGGGTTTTGAGTTATTGGAGGGGGAGTAAAAAATTGCTGGTAAAAATGGAGGGGATGGAACCCGTCAACTCATTGGATGCGAATACATTATAGTTCGACGTATCATAACTCATTGATACCATTTTGGCACAAAAAGAGTCCATCATTGTTGAAAGGGAGTAGTGGGGGGGCGAAGCTCTGCTAGGTGGTCCATTTTGTTTTTATGGCCATGTAGAACCGATCACGACAAGTTTGATATCTTTTCCGACTAAATTTAATCTCCTGAACTCGTATCCGATGTGTAAATTTGGATGAAAACAAGTTTAAACAAGTTAACTTGAGAAAACTTGTTTTTTGTTTGGCAATTTTGACGAATTTTTTTTTTTACTGTTGGAGGTGTTCATTTTTGGAAAATTTTTAGGGACCATTGAATTGAAGTGTATTCTCCACAAAAATCATGCACTCGATGTATAATTTTGTTTCTCGAGTTTAAAAAATCGATTTGAACTTGAGCCGGAGCGGTGCGTCGTCTACTACTGACCAGAACACTACAGCATGCACCGTTAAATGAAAACACCTCAAACTATTGAAGAAATAACAACTTATCTTTGAAAATTGAAGGATCTGTGGAGGATTGAATTCCCTATAAAATGAACAAAATCGCCATGAATCGCACTGCAGGGTTAAGAGTTATTCAAGGGGAGAGGTAACAGTTCATAGAGTATGAATTCTGTCAAAGTGTTATCCTCCTCCTCGAATAACTCAAAATCCTGCATTGCGATTCATGGCGATTTTGTTCATGATATAGGGAATTCAGTTCTGCACAAATCCTCCAATTTTCGAAGATGAGTTGTTATTTCTCCGATAGTTTGAGGTGTTTTCATTTAAAGGTGCATGCTGTAGTGTTCTGGTCAGTAGTAGACGACGCGCCGCGCCGGCTCAAGTTCAAATCGATTTTTTTAACTCGAGAAACAAAATTATACACCGAGTAAATGATTTTTGTGAAGAATACACTTCAATTTGATGGTCCCTGGAAATTTTCTAGAAATAAACACCTCCAACAGTAGAAAAAAAAATCGTCAAAATTGTCAAAGAAAAAACAAGTTTTTTCAAGTTAACTTGTTCAAACTTGTTTTCATCCAAATTTTCACATCGGGTACGAGTTCAGGAGATTGAATTTAGTCGGAAAAGATACCAAACTTGTCGTGATCGGTTTTACATGACCAGAAAAACAAAATGGACCACCTAGCAAAGCTGCGCCCCCCCACTACTCCCCTTCAACAATGATGGACACTTTTTGTGCCAAAATGGTATCAATTGGATATGATACGTCGAACTATAATGTATCCGCATCCAATGGATTGGCGGGTTCCATCCCGTCCATGTTAACCTGCAATTTTTTACCCCCCTCCAGTAACTCAAAACCCCCGGGTGCGATTTTTGGCGATTTTGGATATGTTGTAGAACACTCAATTCTGAACAGAATATTAAATTTTCATGACGTCCATATTTATTCCGAGGTTTTGTCGATTTTTTTACCATTTTTCCTGTACTATAAGGGTAGCTATGAATCACACCCCCACTTTGTTGCAAAATGCGTCACCGTATGCGATTGAACGTCAAATAAGAAAGTAGCCTCTAGGTCTTCTCGTTCTCAAGTTATCAATTTTCAATTTTTTTAAAACAACCCTTAACAAACATTATCAGAGGGTTTCATATGGTTAATGTTGTAAATCTGATGTGATACAGTGCTATTCCATCTCCAGCTCCAGCAGGCTACATTCTTACTCGGTCCGCAGGGGCTTTAGGCACTGACCGTAGATAATCATTTTAGGGGTGAGTAAAGAAAATGTTTTTCATGGGACAGTTTTTCAAGTGAAAGTATCAATTGTTGTCAAATTTGCCTCGATAATATGGCCAGTTGTAACGTTAATTGTCGAAAAGTGTAGATTGAGGAAAAAATGGCATAACTTTTTTTTAAACAGAAATAGGGGGATGAATCGAAAACCTTTTCGAGAGAATACATCATTCTTCATATTTTTGGTGTTGGTATCCACAAAAAAAATTTCTTGGCAAAATGGGGGTTAGCGGAACTTTCAAAACTTTTGCATTGCTTTATTTGACACCCTGTAGAAATTTTATTGGGCTTTCTCAATATCCGCAAAACTTGGATCCGATAGCCAAAGAATGAGGCTATCCACCAGTTCAAACAGATCCAAAATCGCGCGAAAGATTCCAAAGCTGTCAAGTTTTGAAAAACTATACAAATATCGACATAGACACTTATTTTGTTGACCACTTTATTTTACACTGCCTTTTGCGGTCATGAAGTGAAGCTCGAAATTTATAATGAGGAGGTAATAGCCGCATTGAAACAGTTGACTGAAGCAATGGATCTCACCACTCTGAATGAGGCCCTTGAAAACCCCCATCTTGTAGCCGCTGGTTGTCCCACTGTTGTTACAGATCTGACGCGAAAGGACCTAATTTTAAAAGGTAAAGTATAGATAAATATTGTATGGCTATACAAAACTTTAATTTTTTTCTAGGAGCAACAGAATTTTTTGCTAATTTGAGGTACCGAGATATAATCAAGCAATTTGTGAGAGGATTCCAAGTCATGAATCTGTACAGGGTGATACAAGAATTCCACATCAAATTTAAGCATCTTTTTTGTTGCCAAATGCAAAAATTGTGTGCCTCTGACATTAATAGGACTAGCTGTCACCGGCGCCGGCAAGCCGTCGCCTGGGTGACAGCTATGGTTGAAAAGTAGCCAGGGAATTTGTTACACTGACACCGGACAAGTGGAAAGGGAATTGTATACATGATGTTGATTTTCGGTTGTTTTAGGCAGATGTCAGGTTTTTCCCTTGGCGAATTTAGTAATTTTATGCATGTCCGTCGATAGTGTTTTGGTCAGATGAAGTTTTCCAAAAGGCGTGAGCAATTGATTGTGTATGAGTAACATGAATCCGAGCAAATGTTTGTTTTTCGCGTGTTTTGAAATTTCTGCTTCAACTTGTTGGGTTCTATTGTGAACGGAACGCATGTCAGTGGGTAGTGTCTGGTCAGTGAAGAGTTGTCGGGGAAAATCGATACACCATTATTTTGTTTATTATTACGTATTTCTACTTTTCTTCAAGGCAACTAATGAAAATACTGGAAACATGATGAAGCTTTGAAAATGAAAGCGACTATATGTGTTATGGAAACCTAGACCGGAAGAAGGTACCGTCGTGGAAGACACTGTGTAGTGGAAGGAAAAGCAGAACCGTGTATTTGTATTATTTAGGAGCCTTCCTAAATATTTGTAGGAGAAATTTAGATGGAATAAAAATATGTGCAAAATTCAAAATTTGGCAATTACATTTCAATTGTTCATCTGAACCAAGTCTAGGTTTGAAAACTCAATGGATTCGGTTGAAAAAGCCAGAGTTCAATACGGCGGCTTCAAACTGCCAAAATGTCGAATTTGACGAATGCACTTGGATTGTCCATCTTGACTGAGTATTTGTTGAATCTCAATATAATCCACTGTTGAAAAAAACAAAAGTTCAATATGGCAGCCTTGGAAATTCCAAAATGGCAAAGGACCCCGCACGATTCTTATGGAAAATGGCTCCCGGTTAAATTCTCTGAATTTTTGATATGCTGTAGCTCATGAGATACTAATCAAATACCGTGAACCTCAAACTCAAATAATGAACAGTTTTTTACCCACAGGGGGTTGAAGTTGGAGGTTTTGACGGCTTAAAAATGATATTCTGGCGTAAATAAAAGCTTTCTATTTGGTTTTTCTTTAAATTGTGTTTCATGCTAAATGTTTTTATTTGACAGAAAAATATCAACCCCCTCCTCCACCCCCATCCCTTATCTATCATCACAAAATTCGAGATTACTCTCAAAAGCCATGCAGATGGCTTCTGTGATTTGAATTATGAATTTTGACATGAAAATTATTTTCCACCCCTAATGTTGGGGTGCCGATTTTCCAATTTTCCTCGGTTAATTTGGCTGAATTTTTGGTATTGTGTACTTCTAATTCTGCTGAGCAAAAAGTTCTCATGCCAAAACTTCATCTATGGACAGACAGTTTTTGTTCTACAGGGGACTGAAGTTGAAGATTTGAGAGCATAAATATTGAACTTCAGTCCCCTGCAGAACAAAAACTGTTCATAGAAATAAGTTTTGGTACTGGAACTTTTTGTTCAGCAGAATCAGAAGTACACAATACCAAAAATTCAGCCAAATTAACCGAGGCAAATTGGAAAATCGGCACCCCAACATTAGGGGTGGAAAATAATTTTCACGTCAAAATTCATAATTTAAATCACAGAAGCCATCCGCATGGCTTTTGGGAGTAATCTCGAATTTTATGATGGTAGATAGGGGTTGGGGGTGAAGGAGAGGGTTGATATTTTTTTGTCAAATAAATACATTTAGCATGAAACACGACTTGAAGAAAAACCAAATAAAAAGCTTTTATTAACGTCATAATATCATTTTGAAGCCCTCAAAACCTCCAACTTCAACCCCCTGTGGGTAAAAAACTGTCCATTATTTGAGTTTGGGGTTCACGGTATTTGATTAGTATCTCATGACCTACAACATATCAAAAATTCAGAGAATTTAACCGGGAGCCATTTTCCATAAGAATCGTGCGGGGTCCTTTGACAGATGCATCTCGATTATCTACTTCACGTAGGTGAAGGCTTGTTATATCAACCAGATATGTTGGAAGATGCACAAATTCCATGTGGCGGCCTCTTGAAACGTCAAAAATCAAAATGTGACAGATGCGTTTTGATTGCCAATCTCAAGTGGCTATGGGTTCTAATTCCCAATCAGATCTGTTGAGAAATGTGACAGTTTAATATGGCGGCCTCTTGAAACGTCAAAATCCAAAATTTGACAGCTGCATTTCGATCGCCAACCTCCAAGTGGGTATAGGTCCAAAATCCCAATCAGATCGGTTGAAAAATACAACAGTTCAATATGGCGGTCTGTTGAAACGTCAAAAATCAAAATTTGACAGATGAGGTTTGATCGCCAACCTCAAGTGGGTGTAGATTTAGAATCTCAATCAGATCGGTTGAACAATGAAAAATTCAATATGGCGGCTTCTTGAAACGTCAAAAATAAAAATTTGACAGATTCGTTTTGATCGCCAATCTCAAGTGGCTATGGGTTCAAATTCCCAATCAGATCAGTTGAAAATGTAAAAGTTCAATATGGCGGCCTCTTGAAACGTCAAAAACCAAAATTTGACGGTTGCATATCGATCGCCAACCTCCAAGTTGGTATAGGTCCAAAATCCCAATCAGATCGGTTGAAAAATGCAAAAGTTCAATATGGCGGCCTGTTGAAACGTCAAAAATCAAAATTTGACAGATGCATTTTGAACGCCAACATCGAGTGGGTGTAGATTTAGAATCTCAATCAGAATGGTTGAACAATGAAAAATTCAATATGGCGGCTTCTTGAAACGTCAAAAATCAAAATTTGACAGATTCGTTTTGATCGCCAATCTCAAGTGGCTATGGGTTCAAATTCCCAATCAGATCAGTTGAAAATGCAAAAGTTCAATATGGCGGCCTGTTGAAACGTCAAAAATCAAAATTTGACAGATGCATTTTGAACGCCAACATCGAGTGGGTGTAGATTTAGAATCTCAATCAGAATGGTTGAACAATGAAAAATTCAATATGGCGGCTTCTTGAAACGTCAAAAATCAAAATTTGACAGATTCGTTTTGATCGCCAATCTCAAGTGGCTATGGGTTCAAATTCCCAATCAGATCAGTTGAAAATGTAAAAGTTCAATATGGCGGCCTCTTGAAACGTCAAAAACCAAAATTTGACAGTTGCATATCGATCGCCAACCTCCAAGTGGGTAAAGGTTGAAATCGCAATCAAATCGCTTGAAAAATACAACAGTTCAATATGGCGGCCTGTTGAAACGTCAAAAATCAAAATTTGACATATGCATTTTGATCGCCAACCTCAAGTGGGTGTAGATTCAAGATCTCAATCAGATCGGTTGAACAATGCAAAAATTCAATATGGCGGCCTCTTGAAACGTCAAAAATCAAAATTTGACAGATGCGTTTTGATCGCCAATCTCAAGTGCTTATGGGTTCAAATTTCCAATCAGATCAGTTGAGGAATGTGAAAGTTCAATATGGCGGCCTTTTGAAACGTCGAAAACCAAAATTTGACAGCTGCATTTTGATCGCCAACCTCCAAGTGGGTACAGGTCCAAAATCCCAATCAGATCGGTTGAACAATGCAAAAATTCAATATGGCGGCCTGTTGAAACGTCAAAAATCTAAATTTGACAGATTCGTTTTGATCGCCAATCTCAAGTGGCTATGAGTTCAAATTCCCAATCAGATCAGTTGAGAAATGTGAAAGTTCGATATGGCGGCCTCTTGAAACGTCAAAAACCAAAATTTGACAGCCGCATTTCGATCGCCAACCTCCAAGTGGGTATAGGTCCAAAATCCCAATTAGATCGGTTGAAAAATGCAAAAGTTCAATATGGCGGCCTGTTGAAACGTCAAAAATCAAAATTTGACAGATGCATCTTGGTTGTCCAACCCAAGTGGGTATAGGTTCCAGATCCCAATCGGATAGGTTGAAAAATGCAAGAGTTCAATATGGCGGCTTTTCGAAACGTCAAAAATCGAAATTTGACAGATGCATTCAGACAATCTTTTTCAAGTTGGCATAGGTTCAAAATCCCAATCGGATGTTGTGGTAATGATGATAGAAAAATGTCATGTAACGATTTCCGCTTTCATCATTGCATTTACTCGCAAAAACGTCCATAACTACGTCAGCATCATTCCAACGTATTTAAAAGCACTCGCGAAAAACAGGCCCAAATGGTTCGCGACAAATCGCCTTGATGGTGTGCCGTCACTGCTGTGACATTACATTGACATTTGCAAATGCCACCACACAACTGCGACGCTCAATAATGCTGCCAATGTTTGTAGTGATATTTTGGAAAATTTGACAAGAAAAACTCCGAAACAAGGACGCACATCTAAACACGAACCCTTTCTGGAAGTGTGGGCAAAAGGTCCGATGGAATTATCATGGATTCCGTAGGAAACAAGTCGCGACAAGGAACCCCTGTAACCGACATGAAATTTGCTCTGGCGGACCGAAAAGGCTCCTTTTCTCGAAATGTGAAGCCGCTGGAAATCGCAAATAAATTGTGAGTACCCCCCAGATGTGTTTCGGCCCCAAATCAACATCAACTTATCTGTTTTTTTGTGAAATTACTCCGTCAACGTCAGACACGGCCCGCGAAATCTAAGCGAAATGCCTTATTATTTGAAGGAGACCTTGCATTTCTGGTGCCTGGCAAACGCCCACAGGTCTCCTGGGCCGCTACGGTAACATTTCGTACCCTGACGGGGTCATTTTTTCCAAAAACATTGTTGAAATGCCCCGAGGTGTTCAGTTTTCCAAAACCCAGAGCGTCAATTTGACGTTTCTGTCACTTTGGCCGTGCCGTGTTCCAATTTCAACATTTTTCGGCTGAATTTCAAGGAAAGTCCCGCCAAATGGCCCGCATTGGACGAAACCGAGCCCCCGGAAACCCCCCGGTCGGCATTCCACACCAAATTTCTCGAAATTCTCCCCGAAAAGCCGAATTTTTGCCGCTAAAACGTAACAAGATGTTTGGAATGGTTTACTCGAAGCGGCGGTTCCCCGTAAGAAAGTGGAATGAATTATGAATTTTCGAAAAATCCCCTCGAGTTCGGCAGAAATTTCGGAAATTTCCCATCGTCAACTTGCACTGCGGTTGGTCGGCGAAAATTTTTAAAAAAATACCCCGCCAAAATCCGACGCCTGGTTTTCACAAACGGCTGTAGATAGCGTTAAGAGTTTCACAGCGGTTACATTGGTGGGATTTTCAAAGCTGAGCTGAGCGAGGTGGGCTCCAACAAAAGAAATGCGGAAAGCCGAGCATTGGCCTTTTTCAGAGATTTTGCAATAGAATGTGAAGGTAATTACTCATCTACCGTGTGTGTGCTTGGAAACTTTTCTGAAATTTTACATGGGGCAGCCTTGAAGAGTCTTCTGAAGTTCCTCGAGTTTGCAACCATGTGTGCTGCAAGGTCACAAAATAAGTTGGATCAGAAGATAAAAATGTCCCAAAACCAATTTTGCATGATTTTTCAGGTTTTTTCAGAGGCAGTCCTAATATTGTGGCAAGTTCTAGCTCGCTCAAAATGGTCTAAGTAAACGGTTCAATCATCTGACGTCTTTTATGATATGAATAATATTTTTGCAATACTACTGTGGCTTGCTTGGAACCACTTCTTTCTCCAATGAAATATGTATCTATAAAAATGGTCCATCAAGTCTCGAAAGAATCTTCATATTGAGAAGTTTGAATTTTTCCCGAAGCAATAGAGATTGAACAGACATAATTAAATGACTACAAACATCTTCCATAACTTTTGCAACCTCTTGGTGTGGTAGGTCTGATCTATAGCAGTGGCTGAACAGCCGTCCGAGAAGTGACAACAGTTTTGTTAGTATCCAAAGATACAGTCGAATCTTTGGAAATGATTGGCTCCAAATCTGATTTGTAGACCCCCTTTTTGAAAGCCTGACCTCCAGACTAAAGAATGGTTGAAAAAGCGGATTTTGTCGAATATCTTTGAGCTGATTGCAAAAGACATGAAAGATGTTTGTAGTCATTTATGTCCGTTCAATTTCCATTGCAACAGAAAAAATCCAAACTCCACAATTGTATAAAGATCGTTTTTGAGAATTGTTTTGCCATTTTTTTTCCAAATATTCAGTTCACTGGAGAAAGAATTCTTGATTGGGGCTCCTAGGCACGCCACAATAGTCTCGTAGGAAATCATTCATAACCATTCAGATGGTATGGACTGTTCACTCAGACCTTTTCAAGCGAGCTAGAACTCCCCACAACATCGGAAGTATCTCTCAAAACAGCTGAGATATCTGCGAAAACGGTTTTGAGGCATTCCCATCTTCTGGCCCATGTCACCCTCTAACCTTGCGGAACACATGGTTGCGGACTTGTGGAACTTTGAAAGACACTTCAAGGCTTGGTTCGTCAGTGGCAAAATTCGAAGAGAAAGGGTAACGCTAATTTTGCTCGTGAGTGTATAATTATCCCCCTCACTATTTTCAGAGAATTCGGTGGAGTGTACACCTGAACATATTTTAACATTTACAACCGGGCTTAAGAGGGAACCACCTCTAGGTTTTTCGCAACAGCCAACTATAAAATTCATTCATGATGATCACCAAGTGCTTCCCAAAGCAAACACATGCGAAATGGCATTACACCTGCCAACTACGCATACCGAATATGAAGATTTCAAAAAATACATGATCTGGGGGCTGAAGGAAGGAATGGTTTTTGGATTCGAATAAAACCGAAATGGATTGAGCACAGAAGATTTACTATTCCATGATATTTGTTTTGTTTAGTTGTATAGTGTGTTGTAAACAATACAGGTTGTATACCTACCTGCCTAGTAGGGTGGAGCGCTACTATAGGCGAAATTTTCATTTTTGCTTCTGAAACTTCTAATAGTGAAAAAAAGGTGCTATGATAGATTATAATTGATTCCTTAAAACCGTTTTGTCATGAAGCCATATTTTCTGCCCTCTACTACCCCACAACTTTTGTCCTCTGCCGCTGTACTATATGAGTTTTATGTACAGCCTTTTTGTTTTTCCGAGTGTTTTTTCAAGTCGTTTACGTTTATTTTTCAACAACTTTTGCCAGAGATAACAGTTTGTTCGCGTTATTAGTAAATAATAATGTCAAGATAGGTGTTTCAAAGACTCTATGTATACAAGAAGAGCAGTGCAGTGCCCTTTATTCGGAGCCCCTTGTGATTTTCGCAGCAATGAATTACCTACCTACGAAGACGTTCTCAATGTTTCCTGTATCAAAAATGGATCCTGGCAAACTATCCCATTCCCGGTGGTTGACTACTGCAAACCGGATATTGCGACAGTATATTGGCACAGGAAACCCAAGTTCCAGTCTCAAAGACTTGACTCAATCCATTCAAACGGTCTACGCACCAATGTGGTTTGAAATTAAGTTCAACTCATCGTGCATAAATTCAGCTAAGTCGGTACTTGAAACCAGAACAAAGAAATATTGTTGATCCAGTAATACAGCGCAATGCATTTTTCATTTACCCATCAGAAAATCTGCTGATATGCATGCTAGCAGATGACAGAAAACATGTCCAAGAGCTAGCATTGAGACGTATACTAAAGGCTAGAATGACCTGTGAAAGTGACATAAAAAGAACATCCGTCCTTCCAAAGATACATTTTGAGGCAACCGATTATATCGACATTATCGATTGGCAAGCTATTGAAATAACAACTCCGCCTATTCTGAGAGATCTTCAAATAAAGAAATCACAAGCCTGATCAAAACTATAGGAAATGGCATCCCTCGTTACCTTACCTTGTCATACTCAAGCAGTGGAAAGGTGCATCAAGTTAGTGACAGAAGCTTCACAAAATGTGATTGCCTCCGAAGCTCGAGATGGTTTTATTAGAGTAACTCTTAAATCCAAAGCAGCAATTCCAGTCTTCAACACAAAAAAAAACAGTTCAACCAATAGACTTTGAAGGTGATGATTGTAGGGTGGGTGGGTGCGCAACTAGCATAGCAGCCACCTCCTCGTGGTGAGTTTTGGGTTGAGTAGTTATTATCGATTAATAATAATGAGAATTAAGTGTTCAATTGGCACCAAATAATTAATTCTTAATTTTTCACCCTTATTTCAAGGGTGCGCAGAGGGCAGAAGGTATTATCAGATTATTTTAAAGAATACGGGGCGATAACTGATCTATACGAGCTATAGTAATAACTTTTTTCACTATTGGTGCTGAAAATCCAAAAATTGATTTTTGCATGTTTCACCCCTATTTTAAGAGTGCGTAAAGGGCAGAAGGCATTGTCCATTTTTTCTCAAAAAAATAGGGGTAGCACCTGAGCTATAATAACGACCTTTTTCCGCTATTAGAACAGAAAATATAAAAGTTGATTTTATCGCTCCACCCTACTGCCTAGGTAGTATCTACCTAATTATATTAAGAATATAATTATATTATTATTTTGTAAAACGCATCGTTTGCAATATACCGAAAAAATGAAATAGAAAGGACCACTTATTTTTCACGCAAGATTCTGAATCCATTATGTTTCTGAATATTTACAAAAATTTTGGGGCTACCCCAAAACTTTCCTGACAAGTAGCCAAAAACTCATGGGATTTTTAGAGGGACGTTCCTTCGGAAGGAAAATTGGAACCTGATTGAAGGTTTAATAAGTTATGGTTAATACACGTTAATACGTTAATGTCCTATTTTTGCTTATTGATAGTGAAAATCCAAAATTTAAACTTTTCGCAATTTTCGCAAGCATCGAAATCGATGCTTATTGAATAATTTATTTATCAAGAGGACAGACATTTTTTGTTTAACAACTTGCACTTCAGTAAGTACCTACTTAACTCAAGATTAAAAAAAAATTAACTTTGTTTCATCGCGATCACAATACTTTCCCTCCATGGATAGGGGGTCGGGAAAGTAAAAAAAAATGTTTTAAATATTTTTAACCATTCAATAATAACTATAGGTACCTATTTAGAGTCGTTTTCTCCACTCAAACTTTATTGGTTGCGACCGGTTTCGTTAATGGTTAAAGGTACATGTAAAACAGCGAGTCATAGGAACTTTCGCAGGACCTGGGGATGCTGATTTCCGCTGGCGGCTGGCGGAAGCTCTAATGAGAGTGAAAGCAACTGAAGAAGACCTGATGTGCAAAATGTTGGCCTCTGTGGAAGAGGCCTCATTTACCTCATTTGGGGCATTACTGAGCCCATTATCTTCGCTTCAATTGTATCACCCTGGTCGAAAAACCCAACCTATAGTATTGAATATTATAATATAATAAATTATTATGATGTAAATAGCTTGAAATAAAAAATACGATAGGTAGGAAGGTATTTATAAAGCAGCCTTGACTTAGATTCATCGAAATAGTAATTTCTAGAAAACATCGAAATATTGGTGAATCCTTGGGTGAATCACAATAATAATAAACTCCCCAAAAGTAGTTAGAACTTTTAGGGAGCTTCCCAAAAGTATTCAGGACTTTCAAGGAGCTCCCCAAAAGCCACACCCGTTCGTCCATCTCACGCAGTTGACGAACGACGTGAGTTACGAAAAAATTGGGCTAATTAACGCAACAAGCGGAATGGAAATCACTTCCGGCAATCGAAAATTACTGGCCTTCAAAGTCAAGCGATTTTTTCGATACCGACAACTTCATTGTTGAGCAGTTTAGTTGTATTCAATTTTGTGATTACAGTTGGAATGAAAATTTATCCATTCTAACCTCACTTTCAACCTAACAATCCCACTTTGGAATCGCACTGAGCTACCGGACCTTAACAGTAATAAACTAAGCGGCAATGAATAGGGATATTGAAAAATTTCGCCTATTTTCAGATGAGAATATCTCGGGAAAAAAGTGAGCGATTTTTGTAATGTCGACGATGCCTGATAGATCCTTTATCTAGCTACAAGAGGCCAATATGAGCTACATCATTGTTGACATTATACAGGATATACAGGGTGTCAAAAGAAAGAGTGTCAAAAGAGTGAATTTTCAACGTCGCGTTACTTTTAAAAAAATAATATCAGATTTTTTTTGTTTTCATTTTTGGAAAGGCGAACTCAAAATCTCGAATAGGGATTTTCATTTTTTTCATATTCTGTTTTTTGAAAAAGTTTTGAATTTTTTTTATAAATTTTCAATTTTTTTTTTTGACCCACTATGTGGCCATATTATCGACTGAAATTTGGTAGAAATACATTACTCAACTTTATAAACCATCCCATGAAACATCCAACCTCAGGGGCCCATAAGCTGGACCCTTCTTCCGGTGTACCCGTTTGAGCCTTTTTGGGTTCAAATCGAAATGGCGCATATTGGGGCGCTTCACACATCTATCAGATCAGAATAGCAGTGCATAGCATCAGTTACCATAATCTCACGTTCCAAATACCACAGTAACAATATTAGCTCATTTTCAGTCAATGAGTGGTTCGGAGTAAAATAGTGATGGCAAATGCCCGGTCATTTTTAAAAATGTAAATGTCTGGGATAAATGACCGGTAATATTACCGGGCATTTATGGTCATTTTTAAAAATCGATGCAATAAGCTCAAAAAAAATTAACAAAAATTGGGCATCTCCTGCATTTTTAAGTGTTTTATAATCCTCGGCGCGTTTGTAGGTATTTAATTTTGCAGAATGTACATGAACTGTACTTCTTTCCCCTATCCAGCATTTCGAGTTTTGTTTCGACCCAAGGAGAAACAGGGTTTGTTGTTGGCACTGTTGGCAGAGGGGTTGTTGGTAAAAATTGAAGTTAATTTCTAATTTGCCTGTCACTGGAAATTTAACGATAACTTTCAAAAATTATCGGACATTTATCAAATGTGACCGGGCATTTAATTAAATGTCCGGACACTTTTGGGCACTTTGTTTGGGCATTTTTGGACATTTTTAAAAATGCCTGCCAACACTAGAGTAAAACCGTTGAAATTTCACAAAAAAATTCAAAACTTTTTCAAAAAACAGAGTATGAAGAAAATGAAAATCCCTGTTCAAGATTTTGAGTTCGCCTTTCCAAAAGTGAAAATAGAAAAAATCTGCGATTATTTTTTTAAAAGTTACGAGATGTTGAAAATTCACTCTTTTGACACTCCCTCCTTTGGCACCCTGTATATCCTGTATAATGTCAACGATGTCGTAGCTCATGTTGGCCTCTTGTAGCTAGACAAAGGATCTATCAGGCTTTGTCGACATTACAAAAATCACTCACTTTTTTTTCCGAGATATTGTAATCTGAAAATAGGCGAAAATTTTCAATATCCCTATTCATTGCCGCTTAGTTTAGTTATAATGGGGTACTTGCCAATGAAACAGATTTGACTGGAAGTACTTTCAATTATCAACAAGAGTAATAAATAGTATTTCCTGAAAATTTCCGGAAAATCTATCCATTGGTTAAAAAGATTTTTTCTCGATCTTTTTTTTTTCAAAAGGTTGGTAACAGCAGGGAAACTTGAGTGAAATTCTTATGTCTGTATTTTTCAAATATTGTGAAGCCATTTAAACAGTTTTTTGAGTTTTTAACGCAACAGTGCTGTTTGTTCAGTTTTTAGTATATTTGTGACGTCACAAATATATTTTTAAAACAAGCACTACGGCCGCAGTTTTGGGAATTTAGAAAAAAGAAAAAATACGGGTACAATATTTTAACCCATACTTTCGATTAAGCCAATAAAAAAAAATTGGGCAAGTACCCCAGCACCTCTAGATATTAGGCTGGTTCCGTATACCGTATAGCATAAAAAAAAATTCATAGATTCAGATTTTTGCTCGTTACCTTGGTTTTTGATTGTTCCAACAATGAAATAGATTCAAAAAAAGCATCTGGATGCATATTATACCGAACGCAGCACTAGTTACCTAGGAAATATGGGCGTACGTGAATGCACATGGTGTGGATGGACACCCATGTACGGCCAGTCTGTCATTGTACAGCCCTGGTTGACGGACGGCAGGAAAAGGAGGGCAGCAACGGGAGACAGGAGATGGACAGGAGTGACAGGACGGTGATAGGCAGAGGAGAGAAGAGGAAGGAGTTCGGGTTCCGTGGACGGAGAACGACAAGAAAAGACACGCCAAGCCAACCACGAATGCAATTATTATGATCCTTATCAGTATCAGTTATATAATAAAGATTTCCTAAATTACTGGCTGTTTCAGTGAGTCAACAGAAAGTGCATTTATTCTTACCTGAATAATACTCAAAAAACAAAACTGGATCAACGATTTGTCCACATATGTGCCATTGTACAGGCATTCATCCTTCAAAGTTTCAAACAAGTTCATCCAGAACTGTGTTTTTTCTTTGCGCAGGATGGACCACCACGACTCGATGCGTTGATTAGCTGTGCTCCTGCCGTATAGGAAAGGTGGTTTATGGTTCTCATTATCTCTCACAAATAATTCCCTCAGAGCCTTTTGTATTTTTTCGCATGTACTATTTTCCGTTCCCATATCAGAGCGCATCGTCATTGGGAAACCCCCCAGACATTTTATTGAATTCACATAATAGCCCGCGATTACTCTGGGATCGTTTGATGTCCGTCCTGCGTGAAGCCAGATGATGTACCTTGAGAACCCGTCAATTGCACCGTTAATGCAAATGCCATATGGCTTCAGCTTGTCGTATATGAATCTACATGCCAAACACTGTTGGGACCACTGCTCCAGTACTGCCTCCGGCGAAGCCGTCTTCGTCTACGAATATCGACACCCGCTGGATCCAACAGCAGTAATAACTCTCGTACTACTGTTTGAGTGACTATTAAACCGTGCTGGATGCACTTTAAATGAAGCCATCTGTAACCATGCATTTGACCGGATATTTTGAGCTGTTCTTCTATGAAGTTTGAAACATCTTCAAGATTTGAGAAGTTTTTCCGTCTGTAGAGGTTTTGTTTTCTCAATAATCTTTTAAGTGTTCTTGGGTGCACCACTATACCATGAACGTTCTTCAGGAGTGTGATTATCTCTTTTTGTTGGAATCCCAGCTCAAAATACTTGTTGATCATTTGATCTCTGAGATCCATTTTGAAGTAGGCAGGTAAGTACCTACACTGTAAACAAAAATGTAACGTTACAGATCTAACAAAATGTTTGAAATGATTTGACAAAATGAATGCAAATCTGTACCCCAGAGGCAAAGTATGTTAAGTCCAAATTTGGTAATTTTGTCCGATTTTTTTGAAAAAATGAATTATTTTCACCAAGTTTTTCATCTCATGAATTAACTATCACTAAGATATACTTAATGTCCAAAAAACAATGATACCTATATAATTTTCATTCCAAAGCTAAGACCAACAACGTTGCTAAAGAAACTTTAAAAACGTTTCCCCAATATTTTAAATTTGGACTTAACATACTTTGCCTCTGGGGTATAGAAATTAATTTTACTATCGATAGTGTATCAAACAACTCTGGGTACTTTCCCGATAATCATCAGTAGTAAGCAATATAATAAGTTCATTTAGAAATCAGGTATCGATAATTTTAGGACAATATTCCCGAGATTCCTGATTGCCCGAATGCAAGAAGCTGAGCCTTGGTGTAAAGCTTGGGTCCGCATGTGCGATATATCGCTAAAATTCTGCGATATATCGCTGGATTGAATTCCCGCCAAAAGTGCCCAACTTTCAGCGAATATTCGCTAGAACTTGATTCCCCACCAACTTTTAGCGATGGGTCGCTGGTTTTCAAACAGCGTCATGTTTACGTTTCAAGCTGCCGTTGCGTTGCCCGTTGCCATTTACTCATTTAGTGAGGTTAGGCTATGCCAATGTGGCAATGGACAGTGGGCTGAGTATGTTATAGGTAATCAGGGCTATTCTGTATTGATATTGACTTAAGTCAACATTGATATAGTCAACATACTTGGAGCGGTGGTAGCCGAGTGGTACAGGTGATGGCAAGCCAAACCATTCGCGCTGCCCTGTGTGGGTTCGAATCCTACTTCATCCATGGATATTTTGTGCTGTCCCCGAGGTTGCATGGTAGAGCAGCTTATAGCCGAATGCCGCCTCGTAAAATAAGACAATTAAATAAAAATTATAAAAAAAAAGATATTGTGACGCCAAATTAACATTTTCTATCGTGTTACATTATTAAAATGACGGTCATATGACGGACCATGCACGGTCATAATAAAATTGCTGTAGGTGTTATTTTTATTTTACAAGGGATTTTCACTAAATAATAAGGTAGGTACCTCATACCTTGAAGACCCCAGGAACCGACTGAGACATAGTCCCATCCATTTTTACAAAGCTTGACACGGCATCGATCGGCAAGGCTATTTCATACCTGAAATAGCTGATATTCATAGTTGATAATTCCCACCATTTTGAAAAAATTGTAATAGTAGTTTACGATACAAGAGCTCGTTTTTAAAATCAAGGGGTTCTGAAATGACACAGCGCTCGAGTGTCGTACAACATTTTACGTTATCGTTCCTCAGAAAGAGAGAATACACGAACTTCTTGTTAATTTTGACAGGAATGTCAAGCGTGATACATAAACTGTAAAGTCCATTTTCGTTTATGTATATCAACTTACACGTTATGTATCAATGAAACGATATTTTGCTATATTTCACTTTATAGAAGACATGTATAGGGTAAGTATAGGGTATGTCATCAATTCGAATTTTGTTGGTCGTAGGCTTAGAAGCTACCTTTCTACTTCCCTACACTGAGAGAAATCGATGATTGTTATTTAACTATTCACATATTTGGTGACCCCTTATTATTATTTAATAAAAGATGCTATTAATTAACGTACTTGATTAATTTTGTTTGATTAATATATTTTTGGCTGATCAATAAAAAATCTACGATATGTTAGAAACCCGTCAAGGCGTTACGAATCAATCTTTTTAATTATGACACTATTGGATTAACGTTTAAACATTCAATTGACAAATACACGATAAATTCAATATAAATAACAGGTATTGAAAATATCACCACATTGATTAATAGTTAATAATGCAGCGTTAATATTACAATATTAGGATGTATGCAGTTGTGGCTGGCTCCCCGCTCCCGCACCCGCTCGCATTGTTTTTCTCAGTCTGCAACTCTTTTGTACTTCCGGTTGAACGCGTAGCATTAGCCTGGCTGTCCACTCGGTCCACTCCAGTAAAATTATAGCAAATGTGATGGAATTGATGGAAAACAGTGAAAATATGTCCGAATCCGAAACTAGTGAAATCACCGATTATACAAGAAACGTTGAAGACGAAAACGAGCTCGGTGAAAAGTGTGCAATGTCGTTTTCGAGTGAACGAGTCGGAGTGTTGCGAGACCAGCAAAATGTCCGGATGCACACATTCCTGGAAAAGGCTGGCTTGCAAAGCTCTGCCGTACAAGTGAAAAACCTAGTAAGTCGAAAAAGTCAAGTTTTGGCTAGACCGGTTGGAAGTTTTGTTCCAATTAGCTTGCCATATCTTCTTCAAATATGGGACTAGAGAACTGGGATTCCGGATATAAACGCAACTTTTTGTCCTTCTTCTGATAGTTATGATCAAGTTTCCAATATTTTATTAGGAACTGATGATTTCATCAAGTTTCTAGTTACTTGTTTCACGCACATGATGTAATTTGCAAAAGTAAAACCTAGTAAGTCGTTCTATAGATACTAGCCCAGGCGCCAGGGAGCAAAAATCAGCTCAATAAGGAAATAATTGTTTCCTGGCTGGAAACTAGCTTAAAACGATCTGTGTAGCTTAGGTTTCGACATACTAATTTCCCCCCTTTCGGAAATGTCGGCGTCATGTCGCCATCATCAACAAGAAGTGCACCAGCGTGGTTTTTGCCGAATATCTTAATTTTGGGTCATCTGACAGCAAAAGATGTAAGGAGTCATTAATTTTGAAGCCTATGAAATTCCCTACAGTTTGGTTATTCAATCAATTTTCTGCGACCTATGGTCTTTGAGATAGAGCTTCTGGAAGCAAGAGTCATTGTCGTGAAAGCTTCATGGCCAGTTGACTCAGAAAACTAAAATGTCGATGTGGCAAAAAAAAATTCAAAATGAGATTACTCGAAAACTCTTTATGCTATAGTTGCGTTGATAGTCTTAAACTCTTCCTCTTGAACCGCAGATTACGAATATAGGAAAGTCAAAAACGTCACATTGCACATATACAGGGTGTACTGAGGAAATCAAATCAGATCAGAGAAATTTCACATATTTCATCGATTTAGCCTATATGCGACACGCTAAGCACCTAACATGAGTCTAATATCAATATGGATTTGCTCTATAAGCTTCACTTAATACACGAAAGAAGTGGTCAGCTCACAGCTTTCCTGTAAAATGTTTTGAAGGCCCTCTGAAATCATCAAAATATTGAAAATTTGCAGTACCAAGGAATGTATATAACAGTATATGATATACCAAGGGACCAAAATGAATTTTTAATTTGGGGATTTGGACCCAAAGGGCCCTCGAGCAACAAACTTCACCCAAAGGATCAAAAATTCACTTTGGTTCCTTGGTATATAATATACTGTTACATACATTTCTTGCTACTGTAAATTTTGATGATTTCAGAGGGCCTTCAAAACATTTTACAGGAAGGCTGTGAGCTGACCACTTCTTGAGTGTATCAAGTGAAGCTTACAGAGCAACGCACATTGATATTGGACTCGTGATAAGTGCTTAGAGTTTCGCAGAGACTAAATCGATGAAATATGTCAAATTTCTCTGTTCTGATTTGATTCCCGTAGTACACCCTGTATATGTACAATGTGACGTTTTTGACTTTTCAATATTCGTAATCTGCGGTTCAAGAGGAAGAGTTTAAGACTATCAACGCAACTATAGCATAAAGAGTTTTCGAGTAATCTCATTTTGAATTTTTTTTTGCCACATCGACATTTTAGTTTTCTGAGTCAAGTGGCCATGGAGCTTTCACGACAATGACTCTTGCTTCCAGAAGCTCTATCTCAAAGACCATAGGTCGCAGAAAATTGATTGAATAACCAAACTGTAGGGAATTTCATAGGCTTCAAAATGACTCCTTACATCTTTTGCTGTCAGATGACCCAAAATTAAGATATTCGGCAAAAACCACGCTGGTGCACTTCTTGTTGATGATGGCGACACGACGCCGACATTTCCGAAAGGGGGGAAACTAGTATGTCAAAACCTAAGCTACACAGATCGTTTTAAGCTAGTTTCCAGCCAGGAAACAATTATTTCCTTATTGTTTTCCCTGGCGCCTGGGCTATACTGTTATTCGCATGTGCCTCATAAAAACATAGTAAGTCGATATAATTTTCACACAATGGTGCCCGCAAGGTATTACAAACATAGCAAATTGAGTTACAGAATCGTCTCAGGTAACAAAGCAAACTTTACTGGAAATAAATTGATTTGACTTTGAATTAATTACTATATTTATGAGTGAATTCAGTAATAGCAATTTCCAAACTATATCAGAAACGAGTTATTTTATTAGGATGAATTGGAAAGCAACAAAAACTGGTTACTACAATAAACGGTATTAACACCAGGACTTGAATAAACATACACAAAAGAGATAAACTATAGAAATAAAAGTAACAGGTCTTTCTTAAATTTACGTACATTACGTTATTTTGAGAACAAAAAAAAATAAATGAATTGGAGAAAAACATATGGGAAAATTCACAGGAATAAAGAAAACCACAAAAATAAACGGAGATAGTTGACAAGATCAAACCAATTAAAATTCAGCGGTATTTTTTGCCAAATCCAAACTAGCCCCAGAGCTTGGTGAATTTTCCCAAAATATCCGTTTTCTGGGAGGCATATGCGGCAATAATTCTTTGACTATGGTGTCCTTTTTTGTTTGGCTCATTCCTCTGGCTGCGCCCATAGTTTCGGGTAAAGACAGTTTGAATTTGGGTTTCAAAATCGCCACATCAATGAAATCGTCGTGCTCAAGTTCCGATTTGTAATGAAGCTTGCGTGATCCTTTCCGGAACTGTGCGGACTTGATTTCCATGAGTTTAGGCATGTTTATGCCTTTTTTTCGCTGCATTGAAGCATTTTCGAACTTCAAAAAATCCTCAGCGCGCAGGGAAATGATTTTGTTGTGCTTATTCGAGGACTCTATCAAATCCTTCAGATCCTCAAAGTCCAGAACGTCAGGTACTTTGTTCCATTTTTTTCCTATTTGACCGTGAATCGAGTCCGCCTTCATGAAGCTGTGACCAGGTTCGAAATATTTGAATGTTATGCTCTCGGGTCCCCAATTTTCATTGACAAAAATTATGCAAGCCGTGAAGAGCACCCAATTTTTATTTTGAGCTGTGCAGTTGTCCGCCCAAAATATGACGTGTTTTGTTCCATCATTCAATTTCATCAAAGCGTTGTAGTAAGCAGATGCTACGTCTGGACCATTTCGTCCCATCACAGCTTCATGCCAAAGAACGCATTCATTTTGTCCTCCTGGTTTCAAGTTAGCAAACGTTTCGTGGAACACTACTAAACGACTAACAAAAAAAGAATTTTTGATAGTCATTTTCGGTATGATGAGGACCTTCTGCATATCAACTGCGTAGAGCTCATGAGCATCGTCCCACAGTTTGGTAGTGTCCTCATTGTATTTTTGTCTAGCGACTATGTATCTTTGTTTGTGGATTTTGAAATTTTCACAAATTGAACATGCGATTCCACCATCTACTGAAGTCTGCGACAGAACATCTTCTTGGTTTTTCTCAATAATGTCTTCTTTTCCTGGTGCTTCTATTTCGTTCAGGTTGATAGATGGAGTCGATGTTGGTGGATCAGAAAGTTCTTTATCAGCACTGGTATCATGTACGTGTTGTTTGTAGACTGAGCAAACGCTGCAGTCATCCTGCGTCGGTGCTGAAAAGCCGATGTTTTCTTTTTCAAAAATTTTCCTGTAACTTTCGTAACTTAAAGAGGTGTGCTTCGAATTAAAATCTTTGTGCAGTTGACGGATGGTGAGATCAGCTGGTAAATACCTTCTATAAGGGGTGTGGGCTAGATTATAATGGGACAAAACGGGGTGATAAGAATCGATATGATCCTTGACGATTTTGTAGTTGGCCTGAGAAATGTGCTTCATTTGCTCTCCACGTCGCTTTCCCCTCTTGTCTTCTAGACACGGCATTATATCATTCATGCTCCGTTTCAGGTAATTTGTAATCGAGCCATCCGTCTTGAAACCAATGGTATGAATAAACATTGTTTTGCAAACCGACAAGGTATTTTCATTCATTGGTTCACTAGCGCCAGCACCGAATCCATCAGATGGGCTATTTGTAAGATCATTTGTCTCGATAGAAATTGGTTCTAATTCAGTTATTTCATTTGGTTCAAGGTCTTCGGTTTCAGTACACACTTTCGTTGTGCCAGCGTTTGCCAAAGAATCATTGATGAAAGGTAGATTGTATGAAATTGAGTATTTTTTGTTAGTCGCTGCATCGACTTTTCTGTATTTGATGTCGTTCTTGATGATATGCTTGTCAAAAAATAACTGTCTCTCACCATAGTCAAGTTTTTTGAAATAATCAAATATCAGTTGTCTTTGCTCTGAAGTTATTCGCTGGGAACATTTCTTCCTGCAGGTACTTTGGCATGAAGGAAAAAGGTTCAATTTTTCAACTGATTTGGTTTTTGTTGCTTTCGCTCTTTTTTTCAGACCTCGATCTTTTGGTACTATACTATCACCGGTGTTTCCAAAAGGTATTGAGGATTCATTTACCTGATCCTGTGATCGAGGTGAGTTATCGACACTCTCTTCAGCAACTGGAGTTCTAACGTTGTAGCTCAGTGATGCCAAAGCTGTTCCAATGACAATATTCTTTTCTGAAGCAGTCAGTCCTTCATGCTCCCACATTTCTGGAGATGGAAAAAGTTCGCTTTTATCTTTGTAGTCCAGAAATTTTCGACTTTTCAGTCTTCCGGGATAATGAAGGTCCTTGTCCTTGAAATATTGTGGAATCTTCCGCTTTTTAGAAGTTTCATCCTCAGGATTGTAGTCTGGATCTTCATCTGTGTCATCAAATGGCTCATCACTAGGAGAGTTTCTTTTCGTTGATGAAGACTCGCAGCTGCTGACATTAATTGTCTCATGACAAGAAGAGTGGTCACGCCTATAATGTAGAAAACAAGTTTTATGGCTAGCTCTTGAATTAACTAGTAGTGACCCGTAACGGACATGGAATCAAAAAAATCGTTGGCTCTTGTATACACAAGTGCAGGTTGGCCTGTCTGTTACTCATCAGTTGCACTGTCTTGTAAAGCCCTAGCTAAGGCTTGGACTATGGATAGTTAGTATATTACCTTTCTAGGACCAGCCGTAGAAGTTTTTCTCCACGACTTCCTGTATTATTTGTCATTTTCGATTTTCAAGCAGCGAGCGCACACGTCCTCACTCAACGACTGCAAGTGTAGGACTGGTAAATTCAATGAGCTAGTCAAGTTACCCCACCCTTCTTCCCCCGGATCATTCATTCTTGCAGCATGTCAACAAGACTTACTATATTCTTTTTCAGCAAATAGAAGCTTCAAAATCTCAGCATGTAGACTTGCTATGTTTTTAATTTGCATTATCATCTCAGTGCCAATAGTAACAGGACTTATTCGACACAGCTTTGTAGGATCCATATTTGAAGTGAAGTGAAGCAAAAAACTAGTTACTAGCTTTTTATTTTGTCTTTTTGGAAGGTACAGAATAGTATAACAATTTACGGTTTTCTTGCGTTGCATTCCAGCAGTCAAAACCCCAGTAACACTTGTTAGCATGTTTTTAGTTGGTCCGTATCACGATATCACTATGAAAATACAAAAACTCACCAGTAACTCTACATGCTATAATAATAAAATTTTGATAGGGACGTGTTTAAAGATTTTATCAATAGTAATATAACAAGTGCTTGGTGTTTTTTCAGTTAAATCGTTTTAACCCGAAAACAACTGTCAATCACGAGGAAAAAGTAGACCCGATATTATCTGACTAAAATCCCGAGACGTAGTCGAGGGATTTTGTCCAAGATAATATCGGGTCTACTTTTCGAGTGATTGGTAGTTGTTTGAGGAATTTCAAACATTTAACTCGAATAAAACACAAAGCCCGAGTTAAATTTTGCAGATTATCGCCCAAATAGACTACTAGTAGAAATAGTAGGTCCAATGTATCATTGTATTAAACTGTCAATTTCAAAGCATGCCTTGTTGAAAAAAAAATCAATTTCAAGAGAAGGGTAAAAATGTTCGTTTTTTCTTCTTTCTAATAACTGAATACACTTGTGAAGCTCACTACTGAATCAAGCTAATTCTGCTTGGCTAAATAATAATTATCTTGCCATGAGTGGTACTTCACAATACAGTAGTTTCACATGGGCAGTAGATTGGTAGAGCTAAAAACTAAATGTCACTAACAGCTGTTGACAGCGCATGAAAGGAGAGTGCACAGTCGCGGATTGAGGAAGGGGCCTCGTTGCTGAAAACAATGCTGAAACGAAGTCTAATAGGTTGTAAAATTGTATTTTAGTAAGTCGAAGGCCCTTTAAACGCACTAGTACTAAAATTTTAGTCGAAACAAGTATAAATACAGTCGTTTCAATTCCATATTATTTGTGGGCCCAAAAATATTTCAATCCGGTGCTATTACCTAGTGTGCATTAATCACCTCCTAATGTGCATTAATCGATAGCTTAAACCGAGTCACGTGGGTCTCATTCGGTTGTTCTGATTGGTTGAATTGGGTATGTGGGCGATAATCAGAAAAAGAAACATGATTTTTTTTACCCTTAAAATTGATGTTTTGTAATTCTAGTTCCATCATTGTCCAATGTTTCTAATAACTATGATTTTGACTTAGACAGTTGCCTTGGGCTATTTCACACAGAAATATCATTTTCCAAAGCTTTTTCCCGTTTTCACAAAGTCACAGAGTTATTTTATTTGTTGAGATGTTGCATGTCAAAGCTTGATGTGACGAAACGTGCTATTACACAGAAAAAAATTAGCTATGATCAGAATAAGGCTTTGAGTTGGTACTTTATTCATTCCAAGGTATGAAAATAGTTATCTCTATCAAACAAAATAGAAATAACTGGAATTGGAGCCGTATTTTAGTCATGACAACATTTTTCGTTAGACATTGCGAGCTTTTGAAATTAAATTTCTTCATGATGCACGTTTTGGAACAAAACTACGGTGTGACTTTGTAACATCGATAGAAACTTCTGGTGTATGAAATTCTCATATAAAATAGTTCAATTGAACAATCTATGTTAAAATTGTGATAATAGGTGGTTTCAACCACAATGGGAATGGAGCTAGAACAGAACAATTGCAGGAAGTTTGAATCAATCAATCAAATTTTTTAAAGCGTGATTGAGTCTCTGAGGTCATAGGGAAAATCTCAAAAAATCAACAATAAACCTTGCAGAGTCGATTATGGTACATGGGTGCCATCAATGTCATGTAACTTAGTGATGCAGAAATTCAGGAAAAAGGAAGTTTAGGGACCTTTAGATTACTGCTCCTGCTTGCTTCATGTAAAATTTTGAGAAAATCTGCTCACCGGTTTTTTTCATAAGGAAGCTCCAAAAAAGTGTTCCCTTAAAATTTTGTGCGTTAGTATATTTTTCACCATTCTCCGCACAGACATGGAGAAATTTAGATTCTAGGAAGATCATCTACATAACCAACAGTTCTAATTTTTTCTTTGCCATTTGGATAACATTCGAAAATTTCAAGAGCGTCCGCGAATATTTCACACCTTTCAATTTTAAGTTGACTCACCACGTGGAATCCCTGAATGACAGGTGATGTGGTTTTCACTCATGAATGATATTCGACATTGTAATCCGAGAAACGGGAGGCCAGGCGGCGTGAAATTTTGAATATCCGACAATTTAGCATTGGGACGCCATATTGAAAATAATTGACGCTATCTTTTTTTCTATTATAAGTTGGCTTCACTCTTGTTGGTAGTCATATCCCTAAATGTCACCAGATTTTACACCAAAAGATACGCAACCAAATATACATATGACCTTGGAAGTGATTTCGAGCTTTAGTCAACCAAATGTCGCATGTCACTGTCGCAATTTCGGAAAAAACTGTCACCTGTCAATGCCACCATACTGGAAAAACTGTCACCTGTCAATCAAATGTAACCTGTTACTATACTAGAATGTCACCTATTGACAGTGCTGGAACTAGATAATTTTGAAATTATCTAGATAAAGATAAAAGATAACTGAAATAAAATTATCTATATACAGATAATAGATAAAAAAGATAATTTTACGAAAGTTTACTCACCGAGTAGCGAGGTGTATTCAAGTACCTACTTTACAAAAATTGTTAACTACCTGTCAACCAAGGGTTACTTACCTACCCGCACCTCTGTGCCCTTACTGGGTTAAGGGACTCAAAGTGCTGGTTATTGAGCTATGAGTACCTACCTCGAAGATAAAATATTTCCGAGATTTTTTCAGAGCTGTCCTACATTCCTAAAAAAAATACTTGACTACACGTGGTGGCTTTGGAACAGCCTGTATAATAGCGAAAAATTGCAAAGCTATGTTTGTTCCCATCAAAATGTATTGTTATTTTGACAAGTGTATATAAACCAGAAATATGTATACTGGATCAGGTATGAAAGCATAATCAATCTTGTGAAGAAGTGTAAAATTATAAAAATAGACAAATAGCAGAAAGAGTATTCGAGAATGAATGCAAGTTACACCTTGTTACAAGAAAAGGCGATTTATCGTTACCGCCCTTACATATACAATACATTCATTCACACAAAGGCATAGGTACGCATAAAGAAAAATTACCTGGAAATCACCTCCACCTTCTCACATAATATCTTCTTTACCTGCCAGGTCTGTCAACTACCTGGCAACTGAGGGAAGGTTACTTGCCTACCCACACCTCAATGTCCTTATTCCTCATCGCCTCAGTATACTTTAGCCTTTGCTTCGGAAGAGTCCGATATAGTTGTGCCTCTCGCGAAATAATCTGACGTATCACAGAACGATCCAGCAAAATGTCGGTTTTAAGCAATACTAGTGTTCCCCACATCAACGAAGACATGAAAGCAGAGTACCTGACCAGTTTGGAAGACCTCACATCGAACAGCAAACCACTCATCAGTGCTCTAACGATGATTGCCGAAGAGAATCTTACCAATGCTCAGACAATAGTGTCTGCGATCGAGGACCACATGTTCCATGTACAGCCGCAGTTTAAATTGGCAGTGCTGTATTTGATTGACTCTATAATGAAAAACGTTGGAGCAGATTACATCAATATTCTCCAAAAGAACATCGTCAGGATTTTTTGCCGCAGCTACAGAGAGGTAAGCGATATTCACAATCATAAAGACCCACACCGTGTTTCTTTCAACTTATTTGGGGTTTTGTCCTCTATAAGATGTTGTTTTTTCCAACTACTAGTATTATACAGCTGTAATCAAGATTTTGTTTCTGTTTTACAGATGGACGCACTGGACAGACTAAGAATGTTCAAGCTGCGTCACACATGGAATGAGTTGCTGTCAGCCAACAAGTTGTTCGCAATTGATGTACAGATCAACTTGATTGATCAGAAGTGGCTCATAGCAGCTGAGTTGCCTGGAAATTTCCGCAATGAAGCTTAAAAACCAGAAAATTCTGTCACAGTACAAAACAAAAGAAATCCCGTTGATGAAAAGGATGAACACGAAGGAATGAATTTCATAAACGCAGCTCCGTCTGGAAACTTCCCTTGCGTTCGGCCAAGAACGTGGAACCAAGAACAAAATCGAAGACGGAGACCTGATCAGTTCCTCAGCCATCAAACCAGATATGAAAGCAAGAAACAGTTTCATCGACGCCCATTAAGAAAACAAAGACGAGTGAATGGAGTTTTCTGCAGTCAAAATAAATTCCAAAACACCACAGGAGTTCCAGACGGAACCATCCATGCATTTTGTAGCAGACCAGGATTTTGAAATATGATTATTATAAATTGGTAGTATTAGATATTGATTGATTAATGCATTGTTTGTCTATGTTCATGAATTGCGAATAAACGAATTGATCAATTTCATGATGGTTTTACTTATTATTTTGGCATCAATGCCAGTGTCAAACTTCATGAAAACAGGAAACAGGGTGTATTATGGCGCGGCAAACATAGCAAAAATATTGCTTATACCTCAGATAAATTGAATCATGAAATTTTATGACTGATATCGGAACAGAATTTCATCTTCTACAACATATTATTATCCAAAGTCCCACGAAATCCCCTTATTGGCTTTTTCTATAATCGGTTTCAAAGTATAGCGCGAACCATATTCCAAGACAATTTTCTGTTTTTGTCGCTATCATTTCACTGTTATGATTCAAATCGTTAGTACTGTGGCAATTGCTCATATAATTAAGTAGGTTAGTTATAATTTCCGGGCACATGTGAATTCAATTTGGCGAGATAAGGCCGAGAGTCGCTTGAAAGAAACCCAACGCTGAATCGAGTTATGTGAGCCAGGCTGTTAAAAAACGGGGAGCTATAGAAAACCCGACAGAGTCCTTGAATAATAGAGAAATTGCTTCGTTTTGGCCGTGGGAAGTAATAACTAACTTGTGGACAAAGAAATGTTTATCTAAGTTTCGAAAATTCGGGCAACGGTGTAGTTAACGCCCGGATGCGACGGCATAAAACGCCTGCTGGTTTATGATATACTGAAAGGCCGCATAAAAGGGCCGAAAAGGGCCGTTGCCATGTGGCCAGCACCTTGCCGACTCGAGAATTTCGCTTACAAGAAAATTAAACGCGGTTAATTACCAGTTTCCAAACTGAAAACTCGTAGATGTGATTGTATGGCGGAAAGAGTAAGTTTACAGATTAGGGTGCGAAATAAGAGTCAAGTAGACACCAAACAAGAAAGGGTTTCATTCAAGCGATTCTGCCCAGTCCGGCCAGGTTGGATTACACTATTCGGGTAATTTCTTTATGTTTAGACATAAGCCCGGAAGTTATAAACGTAAGCTAAAATATCTTGATATGTCAGCAGTCAGATGGGAGTGGGGAGGTATCGATAAGATTGTAATTATCCAAATTGGTGTGGAAAATGAGACGACTGGCGCCATCTGACGGTGAATGCTATAAGGAGTGCGGCCAGAAGGGCGATATTTGCAAGATCGAACGTGGTCGACAGAATCCAATACGCGATCGATATCAGGGGGTGGAAAATTTGTGATTGGACGAGACTAGGGTTGGCTAAGTCTCATTGGTAGAGGTGAAGGACTTTCGGAAGTGGAAATGAGGGTGTAGCTCAGGGGATGTGGGCGAGCTCTCGTGGCTTTTTTGCTTGAGCTCTCATCGTGACAAGTTGCATTGAAAAACGTGAATCCAAGTCCTCTGGGGATTTAAGATTTTGTTCTGTCAAGGCAGTTTTTGATAAGTACAAGCGTGAAGCTAAAATTTACTAATTTACTCACTGAGTTAAATAACAGATTTCAGATCGTTGTTTGCATTTAAAGAATTCAAATTCCAAGTCAATTAAACAGATTAAAGTCAGTTCGGTGGTCGGAAATTTCCACAAAAGTCAAAAAGGAGTTTCAGTGAAAATTTCGTGTGTTCAGATTGCTAAATTAAATCAGGGTTAATTCGCGTGGTGGGTTTGGTGTAAATTCAATTAGAAAGAGGTGATATTGTGTGTGTGTTGGAGACAGCACAACAGGCAGCAGGCTTCAAGTCGAAATTCTGAGCATCGGGACCAAGGAATAGGAAAATCGCTGCTACTCCGCCGGTCGTCAAATAAAGGTTGGTCTCGTTTTCTGCACTAATTGAGGTTTAAAATATTATTAATTACCGGCCGTGGAAACCAATGCTGCTGAAAAATTAAATAAGGATTAGAAGTCCACAGAAAATTGTAGCTAAGTGTAATTCGAGGGTACCAGCCGAGAAATTTGGTATTGCCTTCCCGCCAATGGCTCAGCCGGCTCACTGCCCCGAACACGTGAAAGTTCATCAAATGAATTAAATGCACCCTGATTGGCCACTAGGTGAGCGCCATTATTGTTCCATCTTGCAACAACAAAAATTACTTCCGTCACAGGCTAAAGAATCGGCCGGACACCATCGGCAAGGCGAATCTCCAAGCCTCATCATGCGAATGAAATTTCAAGCCTTTTTTCTTTCTCTCGATCAAGCAGACGACCGCAATGGCAAAGAAAATTTACAGTTCAAGTCCACCAAAAGGGCGGCTGCAAATTGCCCACCTTTAAAGACATCACCTATAAACACCGCCAAAATGCGAAAGTCTCGCGCGAGATTCGATAAACGAAGGGTTGTGATCAAAAAGGGTTCAACATAACTCCGTGGGGGCGCGTCGCGAGAATCCGTTGGGTCATCGAAGACTTGAGCTGAGGCGCGACGCCCGAAGAGACCAATAGCGAGAGCGTCGTAATTACTTCCCTCCAAATATCTGTTGAAAAATTCTGTCCAAGGATTGTTATTTTCTGCCACCGGCAACTTCAGCCACGTCGAAATAAAATTATTCAAAGAAAGCCACCGTGATTCTCTTAGCAGTATCGAGGTTTCAGGTGAACTCGAGCCGTTTTGTGGTGAAAAACCATACCTGCACTTTCCTTCGGCGCCGTTAGCTAGGTGTAGTGTAGGAGACATTTACTGTTGTTTTGAGAGCCATTAAAATGGTATTTGAAGTGTGAATCCGGCAGTTATAATGCCATTAGATGATAAAGTTATTGAGATGGGAAAATATCCCATATCTCATTGTTTGAAGGCATACGATCAAAGCCGAAGCTGTCGTACAAAGCCAACGAGTGAAAAATTATAATCAAAATTTGACGATTATCAAAGTCAAGTCAAAGCACGGCAAATTGTTGGTTTCCAGGACAGGTGGTTGATAAGGCGTGGGTGATCTGTAAGCCTGCGTCAAGCGACAGAATTGTGTGATAACATTAGTGTGATTACTGACATGAAATTCAGTGTTTATTGTTGTTACTCTGGGCGTCATGTTTTGTAAAACGTCGCTACGTTCCGTATTTCGAGCAGTCAAGTGTTTAATTTGCGTTGCGGTTTAGGTAGAGTTTCTTCCCCTTTGGTTTAGCTCAAATTTGAATTGTTGTTAAATTTGGATAGGGTTTTCTTTCAGGTATCATGGCAACGTCCTCCGTGTTATTTCAATAAGTTAGGTCGTTTACAATAGGGATTCAATCTGCGGGTAGGCAGAGCTGTACCAACTGTAGCAAGTCCCTGAAATCACAGCACAAGACCATCCTGGTGGGTTTTCCGTGGTTTCCCCACCAGGTCAATAGGCGAATGCCATGGTTACATTTTCCACGAGGAGGTCAGTATGACTCCGATTACGCTAATTAATTAGAGAACTGTGATTTGATTTAAAATAGGATATTTAAAGAAATCTCCCACTGACTAGGGTAGGATTAAGGACCTGTGTATCAATTGTCTTCTCTCTATTATGACTTTGTTGTAATAAACAGGATTGTGGTTGACTTTCGTGTTATATCTCTCTGTTTAGTACCTGTTCTCTTGTGTCACTTATCAATGAAAGAACAAGCGGTTATGAATTAATTTGACAACGTAGGGAAAAGTGGAATGGGACTCTATCAGCGGAGCTTCTCGTACTGTCACTTTCTTTGACAGAGCCAGTGAAAGGGTTAGTGAAAGAAAAGGGGTGGCTCTATTAGCGGAGTCCACCTCAGTGTTTGTGAATCTACTGTAAGAGGCCAGACAGCAGTTAAGTATGGTTTACACTTTTGTTAGACGATCACGCCGGAATGTCAACTGACGGGTTAGGAGAAAGGGGTTGTACCGTTACAGTACATTCCAATGTTAAGGTCGAGGAACACAACGCAATAAGTTTAAACAAAAAAGCGATTTGGGGAAATGTTTACTGCACGACAGAATAAATACATTTCACGCCAGAACAAAAACGACAGAAAAGGTGAAACTAACGGCCAAATAATAGTTGTCACGACATACTTTACACGACAAAAAAGGGGAAATTCACGACAGAATGAGGGTTTGCACGACAAATTTGACAAGTGACAAATAAGAAAAGTCACGCTTGACGTTTTTTTTATGTTAACCTAATCTTGTCACTTGGGAGACCCAGTGCTTCCTTGAAGTCTACTCAAAAGTTTACTGGAAATCTAATGCTGAAGAGTTTGAAGGTTCTTGTGGCTCTTGTATTTCCTCGCATTTTTAAAACGTGAAGCGTCAGTTTCATTTTGAATTTTTCCAACTGCAGAGGCTTTCTAATCTTGTGACTTCAGAGACCCAGTACCCACCCTGGAACTTCGGTGAAGCATCAAATTGTGTACCTGGAAAACTAGTGCCTCCAGTGAATCTTTTGTAGTATAATTGGCAATCTGATATAACTGGTTTGGAGGTCCTAATGCTCTTTGCACTTTTTATACATCATTTTTAACTGATTTGTCTGTAACTCCAGAAGCCCTCTTGACTTCTTCCCGAGTCACTTATCTTGCTACGTAGGAGCCCGAGCCCCCTCTTGTAGATTATGAACGTAGCTTTCTTGTCTGCAACGGCAGAGGCCCCTTTTCAAGTTTTCCTACGTAATTCTATCTTCCCTCCCTTGAAACTTTAGCGTTCCATTGGAGAGTGCTTAAAACAATGCGTTTCGCAGACAATTCTTCGTAAGCAAGGTCGCAAGAGGAACGACATGAAAAAACCAAAAACCTCCAAGGCTTCGGAACGTACATGGAGACAAGAGGGGCCCAATGAGGGACTCTAAGAATCATTAGCAAATAGAAGGGGGTGCGATAGAGTTCCTGAAAGCCACGCAAAAATACAAGTGAGCTTAGCAGGGTTTTAAACGATATTGAAGATAGAAGGAAGTCCAATGGAACTTCATACACATAGGAAATGAAGGCAAAAGGAGGCTTACTGTTACTCTGAAAGCCAATAAAAACATAAATGGGTTGATTGAGGCTCCATACTACACTTGACACAAGAGAGTCCTATAGGGCTCCGAATATCACATGAAGGCATGAAGTGCTCACTAATGCCCCGAAACCTACAGAATGATGTGAGGAGGCTCAGCACGGCTTCAACTTCAAAAGACAATGGGGCTTGTAGGTAATAGAAAAAGGCAACAGGGGTCTTACTGGAATTCTGGTAGCCATGAAAAAATATGAAGGGGGTAACTAGGGCTCCAAACTACATTTCCGGGCACAAGGGAGTCGAAATGTTACGAAAAAAACATGAGGGGGCTCATTAGAGCTCCAACTACAATTGAGCAATCCAAGGGACCCGAAAGGACTCCGAATGGCCTGACGGCACAATAATGATCATCTGATCACTATGGTCTGATAGTAGGCAGCGGAAAATGTCAAGGGGCTCAGCAGGGCTTCAAATCACATTGAAAATACAATGAGTGAGCCCAATAATGGAGCCTGAATAACATAGGATGGCGAAAGAGGGCTTATTGGAATTTTATGACTGATATCGACACGGAATTTCATCTTCTACAACATATTATTATCCAAAGTCCCAAGAAATCCCCTTATTGGCTTTTCTATAATCGGTTTCAAAGTATAGCGCGTTCACAGTAACCATATTCCAAGACAATTTTCTGTTTTTGTCGCTTCTGTTTTTGTCGCTATCATTTCACTGTTATGATTCAAATCGTTAGTACATTCCAATGTCAAGGTCGAGGAACACAACGCAATAAGTTTAGACAATGTGTCATGCACCAGTGGCGTACCACACGGCTGCGAAGAGGCCAAAAAGCGATTTTTCACAAAGTCTTATGGTAAACCGTGACTAACACTTTTTTTGACAAGTTTGGTATCTTTTCTGACAAAATCGCACATCCTGATTCTGAAAAAAATTAATAAAATTTTGATAGAGACGTGTTTGAAAATTTTATCAGAAAAAAAAACATGATTTTTTTACCCTTAAAATTGATGTTTTGTAATTCTAGTTCCATCATTGTCCAATGTTTCTAATAACTATGATTTTGACTTAGACAGTTGCTTTGGGCTATTTCACACACAAATATCATTTTCCAAAACATCTTCCCGTTTTTACAAAGTCACAGAGTTATTTTATTTCTTGAGATGTTGCATGTCAAAGCTTGATTTTGACAGGTGTGAATAAACCAGAAATATGTATACTGGATCAGGTATGAAAGCATAATCAATCTTGTGAAAAAGTGTAGAATTATAAAAATAGACAAATAGCAGAAAGACTATTCGAAAATGAATGCAAGTTAGGCTTTGCTACAAGAAAAGGCGATTTATCGTTACCGCCCTTACATATACAATACATCAATTCACACAAAGGTATAGGCACGCATAAATAAAAATTACCTAGAAATTACCTCCACGTTCTTACATAATATTTTACCTGCCAGGTCTGTCAACTACCTGGCAACTGAGGGAAGGTTACTTGCCTACCCACACCTCAATGTCCTTATTCCTCATCGCCTCAGTTCCTCAGTATACTTCAGCCCTCGCTCCGGAACAGTCCGATATAGTTGTGCCTCTCGCGAAATAATCTGACGTATCACAGAACGATCCAGCGAAATGTCGGTTTTAAGCAATATTAGTGGTCCCCACATCAACGAAGACATGAAAGCAGAGTACCTGACCAGTTTGGAAGACCTCACATCGAACAGCAAACCACTCATCAATACAATACATGTGGTCCTCGATCGCAGACAATAGTGTCTGCGATCGAGGACCACATGTTCCATGTACAGCCGCAGTTTAAATTGGCAGTGCTGTATTTGATTGACTCTATAATGAAAAACGTTGGAGCAGATTACATCAATATTCTCCAAAAGAACATCGTCAGGATTTTTTGCCGCAGCTACAGAGAGGTAAGCGATATTCACAATCATAAGGACCCACACCGAGGAGTTGACCACCTGAGAAAAATGTGTACACCATAATTGCTAGAAAATTCAATTTCCAGAAATTCGCTCACAATCAAAATTGACAAGTGGTTAACCCCTCACCCACACCTTGTTTTTTTCTTCATTTTATTTGGGTTTTTGTCCTCCATGAAATGTTGTTTTTTTCAAACTACTAGTATTATACAGCTGTAATCAAGATTTTGTTTCTGTTTCACAGATGGACGCACAGGACAGACTGAAAATGTTCAAGCTGCGTCACACGTGGAATGAGTTGCTGTCAGCCAACAAGCTGTTCGCAATTGATGTACAGATCAACTTGATTGATCAGAAGTGGCTCATAGCAGCTGAGTTGCCTGGAAATTTCCGCAATGAAGCTTATAAACCAGAAAATTCAGTCACAGTACAAAACAAAAGGAATCCCGTTGATGAAAAGGATGAACACGAAGGAATGAATTTCACAAACGCAGCTCCGTCTGGAAACTTCCCTTGCGTCCGGCCAAGAACGTGGAACCAAGAACAAAATCAAAGACGGAGACCTGATCAGTTCCTCAGCCATCAAACCAGATATGAAAGCAAGAAACAGTTTCATCGACGCCCATTAAGAAAACGAAGACGAGTGAATGGAGTTTTCTGCAGTCAAAATAAATTCCAAAACACCACAGGAGTTCCAGACGGAACCATCCATGCATTTTGTAGCAGACCAGGATTTTGAAATATGATCATTATAAATTGGTAGAATTAGATATTGATCGAATAATGTATTGTTTGTCTATGTTCATGAATTGCGAATAAACGAATTGATCAATTTCATGATGGTTTTACTTATATGGTTTTACTTATTTTGGCATCAATGCCAGTGTCAAACTTCATGAAAACAGGAAACAGGGTGTATTATAGCGCGGCAAACATACAAAAATATTGCTTAAACCTCAAAAAAATTGAATCATGAAATTTTATGACTGATATCGACACATAATTTTATCCTCTACAACATTATTATCCAAAGTCCCAAGAAATCCCCTTATTGGCTTTTTCTATAATCGGTTTCAAAGTATAGCGCGTTCACAGTAACCATATTCCAAGACAATTTTCTGTTTTTGTCGCTATCAATCCACTATTATGATTCAAATTGTTAGTACATTTCAATGTCAAGGTCGAGGAACACAACGCAATAAGTTTAGACAATGTGTCATGCACCAGTGGCGTACCAGACGGCTGCGAAGAGACCAAGAAGCGATTTCTCACAAAGTCTTATGGTAAACCGTGACTAACACTTTTTTTGACATGTTTGGTATCCTTTCTGACAAAATCGCACATCCTGATTATAAAAATAATAATAAAATTTTGATAGGGACGTGTTTAAAGATTTTATCAGAAAAAGAAACATGATTTTTTTACCCTTAAAATTGATGTTTTGTAATTCTGGTTCCATCATTGTCCAATGTTTCTAATAACTATGATTTTGACTTAGACAGTTGCCTTGGGCTATTTCACACAGAAATATATCATTTTCCAAAGCTTTTTCCCGTTTTCACAAAGTCACAGAGTTATTTTATTTGTTGAGATGTTGCATGTCAAAGCTTGATGAGACGAAACGTGCTATTACACAGAAAAAAATGAGCTATGGTCAGAATAAAGCTTTGAGTTGGTACTTTATTCATTCCAAGGTATGGAAATAGTTATCTCTATCAAACAAAATAGAAATAACTGGAATTGGAGCCGTATTTTAGTCATGACAACATTTTTCGTTAGACATTGCGAGCTTTTGAAATTAAATTTCTTCATGATGCACGTTTTGGAACAAAACTACGGTGTGACTTTGTAACATCGATAGAAACTTCTGGTGTATGAAATTCTCATATAAAATAGTTCAATTGAACAATATATGTTGAAATTGTGATAATAGGTGGTTTCAACCACAATGGGAATAATGGAGCTAGAACAGAACAATTGCTGGAAGTTTGAATCAATCAATCAATCAATCAAATTTTTTAAAGCTTGATTGAGTCTATGAGGTCATAGGGAAATCTTACAAATTCAGCAGTAAACCTTGCAGAGTCGATTATGGTACATGGGTGCATTCAATGTCATGTAACTTTGTGATGCAAAAATTCAGGAACAAGGAAGTTTAGGGACCTTTAGATCACTGCTCCTGCTTGCTTCCTGTAAAATTTTGAGAAAATCTGCTCACCGGTTTTTTTCATAAGGAAGGTCCAAAAAGTGTTTCCTTAAAATTTTGTGCGTTAGTATATTTTTCACCATTCTCCGCACAAACATGGAGAAATCTAGATTTTAGGAAGATCATCTACATAACCAACAGTTCCAATTTTCTCTTTGCCATGTGGATAACATTCGAAAATTTCAAGATCGTGCGCGGATATTTCACACCTTTCAATTTTAAGTTGACTCACCACGTGGAATCCCTAAATGACAGGTGATGTGGTTTTCAGTCATGAATGATATTTGACATTAAAATCCGAGAAACGGGAGGCCAGGCGGCGTGAAATTTTGAATATCTGACAATTTAGCATTGAGGCGCCATATTGAAAATAAATGACGCTTTCTTTTTTTCTATTATAAGTTGGCTTCACTCATGTTGGTAGTCATATCCCTAAATGTCACCAGATTTCACACCAAAAGATACGTAACCAAATATACATATGACCTTGGAAGTTATTTCGAGCTTTATGGTGCTATTCTGTAAAAAATAACATTCCATAAACGCTCTGTTATGTAAAAATTCGTGTCGGCCATTGGCTGTTGCCTAGATAATAACAACGTAACAGAGCCTTTATGGAATGTAATTTTTTAGAGAATCGCACCATTAGTCAACCAAATGTCGCATGTCACTGTCGCAATTTTGGAAAAAACTGTCACCATACTGGAAAAACTGTCACCACTCAATCAAATGTCACCTGTTACTATACTAGAATGTCATCTATTGACAGTGCTGGGACTAGATAGTTTTGAAATTATCTAGATAAATATAATAGAAAACTGAAATAAAATTATCTAAATAGATACAGATAATAGATCAAAAAGATGATTTTACGGAAGCTTACTCACCGAGTACCGAGGTGTATTCAAGTACCTACTTTACAAAAATTGTTAACTACCTGTCAACCAAGGGTTACTTACCTACCCGCACCTCTGTTCCCCTACTGGGTTAAGGGACTCAAAGTGCCGGTTATTGAGCTATGAGTACCTTGAAGATAAAATATTTCCGAGATTTTTTCAGAGCTGTCCTACATTCCTGAAAAAAAAAACTTGACTACACGTGGTGGCTTTGGAACAGCCTGTATAATAGCGAAAAATTGCAAAGCTATGTTTGTTCACATCAAAATGTATTGTTATTTTGACAGGTGTAAATAAACCAGAAATATGTATACTGGATCAGGTATGAAAGCATAATCAATCTTGTGGAAAAGTGTAAAATTACAAAAATAGACAAATAGCAGAAAGACTATTCGAAAATGAATGCAAGTTAGGCTTTGTTACAAGAAAAGGCGATTTATCGTTACCGCCCTTACATATACAATACATTAATTCTCACAAAGGTATAGGCACGCATAAATAAAAATTACCTGGAAATTACCTCCACCTTCTTACATAATATTTTACCTGCCAGGTCTATCAACTACCTGGCAACTGAGGGAAGGTTACTTGCCTACCCACACCTCAATGTCCTTATTCCTCATCGCCTCAGTATACTTCAGCCCTCGCTCCCGAACAGTCCGATATAGTTGTGCCTCTCGCGAAATAATCTGACGTATCACAGAACGATCCAGCAAAATGTCGGTTTTAAGCAGTACTAGTGGTCCCCACATCAACGAAGACATGAAAGCAGAGTACCTGACCAGTTTGGAAGACCTCACATCGAACAGCAAACCACTCATCAGTGCTCTAACGATGGTTGCCGAAGAGAATCTTACCAATGCTCAGACAATAGTGTCTGCGATCGAGGACCACATGTTCCATGTACAGCCGCAGTTTAAATTGGCAGTGCTGTATTTGATTGATTCTGTAATGAAAAACGTTGGAGCAGATTACATCAATATTCTCCAAAAGAACATCGTCAGGATTTTTTGCCGCAGCTACAGAGAGGTAAGCGATATTCACAATCATAAGGACCCACACCGAGGAGTTGACCACCTGAGAAAAATGTGTACAACACAATTGCCAGAAAATTGCCACACAATTTCCAGAAATTCGCTCACAATCAAAACTGACAAGTGGTTAACCACTCACCCACACCTTGTTTTTATCTTCATTTTATTTAGGTTCTTGTCCTCCATGAAATGTTGTTTTTTCCAAACTACTAGTACTATACAGCTGTAATCAAGATTTTGTTTCTGTTTTACAGATGGACGCACAGGACAAACTAAAAATGTTCAAGCTGCGTCACACGTGGAATGAGTTGCTGTCAGCCAACAAGCTGTTCGCAATTGATGTACAGATCAACTTGATTGATCAGAAGTGGCTCATAGCAGCTGAGTTGCCTGGGAATTTCCGCAATGAAGCTTATAAACCAGAAAATTCTGTCACAGTACAAAACAAAAGGAATCCCGTTGATGAAAAGGATGAACACGGAGGAATGAATTCCACAAACGCAGCTCCGTCTGGAAACTTTCCTTGCGTCCGGCCAAGAACGTGGAACCAAGAACAAAATCAAAGGCGGAGACCTGATCAGTTCCTCAGCCATCAAACCCGATATAGAAGCAAAAAACCGTTTCATCGACGCCCATTAAGAAAACAAAGACGAGTGAACGGAGTTTCCTGCAGTCAAAATAAATTCCAAAACACCACAGGAGTTCCAGACGGAACCATCCATGCATTTTGTAGCAGACCAGGATTTTGAAATATGATCATTATAAATTGGTAGAATTAGATATTGATCGAATAATGTATTGTTTGTCTATGTTCATGAATTGCGAATAAACGAATTGATCAATTTCATGATGGTTTTACTTTTATGGTTTTACTTATTTTGGCATCAATGCCAGTGTCAAACTTCATGAAAACAGGAAACAGGGTTAGTGGAGTCGGCACGTTCGAGAAAAGTCCTGTTCACTGCATTTTTGAGTAATGCGATGCCCTTTGGCACACGTGTTTTTAGAACCTGTCTGAACAATTCTGTCCATCGCCGCAAACAAAATGTTAGTTCAGATCCTGTATACAGGGTGAAGAAGAAAAACAATTCGAAAAAATTGCATCTTTTGAACGGACAAAGGTAGAGTATTGCAGGGCATGTCATATGATGCGCAATTTGATGGTTGTTGAGGTACACCAAACCATTTTGAAACATCAGTTACCGTTTTCGAGATATTCTAAAAAAACTGAGATCTGTCAAAGAAAACATTATCTTCATTATATCGCTTATTTTTGGAGATTGTACCCTATAATTTGCAAAAAGAGTTCACCTGCTCCGGCAACTCTTTTAGTCGGTGAGCGCTAATTTTTAAAAGGGGGTTCGGAGATGGAATACTTACAAACTTCAACTTATACAGGCGCCAACCGCTTCCAGCACATCACAGTCAAGAAGAAACAGCAGAAAAACGGTATTCCGATGTTTTGACTATAGTTATTACAGATTTTAAATTGAAGTGAAAGAATAGAAAAAAGTTAATTTAAAACGAACAAAAATGTCTATTTTCTCTAAACGAATATGTACAGATGAAATGTGTGAATGTTTTAGGAAAGATAGTAATTTAAAGAGTGATTAAATATTCAAGTTATGTGGTTAAAAAAAAGAAATAAAGATATGTTTTGAAAGTACAGGTAAAATATGCAAGAAAGACAAGAATTGAAATGTACCAATTCTCTTCTCAATACTGGTGGTAAGTTCGACGTTCAAACGCTAATAATCAAGGTACCCTTTATACAACAAATACAAAATGAAAAAACGGCGTGTCGTGGGGGAGCTACCTAGATTCTGCAGAATTTATTGTATACCAGCGACTCTGGTTCACGAAGTTCAACCGAATAATACGAAGAAGGGGCACGCTTAATTGATAGGTCTTACTCATATCTCCCTGTTGACCAGGATCGAAGAAGGGATGTACATTTGTCCTGAAAAAATATTCGTATCAAGGTGAGTAGAGATGATCGGCATCAGCAATGAAGTTCTTGGATGGTATTTCACGGGTAGATACCGTTGTACGTGGCAATGACAGCATAAAGTTGAGATACAGATGAGTAGAGATGAATAAAGTTGGTTTAAAGTTGACTAAAGTTGGTTTAAAGTTGACTAGAGTTGGTTTGAGTTGAATAAAGATGAGGAAAGTTGAATAAAGTTGGTTAAAGTTGAATAGAGATGAGCATCGTTGAATAAAGTTGACTAAAGTTGAATAGAGATGAGCAGGGATGATGATTCAGGTTGCAGAAGAAGTTATTCGTGATTTTTGCAGATGATTAACGCCGGAAAAATACATGATGGAGCGTAGATATAAGTCGTAAAGAAATGGTACGTAGTAAAACGAATCGTAGATACGTCCAAAAATAAAGGTAAAGGGGTCTATAAAAAATGTGAAAACGAATAAGTTACCGGTTCTCTAGATTGAAAATTCCTACTCACCAGCTAAGAGTACTTCTTCCTGATTTTTACAAAATAATTCTTCAGCCTTTCTAGCAACCTTAGGTTGTATTAAAAAAATGGCTATCAGGATTTTAGCTTCCAGATCCTCTTTACATGCTGACCCTTTGACGGTTCGAAACGGAAAAGACGGAATTTTTAAACAAACTATCCGAGGAAAAAGAAAGACCTGATAACTTTTTGTTCAAAGCGATAAACGCGGCTGAGGAATTAAATTGTGCGCGTGCATACACCACATGCTGCCGCCCTATTAACTTTACCTACATTTCTTTAAAACTGTTTGAATTGAAAGATTGAATAATGAGAAATTTGAATGAATGAATGAATGAATGAATGAATCAATGTAAATTATGCAAGTGATTTAAACTAAATAAAAAAAAATTGAGAGACTTGACACAAACTTGAATATTATTATCACCTTAACAAAAATATTGGCTGGAGAAATTCGAAAATGGTACAAGATATCGGAATGAAATTTGGTATTTGCCTTATAAAAGACGTCATAAATGAATAACAGCTGCAGTTATTTTCTATGCCTACTATTTTCCTAAATAAGACAGTCAACTTTTATGGAGGGGAGCCGCCATCTTATTTTGTGAATATCAAGCTGATGACCGAAAAAATGACTGATAGTCATTAGGCTAGTATCATGCCGTTACTCTATCATGTGAGAGATCACCTTGGATGGACAATCCATCATACCATTGTTACGAGGAAAAATCAGATTCAGCACTCACTTGCAGCTCGCCATCCATCTTATCCCATTCCTCTTCCTTATTCCACATCCTGAACTAGAAGCACCGCCGAGAAGGTCGGGTTTGTTTACCTTTTTACATGACAGGTACCACCTGACCCAATCAAGACTAGAGGTCAAGAAGTAGATAAGCTGCTGGTACAAAAAAAAAGGTAAAGGTAGCCATTTTGCGTTTCTCCTGGCAAAAGATCCGGCCGTGCACGTCGTTGCAAATTTGCGCAAGAAAAGGGTCACGGACGTCTTCCAAGAAGACCAGAATCCAAAGCCGGCGGACTTTTACACCTCCCAGGAGCAAAAAAACCCAGTCCAACCGGGTACGTTTCATATCTCTCTCTCAGCCCTTCAAGACCCTTCTCGGTGGTGTCATAGGTCCCTAACATTTCCATATATTTTCCTAGGTTTTTTTTTTCGTTATTATCATCCATCGACAACAGTACACGATATCGGGTACTGAAACGTATTGGTTGGCCGCTGTGGAGTACAGACGAAAGGTCCAGCGCCAACGAGTCAACAGAGGTGACCACATCGGGCAACATCAGGGTGAGCTGCAGAGCACCACCCCTGCTCCGGTGCTGACGGCCGGGCTGGCGTCGAACCCACCACCAGCAGCGACCCCTTCGGCGTTGTCACGTTGTTAAAACTCTTTGTCACCCACCACCACCGCTGCGCTATTTCTTCATTACCGTTGGTTTGCTGGGTATCCAGGGGACCGCAGGAGGGCTCCCTTCTTCCCTTCAGGACCGAGGTGGTAAGTTTCCAATTAGAACTAGGGCTGCGGTATCGCTTGTGTCATCTCTTACCTTGCGCGATATTTCGTCGGTGTCTGGAACGTGAGCTCACGGTTTAGGTCGCAGCGACTCGATTTGCATTAATTCGCCGGGTATTTCGCCCGACTGCTGCAGCAGCCTCCGGTAATAATTAGGAAACTCCATACGCACTTTTACCTCGACTGTCAAACGAATTGCGGAGTTCTTGCTGTGCCCGGGACCACAGCTCCCATCATCGGTCCGGTTCGCCGGCATTCAGCGTGTGTGTGTCGTCATCATCATACTTATTTTGGGTAAAAGAAAAGCTGCGTCGTGTATTACGTTGTACTGAATATATTTTATCGCATCTCCAACAATATATCATTCCTTATTCTGTGTTCCCTTGTTTTGTTTACGTGACCTAACCTCAACCTTTGAGCGCGAAAACCTGACAGGAGTGACAGGTGTCAATTCGGGCCTACCAACTGGCCGCAGCCAAAAATCCTGTATCACCATTTTTGCTGAAAGAAAGATGATGCACAGATTTTATCGGATTCCTCAGAACTAGAGGATCTACTGCTGGCCATCGAGCCATTGCAAGTAATTGAACACCGCGATTATGACCCTTGATCATTCTTTAGATTGTCTCCCAAGATTCATAGCCATAAGTTCAGCGGTTCGGTTTTAGCAGCTATTCAAATAAAATAGTGTCGATTTTTCATGGAAAAAACAGAAAATCACGAGGTTTCTGGGTCATTTCTTAAGTCATTGGAAAAAGATCCTTCATGGAATTTTGATAAATTCATGCTGAATTATTAGAAAAAAGTGCATTCTTCAGTATAGTCTTTAAAAAACTGGCACAGGATGTACTCATGTGATGTAGGACGAACATGAAAGACTATTTTGCAGTTGGTAGGAAGCGAACAAATTATCCGGTAGGGCAACACTAATAATGGAGAGAACCTCATAATTTTTGATGCCGCAATGTATTCTGGAATATATTCTATTCAGATTCCTCCTTCAGCTTTAAGAAATGATGGCATGATGGCGATCTATGCAGATGACATCACAGGGTGATAAGAAATTGAAGAATTTCATCCCATCATCTAAATAGGCTGGAGGCATGAAAATCGCCCTAAAAGATCCATAATTTGACGCTTAACAAGACAAAAAAAACCGGTTCGAACAATTTTCAGCCGTTTTTTCAAACCTATGCTGTAGAATGCCCTTTTTTCTAATGATTTAGCATAAATTTATCAACATTCCGTGGAGGATCTATTTCCAATGACCTAAGAATTGACCCAGAGACCTCGTAATTTTCTACTTTTTTCACGAAAAGGCAACGCGTCTTGATTCAAACAGCTGCTAAAACCAAACCGCTGCACTTATAGCTATGAATCTTGGTGAGCTACCTTAGAAATGATCAGAGGGTCATAATTGCGGTGTTCAATTACTTGCAATGGCTCGATGGCTGGAAGTAGGTCCTCTAGCTCTGAGGAACCCGATAAAATCAGTGCGTCATGTTTCTTCCAGCAAAAATCGTATGATGGTCCATCCAATGTGATCTTTCACATGATAGAATGATGGCATGATACTAGCCTAATGACTATCAGTCATTTTTTCGGTCATCAGCTTGATATTCACACAGCAAGATGGCGGCTCCCCTCCACAAAAGTTGACTGTCTTATGTAGGAAAATAGTAGGCCTAGAAAATAACTGCAGCTGTTATTCATTTATGACGTCTTTTATAGAACAAATACAAAATTTTATTCTGATATCTTCAAAAATAAGCGATATAATGAAGATATTGTTTTTTTTTGACAGATCTCAGTTTTTTTAGATTATCTCGAAAACGGTTAATAATGTATCAAAATGGTTTGGTGTACCTCAACAAACATCCAATTGCGCATCATATGACATGCCCTGCAATACTCTACCTTTGTCCGTTCAAAAGATGCAATTTTTTCAAATTGTTTTTCTTCTTCACCCTGTATACAGGATCTGAACTGAAATTTCGCTTGCGGCGATGGACAAAATTGTTTAAACAGGTGCTAAGAACATGTGTGCCAAAAGACATTGCATTACTCAAAAATGCAGCGTATAATACTGTACCGACCCCACTAGGTGTATTATAGCGCAGCAAAAATACAAAAATATTGCTTAAACCTCAAAAAAATTGAATCATGAAATTTTATGACTGATATCGACACATGATTTCATCTTCTACAACATTATTATCCAAAGTCCCAAGAAACCCCCTTATTGGCTTTTTCTATAATCGGTTTCAAAGTAAAGCGCGTTCACAGTAACCATATTCCAAGACAATTTTCTGTTTTTGTCGCTATCAATCCACTATTATGATTCAAATTGTTAGTACATTTCAATGTCAAGGTCGAGGAACACAACGCAATAAGTTTAGACAATGTGTCATGCACCAGTGGCGTACCAGACGGCTGCGAAGAGGCCAAGAAGCGATTTTTCACAAAGTCTTATGGTAAACCGTGACTAACACTTTTTTTGACATGTTTGGTATCATTTCTGACAAAATCGCACATCCTGATTATAATAATAATAATAATAAAATTTTGATAAGGACATGTTTAAAGATTTTATCAGAAAAAGAAACATGATTTTTTTTACCCTTAAAATTGATGTTTTGTAATTCTAGTTCCATCATTGTCCAATGTTTCTAATAACTATGATTTTGACTTAGACAGTTGCCTTGGGCTATTTCACACAGAAATATCATTTTCCAAAGCTTTTTCCCGTTTTCACAAAGTCACAGAGTTATTTTATTTGTTGAGATGTTGCATGTCAAAGCTTGATGTGACGAAACGTGCTATTACACAGAAAAAAATTAGCTATGATCAGAATAAAGCTTTGAGTTGGTACTTTATTCATTCCAAGGTATGGAAATAGTTATCTCTATCAAACAAAATAGAAATAACTGGAATTGGAGCCGTATTTTAGTCATGACAACATTTTTCGTTAGACATTGCGAGCTTTTGAAATTAAATTTCTTCATGATGCACGTTTTGGAACAAAACTACGGTGTGACTTTGTAACATCGATAGAAACTTCTGGTGTATGAAATTCTCATATAAAATAGTTCAATTGAACAATCTATGTTAAAATTGTGATAATAGGTGGTTTCAACCACAATGGGAATGGAGCTAGAACAGAACAATTGCAGGAAGTTTGAATCAATCAATCAAATTTTTTAAAGCGTGATTGAGTCTCTGAGGTCATAGGGAAAATCTCAAAAAATCAACAATAAACCTTGCAGAGTCGATTATGGTACATGGGTGCCATCAATGTCATGTAACTTAGTGATGCAGAAATTCAGGAAAAAGGAAGTTCAGGGACCTTTAGATTACTGCTCCTGCTTGCTTCATGTGAAATTTTGAGAAAATCTGCTCACCGGTTTTTTTCATAAGGAAGCTCCAAAAAAGTGTTACCTTAAAATTTTGTGCGTTAGTATATTTTTCACCATTCTCCGCACAGACATGGAAAAATTTAGATTCTAGGAAGATCATCTACATAACCAACAGTTCTAATTTTTTCTTTGCCATGTGGATAACATTCGAAAATTTCAAGAGCGTCCGCGAATATTTCACACCTTTCAATTTCAAGTTGACTCACCACGTGGAATCCCTAAATGACAGGTGATGTGGTTTTCACTCATGAATGACATTTGACATTAAAATCCGAGAAACGGGAGGCCAGGCGGCGTGAAATTTTGAACATCTGACAATTAAGCATTGAGACGCCATATCGAAAATATATGACGCTATCTTTTTTCTATTATAAGTTAGCTTCACTCATGTTGGTAGTCATATCCCTAAATGTCACCAGATTTTACACCAAAAGATACGCAACCAAATATACATATGACCTTGGAAGTGATTTCGAGCTTTAGTCAACCAAATGTCGCATGTCACTGTCGCAATTTTGGGAAAAACTGTCACCTGTCAATCAAATGTCACCTATTACTATACTAGAATGTCACCTATTGACAGTGCTGGGACTAGATAATTTTGAAATTATCTAGATGAAGATAATAGATAACTGAAATAAAATTATCTAGATACAGATAATAGATAAAAAAGATTATTTCGGAAGTTTACTCACCGAGTACAGAGGTGTATTCAAGTACCTACTTTACAAAAATTGTTAACTACCTGTCAACCAAGGGTTACTTACCTACCCGCACCTCTGTGCCCTTACTGGGTTGAGGGACTCAAAGTGCCGGTTATTGAGCTATGAGTACCTTGAAGATAAAATATTTCCGATATTTTTTCAGAGCTGTCCTACATTCCTAAAAAAAATACTTGACTACACGTGGTAGTTTTGGAACAGCCTGTATAATAGCGAAAAATTGCAAAGCTATGTTTGTTCCCATCAAAATGTATTGTTATTTTGACAGGTGTGAATAAACCAGAAATATGTATACTGGATCAGGTATGAAAGCATAATCAATCTTGTGAAAAAGTGTAGAATTATAAAAATAGACAAATAGCAGAAAGACTATTCGAAAATGAATGCAAGTTAGGCTTTGCTACAAGAAAAGGCGATTTATCGTTACCGCCCTTACATATACAATACATCAATTCACACAAAGGTATAGGCACGCATAAATAAAAATTACCTGGAAATTACCTCCACGTTCTTACATAATATTTTACCTGCCAGGTCTGTCAACTACCTGGCAACTGAGGGAAGGTTACTTGCCTACCCACACCTCAATGTCCTTATTCCTCATCGCCTCAGTATACTTTAGCCTTTGCTCCGGAACAGTCCGATATAGTTGTGCCTCTCGCGAAATAATCTGACGTATCACAGAACGATCCAGCGAAATGTCGGTTTTAAGCAATATTAGTGGTCCCCACATCAACGAAGACATGAAAGCAGAGTACCTGACCAGTTTGGAAGACCTCACATCGAACAGCAAACCACTCATCAATGCTCTAACGATGGTTGCCGAAGAGAATCTTACCAATGCTCAGACAATAGTGTCTGCGATCGAGGACCACATGTTCCGTGTACAGCCGAAGTTTAAATTGGCAGTGCTGTATTTGATTGACTCTATAATGAAAAACGTTGGAGAAGATTACATCCATATTCTCCAAAAGAACATCGTCAGGATTTTTTGCCGCAGCTACAGAGAGGTAAGCGATATTCACAATCATAAGGACCCACACCGAGGAGTTGACCACCTGAGAAAAATGTGTACACCATAATTGCTAGAAAATTGTCACAATTTCCAGAAATTCGCTCACAATCAAAATTGACAAGTGGTTAACCCCTTACCCACACCTTGTTTTTTTCTTCATTTTATTTGGGTTTTTGTCCTCCATGAAATGTTGTTTTTTCCAAACTACTAGTATTATACAGCTGTAATCAAGATTTTGTTTCTGTTTCACAGATGGACGCACAGGACAGACTGAAAATGTTCAAGCTGCGTCACACGTGGAATGAGTTGCTGTCAGCCAACAAGCTGTTCGCAATTGATGTACAGATCAACTTGATTGATCAGAAGTGGCTCATAGCAGCTGAGTTGCCTGGAAATTTCCGCAATGAAGCTTATAAACCAGAAAATTCAGTCACAGTACAAAACAAAAGGAATCCCGTTGATGAAAAGGATGAACACGAAGGAATGAATTTCACAAACGCAGCTCCGTCTGGAAACTTCCCTTGCGTCCGGCCAAGAACGTGGAACCAAGAACAAAATCAAAGACGGAGACCTGATCAGTTCCTCAGCCATCAAACCAGATATGAAAGCAAGAAACAGTTTCATCGACGCCCATTAAGAAAATGAAGACGAGTGAATGGAGTTTTCTGCAGTCAAAATAAATTCCAAAACACCACAGGAGTTCCAGACGGAACCATCCATGCATTTTGTAGCAGACCAGGATTTTGAAATATGATCATAGATTTCATAATATGAATATAGATATTGATCGAATAATGTATTGTTTGTCTATGTTCATGAATTGCGAATAAACGAATTGATCAATTTCATGATGGTTTTACTTATATGGTTTTACTTATTTTGGCATCAATGCCAGTGTCAAACTTCATGAAAACAGGAAACAGGGTGTATTATAGCGCGGCAAACATACAAAAATATTGCTTAAACCTCAAAAAAATTGAATCATGAAATTTTATGACTGATATCGACACATAATTTTATCCTCTACAACATTATTATCCAAAGTCCCAAGAAATCCCCTTATTGGCTTTTTCTATAATCGGTTTCAAAGTATAGCGCGTTCACAGTAACCATATTCCAAGACAATTTTCTGTTTTTGTCGCTATCAATCCACTATTATGATTCAAATTGTTAGTACATTTCAATGTCAAGGTCGAGGAACACAACGCAATGAGTTTAGACAATGTGTCATGCACCAGTGGCGTACCAGACGGCTGCGAAGAGACCAAGAAGCGATTTTTCACAAAGTCTTATGGTAAACCGTGACTAACACTTTTTTTGACATGTTTGGTATCCCTTCTGACAAAATCGCACATCCTGATTATAAAAATAATAATAAAATTTTGATAGGGACGTGTTTAAAGATTTTATCAGAAAAAGAAACATGATTTTTTTACCCTTAACATTGATGTTTTGTAATTCTAGTTCCATCATTGTCCAATGTTTCTAATAACTATGATTTTGACTTAGACAGTTGCCTTGGGCTATTTCACACAGAAATATATCATTTTCCAAAGCTTTTTCCCGTTTTCACAAAGTCACAGAGTTATTTTATTTGTTGAGATGTTGCATGTCAAAGCTTGATGAGACGAAACGTGCTATTACACAGAAAAAAATGAGCTATGGTCAGAATAAAGCTTTGAGTTGGTACTTTATTCATTCCAAGGTATGGAAATAGTTATCTCTATCAAACAAAATAGAAATAACTGGAATTGGAGCCGTATTTTAGTCATGACAACATTTTTCGTTAGACATTGCGAGCTTTTGAAATTAAATTTCTTCATGATGCACGTTTTGGAACAAAACTACGGTGTGACTTTGTAACATCGATAGAAACTTCTGGTGTATGAAATTCTCATATAAAATAGTTCAATTGAACAATATATGTTGAAATTGTGATAATAGGTGGTTTCAACCACAATGGGAATAATGGAGCTAGAACAGAACAATTGCTGGAAGTTTGAATCAATCAATCAATCAATCAATCAATCAAATTTTTTAAAGCTTGATTGAGTCTATGAGGTCATAGGGAAATCTTACAAATTCAGCAGTAAACCTTGCAGAGTCGATTATGGTACATGGGTGCATTCAATGTCATGTAACTTTGTGATGCAAAAATTCAGGAACAAGGAAGTTTAGGGACCTTTAGATCACTGCTCCTGCTTGCTTCCTGTAAAATTTTGAGAAAATCTGCTCACCGGTTTTTTTCATAAGGAAGGTCCAAAAAGTGTTCCCTTAAAATTTTGTGCGTTAGTATATTTTTCACCATTCTCCGCACAAACATGGAGAAATCTAGATTTTAGGAAGATCATCTACATAACCAACAGTTCCAATTTTTTCTTTGCCATGTGGATAACATTCGAAAATTTCAAGATCGTGCGCGGATATTTCACACCTTTCAATTTTAAGTTGACTCACCACGTGGAATCCCTAAATGACAGGTGATGTGGTTTTCAGTCATGAATGATATTTGACATTAAAATCCGAGAAACGGGAGGCCAGGCGGCGTGAAATTTTGAATATCTGACAATTTAGCATTGAGGCGCCATATTGAAAATAAATGACGCTTTCTTTTTTTCTATTATAAGTTGGCTTCACTCATGTTGGTAGTCATATCCCTAAATGTCACCAGATTTCACACCAAAAGATACGTAACCAAATATACATATGACCTTGGAAGTTATTTCGAGCTTTAGTCAACCAAATGTCGCATGTCACAGTCGCAATTTTGGAAAAAACTGTCACCATACTGGAAAAACTGTCACCACTCAATCAAATGTCACCTGTTACTATACTAGAATGTCATCTATTGACAGTGCTGGGACTAGATAGTTTTGAAATTATCTAGATAAATATAATAGAAAACTGAAATAAAATTATCTAAATAGATACAGATAATAGATCAAAAAGATGATTTTACGGAAGCTTACTCACCGAGTACCGAGGTGTATTCAAGTACCTACTTTACAAAAATTGTTAACTACCTGTCAACCAAGGGTTACTTACCTACCCGCACCTCTGTTCCCCTACTGGGTTAAGGGACTCAAAGTGCCGGTTATTGAGCTATGAGTACCTTGAAGATAAAATATTTCCGAGATTTTTTCAGAGCTGTCCTACATTCCTGAAAAAAAAAACTTGACTACACGTGGTGGCTTTGGAACAGCCTGTATAATAGCGAAAAATTGCAAAGCTATGTTTGTTCACATCAAAATGTATTGTTATTTTGACAGGTGTAAATAAACCAGAAATATGTATACTGGATCAGGTATGAAAGCATAATCAATCTTGTGGAAAAGTGTAAAATTACAAAAATAGACAAATAGCAGAAAGACTATTCGAAAATGAATGCAAGTTAGGCTTTGTTACAAGAAAAGGCGATTTATCGTTACCGCCCTTACATATACAATACATTAATTCTCACAAAGGTATAGGCACGCATAAATAAAAATTACCTGGAAATTACCTCCACCTTCTTACATAATATTTTACCTGCCAGGTCTATCAACTACCTGGCAACTGAGGGAAGGTTACTTGCCTACCCACACCTCAATGTCCTTATTCCTCATCGCCTCAGTATACTTCAGCCCTCGCTCCCGAACAGTCCGATATAGTTGTGCCTCTCGCGAAATAATCTGACGTATCACAGAACGATCCAGCAAAATGTCGGTTTTAAGCAGTACTAGTGGTCCCCACATCAACGAAGACATGAAAGCAGAGTACCTGACCAGTTTGGAAGACCTCACATCGAACAGCAAACCACTCATCAGTGCTCTAACGATGGTTGCCGAAGAGAATCTTACCAATGCTCAGACAATAGTGTCTGCGATCGAGGACCACATGTTCCATGTACAGCCGCAGTTTAAATTGGCAGTGCTGTATTTGATTGATTCTGTAATGAAAAACGTTGGAGCAGATTACATCAATATTCTCCAAAAGAACATCGTCAGGATTTTTTGCCGCAGCTACAGAGAGGTAAGCGATATTCACAATCATAAGGACCCACACCGAGGAGTTGACCACCTGAGAAAAATGTGTACAACACAATTGCCAGAAAATTGCCACACAATTTCCAGAAATTCGCTCACAATCAAAACTGACAAGTGGTTAACCACTCACCCACACCTTGTTTTTATCTTCATTTTATTTAGGTTCTTGTCCTCCATGAAATGTTGTTTTTTCCAAACTACTAGTACTATACAGCTGTAATCAAGATTTTGTTTCTGTTTTACAGATGGACGCACAGGACAAACTAAAAATGTTCAAGCTGCGTCACACGTGGAATGAGTTGCTGTCAGCCAACAAGCTGTTCGCAATTGATGTACAGATCAACTTGATTGATCAGAAGTGGCTCATAGCAGCTGAGTTGCCTGGGAATTTCCGCAATGAAGCTTATAAACCAGAAAATTCTGTCACAGTACAAAACAAAAGGAATCCCGTTGATGAAAAGGATGAACACGGAGGAATGAATTCCACAAACGCAGCTCCGTCTGGAAACTTTCCTTGCGTCCGGCCAAGAACGTGGAACCAAGAACAAAATCAAAGGCGGAGACCTGATCAGTTCCTCAGCCATCAAACCCGATATAGAAGCAAAAAACCGTTTCATCGACGCCCATTAAGAAAACAAAGACGAGTGAACGGAGTTTCCTGCAGTCAAAATAAATTCCAAAACACCACAGGAGTTCCAGACGGAACCATCCATGCATTTTGTAGCAGACCAGGATTTTGAAATATGATCATTATAAATTGGTAGAATTAGATATTGATCGAATAATGTATTGTTTGTCTATGTTCATGAATTGCGAATAAACGAATTGATCAATTTCATGATGGTTTTACTTTTATGGTTTTACTTATTTTGGCATCAATGCCAGTGTCAAACTTCATGAAAACAGGAAACAGGGTGTATTATAGCGCAGCAAAAATACAAAAATATTGCTTAAACCTCAAAAAAATTGAATCATGAAATTTTATGACTGATATCGACACATAATTTCATCTTCTACAACATTATTATCCAAAGTCCCAAGAAATCCCCTTATTGGCTTTTTCTATAATCGGTTTCAAAGTATAGCGCGTTCACAGTAACCATATTCCAAGACAATTTTCTGTTTTTGTCGCTATCAATCCACTATTATGATTCAAATTGTTAGTACATTTCAATGTCAAGGTCGAGGAACACAACGCAATAAGTTTAGACAATGTGTCATGCACCAGTGGCGTACCAGACGGCTGCGAAGAGACCAAGAAGCGATTTTTCACAAAGTCTTATGGTAAACCGTGACTAACACTTTTTTTGACATGTTTGGTATCCTTTCTGACAAAATCGCACATCCTGATTATAAAAATAATAATAAAATTTTGATAGGGACGTGTTTAAAGATTTTATCAGAAGAAGAAACATGATTTTTTTACCCTTAAAATTGATGTTTTGTAATTCTAGTTCCATCATTGTCCAATGTTTCTAATAACTATGATTTTGACTTAGACAGTTGCCTTGGGCTATTTCACACAGAAATATATCATTTTCCAAAGCTTTTTCCCGTTTTCACAAAGTCACAGAGTTATTTTATTTGTTGAGATGTTGCATGTCAAAGCTTGATGAGACGAAACGTGCTATTACACAGAAAAAAATGAGCTATGGTCAGAATAAAGCTTTGAGTTGGTACTTTATTCATTCCAAGGTATGGAAATAGTTATCTCTATCAAACAAAATAGAAATAACTGGAATTGGAGCCGTATTTTAGTCATGACAACATTTTTCGCTAGACATTGCGAGCTTTTGAAATTAAATTTCTTCATGATGCACGTTTTGGAACAAAACTACGGTGTGACTTTGTAACATCGATAGAAACTTCTGGTGTATGAAATTCTCATATAAAATAGTTCAATTGAACAATATATGTTGAAATTGTGATAATAGGTGGTTTCAACCACAATGGGAATAATGGAGCTAGAACAGAACAATTGCTGGAAGTTTGAATCAATCAATCAATCAATCAATCAAATTTTTTAAAGCTTGATTGAGTCTATGAGGTCATAGGGAAATCTTACAAATTCAGCAGTAAACCTTGCAGAGTCGATTATGGTACATGGGTGCATTCAATGTCATGTAACTTTGTGATGCAAAAATTCAGGAACAAGGAAGTTTAGGGACCTTTAGATCACTGCTCCTGCTTGCTTCCTGTAAAATTTTGAGAAAATCTGCTCACCGGTTTTTTTCATAAGGAAGGTCCAAAAAGTGTTCCCTTAAAATTTTGTGCGTTAGTATATTTTTCACCATTCTCCGCACAAACATGGAGAAATCTAGATTTTAGGAAGATCATCTACATAACCAACAGTTCCAATTTTTTCTTTGCCATGTGGATAACATTCGAAAATTTCAAGATCGTGCGCGGATATTTCACACCTTTCAATTTTAAGTTGACTCACCACGTGGAATCCCTAAATGACAGGTGATGTGGTTTTCAGTCATGAATGATATTTGACATCAAAATCCGAGAAACGGGAGGCCAGGCGGCGTGAAATTTTGAATATCTGACAATTTAGCATTGAGGCGCCATATTGAAAATAAATGACGCTTTCTTTTTTTCTATTATAAGTTGGCTTCACTCATGTTGGTAGTCATATCCCTAAATGTCACCAGATTTCACACCAAAAGATACGTAACCAAATATACATATGACCTTGGAAGTTATTTCGAGCTTTAGTCAACCAAATGTCGCATGTCACTGTCGCAATTTTGGAAAAAACTGTCACCATACTGGAAAAACTGTCACCACTCAATCAAATGTCACCTGTTACTATACTAGAATGTCATCTATTGACAGTGCTGGGACTAGATAGTTTTGAAATTATCTAGATATATATAATAGAAAACTGAAATAAAATTATCTAAATAGATACAGATAATAGATCAAAAAGATGATTTTACGGAAGCTTACTCACCGAGTACCGAGGTGTATTCAAGTACCTACTTTACAAAAATTGTTAACTACCTGTCAACCAAGGGTTACTTACCTACCCGCACCTCTGTTCCCCTACTGGGTTAAGGGACTCAAAGTGCCGGTTATTGAGCTATGAGTACCTTGAAGATAAAATATTTCCGAGATTTTTTCAGAGCTGTCCTACATTCCTGAAAAAAAACTTGACTACACGTGGTGGCTTTGGAACAGCCTGTATAATAGCGAAAAATTGCAAAGCTATGTTTGTTCACATCAAAATGTATTGTTATTTTGACAGGTGTAAATAAACCAGAAATATGTATACTGGATCAGGTATGAAAGCATAATCAATCTTGTGAAAAAGTGTAAAATTACAAAAATAGACAAATAGCAGAAAGACTATTCGAAAATAAATGCAAGTTAGGCTTTGTTACAAGAAAAGGCGATTTATCGTTACCGCCCTTACATATACAATACATTAATTCTCACAAAGGTATAGGCACGCATGAATAAAAATTATCTGGAAATTACCTCCACCTTCTTACATAATATTTTACCTGCCAGGTCTATCAACTACCTGGCAACTGAGGGAAGGTTACTTGCCTACCCACACCTCAATGTCCTTGTTCCTCATCGCCTCAGTATACTTCAGCCCTCGCTCCGGAACAGTCCGATATAGTTGTGCCTCTCGCGAAATAATCTGACGTATCACAGAACGATCCAGCAAAATGTCGGTTTTAAGCAGTACTAGTGGTCCCCACATCAACGAAGACATGAAAGCAGAGTACCTGACCAGTTTGGAAGACCTCACATCGAACAGCAAACCACTCATCAGTGCTCTAACGATGGTTGCCGAAGAGAATCTTACCAATGCTCAGACAATAGTGTCTGCGATCGAGGACCACATGTTCCATGTACAGCCGCAGTTTAAATTGGCAGTGCTGTATTTGATTGATTCTGTAATGAAAAACGTTGGAGCAGATTACATCAATATTCTCCAAAAGAACATCGTCAGGATTTTTTGCCGCAGCTACAGAGAGGTAAGCGATATTCACAATCATAAGGACCCACACCGAGGAGTTGACCACCTGAGAAAAATGTGTACAAAACAATCGCCAGAAAATTGCCACACAATTTCCAGAAATTCGCTCACAATCAAAACTGACAAGTGGTTAACCACTCACCCACACCTTGTTTTTATCTTCATTTTATTTAGGTTCTTGTCCTCCATGAAATGTTGTTTTTTCCAAACTACTAGTACTATACAGCTGTAATCAAGATTTTGTTTCTGTTTTACAGATGGACGCACAGGACAGACTAAAAATGTTCAAGCTGCGTCACACGTGGAATGAGTTGCTGTCAGCCAACAAGCTGTTCGCAATTGATGTACAGATCAACTTGATTGATCAGAAGTGGCTCATAGCAGCTGAGTTGCCTGGGAATTTCCGCAATGAAGCTTATAAACCAGAAAATTCTGTCACAGTACAAAACAAAAGGAATCCCGTTGATGAAAAGGATGAACACGGAGGAATGAATTCCACAAACGCAGCTCCGTCTGGAAACTTTCCTTGCGTCCGGCCAAGAACGTGGAACCAAGAACAAAATCAAAGGCGGAGACCTGATCAGTTCCTCAGCCATCAAACCCGATATAGAAGCAAGAAACCGTTTTATCGACGCCCATTAAGAAAACAAAGACGAGTGAACGGAGTTTCCTGCAGTCAAAATAAATTCCAAAACACCACAGGAGTTCCAGACGGAACCATCCATGCATTTTGTAGCAGACCAGGATTTTGAAATATGATCATTATAAATTGGTAGAATTAGATATTGATCGAATAATGTATTGTTTGTCTATGTTCATGAATTGCGAATAAACGAATTGATCAATTTCATGATGGTTTTACTTTCATGGTTTTACTTATTTTGGCATCAATGCCAGTGTCAAACTTCATGAAAACAGGAAACAGGGAGTATTATAGCGCAGCAAAAATACAAAAATATTGCTTAAACCTCAAAAAAATTGAATCATGAAATTTTATGACTGATATCGACACATAATTTCATCTTCTACAACATTATTATCCAAAGTCCCAAGAAACCCCCTTATTGGCTTTTTCTATAATCGGTTTCAAAGTAAAGCGCGTTCACAGTAACCATATTCCAAGACAATTTTCTGTTTTTGTCGCTATCAATCCACTATTATGATTCAAATTGTAAGTACATTTCAATGTCAAGGTCGAGGAACACAACGCAATAAGTTTAGACAATGTGTCATGCACCAGTGGCGTACCAGACGGCTGCGAAGAGGCCAAGAAGCGATTTTTCACAAAGTCTTATGGTAAACCGTGACTAACACTTTTTTTGACATGTTTGGTATCATTTCTGACAAAATCGCACATCCTGATTATAAAAATAATAATAAAATTTTGATAAGGACATGTTTAAAGATTTTATCAGAAAAAGAAACATGATTTTTTTTACCCTTAAAATTGATGTTTTGTAATTCTAGTTCCATCATTGTCCAATGTATCTAATAACTATGATTTTGACTTAGACAGTTGCCTTGGGCTATTTCATACAGAAATATCATTTTCCAAAGCTTTTTCCCGTTTTCACAAAGTCACAGAGTTATTTTATTTGTTGAGATGTTGCATGTCAAAGCTTGATGTGACGAAACGTGCTATTACACAGAAAAAAATTAGCTATGATCAGAATAAAGCTTTGAGTTGGTACTTTTGTTACACAAATTTTTCTTTCTATTATTTTGTTTTTTTGTTAAATTTTATTTTATTGCTTTTCATCATTTCCTTCAGTTTACATTTATTTCCCAACTGTAAAAAATCCCACAGCGAATAAATAATTTCGGCGGTCATGCTTTGATAGAGTTTTTGTGGGGAAAAACTCTTATCAACTACTACCTAAAGCAGACATTTTGACACGCTCTTCGCCTTTTCAAAAAGAGTAAAAGTGGTCCTAGTGCTCGGCCCTCGTCGCAATTGGGGATTTTAGCAAAATTGTTTTATTGTTCGCCCACGCCAGCTTTGCCTAGGAAATCTCACTCCGAGCCCATAACATCAAAAGGGTATGTCGATAGTATTCCTCGGGATTGTCATTAAATTCTCTCTTTCATTTTTATTTATCCGCTGCAATTTGCAGGCTCTTTGTACTTACCTTTTTGAGTGCAAAAGGGGTTACCACCATCCCCCAAAGTACAAACCAAGTGACACTACACCATTCTGCTCGGTCTCGAGACCGACTTTTTCATCGGACATTGTTTCCATCTTGTCTCCCACAACAACAGCCGTGACTGGAGTCCCCAGGAAGTAAACTCCACCACCGTTTGCTATCCTAGACGCCAAAGAGCGCGGCATATCGGCTGGCAATAGCGAGATTAGTTCCACGTGTTACCGAGGAAGTCAAACCCGGAGCAACCATAGGCCGTCAGCCAGGGTACACCTAGAACGTCCATCGTTGGAGAGCACGTGAGGTCTCATTGTTGCGCATTTAAGCCAGGCTGCAGTAGGTATCTTTCTTTGTCCCCCTTACTCGTACCTACCGCGAAACTAGACGCCCCCTATAGAAAGATGAGCTCATCCCTCTAGGTAAGGACGACACGTACCACCACCAATATTCGTTTCGGTACTTTTGGTACCTCGGGAACATTAACCTGCTGTGGGTTGGGCCCATGCGGCTTTGAGCCCCTCTCGTGCCCTGCGAGCGCTAGCACAGTCCGTGGCGTATCTGTAGTGCCTACGATTTATTGTTTTCACTTTTGTATCTTGTTATTTTATGTAAAGATCGTTTCAATACAGAGTACTGACTACCTGGTTGAGCTCCGCGTTTATCATTTCCATCAATTTAGGTGCATTTGAAGCCCCCAAACACATTTCGTATGTGACACATCCACATAACCTCATCGCCACCACCAGCTGATATTGACAGCTGCCAGGTTGCCACTCGCGTCAAATTTGACATTGATTCCAGTGGCGTGCTGTGGTGTGGGGAGTTTCTCGGGTCCGATTGGATGGTGAGTGCCCGCACGCAAATTGGTTTTCTCTTTTTATTTATCGAACAATAATTCAACCCGAGGGAAACCGGATAATTGATATGTCCACCGCCGAATCCACTGCCCGATAAGAAACTCTCATTAGCTCGTGAGCTTTAACCGGTCTGTTAATATTTTCCATCTTGCCTCGTCCGCAACAGTGGTACAGAGCAGTAAAATTAACACTTTATTCATTCCAAGGTATGGAAATAGTTATCTCTATCAAACAAAATAGAAATAACTGGAATTGGAGCCGTATTTTAGTCATGACAACATTTTTCGTTAGACATTGCGAGCTTTTGAAATTAAATTTCTCCATGATGCACGTTTTGGAACAAAACTACGGTGTGACTTTGTAACATCGATAGAAACTTCTGGTGTATGAAATTCTCATATAAAATAGTTCAATTGAACAATATATGTTGAAATTGTGATAATAGGTGGTTTCAACCACAATGGGAATAATGGAGCTAGAACAGAACAATTGCTGGAAGTTTGAATCAATCAATCAATCAATCAATCAAATTTTTTAAAGCTTGATTGAGTCTATGAGGTCATAGGGGAATCTTACAAATTCAGCAGTAAACCTTGCAGAGTCGATTATGGTACATGGGTGCATTCAATGTCATGTAACTTTGTGATGCAAAAATTCAGGAACAAGGAAGTTTAGGGACCTTTAGATCACTGCTCCTGCTTGCTTCCTGTAAAATTTTGAGAAAATCTGCTCACCGGTTTTTTTCATAAGGAAGGTCCAAAAAGTGTTCCCTTAAAATTTTGTGCGTTAGTATATTTTTCACCATTCTCCGCACAAACATGGAGAAATCTAGATTTTAGGAAGATCATCTACATAACCAACAGTTCCAATTTTTTCTTTGCCATGTGGATAACATTCGAAAATTTCAAGATCGTGCGCGGATATTTCACACCTTTCAATTTTAAGTTGACTCACCACGTGGAATCCCTAAATGACAGGTGATGTGGTTTTCAGTCATGAATGATATTTGACATTAAAATCCGAGAAACGGGAGGCCAGGCGGCGTGAAATTTTGAATATCTGACAATTTAGCATTGAGGCGCCATATTGAAAATAAATGACGCTTTCTTTTTTTCTATTATAAGTTGGCTTCACTCATGTTGGTAGTCATATCCCTAAATGTCACCAGATTTCACACCAAAAGATACGTAACCAAATATACATATGACCTTGGAAGTTATTTCGAGCTTTAGTCAACCAAATGTCGCATGTCACTGTCGCAATTTTGGAAAAAACTGTCACCATACTGGAAAAACTGTCACCACTCAATCAAATGTCACCTGTTACTATACTAGAATGTCATCTATTGACAGTGCTGGGACTAGATAGTTTTGAAATTATCTAGATAAATATAATAGAAAACTGAAATAAAATTATCTAAATTTATTATTATTATTATTATTAGTCTTTATTGTTCTTTCAGTATACATACCATGAACAAGCAAAGCAATGCGTGAGCAGTGTTGTTCCCTAATACAAACAATCATGCTAAAATACATATACAAAAGTAAAAAAAAAACATCAGATCACATTAAATACATTAAAATACCAACAAATACAAAACAAACAACGCAGCACCTAGCAACTGGCACAATGCACAGAGCGCATGAGTAAAGTCACCCCCACCCCAGTCAAACAAACATTTAGCAAACATCAAAACAACCACCGCTTCCGAAGCATTTTGTATCAGCCTTCGATCAATGGCTGCCTTATTCGTTCATGCAAAAGGATCTCAATTTCATAGCCTGAGATAGAAAGTTGTAGATCGTCCGCGCCTGTCTTTCCGTTGGTCTCCGCAAGGCAGAGTGCCAGTCCCGTTCGGCAAAATCTCGCGTAATGTTCTTTCTGAGGCTTTCGTACAAAGGGCAGTCAAACAACAGATGGTTGACTCCCTCCAGCTGTTTCCTATTGCACAATGTGCAGATCTCATCTTTTATTATGTATGAGCTATTGTTCACATACAAAACCAGACCCCTACTGTTGATCGTACGTAGTTCTGCTAAGCACCGTTTTACTTTCAGGGAGAGATTAAGGTTGAGATAATAAATATGATCCCCTAAGTTCGAGATCAAGAACTTATAATCTGAAGCGTATATGCTTAGCAATGCTTTATTCCAGTCTTCCACCGCGCGGCACTGACTATATTTATCACAGATGTTTTCAATTATCACATTATTTATATTGCTCAACTCTTCGGTATCACAGAGACTATCACTACTCAGCAGTTCACCAATAAGCCGTGTATACCAGTTATTATCCGCATTGTTCCCTGGTGCAGCGTGAAGCGTCAAAAATCTGTTCAAAGCTCTATGCGGGTACCTATTTGGACTCATTTTCTGAATTCTCTCTATCAATCTCAGAGCCTGCTTGATGACGATACACCCAATGCTCATCACTTTTGCTTCTAATCTTACCACGTAGTCTGGTGTTGAGCGCTGTAGGTACAGAATGTTTTTGATAAAACTGGTTTGAATTAGTTCCACCTCGTTCAGTTGCCTTAGTCCCCATATGCTACTTCCATACGAGAGAGTCGGCAGAACTATGCTGTGAAATAGCTTTTGTATGACACACCAGTTGTGAATCTTTTTTGAGCCCACCAATCGTGTTATTCCAGCGGCAGATATTCTAGCTTTTTGGAGTCTATCCAACATTGCTTGTCTGAACATCCCGTTCGAGCTAAACTTCACTCCCAAATAGACATAATTGTTTACCACCTCGACCGGTGCCTCTCCAAAGTGAAAGCTCATTTTAGTTCTAGTTGTCCCTCTGGAAAAAATCACAATTTTGGTTTTAGATGTGTTCACAATCAAATGGTTTGCCAAACAGTAACTTTTCAGGCTTTTCAGAATAGACTTCATCTGGGAAGGAGAGTCAGCAAAAAAAACTATATCGTCCGCGTACTGCAGAGAGACCACATTGGCACCTCCATCCAATGACACTCCTGTGATTCCATTTTCTGTGAGGTATTTCTCTAAACCGCTTATGAACAATGCAAAAAGTAGCGGGCTCAGCGATTCTCCCTGCAGTTATCTAAATAGATACAGATAATAGATCAAAAAGATGATTTTACGGAAGCTTACTCACTGAGTACCGAGGTGTATTCAAGTACCTACTTTACAAAAATTGTTAACTACCTGTCAACCAAGGGTTACTTACCTACCCGCACCTCTGTTCCCCTACTGGGTTAAGGGACTCAAAGTGCCGGTTATTGAGCTATGAGTACCTTGAAGATAAAATATTTCCGAGATTTTTTCAGAGCTGTCCTACATTCCTGAAAAAAAAACTTGACTACACGTGGTGGCTTTGGAACAGCCTGTATAATAGCGAAAAATTGCAAAGCTATGTTTGTTCACATCAAAATGTATTCATTTTATCATTGTCCAATGTTTCTAATAACTATGATTTTGACTTAGACAGTTGCCTTGGGCTATTTCACACAGAAATATCATTTTCCAAAGCTTTTTCCCGTTTTCACAAAGTCACAGAGTTATTTTATTTGTTGAGATGTTGCATGTCAAAGCTTGATGTGACGAAACGTGCTATTACACAGAAAAAAATGAGCTATGATCAGAATAAAGCTTTGAGTTGGTACTTTATTCATTCCAAGGTATGGAAATAGTTATCTCTATCAAACAAAATAGAAATAACTGGAATTGGAGCCGTATTTTAGTCATGACAACATTTTTCGTTAGACATTGCGAGCTTTTGAAATTAAATTTCTTCATGATGCACGTTTTGGAACAAAACTACGGTGTGACTTTGTAACATCGATAGAAACTTCTGGTGTATGAAATTCTTATATAAAATAGTTCAATTGAACAATCTATGTTGAAATTGTGATAATAGGTGGTTTCAACCACAATGGGAATGGAGCTAGAACAGAACAATTGCAGGAAGTTTGAATCAATCAATCAAATTTTTTAAAGCGTGATTGAGTCTCTGAGGTCATAGGGAAAATCTCAAAAAATCAACAATAAACCTTGCAGAGTCGATTATGGTACATGGGTGCCATCAATGTCATGTAACTTAGTGATGCAGAAATTCAGGAAAAAGGAAGTTTAGGGACCTTTAGATTACTTACCAATGCTCAGACAATAGTGTCTGCGATCGAGGACCACATGTTCCGTGTACAGCCGCAGTTTAAATTGGCAGTGCTGTATTTGATTGACTCTATAATGAAAAACGTTGGAGCAGATTACATCCATATTCTCCAAAAGAACATCGTCAGGATTTTTTGCCGCAGCTACAGAGAGGTAAGCGATATTCACAATCATAAGGACCCACACCGAGGAGTTGACCACCTGAGAAAAATGTGTACACCACAATTGCTAGAAAATTGTCACAATTTCCAGAAATTCGCTCACAATCACAATTGACAAGTGGTTAACCCCTCACCCACACCTTGTTTTTTTCTTCATTTTATTTGGGTTTTTGTCCTCCATGAAATGTTGTTTTTTCCAAACTACTAGTATTATACAGCTGTAATCAAGATTTTGTTTCTGTTTCACAGATGGACGCACAGGACAGACTGAAAATGTTCAAGCTGCGTCACACGTGGAATGAGTTGCTGTCAGCCAACAAGCTGTTCGCAATTGATGTACAGATCAACTTGATTGATCAGAAGTGGCTCATAGCAGCTGAGTTGCCTGGAAATTTCCGCAATGAAGCTTATAAACCAGAAAATTCTGTCACAGTACAAAACAAAAGGAATCCCGTTGATGAAAAGGATGAACACGAAGGAATGAATTTCACAAACGCAGCTCCGTCTGGAAACTTCCCCTGTGTCCGGCCAAGAACGTGGAACCAAGAACAAAATCAAAGACGGAGACCTGATCAGTTCCTCAGCCATCAAACCCGATATAGAAGCAAGAAACCGTTTCATCGACGCCCATTAAGAAAACAAAGACGAGTGAACGGAGTTTCCTGCAGTCAAAATAAATTCCAAAACACCACAGGAGTTCCAGACGGAACCATCCATGCATTTTGTAGCAGACCAGGATTTTGAAATATGATCATTATAAATTGGTAGAATTAGATATTGATCGAATAATGTATTGTTTGTCTATGTTCATGAATTGCGAATAAACGAATTGATCAATTTCATGATGGTTTTACTTATTATTTTGGCATCAATGCCAGTGTCAAACTCCATGAAAACAGGAAACAGGGAGTATTATAGCGCGGCAAACATAGCAAAAATATTGCCCAAACCTCAGAAAAATTGAATCATGAAATTCTATGACTGATTGACACAGAATTTCATCCTCTACAACATATTATTATCCAAAGTCCCAAGAAATCCCCTTATTGGCTTTTTCTATAATCGGTTTCAAAGTACAGCACGTTCACAGAAACCATATTCCAAGACAATTTTCTGTTTTTGTCGCTATCATTTCACTGTTATGATTCAAATTATTTTGACATGTTTGGTATCATTTCTGACCAAATCGCACATCCTGATTCTAAAAATTATAATAAAATTTTGATAGAGACGTGTTTGAAGACTTTATCAGAAAAAAAAACATTATTTTTTTACCCTTAAAATTGATGTTTTGTAATTCTAGTTCCATCATTGCCCAATGTTTCTAATAACTAGTATTTTGACTTGGACAGTTGCTTTGGGCTATTTCACACACAAATATCATTCTCCAAAACTTTTTCCCGTTTTCACAAAGTCACAGAGTTATTTTATTTCTTGAGATGTTGCATGTCAAAGCTTGATGTGACAAAACGTGCTATTACACAGGAAAAATTGAGCTATGGTCAGAATAAAGCTTTGATTTTGTACTTTATTCATTCCAAGGCATGGAAATAGTTATCTCTATCAAACAAAATAGAAATAACTGGAATTGGAGCCGTATTTTAGTCTTGACAACATTTTTCTTTAGACATTGCGAGCTTTTGAAATTAAATTTCTTCATGATGCACGTTTTAAGACAAAACTACGGTGTGACTTTGTAACATCGATAGAAACTTCTGGTGTATGAAATTCACATATAAAATAGTTCAATTGAACAATCTATGTTAAAATTGTGATAATAGGTGGTTGCAACCACAATGGGAATGGAGCTAGAACAGAACAATTGCAGGAAGTTTGAATCAATCAATCAAATTTTTCAAAGCGTGATTGAGTCTCTGAGGTCATAGGGAAATCTCAAAAATTCAGCAGTAAACCTTGCAGAGTCGACTCTGGTACATGGGTGCATTCAATGTCATGTAACTATGTGATGCAGAAATTCAGGAACAAGGAAGTTTAGGGACCTTTAGATTACTAGTCCGGGGGCATAGGGTCAAAAAAGGCTTGGCCGTGTGCAGCTTCGTGAAGATATATAGGGATATGTCCTAATCGATTCCTGGGCGATCAAGGACCATGAAAAATTATGGTGGAATATTGACATCTGCTGCAGGCAAATATGGTGGAGGCGCCAAAATGGGCTTCATCTGATGATAAGAAACTGGCTGTAGCTCGTTTGTTTTTAAACGGATTTCAACATCGGGAACATCATTTTGTAGACAAAAAAATTCTCTTCTCATTTCATGCCTAAATTTACAAACGTCATTTCGGGAAACTGTCAAAATTGTCTCCATAAGATATGCTAAATTCCGGCCTTTTTTCAAGGTTATCTGATATTTTTGAAACTTGGCAGTATCATAGATCTTGAGGTGCCCTTTCCGAATTTCCACTTTTCCACTTCGTATATTTGCCGTTTTTGCCGCAATATTGGAAAGATGGCGCCTGAAAAACAGTTTTTTGTCAATATCTTCATTTCAGTCAATGTGAGGTAGAAGCGTTTGTATGCGAATGGAAGCTTATTCAATTCTCTACAATTTGACACTTTACTCGTGTGCGTGCTATTTCCGGTTCTTGGGTTATGGCTTCCAGAGCTCCCTGAAGCATCAACTTTTGTCATTCAATCAGCATGTCAAGTTGGGCTTAGCTCCACGTGGCAGTCAAATTAACCATAAATAATGATAAATTGTCAGCCACAGACCATTGATATTCAGAAAATTGATCATGGTAACGGTTGCTATGCAACTACAGGGTGAACTCTGAGGGAAAATTGACTTTGAGAAGGTGTAGCTTGAGAACCGTAGGTCGCACATGAGTGATCCATATGTCAAATCATAGAAAATTCAATAGACCTTCACTCTTGATATGAATTCTAAAATTTTATGACGAATTTCCAAAAAAAAATCGAAAATATGTTTTTTTAGGCGCCAGTTTCTCAAAATTATGGCTAGAACAGCAAAGATACAAAGTGGAAAAGTGGATATTATGAATGATGACCCCAAATTTCATCATAATAATGAGTGTCGAATGTATCTGATATCCTTCAAATGCTATATTACCTTTATTTCTTTTTAAAGTCAGTTTGCTTCCACAGTTCACCCTGTAATTACACAAATAACATCACCATGATCGATTTTCTAAATTTTTATTATCTATGGTTAATGGCCAAGAGCTATTGATGGGTTATTTGCCTACTACATGACGGTGGTATCAATTTAACATGCTGATTGAATGCCGAAAGTTGATGCTTCCGGAAGTTCTGAAAGCTCTAACTCAAGAACCGTAAATCGCACATGAATGACTGATACGTCAAATTGTAGAGATTGGAATGGGCTTTCCTCCACATGCACACATTTCATTCTTGAGTCAGTTGAATTTAAACCTTGCAGAGTCGATTATGGTACATGGGTGCATTCAATGTCATGTAACTTGATGATGCAGGAATTCAGGAGCAAGGAAGTTTAGGGACCATTAGATTACTGCTCCTGCTTGCTTCATGTAGAATGTTGAGAAAATCTGCTCACCGGTTTTTTTCATAAGGAAGCTCCAAAAAAGTGTTCCTTTAAAATTTTGTGCGTTTGTATATTTTTCACCATTCTCCGCACAGACATGGAGAAATCTAGATTCTAGGAAGATCATCAACATAACTATCAGTTTCAATTTTTTCTTTGCCATGTGGATAACATTCGAAAATTTCAAGAGCATGCGCGAATATTTCACACCTTTCAATTTTAAGTTGACTCACCACGTGGAATCCCTAAATGACAGGTGATGTGGTTTTCACTCATGAATGATATTTGACATTAAAATCCGAGAAACGGGAGGCCAGGCGGCGTGAAATTTTGAATATCTGACAATTTAGCATAGAGACGCCATATTGAAAATAATTGACGCTATATTTTTTTCTATTATAAGTTGGCTTCACTCATGTTGGTAGTCATATCCCTAAATGTCACCAGATTTTACACCAAAAGATACGCAACCAAATATACATATGACCTTGGAAGTGATTTCGAGCTTTAGTCAACCAAATGTCGCATGTCACTGTCGCAATTTTGGAAAAAACTGTCACCTGTCAATGTCACCATACTGGAAAAACTGTCGCCTGTTACTATACTAGAATGTCACCTATTGACAGTGCTGGGACTAGATAATCAGTAAAATTATCTAGATATAGATAATAGATGAAAATAGTATGAAATTCCTAATAAGTCTACTTACTATAACCAGAAATTTGATAAATAAATAATATAAATAAATGTTTTTCTCCTTATCGGCACTTATCGCGGCCATAGGAGTTTATATGCCTTTATTAGTATCAATTATACAGTTGAAAAATCCATTTTACGACACAACAACCAGACTTCCATTACCGGGAATCGAACCCGGAACTCCACTTTGCCGAGCAGGTACGCATCCCACTCGACTAGTGGGCCGTCGAGTGGGAATTTGATAACGCAATAACTAAAGCTCTGATCCAAGTTTTGAATAGAGCTACAGAATGGAGCCTATCTTGCGACCCCAGATGTGTAAACAGAGCAAAAACATAGTAAGTCGACTTACTATGTTTTTCAATTGTACGGCAGAGCTGTGCACAAGTTTTCAAAGGTACGTAATGATTTTGTGATTTTGATGAGTGCTTCCGTTTTCACTCGTAGTGAAGTAGGTATTACCACAGAATAGTAATAAGTGCTTGGCACAGAAGCATCACTTGAAAAGGATATCAAAAATATGAGCGAGATAGAAGTGCACTACTGATTTAAAAGGCCCATCGTGTGTCCTCGGCACACTCGTGAGGCTTCGTCGCTGTGTGCGACGGCATTGGCGGGTTCGCGCCCGCCGAAGCTATGACAGTTGTCATGTGTCATTTATGCGTTGCTTTCCGTAGCCTCCGTGTTGATTGTTGACAAGATTCTAACCTCAAATAAAACCCGTGTCTGTGTTTCACCTCACCTGTTGAACGTTGAACTTCTTTTCGCGGTTTTGTGGTGGTGATAAGTGTGGCCATGGCTGACGCGGATCCTCCACCTGCAAAGAAGAGAAAATGGGGCACCGCTTGCGCGTATGTGGGTTGTGGGTATAAATTTTATTCCGACACCAAAGGCGCCCGACGGCGTTTCTTCCGATTTCCACAAAACAAAACAGTGTATGTATGCCTTGCACTTTTGTCTAATTAGCACTATTGTTGCTGTGCGGTGGTATGAAGAGTGATGTGATTTTTTTTATTTCAGGAGTGATATTTGGATCAGAAATTGTGGTCGCGATGATCTGCTTGGGAAGGAGCCAGAAGAATTGTTCAATAGTTTTCGGCTGTGTTCCATACATTTTGAAAATGAAATGTTTTATAGTTCAGAGAGAACCAGGCTTTTGCCCAGCGCCGTACCCAAGAAATATGTATGTGCAACTCAGACAGCAACAACAACCACCCATGATCTTCCATCACCGAGCTTTACAAAGGAAGGGTCTGGTCATGATGCTAGTGAAAAACCACCCTTGAAAAAAATTGAAATATTACAGGACATTATAGGTAGGTACTTTCGAACTCACAACATCATTTGTGAAAAACAAGTGTATAATAATTGTAATTCACTTTTCTAGTTCACCCCGTGGCAGTGGCTAGTGGCCATCTGGTTGTTCAAACAGAAGATCATCCAGTGACAGGCGGAAGCAGTTCTGTCCCGAGTCCTATGATCTCCCCAGTTGGAATCCAGACACCCAAATCTCTGAGCGGGAAGACACCGAGGAAACTCAAGTTATTTGACAGAATCATCAAACTACAGGAGGAAAATGCCAGTTTGAAGAAAGAAATTGAAAAAATGCAATCTGAAAAAAATTCCGAGCTAGGCATCAAAGACTTTACATTGCTGTGTGAAAAATTTTTGTATCCTGAGTTGTCCCGGTTTGTTAAAGCCCAAATCACTCTTATTGATAAAGATCCTCATGGACGACGTTACTCTGACGATTTCAAAAAATTTGCCCTATCTTTATGATTCTTGGGACCAAAATGTTACAAAATGTTACAGAAAACATTCATTTTGCCATCGAAAGCGGTTTTGGAAAGATTTGTCAAAAAAGTTCAATTCACCACAGGTATCAATGAAAACCTTTTCAAATTTTTGAAACTAAAAGTAGATAAAATGACCATTGCTGACAGGGTTTGCATAATATGTATTGATGAAATTCATCTAAAGAGGAACTTGTTTTACAATTATGGTTATGATGAAATCATAGGTTTTCACGATACCGGGGAGAGAAAAACCTCGGCACCAGCAAGTTCAGCTGCTGTAATAATGGCTAGAGGTATTTACAGCAACTGGAAACAGCCATTAGGATACCTATTCACAGAAACCAGCTGTAGAGGGGATGAAGTAAAAGACATTTTAGACAAATACATTCGTCAACTAACAAATATTGGATTAGATGTGACAATGGTTATCACAGATCAAGGTTCCAATTTTGTGGAGTTGGCAAAGTTACTGGGAGTGACGGCAGACCAAACCAAGTTCATACTCGGTGGAAAACAATTACTATTTTATTATGACCCGCCACATTTAATGAAGTCGATTAGAAATAATCTCATGACTTACCATTTTCAATAGGATAACAAAAAAACTTCTTGGGAATTTATCATGGCTTTTTTTACTAATGATAGTAAATTTAATGATAGATTAGCTCCCAAGCTCACCAAGGCCCATTTGGAGCCCAACAGTTTCCAAAAAGAAAAAGTTAAGTTTGCTACACAAATTTTAAGTGGTACTGTTGCTGCAGCTATGACATCCTATATACACTTTAAATATTTCCCAGAAAGTGCCACCCCTACAGTGGAATTTATTTCGCACTTCAACAAACTATTTGACATTTTCAATTCGTCGAACTTGAAAAGTTTAAAATCATACAATAAGCCATTCCAAGCACAGGAAAATTATGTCTCTTTTTTAGAAGAAACGCTGGCTTTTCTGAAAAAACTAACAGTCGTCAATAAAAGTGGCAAAGAGATGACTAATTACATCAAATGTCTAACAGGCTGGCAAATAAGCATCAGCTCATTACTGCAACTGTACGACTACCTGAAAGAAAAGTATCAAATGAAATTTATTTTAACAAGGCGGTTAAATCAAGACTGCCTTGAAATTTTTTTTGGTAGTGTGAGGCAACAAAGTGGTAATTGCATAAACCCTACACCAATTCAATTTTGCAGAGTTTTCAAGAAACTGTTTTTGATGCGGTTCCTGCACACGGAGGGCATGAATTGCTTCGAAGACTTTGATCAAGTTCTAGCAGATTTGTCTTCCTTTCACGAGAAACAAAAAACGTTGCCTTCTTTAAGTGAACACACTCGTAAACCTTTTCAGGTGAATATTTGCGACTATAGAGACATGACCTTGCCAGAACAAAACGCCTTCAAATATGTTGCGGGCTACCTCATAAACTCGTGTTTGAAGGTACACAGCTGCGAGACCTGCAAAAAGTTTGCAAAAGACGATGCAGTACTTGACGATAGCAACATTTTTTTACACTTTAAAGCGTACTCCACGCGCGTTTCTGCATTTGGTGGTTTGAAAACTCCGCATGAGTCATTTTATAATTATATATACGCCCTGGAAACCATGTTTTTCGGAAATTTTGAGAAGTATGCAACAGATGTGGGTGTTGGGAAAACATTATATTTGTTAGGGAAAAACATCACAAGTTTCAGTCATCCCTGTGAGAAGTTCCCGTTAGATTTTTTGATGAAGTTCTTTATTAGATTCAGAATATTCTATGTAATGAAATTTACAAATAGAGATTTCACTGACAAGACTAAGAAAAATAGGCGACTTCATATTTTTATGAACTTGTAAATACCTAATTAAGTACCTATTGACAATATTATAAAATTGTATTTTTTTCTAATTATGTACTTTGATTAAATAATATTTTGACCTGGATGATTTCTTTCTATATTTTTCCAATTCCTTTTTGATAAGGTAAATATTCATTTGAAGATATTGCCCAATGCAATGAAAATTAACTTGGGCGTTTGCTTTGACTTTTTCAAAATTTCACGATTTGCTTAATTTCACACAAACACTTTATTTTCTTGTTTACGGTATTATTTGTATAAGAAACAATAAACTTATTTATTATCAATTTTACACAAACGATGGATCTTATTCCAGTGGCTCTTGCATCAAAGCAATATTGTAATTTTTACAATTTGCACGGCCCATGTGAGGAGGCCTCCAACCTCCATGATGACGCGCTGCAACTGCACGAGTAGTCGTTGCTAGAAAATGAAAGTTTTCAATTAATCCATGATTAATCTGCACAAACAAAATTATACCAACCGGTCTCGTCAATCAGATTTACATCTGAGTCGCATATGCATTTTGTTTTGAGTACACTGCTGGACAAGAGCTGGTTTTCATCGAACTATGAAACATTTCATTATTTCATAACCGAAAACTGTTGAACAATAACTAATTGTTTTGGATCCTTTCCAAGCAGATCATCGCGACCACCAATTCCTGATCCAAATGCGACCCCTGAAATAAAAAAATAATTATTCATACATCACTTTGCACACCACATAAGTACCAATAGTGGTGCAAATAAAGCTGATTCCAAGGCATACATACACTGCTTTGTCTTGTCCAAATCGGAAGAAACGACGTCGGGCGCCTTTACTGTCAGAATTAAATTCGTTTTCACAACCCACATGCGTGCAGGTGGGGCCCCATTTTCTTTCTCCTTTGTAGAAGAGGTGGATGATTCGCCTCAGCCATGGCCACACTTATCACCGACACAAAACAGTAGAAAGGAGTTCAGTAGGTGAAACACAGACACAGGTACAGTTGAGGTTAGATTCTTGTCAACAAACGACACAGAGAGCAAGGATGTCTATACATAAACTGGATAAGAAGCTTGGCCGTTTTTGACGTAAATAGGTGAAGCTGAGATTTGACACTAATGCAGGGCATTGTGCAGGACTGGGGACCGACCTTGAGGACTGAGGACTGTCAATTAAAACATGGGCTGTCGTCATTTTGACGTTTTCGGGTTCCGCTGGTGGGAATTTACTGTTGAATATTAAACTGACTTCCACTTAACATGGAACAAAACGTGTACCAGGGCTACTTCTCTGAATCAAGAAGAAACAGAAGCTGTGGCCACATGCAGTGGATGGATGGTGGGTGAACTTCGTGAAGTGATAAGTTGCTGGGAACGGGAATGAACGGAGGCAACTCTTTCGAGCAGGCCAAGATTCACAAAGGATCTATCGAGCCCTGGTGAGTCCACAGCTTCACATATAAGGGCTCTCACGCAAGTTAGCAACATTACAGGTCAGCAGCAGCATTTGCCACACTATCGCGGACAGTGACATTTCTTGAAGAGGGTCTGGGAGCATCTCTATTGCGACCTGAAGTGAAGATGCTTCAAGAAGGTTCATAAGTTGTTGAGGATAAGGCAAGATTTGTAGCAATATTTGAAGCGAAGAGAAGGGTAGTGAATCGACGCTTCATCCTCATCATTAATATCTAGTTGATAATACCAAGAAAAAAAAAGGAAATAAAGGCGGAAATGTGTTGTATTTACCAAAGATGTAATTAGTCGTCGCGGTACGAACCTAAAATCGTCCAAGTTCTGCACTTCTAACGATTTCGATTATTTTCGGCACAGATGATCATTGGACCTATTCAAGCGTTTTGACCCGCAGCACCACCAAATTTGCCTCTCAGGAACGGAGGGGTGGGGGTATCTTCAGAATTTGAAGCTCCAGGTCTGGTATGGTCCAATGAAGACTCACAAAGGCAAGTGGGTAGTCATTTTCGAATGATTTTTATTCTCCGATATCGATTCTCACGTGAAAAATGAGTTGCGCAATCACTTGACAAAGATAATTGGTAATAATAAGAGATAAAGATGAAATCAAGTGGTCATCTACTGAACTCTGTAGAAACTTGTTTTTTTGTGATAAATACATGAAACTTGGTAGGGCTGTTCATTATTACTTACTTTCCAAATATGAAGGGAGCACCACGCGTTCCGACGCATGACGTCGCGACGCAATATCAAAAAACATAGTGGTCGTCATTTCCAAAATAGTCGATATATTATCATGATTATTTGATTTCTTTTATCAAACCATATGCTTTCGAGATTCAATAACATATTTCTGTCGACTTTGGGAAACGGTGGGCTACCAGTGGTAAGTCAGGTGTCTGCTAGAGGGAACTGTGAGGTTTCTTTACCCCCAAATTTCCACGGTCAAAACCTTCGGATAAAACTATTTTTAAGTTTGTCCATACGGATAATTAAGTCATCTGGTCAACATTCTCCATGTTTCGTCCTTCTAAGGACTCCTCAGTATGGTTTATACAGATTTCGCAACCGCGCGAGATCATTTAGACTACCTAGTAAAGTAACCGATTTTGGAATACCGTTTTGTTTGAAATGGGTAAAAAAGGAGTAAATGCAATTTCTGCGATTCTAGTGTTAGGGTATGAATTAAGTCAGCCGAATATGAATGAAGTAAATACATCTGAAAAAAGCACCAATATAAAAATCTTGAACTCCACTTAGCCCAAAAGATGGTTCGGTAATGTGGAATACCCCTATATTCGAATGTGGACAACTGCATTCTCATTTCTCTGCGAAAAAGAAAAGGGTGTTCCACATTTGGTCCGATATTCCACAATGATAATAAAATCAATGAAGCCCGCTAGTCGAGTGGAATGCGTGAGCGCTCGGCAAATGGAGCTTCCGGGTTCGATTCTCGGCACAGTGCTTTGTGCTATAGAAACAAAGTTTCTCAGCTTGTGATATCAAATTGGGAATCAAATTCAGCAAACTCCTATGACATAAGAAATGCCGATAAGGATAAAAACTTACAAATAAAGAAACAATAATGGTTCAATCATTTGATACAGTCTCATACAAAGCGATTTCTCTGTTCCAGTACGGTGACATCGATATAACCAGGCGATTATTCGTTATAATAATTGATAGTTTAGTTTGTAAGAATTGTGTAACCGAGTATGTACCTAATATGGTACAGAATTAAAGATCACTTTTTTCCAGTAATCAAAAGTACCTTTCTGAGATCCTTTCATTTGATCGCTAGATTTGTATAAACATACTGAGGAGTCCCTAGAAGAACGAAACACAAGAAATGTTAACCAGATAACATATTCGTGTGTACAGACTTCAAAATAGTTAGTTTTATGCTCGGTTTTATCCGAAGATGTTGACCGCGGAAATTTGGGGGTGGAGAAACCTCACAGTTCCCCTTACAGGCACCTGGTTTACCACTGGTAGCCCACCGTTCCCCCAAATCGACAGAAATATGTTATTGAATCTTGAAAGCATATGGCTTGATGAAATAAGAAATCACAGAAATTATCTGTTCTGGAAATGGCGACCACTGTTTTTTGATATTGCGTCGCGACGTCATCCGGGGGACGCAATTTGGGGGTGAAGAAACCTCACAGTTCCCTCTAGCAGACACCTGATGTACCACTGGTAGTCCACCGTTTCCCAAAGTCGACAGAAATATGTTATTGAATCTCGAAAGCATATGGTTTGATGAAAGAAATCAAATAATCATGATAATATATCGACTATTTTGGAAATGACGACCACTATGTTTTTTGATATTGCGTCGCGACGTCATGGTGCTCCCATGCAACGCGTGGTGCTCCCTTCATATTTGGAAAGTAAGTAATAATGAACAGCCCTACCAAGTTTCATGTATTTATCACAAAAAAACAAGTTTCTACAGAGCTCAATAAATGACCACTTGATTTTATCTTTATCTCTTATTATTACCAATTATCTTTGTCAAATGATTTCGCAACTCATTTTTCACGTCAGAATCGACATCAGCGGATGAAAATCATTCGAAAATGACTACTCACTTGCCTTTGTGGGTCTTCATTGGACCATACTAGACCTGGAGCTTCAAATTCTGAAGATACCCCCACCCCTCCGTTCCTGAGGGGCAAATTTGGTGGTGCTGCGGGTCAAAACGCTTGAATAGGTCCAATGATCATCTGTGCCGAAAATAATCGAAATCGTTAGAAGTGCAGAATAATTTGGTGTACCGCTACGACTAAATACTTAATTAAAGTATTGATATAAAGGAGTATAAATAAACATGTCATAAATAATTAGTATTATTGTTGAAATCATCAATTTAAGACCGAGATTCAGTGCGTGGCACGCACCTTGATAGGTACACACTTGCTCTTAGAGCCCCTGAGCTCGCACTAGACCTAGAAATTGTCTCGCCAATCCGTATCTTGTTTAGTGTAGAATTATCTACACAAGACTCTGCAACTTTGTCAGAGCGCGTCCGCCCATTTGCTTCAAGGTTCTGGTGACCCCACAGAAACTGACTCCGAAGCTGACGGAACCACCATCCAACTGGTCGGCTCACCGACGCACATCCAGTGAACCCAGAAATCGCCTTGTCAATTTGCATCTTGTTAAGCATAGAATTTTCTACATAAGACTCTGCAAGCTTGTCGGAGCGCCATCCGCCCATTTGCTTCAAGGTTCTGGTTCTGGTGACCCCACAGGAACTGACACACATACTGCACACGTGGCGGGCATGACGTCGAGAGAAAACGCCTACAAAACAGGAGAAGGAGATCGAGATCGATGCTGTGAATCAATTTCGTTCGATGAGTCTGATGCTGGATTGCTGACAATGACGCAGAAATGACGCTTGATGTCGTTTTGTGAAATGTCATTATTGCAGGGCAAGGCGTCCGATTATGATGCAAGATGGCGGCCAAGCTTCCTATCCAGTTTATGTATAGACATCCTTGACAGAGAGGGATGCATAAATGACATATGACAACTGTCATAGATCCGGCAGGCGCCAACCCGCCAATGGCGTCGCACACATTGACGGAACATCACGAGTGTGCCGAGCAGAGACGATGGGCCTTTTAAATCAGTAGTGCACAAGGTCACTGGCGGTGGACCGAAAACATCAAAGGAGCCGAACGGAGTGCGGCTTCTGTGCGAAGCACTTATTATTATTCTGTGGTATTACCTTACCGTAACCTGCATGCTTAGTAGATACACCCAACCTCAAAGTTTCGAATCACCATAGAAGTGGTGAAAATAGGGTACCGGAGGAACTTCAATATTTCACCATTATCAGACTATCAAGTACACCTAAGAGAACCCAACCCATTTAAAGAAAATAAAATAAACTTTTCCAAGACCTCAATTTATTACAGGGATTTTAACATTTTGCGTGACGTCACAATCAACTCCATAAGTGCCGCGCGTTGAACAAACACAGCATGCGAGAGATCGCATAAGAGGAGTAGAGATGGCTCGAGAGATGTAGATATAGAGTAATTATGACGTCATTAGCATTTTTTAGCGCTGCGGTTTTCGCCATAAATCATATTAAAAAATCTAGTTTCATTAAAAAAAAAATCGAGTCCGGTAGGGTCGGCCTACCCTATTAGAGTAGGTAGATCAGAGTGTTTCAGTTTTAATCTGCCGCACCCGCACCTTCTAGGGGATGATAGAAAATCGGAATCGAATCTTTTTGCCGCCTATCTTTTACGCCACTGAACATTTTTCAAAACCTATCAAACTGTTAGGATCCTTATTCAATTTATATAAAAAAAAGATGTCGTTGGAAATAAAAAATAACTGGAATGGCCGTTTTCTCTTCATGTTAATACCTATCTACCTATAGTTATCTATAACCTATGCTTGGTTAAGAATATACGAGAATATATTAAATTTTATGATAGTTGATTTATTATAAAGATATTTATTCATTGTTATAATCTCACGACCGCGCCATGTTAATAGTTAATCAGGATGAGTATTGTATACTACTGTAGATAAATATTAAATCAATTTATTAGAGTTAACCTTTTTTCAGAAAATGGAATTGATGATTTCGGAACGTTGCAGCTGCTTGTGCGAGACGGAGCACAATTTGAAAAGCTTTGCCCGTTATTGGGCACAAGATACAAAATCAAGTCTGCTCTGGAAGTTGAAGCGAAGTCCACTTCAACAATTGTGAAAAACGATTATCAGCAGCAGCATCAGCAGCAGCAGATGCAGCAGGAGCTGTAAGTATAATATTCATTGATTGAAACGCAATTTAGATTTAGCTTCTCATTAATAACTTCAAGATCAACGTTTATTTCTTCGATTCCCATATACGAAGTCGTACCGCCAGTACTGCCAGTACAGTAAGTGTTTTTTTTTTAATTATAAATCTATTCGTGTAGAAACTAACATGTTCATTTCATTCAAGTAGGTTATACAGGGTGATTCACCACCAAATGGACATAGCTTAAGGGTAGGTCCAGTTTCTCCAGGCGAACCAGGATCTGAATTCTAAATTTCTATAAAGTTGTTCGTTTCGAAGCTACAGGGTGATTCATGTATTTCGTAGAATTTTTTGACAAGCTGTATCTTCAGAACGACTTGATGAATTCGATTGAAATTTTGTAAGTTTATTCTTCTATTGACAGCTGACACATCGCCTTATCAAACAGTTGAAAATTTCCAGGGCCGCCTTTGGAAAAAAAACTTCAAAGCTTTTTTCAAAAAAAGACATTCTGTATGCATATTTTTCAAAATTCAGTTTCATATTCAGAAACCATATGAAACATGCTAACAATATCGCAAAAAAAATTGCTTGGCACCATTGAGCTGTCAATAAAATTTTGATGATCCTGAAAATTTTTGAGGTTATGATTTTTGACAAATTGCTAATTCGAAATATTTGCAAATGATCTATTATGGCCTTGAATTTCAGCCGTTTCGTCAAAAAAATTGAAAATTTTTTTTTCGGGTTTTTTAGGTTTCAAAAAAAAATTTCATCAGAATTTAAAAAAAAATTTGTTACGTTCCTCAACTTCACTTCTATCCCACATTGAGCTGAAATTGAGGTACGTGACATAAATTTTTCGAAAATTTTGCTGAATTTTTTTGTTGCACCTAGTTAGTTACTGAAAAACGTTGAAATTTTTTTATATTTTTTTTTGACAAAACGACTGAAATTCAAGGCCATGATAGATCATCTGTAAATATTTCAAATTATCAATTCACAAAAAATCCTAACCTTAAAAATTTTCAGGATTATCAAAATTTTTTGGCAGCTCAATGGTGCCAAGCAATTTTTTTTGCGATACTTATAGAATGTTTTATGTAGTTTCTGAATGTGAGAAAAAAATTTGGAAAAATATACATACAGAACGTCTTTTTTGAAAAAAACTTGAAAGTTTTTTTTATCAAGGCCGGTCCTGGAAATTTCGAACTGCTTGATTAGGCGATGTGTCAATCATCAATAGTAGAATCAACTTACAAAATTTCAATCGAATCCATTGGATCATTCTAAAGATATGGCTTATTTAAAAAATTGACAAAATACATGAATCACCCTATAACTTCAAAACGAACAGCGTTAGAAAATTTTCAAAGCCAGATTCTGGTTTGCCTGGAAAAACTGGACCTACCCTCAGGCTATGTCCATTTGGTGGTGAATCACCCTGTATATAGAGTAGGTAGCATCACTAAAATCACTTTTAATAAATGTGCTCTTTTTTTAGCGCGTTCTCCTTCGAAAACACGGTTATACTCGTATGCTCGGTTGTCTGTGTGTCTGTCTGTAAGTAGTAAGTAGTATTTCAATAAATAAATAAATATTCATAACACTGTAACGTTTGGCTTTTTATCTTTTTGAGCTTAACTCAGCCATTAGCTCGCCATAAGTATCTAGGTAACTTTGTTATAAGTTGACCGATTTTAATGAAATTTTAAAAATACCTACCCACCTCTTATTATACAGGGTGAATCATTGATATGGGAAAGCTCGATTGCACCTACGCCGCGCCGTTAATGATATGGAAATCAACCAAACGGCACTGCAAATGGGAGGCCAAATTAGTTTGTGAAATTATTTTGCCCTATACAGGGTGTACCGTTTTTGCAGAGCCGCATTAAACTGAATTTTTTTGAATGGCACACCTGTATATTTTTACATATTTGGATTTGTCCTTCTTTAGGCAGCACGGATGAACCGCGCACGGATAATCGAGGTTCTACTGTACTTGTCAAAAAAAAACACACGGTAGCTAGATACTTGATTTTTGATTTTCTAGTAGTAGTAATAGTAATTGTAGTAAGGTTGCCCCCCCTTACTTTCTACATCCCTAAAAAATCATTTCAATTTTATTCCAGATGCCATGCTATCCCTGATGAAGACTTGCTCAATCAACCAAATTTAAATCGAGAAGTTTCATCTACTGCTAACAATGATTCCGACCTGATTCTTTCCGTCGAAGATCTGGCATGTCCTTTGAACTATCCTGGATTAAAAAGTCTTTTGGACCAACATGCGTTCGGGAAGGCTTTACAATCAATTTATTTGATTGAAGGAGAACTTGATACAATGTGCCAAGGGTATCTCTGCCAGATAATTGTATCGTTTTTTCTCAACGTAGAACCTTTTATGTGAGTATTCCTTATTTTGTTGTCTAAAATATTTCAGTAATACCAACTAACTTTTTCAGTCGTTTGAGTAATGAAAATCTGAGTTTTTTGGCAAACGAAATTGTCAAATTATTTCCGAATGAGAGAAAAGAAGTCTACTTTATTCCTCCCGTAAACAAACGAAAATCGAAGGATAACACATCAGGGTTCGCCAGAGGAAAATTGGTGGACAAGTACAGAAATCAATTAACCTTCCTGAGAAGAGCTCAGCTCTTGCCTTGTCGTTTGTCATCCACGCGAGCACCAGTTGTCAATGACTTCACCGAAGGTATAAACAATAGTTACACACACACACACACAGTATGAAGGCTCATATAAAATTTAAATGCATTTTTCAGAAGGAAATGTTGATGAATCTGTCCGTTTTCTGAAGAACAACTCCGAGCCCTGGGCCGAAGTACTCGAGAATTGGACGAATTGTTACAAGTACAGATGCCAAATCATTTCCAACGCGAAAACGGATCTGAATGAAATTTTGAAACAATTTCCAATTATATTAAACTCAGCTGGATATCAACTGGTTGGTGGTTTGTATTTTCATGTTTATGTTTTTTTTTCAAGTTCTAATTTCAGATCTCATCGGACTTTAAGCAGAAATTTCCGGAAAATTTTGAGCTGATCTATAAAAACTTTGAAGACGCCTGTTTGAAACTAGCAACAATTAGATTCAAAACTCTAGGTCCGGGAGATCTGATGCTACTCGATATTTTGAATCACGAATCGACCTCTGCAGGTACTTCCATTTTTCATCTTATTGACTTTCTACTAAGTAGGTATGTCATTTGTAATTTTCTAGATACCAAGCATTTTCTAATGTTGACATTGCTCTTTTCTTCACTGCCTTCAAAACAAGCTGCAAGGAAAGTCAAACATGCCGTATCAGCCCAAGATGTTAAGGACAGCGTTGTCATACACGTCACGGTAAGTTGAGTAATTTTTAATAGATTGATGTATACTAATTATTTTTTTTATAGGTCCCAGGAGATATCACTACAAAAGTGAGCAAAAGAGCGCAAGGCAACAAACATCCGATGCTGCCATTTGTGGTTGTGGAAGGGCCGTCACATCAAAACTTGAAAAACTTTTACGTAAGTTTTGCAGACAAATTATACCAAGTTCCGAACTTGTTGAAAGCGATAGACGTCTGTTTTACAATATACCACGTTCTGGTACTTAACTATCCTGCAGAATCCGAGCACATATGGCTGTTCATTCAGAGGGCAGTATACCTACTGAAAACAGAGTTTGACGCCATCCCAAATGTTATTGATTTGGCAAATAAAGTTAACTTGAGACAGGCTGAGACTCAGAAGTAAATTCGCCAATTCCTATTATTTTTTGTCCAGATTTGGTTTTTATTATTGTCAACGTTGTTTTCTTATTATTTCTTTTCTAATAATATTCTTTTGTTTATTTTGTTGTATTTCTTATAGTTTGAATATGTAACAACACCTTTTTTTTTGTTTTTGTTTATTCTTCCATATGTTTATTTGATCAACGATCACGCCAAACAGTATTGCGTAACAAAGTTTACTTGAGGCAAAGTGAGCCCTTGAAGTAAATTTACCAGTTCCTATTATTTTTAAGTTCAGATTTTATGTTACTAACGATTTGTTTGTTTGTTCCTAATATTTTGTGTGAAAATGAAAATTGATAGGTACCGGTACCCTTGTATACCTACCCAATCTATATTACTGTTTATTCGTTTATATAATTTTATTTGATCGATGATCATTATGAATTAATTGTATTCATTGCCAAAAATCATTTACATCCATACAGTCATTTATAAATCATGTTTCGGCTCTTCATAAACTATGCGATCAATTCAAGTGTGGTAACAGCAAATGTCAACGAATGTTCACTTCAATTGCGGCTTTACGAAGACACGTTTTAAATTGTATTTATAATTTGCCATACGTCACTAATAATGAAGCAAATATCTCACAGTAAGATACAAACAGTCACAATTTAAACAACGAAAGCTCACCCTCTTTGGACCACAATAACGAAATTTTACCATCATCACAAAATATTCAAACTAACTTGATTCAGATTGTCCGAGACAGACAAGATAACTTCCTTGATATTCCACATAGATCAAACTCGCCTGATTTCACTCATAGTTTGTTGGTATTTCTAACAAAACTTTACCAAAATCCTACAGTAACAAGATCCTTGATTCAGACTCTTACAAATGACATTCAAGAACTTTTTCAGTCTTTTGTTCAATGTGTTACAACAAATGTTAAACCTCACACTGAAAAGTTAGATGCTGCAGCTCAAACCCAATTATTCCAAATTATTAATAACTTGAGCTCATTCAAGACATTGAAGACAGAATATACAAGATTCAAATATTTGATTGATAACAATTTTCTTGTAAAACCTATAGCTTACACCATTTGTGAGATTCCAGATGATAGTCACCGTAATGCTGGTTCTACTTTGATAATTAAAAAATGTGAGGGTCAGTACATTCCCATCAGAAATGTACTGAACAAACTTCTGCAGCTTAAAGATGTATTCAGCCAAATTGAAACCTACATTCAAGAAGAAAATACAACCGGTTCTTTCAGCTCAGTTTTTAGTGGCAGTTTGTTCAAAAATATTTGTAATGATGGTAGATGTGCCGGCAAAATTGTCTTGCCAATTTTCATTTATTTCGATGATTATGAAACCTGTAACCCATTGGGAAGTCATTCTGGAGTACACAAATTAGGTGCTGTTTACTTTTCGTTACCATGCATTCCTCAAAAATTTTCGAAACAGTTGCAAAATATTTTTCTTTTTGGTTTATTTTATTCATCAGATCGAGAAAAGTCCAATGCTGATGCTTTCAAACCCTTCCTCGAAGAGTTACTTTATCTGGAGGAAACCGGGATAAATGTTACTCTCGATGGGGGTGTCAAAAAACAAATTCATTTCATAGCTCCGGTAATTTTGGGAGACAATCTTGGACTAAATTCAATTTTGGGATTCAACTCAAGTTTCAACTCTAATTATTTTTGTCGAATATGTCGGGCGGACAAAGATTCAACTCAAACTATGCATTTGGAAGATCATAATTTACTAAGGAATGTTGATAATTATCAAATTAATGTTGAAGGTGTCAAAGAAAATTGTATTTTTAACCAGTTACCTTATTATCACTGTTGCATCAACTTTTCATGCGACGTGATGCATGACTTGTTCGAAGGTGTCTGCAGGTACACGATGGCAAAAATTATCAAACATTTTGTTACAGTTAAATCATATTTTTCACTAAATCATTTGAACGATCGCATTAAATATTTTGACTACAAAGAGGGTCTAGACATCGGTAACAGAATCCCACTAATTAATTCCCATCACATTGAACGAGGATGTTTAATTATGTCCAGTTCAGAAATGCATGCTCTCGTTGCATATTTTTCAGTTATTGTTGGTGATCTCATAGACCTTTCAGACGAGATTTGGCATGTGTACTTATTATTATTTAATATTGTAAATTTGGTTATGAAAAATTCTATTCGCGAACAAGAACTCGTCTATTTGGAGAAAATTATTTCTGAATTCAACCTGACTTACATTCGTGTTTTTCAGTCTACATTCACCCCGAAATTTCATTTTCTAGTGCATTATCCTCGATTGATAAGATCAGTTGGTTCTTTGATACATTTATCGTCCATTCGCTTCGAAGCGTTTCATAAAATAGCAAAGACAAACGCTCATATTGTTACGTCTAGGGTGAACATTCCATATACACTTTCTTTAAAACACCAGTTGATTCTAGCACATCGCTTTGTGCTTAACAGTGGCTTGTATGATGATGTTTCATTTGGACCGACTGTTTTTCTTGAAAATTCAATGTTACCAAACGAATTAGTTTCTTTTCTTGCTCAACAATGGACCTTAGTTAAGTGGATAAAAATCAATGGTATAGTTTATAAGCCTGACTATATTGTACAAACATTAACGGACTGTGATGGATTTGAACCAACCTTTGTGAAAGTTAAGTTTGTCGCCTACAAAGATGACAACAACGTAGTTTTAATTTGTAACAAATCAGTAGACTCTGGATTTGTTCAACATTTTGCAAGCTTGTTAGTTGTAAGAGAGGCCGACATGCCTTATCTATTTTTAAAAGTCGATGATTGTTCTTTTCCTGTTACTTCTCATTTAAGTGGAAATGGCCGAAGATATATTAACACAATGAAACTTTAGTACCTATGTATTTGTATAGACCATATGAGATCAATCCTCTTTCTTAATGTTTATTAAGACTGGTTTACGTAGTTTTAGTTTAATAGTTTTATACGTTTTATAAGTAGGTATGTTTTCTAAATAAATTCATTAATATAACATTCAGTGATGTTTTATTTGAATCTGGCACAATTCGCCGATATTCGATTAACTTTAGAATCGGACCTCTTCTATTACCGTTTGACTGGGTAATAATAGCTGTATTAGTGCCATTACAGTACTATAGTATACAGCCAAGTGTTTATTGTGTTTCTGAGACCGTACACACACAAAAGTAAGTACAATTGTATTGCTAGTAAGTAGTAATTATTTGAGAATGATGTGGTGTTTTTAGAATCTTGATGCAGGTGATTTACATCGTCACGTTTTGAGGTTATGAAGCATGTTGTAAACATAAACACAAAGGGCCGTATTCATATATTAGTCCAGGAATTTCAGCTGTTTAAATCGCAAATAGCGAACAAAAATGATAACTAGCCGGATTTTTGTATATAAGCTCAGTTAAGCATGTAGTTCAACATAGTAAAAGTCCTCAAGAATCCGGTGTGAGCTTCGGCCGTTGTGGCCTCGAGAAGAACTTGAGGGTCAATTTTTCGCGTATATCTCATGAACAATAGCACTTGGGAAAAAAGTTCCCGGAAAGAAATTGTTGGAAATTTTATTGTCTACAAGAAAGGTCTTTACACATTTCATCGTCAGTCATCTCCTTCTTCGTCAAAACACAAGAAAATAGAAATAGTCCAGATGCTCGATGCTGAAGACTGGTATGGACCTTGAGTTTTATGATGGCGGAGTGCCACTTTGTAGAGGCGTTGTTTGATCCACTCTATTTTGGTTGAAACTTGAAGCCATCAAGACGAACTATGCCGGCGGCATATACAGGGTGAAATAAAAATAAAAAGTTAAACATTTGTACCTCGAGAACCAAAATAGGTGAAGACATGTAAATCGCCATGAATAATTCTGATTTCATGGTCATGAAGTCGTCGTAAACTTGAATTGAATATCTTGAGCCGTTCTTGAAATATCTTCAAAAGACTGAAGTTGTTACCAAAAAAATATATATTTTCGTCTACTTATCAGAAAAAAAGTTGACTGTGTTTTTTCTAAAATTAGTTGGCCTAGAAATTGGTTAGGGCTTTTCACTGTAATTTCATTTCAAATGTAATTTATCATTGTTTCGATTCAAAACACCAAGTTTCGATTCAAGATCTGAAGAATTACTGATATAGGGAAAACTATTTTTTTTTCGTAACGACTTCAGTCTTCTGAAGATATTTCAGAAACAGCTTAACATATTTGATTCAAGTTCACGACGACTTCATGGTCATGAAATTAGAAATATTTTTGGCGATTTACACTCGGATTTACATGTCTCCACCTATTTTGGTTCTTGAGGTACATTTGTTCAAGTTTTTATTTTTATGTCACCCTGTATATGCCGCCGGCATAGTTGGTATTTATGGCATTAAACTTCAATCAAAAGAGAATGGATCGAACAACACCTCTACCAAGTGGCACCTTGCCATCATAAAACTCAAAGTCTGTACAGTCTTCGGCATCAAGCATCTGAACTATTTAGCTTTTCTTGTGTTTTGACGAAGAAGAAGTGGACTGATGATGGAATATGTAAGGACCTTTCTTGTGGACAACACAATTCACAACAATTTTGCTCCAAGTGCTTCTCCTCCAAGTGCCATCGTTTACGAGATAAATACGAAAAACTGATCCTCAAGTTCTTCTCGAGGCCATAACGGCCGAAGCTCACACCGGATTCTTGAGGACTTTTACTTTTACTCATTTTTGTTCGCTATTTTTTCTATAATTCCTGGACTATATCGCTTTTAAGCTAAAAGCGCATTTAGATGTGTGCGCTTTTAGGGGCTATCCGTTTTATTTGAATGTTCAGAATTACTTTTATTATTTAATCAATTAAATTTATTAAAGTTAAATTATTTTTTTCAGAATGGCAGAGGGTTATCTTGCAATAGACCTCTTGCACCTTAAGCATCGTGCTAGGAGACTGGAGAGGGCTGCCGAGAGACAAGAATGGCGTGAAATATAAGACCCTTTCGAGCTCCATGATGATGTCTTTATTGATAAGTTCCGACTTGGTCCTGATGTCGCTCTCGAATTGGTTGAAGAGATGAGACCATTTCTGCAACGTGAACGCCCTCACGGAATATCTGTGGAGCGGCAGGTTTCGACAGCTTTGAGGTTCTATGCTGCAGGCAGTTATCAAGATCCTGTTGGTGATTCATATCAGGGGTAGAAAACTGGGATATGATTGTTTACAGTTATATTGCGGTTCTGTCCCACAGGTCTAGATGGCGACAGCAGCACCCAATTTGACATACACCAGACATCAAAACTGACACAATTGACAGTACAACACCTGACACCTTCAACTGACAGGAGAAAAACCGTTGAAAAATTTTTACTTATTTCTGTTTGGCGTCTGTTCTGTGTTTTTCGTCGGAAAATTTCAACATCCAAGTTTCCAGTGATTGTTTCGGACTCCAGTCCTTGTCAGGAATTGCTTGGATTAAGTTTGATTTCTTTTTGAAGCATTCCTTTTAATTTAACCTCAAACACGGTAAGTTGATTTACATGCGTCTACATCGTATTTTGTTGGATTGATCTAGGTACTTCTCTCCTTCAGATGACTACAACAGAATTTCGCGTGGAAACACCATCTTGATGAGGTGCTCGTGTGCTTATACCTAATTTCCCCGAGGTTGTCGAACAAAACAAAACAGTGAACATTGCGGCTAACAACAAGCTAATTGTTTGAGATTTTCTAAAACGAATTGGAAGAGAAGATAAATAATAAAGATTTTTTCAGAAGTGACGTCTCGAAATATTGTTTATTTCTGTATAATTTTCTGTTTGCCATACCTTCGAGTCCATCAGTAACAATATGAGTACCGTATGATCAAAAACATTCCTACTCAAGGCAGGCTGTGGTCTTGGTCATTGACAGGCAAACGAGGCTGATTTTGGCCGGGCCACAGCCTGCCTTGAGCAAGAAAGTTTTTGATCATATGATATTTTCTGAGTAAACTACAAACTAAAAAGTTCTTGTGAAAAGCTTACTTGTAAAAATTATGTGTGAAGGGTAGACAACAGTAAATTTTCTCAAATGATTTTACAATATTATTCGAGAAAAATACTGTGAAATATCTTTCATGCATGATTTTTGCACTTGGGCTTAAAAAGTAAAACAAAAACAAAAATACAGGGATTTCATATTTCCCCGCCACAATTTTTTACAGATTTCTTCCAAGATATCACAATACAATGCGAATGATACTGTCCCATTTCGGTAGATGACGCTCTAATTCATACACGCCTGCTGTATGGAGAGTGGCCTATCTATTTAGGCTTGTCTATGATTCATATGATCTTTGTTTGAGTCAGCCCTCTGTGAGCCGGTGTGTGAGACGTGTCACAAACTGCATCAATGAAAGACTTCTACGCCCTTGGGTGAGGTTCCCCATGACTGCTGAGGAGCGCCACATTGCAAGAGGGAAATTTAGAAATGCCTCTCAGCCTTTTGAGGGTGTTATCGGAGCAATGGATTGTTCTTATGTACAAATATTGGCTCCGCAACAACATGAAGAGGCATACGTCAATCACTGGGGCGATCATTGCCTTAATGTCCAAGCTATTAAGCACGTTACCCTGGAGCAAGAAATGATTACTATATTTGGACTTATTCTCCTGTTAAGACAGTCATGGAACGAAACTACAATGATGGAGAACGCAATACATGGCTTATTGGTGATGATGGCTACTTTGTGGAACCATGGCTTATGACACCTTTAAAACATGAACAACCAGGCACTTCTCGGTTTCGCTACAACGATGCGTTGTGCTCAGCCAGATCTATTGGCGAGTAACATTACCGATGGTGGCGCTGCTGATGCCCTTCGCATGTAAACAAACATGTCGGATAGTGCACGGATTGTTGCCCGCGCGTTCAAAAATTTATCAGTTGTAAGCGGTTTTCAATGTCCTCCAGACGTGAAACGCGGTTAATTAGTATTGCGGTGGAACTCGAAAATGGCAGGAGCGAAATTGAGTGTTATGGAGGTTTTCAATCAGGGAGAGGAAATTCTGAAGTCACAATTTCTTGTGCTGTGTGGTCGAAAGCGAACCGAATCAAGCACCAATTCAAACATAGACATATTTGGATTGTGTTTACAAACGAGCGCATTGTATGAATCTCCACACGAAGTGACTGGGAATGTAATTGAAAGAAATAGTAGTAGCAGTTCCTGTGAAATTGGAACGTTCAAATGCACTTACAAAGCAGGCCAGTCCGGAACATGCAAACATATCGCAGCTGTGCTTCTTCGATGCAGCCATATAAAGTTCTCATTTTCACCTACACTTCCCAGGCTTTTCTCGTAGTCATATTTTCCACAGTGCCGAGTTTGTTCGTCATCTTGACTACCCAACCTGCGTCTTTCGCTTTCGACGGGAAACGGTGAAAATGTAACTCTTCCTTTTTCCGGTTTCCACAGCGCGACTCGCACTCGGAAACACAACAAATTCTCCGCCACTTTTTGTCACTATCTATCTTGCCACCTTCCATTCTGATGCCACTTTTGCTTGTCAGTCGTCGTACACGTGCCGCCCTTATTTAAAAATGCAATGCTTTTGCAACCGACGACACCTAGTATATTCAAGATAATGAAACGTGCGTGGGTCACTAAGATAAGTATTCAAGAACGTGTGTAATCGTTTTATTCATTAATGGTTGAAAATTGAGATCACACAATTTTCATTACCCCCCCCCCCTAAAATGGAAGGGATCAAGAGATTCAATCCATTTCCAGTAGGCCGCAGTAACAGGTTCCGGGTCAGTTTTGACAACAATTTTGCAACAACCATAACTGATCCGATTCACCATAAGTACAATGATGATATAGTAGGTTCACTTGTACCGTGATTCTAGTCGGCTGTGAGATTTTGTTTCCAAGTTTCCAAATGTGAAATATAGAAAATCACCAAAACTTTGCAGTTGGCTGCTCTGGCCGGACCAGTTTTGAAACACATTTTTTGCGTATTTCCTCTGCAGATAGCCGGGACATTTTTGCGGCACATGATGTCTGACGCTTTTTTCCATTTTATTGGAAAATGTAGCAATTTTTCGACCTGTTTTTAATTTTCGCCAATGAACAAATAAATCAAAAGAGCCTTGACATTCGACAGTTGTGAAAAATATTTATAACCTCTCGAAGTCGATTTAACTGGGGCTTCCCGGGACGAGTTTTTGTCGACCCTGAATGGGCCGCCGTCAAGATTACTTAGATTTGCGGCCGCCCCGTGCTCTTTTGGTGTCTACATGCCGGTAACACAGCTCTGCGTCCCCCTGGTCGCACGTCCGCTTATGACCAGGTCAGTTTTCCAAGATTTTAATATCAATTTGATAAGAAATATAACTTTACTTCCAGAGAAGTCAGTTTCACACCAGGTAAAAAGGCGGCAAGCCTACAATGCTAAAGTAGAAAATTTGCCCAACCAACTAGAGTCACAGTACAAGTGAACCTACTTTACCTTCTTTATATACTTACGTCGTGTGTCCAATAAGAGGTGAGATGTAAAAATGCAACTTTTTACAATATATCCATTCAATTGCAATAATTTGCGATATATGTTCCATTAAATTCTCATTTACATTAATACAGTTTCATCATACCATTATCATTTTTCCTTTGTGGGCAAGGCATTTTGAACTGGGAGAACACATCCATCCCATCCACTCGTGGTCAATCTCCGATATTCCACCGCAGCACGCTTTACAGCTAGTGGAGTTGAATTTACACGAGGATGAGTTGTTGAAGTTTATAAAGTTATAAATTTTATTCGATCAAAAATTGTGCTGTATCATAGCTTTAATTTAAGCTGAAAGTTGAATATTTTTGTATATAGCACCATACAATTTTTAATTGTCCTCGACAAAGTGCGGATTCTGTAGCATCGTGTGAAATTGGTTTCTGGTTCTGGGTTTTGAGTTTTGGTTGTGACAGCCTGCGAGAAATGACATTTGGTGTGACATAACCTCCAAAATTATGCAGAGATGTAACAACCAAGTATGAGTTTGTTTGTTCCGAGTACTAATTCACAGTTTTGCAAAACATTTGGCATGCCTGCCGATTACGCTTTATACATAATCAAATCAATTTACTGCGACACAAATTGGGACGGAGGCAAACGGAATATTCTCGGCTGTGCAGGTAATTTCACCACAGAGGACAATCATAATATGCCTTCCTATTGTGTTTTTATTCTAGGTTTTTGACTTGCTAAGTTACCGAATTTGAAGGATTATATCGGATTACAAAGGCGATGGTGTAAAATTTATTTGAAGAACTCATTCCGTTGATGCCATACTCTGGCCACCTAAATGCCATCGACCCGCAGCAGCGAATTTTCGTAACACTGTGGCACCTTGCTACGGGTTCAGTCCAGAGGGTGCTTGGACAAAGCCGGCAAAAGGTCATGGGCCAAACAACAGTTTCCAAATGCAATCGAGAAGTGATCGATCTACTCGTTGACCGGTCTGCCAATGATTGGAATATTTTCCCTCAAACCGAGGCACAAAGAACATCAGCAAAGGAAGGATTTATGGCTACTCGCAATTTCCCAGGAGTAACAGGGGCCATCGATTGCACCCATTTTGCCATCTTAGCATCCAGGGAAGATGAACACAATTTCGTAAATCGCAAAGGATACCATTCCAAAAATGTGCAAATGATTTGTGATAGTAATTTAGTCATCCAGAATGTGAATGCAAATTTTGGTGGGGCCGCCCATGATTCATTTATTTGGAGCCAATCGATTATTCAGGACGAACTAAGGAGGAACTACAATAACGGGGGTGGAAATTCCTGGTTGCTTGGGGACTCAGGAATATCCACAACAGCCCTGGGGAGCGGTGGTGGTCGAGTGGTACAGGTGATGGCAAGCCAAACCATTCGCTCTGCCCTGTGTGGGTTCGAATCCTACTTCATCCATGGATATTTTGTGCTGTCCCCGAGGTTGCATGGTAGAGCAGCTTATATAGCTGAATGTCGCCTCGTAAAATAAGACAATTAAATAAGATTCTCGAACGTGTTTGGAATGTTTTCGTATGCGAATCTTCTTTCCGACAGCCCAAATACACACGAAACCAAGGAGATTCGTATACGAAAAATCATTCCAATAACTCGAGAATCGTACCCCTGGTTAATGACACCATTCCAAAATCCGGCTCCCGGATCACCTGAAGAAAGGTACAATCTTCGTCACTCATCAGCACGAAACGTGATCGAGCAGTGTTTTGGATGCTTGAAGACGAGATTTTGCTGTATTTGTAGCGACAAACAGCTCAGATATGACCCACATAAAGTAGGAAATATAGTTGTGACATGTGCAATTCTTCATAATATGTGCACAATGGCTCACATGGATATAGACTTCATTGAGGATGACAACGCCAACGACCGCAATAGACCACATGCAGCTAACAATATTATTGTATTAATGTCCCAAAGCTACGGTAACTACAAATACGTCAGTTCTTTGGCGAAAAGGGCATGTACCACTTCTGACGTAGAACAAGTGCCCAATAAAGGCATACCAGGTAGAAGAACCAAATCCATTGTATGAAAATCTTCAATTATTTGTTACATCACTTACGTTGTTGTGGATATTATAAAACTGTGACTTTGCATTTATTTTTAGATATGGGAAAAGGTGCGTACACGGAACGAGAAAAGCTGCACATAACAAATTTGGTCAACAAATTTTCGAATGTGATAGAAAAAAAAGAACCGATGGCACAACATGGGCAGCCAAAAAAGAGGCCTGGCAGAAAATAGCCCGAATGTACAATTCGCAGCCTGATGTGACGCAAAGGCGAGAGCCTGAACAGCTCAAAAAGTTGTGGGACAATTTAAAACAGAAGTATGTACCTGATCAAACTGTTGCATAAAGAGTGAAATAAGTATTCCATGAGATATATATTTTATTGTCATTTTCAGGAAACGGAAGGCAAATACGGCCGAAAAACAAAGTATTCCAAGAACTGGGGGAGGGCCACCCGATCAAATAAATCGAAACCCGGTTATGGCTCTCATCGATACAGTGGCTCCAAATTTAGAGGTGGAGTTGAACATTTGATTGTAACATTGCCTCGAACATTGCCCCATCACCTGCTCTTCCTCCCCCTGAAAATGTGGCTGCATCAGGTTTGTTTACATTTTGTCATGTTGTTTACAAGGCGCCAATGATTTCACTCATTAGTAAGTAATATAGACTCACTTCTGGTACCATTTCATAGAGATTGGATACGAGAAATCAGACACAGACAGTGAAGAAGGCCTGCCAAGCGAGGGAGGTGAATGAACAAAATATATCGCCGGGTGCAGGTGAAGTTCAGAGAGAAGATGTTCAGGCAGAAGGTGTTCAGGGAGAAGATGTGAACAAAAGTGTTCTAATCGAAGTCTTTGATAATGTACAACATCAGCCACTCACAACTGCAACATCAAAAGAAGTTCAGGAATTGAAGAGCATCATGTTGCAACAGAGTGCAACATTAGAAGAGATGAATGCCAGCTCGAAAGATTTATCTAACAGAATGGAACAGATGAAACGATATGATGTACCCAGGACTTTAAATCTACAAGACGTTCCTCAGTTTAATGCAGTCCTATTACCTTTGTAAGGAAATGAAAAAATACTACTACTTGAAGAAAAACTGACTGATGAAAATGTTGTTGAAGATTTTGTAAGTGTTCAAGAATTATTAAAATTAAATTTCGTCACGGTCGTTGGTTTTGAAGTAATTGAAAAGCTGGTTGAAAGCTCCGTACTTTTGCCGCAACCTCGCACGATTATGGGGTCTCACCCACCAGCGACGATTTCGAGTTTGTTCTCTTTGTCGTTTAAGCAGTCCGTACAATTTAATTAGGTCACTATAGGCCAACAGCAAATTACAAAGAATAATCAACAAGTCCTATTGATCCATGTTAACTATGTTCCGTTGGCTTTGGCTCGGCGTACGCGTTTTTGTTATTCTATTTTGAAGTTCTTGTTGACATTGACATTTTTGACAAGTCAAATGTTACTAGATATTTGGGGAATTTGGTATTTATTTACAGAAAGTTGTACTCCCACTTGAAAAATGGCGGGAAGAACATGGTAACGTTTGCAACGACTACGACTGCATTGACAGCGATTGTAGAATGCCTATTCCGACTTGAACGACCACCGACACACGTAACGACTTCCTACTCCGTCTCCCGACTGATTGTAGAACGGGCTTGATCACATTTTCACTGACCTCCTGATGTAGTATTAGCACCTTTTTAATTAGATGCTGCATGTTTTCTGTCCAAGCTACAAACTCTAACCTCAAACTCAGTTGCTTTACATTATTTTTAATTAATAAAGCTCCACACATACCCCCGCTGTATCTAATCGAAAGCTACTAAAATATCGGATTCAATAACCAATGCATTATTTCCAAGAGTACGCATTCGAAAAAATCCAAGAGTTCGCATGCGTACTCTTAGATTATTATGATAAAATATGGTCACAGTTCAAAAATCTCATTGAATTTTTGGTTTTTGTCATTTAGATGGGCGGATATAAGCGAAAATCAGAAAGGAAATTGGTGTTCACCGAAGATATACTGAATGAAATACGTCAAAGATTGGCTAACGGAGAATCGAAGCGTGGTGTGGCTAACTCACTTGGAATAAATGAGGCCACTTTGCGAAAAAGATTGAAGGGTAATACGGTACCCACTTCTCTTGGCAGGTATAAGACAGTTTTCTCAGCGGAACAAGAGTTGAAACTGGCTGCACACGTCAAGAAACTGGATTCCATTTTTTATGGAATCACCTTCAAACATTTGCAAGTGTTAGCATATCAGTATGCAGATTTGAATAAAATTCCACATCCATTCAATACAGAAAAGAAAATGGCCGGCAAAGCATGGGTAATATCTTTTTGCAAACGATATAACTTGACTGTCAGACAGCCAGAACAAACAAGTCTAGCCAGAGCAGCAGGATTCAACCGAAATCAAGTATCCCGCTTTTATAGCAATCTGAAAGACTGCTATTCAAAAATCGAGGTTAGTGCAAGCAAAGTTTTCAACATGGACGAGACATCTATTTTAACCGTTCCAAACAAGACGCCGAAGGTCATCTCACCCAAAGGGAAAAAAGCAGTGGGGAAGATTGTATCCGCAGAACGAGGACAGTTGATCACTGGAGTCTGCTGTTTCAGCGCATCTGGTTTTTTCGTGCCACCTGCCCTTATATTTCCTCGTAAACGTCAAAAAGCAGAACTTATAGATGGTGCACCAGCGGGATCGCTACTTATGGTCTCAGATTCCGGTTTCATAAATTCAGAACTGTTCTGCGATTGGCTGCGACATTTCCAAAAGCACACAAAATGTTCGCGAGAGGACCCAGTAGTTTTGGTTTTGGACAACCACAGTTCTCATCTGAACATCGAATCATTACAATTTTGTCGCATGAACGGTATACATATGGTCAGCTTGCCACCACATACGAGCCACAAAGTTCAGCCTTTGGACGTAGGCTTCTTCGGTCCTTTGAAAGCTGCCTACAGTCAGGAGGCAGATAAATGGATGACAACTAATCCTGGTCGATGTATCACTCAATTTCAAATTTCTCTTCTTTTCGGCAAGGCATACGGTCGGGTAGCATCAATAGAATAAGCAGAAAAGGCATTCCGCATCACCGGTATTTGGCCTTTTGATGACGATATATTCAAAGAAGAAGACTTTGCACCAGCTGAAGTTACGGACAGACCACTTGTGAATGAAGAACAGATCATGGAAGAAAATGTCAATGAAGAAGAGATCATGGAAGAAGAGATCATGGAAGGGGAGATTATGGAAGAAGAGCCTCAACCACTACATGTCACAGGATCACCTGCAGGTGAAGAATCTGATGGAGTTGAAATCCTAGCAGTGAATAAGATCATCCAAGAATCGAATGTAACAACTGTGGAAAATGTGGAGATAGAAATTGAAGAGGAGAACATATTAGAAGAACTCACCTTTTGCAGACCGTCAACATCAAAAGAAGATGGAACTGTTCCGCAAACATCTACTGTTCTTCAAGTTTTGGCAGAGGTATCACCAGCAAAAATTTCACCTGTCCCGAAGGCTGAGCCAATAAACTATCAAAAACGCAAACGGGCTGGAAAAAAATCTGAATACCTGACAGGATCCCCATTTTTTAAAAATTTGACGACAAACACGCCAAAGCAATCGGTAGGGTCAAGTAAGAAGATTCGAAAAGTTACAAAAAAAGTGTTCAAAGACAAGGAAACGTGTGCACAAGAGTCGAGGGCAGTGCAAGAAAATGCTGGAATCTGTCCTGGTTGCCAAGAAACTTACAGCGATCCCCCGGATATTGAGTTAATTCAGTGCAGAAAATGCCACGAATGGTGGCATGAAATCTGCACCTCCTACGGTGATACAACTCTTGGTGACGTTGAATGTGACCTTTGCCAATAATTACTCTAACTTGTTCTCTCAATTATATTTTTTGAGGTCCCTATCAAACTTTCATCAAGAAATTCAAAGGTTTTTTTGTTTGTCTTTGTTTTTTAAATAGCTATTTCAGGTAGTAGCTTACTTTTTTATAAGTTTATATACCTATAGGTACTTTATGTTGTAAACCAAAGAATGATATTTTTTTTATAATTTAAGTACATTTATATCTTATTAGCAATACATCTACCAATAAAAATCGTTGTCTCATTAATTTTAATTAATTTTTACTATCAATAAGCTTCCCCATGCTGATGCGCACTCTTGGAAAATTAAGTGCGTACTCTTAGCGACGGTGGCTTCTAAGAGTACGCGAATACATCGAGGTGTTTTGTTTATTGTTACAAATAAACCTAGGTAGGGGTAAGAGGGGCAAAGCGGACCCTGGAGGCAAAGTGGAATTTTCAAATATTTTTTGAACTCGGGGTGCCATCTATGAGACAATAGAATTATACAATCGATTATGACTACAAACCTCACTGCAAAATTATCTTGGCGCTTTCTCTGCTAGTATGTTTCAAAATGGCGATAGTGTGTTCAATGTGAAAATGTTGTAATATTGCCTGGTAAGTAAATAACATATAACTTGGCTATTATTCAAGAAAAATTATTCTCCTCTAGTTTTACACCTTTTTGGTGATATAGGGAGTTGAAATTAATCATGATAATTTGAAATTGGAATAAACAAAATTTACGTTACACATTTTACAGAAATAGGTTAATGTGGGGCAAAGTGGAAGCTGTAAATAGGGGCAAAGTGGATTCGAATCCACTTTGCCCCCTATCACCACATTATCTCTTGCTCCTACATGCTTCGTGCTAACATTTCTCCTTATTATTAGAGTTATGGTGCGTAATTATCACCGGAAGACTACGCAACAGTCGTGGGAGGAAGAGTCAATGAAATTGGCCATTGAGGAGGTGAGAAGTGGAAGTTTAAGTGTTACAGCTGCGGCTGCACAATACAACGTGCCGAAAACGACATTGTACAGAAGAGCGAAAAAAAGTAATGAAGAGAATGTGTCAGTTGCTGCTCAAAAGAGATTAGGGCGCTTTAGAACAGTTTTTACTGTCCAGCAAGAAAACGAACTTATGGATTACATATTGTTGATGGAAAAAAGACTATTTGGTTTAAGCCAAATGGATTTGCGTTCTCTTGCCTTTCAATATGCCACAAAGAATGGTAGGTACACTATAATATACCTAATTATAATAAACATAGGAGTAGTGTGTGTCAATTATTGCTCTTATGCTAACTTTTCTATATTGCTTAGGGATTCCCAATCACTTCGATGAGGAAACTGGTCTGGCTGGACGTGACTGGGTCCAGGGCTTTATGAAGAGACATCCAAGACTGTCCATGCGCCTGCCAGAAAAAACTTCAGCTGCCCGGGCATCCGCCTTCAACAGACCTAATGTGGCAAGGTTTTTTGAACTACTTGGAGAGTTAATGGACAAATACAAATTCCCCCCCAGTCGTATCTACAACTGCGACGAAACGGGCATATCGACAGTGCCAAATAAACCTGGAAAAATTATATCCTTGAAAGGGAAGAAACAAGTAGGGATATTATCTTCAGCAGAAAGGGGTACCCTTATTACCGCCCAAAATATGCTTCAACGCTGCTGGATCCTACGTCCCACCATTGCTGATATTTCCAAGAGTGCGTAGGAATCCTGTTTTTAAAAAAGGTTTGCCTCCCGAGTCTCTTGTCGAATGTCATCCATCAGGTTGGATGCAGTCACACATTTTTGCACCAACTTGGTTCAATCGCTTTTTGAAACATTCCAAACCAACAAAAGATGACCCTGTTTTACTTATTTTCGACGGTCATTCTACGCACACCAAAAATCTAGAATTGGTTCAAATGGCAAAGGAAAATAATGTCCATATTCTTGTCATTCCACCCCATACCTCTCACAGAATCCAGCCTTTGGATGTGTCTTTCATGTTACCACTCAGTTCTTATTACGCACAGGAATGCAAAAATTGGCTGCGGAACAATCCGGGAAAGGTTATAACAATCCATGAAAGTGGCGAACTATTTGGCAATGCATATCAACGGGCTGCAACAACTCAAAATTCCGTGAGTGGGTTCAAAAATACAGGGATATGCCCATATAACCCCGGAATATTCCCTGATGACCTCTTCGAGCCAGCGGAAACAACGAACAGAGAGTTAGAGGCAGAGACCAACAACGAAAGCGACGCCGAAAGGGAAGAAGTTGATCCAGCACCAGAGGACAACTTTCCTCAGCATAACGTTATGGAACGTACACCTTCACCTGAAGTAGCTATAGCTGTTTCTGAAAAACACAGAACAACTGAGTCATCTCCTCTACCTGGTTGTTCGCATGAAAGGCAGAAGAAAGAGCGACCGCAGGAGAAGCTGTATTTTTCGCCGCAAGACATCATGCCTATTCCAAAAGCTGATGAACAGAAACCGAAGAGAAACTATAAACGAGGTAAGACCATGATTCTGACTGCTACACCCAACGTCGAAGAACTCAAGAACGCTGCGCTATCACGGCCAAAGTCGAATAAACAAGTGAAACGAAAGGTTTTCTCTGCAGCGGATAAAAATAAGAAACGCAAACTGAATCTAGTCGAGGAGTCGAGCTCAAACTCCAGTGTACAAGAAGACCTATGTGACGATTCTTTGTCAAGTTGGGACGAAGGAGAAAATGATGAAGTGGCAAGGCCCTTGCATCGAAGCCTCGTTGTTAAGCAAGTTAACTTTGACGAAATTACCGAAGGCAACTTTCTGCAAGTCAAAATGAACGATGCCAAGAACAAAGCCACAAAACTGTTTGTGGTGAAAGTTACGTCTATGTCCCGTAAAGATGTTACTATTACAGTTTCATTCATGCGCCAGTATAGGCAAAATTTTGACACATACATTTTTCCTGAAATTTCGGACGAAAGCGTAATCTTCCCCAATGAAGTCGTCGGTCGTCTGATGAATCCAGAAAAGCTTCGACATGGGCAAATCAAATTTCAAATGAATTAATTTTTTTTTCTGAAATATTTTGTCTACCATTTTGTTAGTTTAGTTTTTCATTATTAAATTTACTTAAGTTCCGTAAAATATTTATTTCACTCTCTAAACTGTTGTATTTCACTATGCCCCGTTGCAGCTCCACTTTGCCCCACCTCATTTTTCACTTTGCCCCCACGTTGGGGCAAAGTGACATTTTTGCAAGGGTTTGTTATCAATTTATTGTTTTGAAAATATTCAAAGTTACACGCATTTTAAGTATAATATTGTTAAATTAATCAATATGCTACAAATTAAGAACAAAATGAAGTAAAAAAAGTTGGAAAAAAAAATGTAACCAAGTAATATGTCTTAAGGTGTCCACTTTGCCCCTCTTTCCCCTACTTGAAAAAAAGAGAAGCACGTAAAATGTGCGGAAATTATCAAATAATCGTTTAAAATATTTTCCACTATAAAATAACGTAAGCTGAATAATATATGAATTTTAAACAGTTAGGTGCGTACTCTTGCCCAACCTTCCCCTAACTTCCAGATAGGCCGATTAATTTTGCTGAAACGTGATTCAGGAAATACTGATTAACACACTTATTGTTTGGTTGGATGCATATTTTGAAATTTCCCTTCTAGAGCTACCATTTCTTCACTTTCTCGGGAGGTCGGCAATGGGTCACTTCCCGACCTCCTACTAGGTATGTAATGAATCAATTACCATAGTGGTTGTGAGTAAAGATACTTCACTACCTGGTTATGGCAGTTTTGATGTTTGATTTGCTACCTAGTGGCTCGATACGAACACTGAGCACATCGGGAGCGCAGAGTTAAAAAATGCTACGATTGCAAGCAATTTGAATCAGGTATTGCGATAATGAAGGCATTATGTGCACTGCTAAGCATCACTCTACACCAATCCAAGTTTGATGTTCATCAAAGAACAAGCTTGAGTTATCATTATTAACGCGACAGTCACACGGAAACTTCTAAAGGTTCATGCAACTCACCGATGTTCTCGCTGCTGATGCTCTCAAGATCGTGTTCTTTACAAGTGTTCATGCACGTCGACCTTACGGCAAGTGTTGGAGCAGCAATAAAAATGCAAGAGTCAGGTTCAGGTTCAGGTTCAGGTCCTGTTCCCGTATGAACTTGCATGAGTGCATTTGCATGATCGGTGTTCGAGCTGGAACGGCCAGACTGATCGATGCGAACATTCCGTACACACGTGGTGATCGCGTCAGATTCCGGCGGTTCTAACCTAAAATCACGTGCGTTCCTTTACGGGACCTTTCACGGTAATAATGTTGCGTATTATATACGTATTCGTATCACCATACCTAATACGTTCTTCATCTTGCGATGTCCACGGTGCAGAGAGCGAAAGGAAAGGGAACAGGGAAAAGGGGAATGGACTAGCGACGACCGACGCGACGTAGGAAAATGTCAAAAAAGTAACTGTTGTGGTGGATGTTATTGTATGGTAGGCAGCCAGTAATACACTTGTGAGTCTAGCCCTAACCAGGGGCGGACTAGCCAAGGCTGCTACGTCGCAATACCGGCCTAGATTTTTGGCGAAGGGCCCCCAAAACTTCGGCCGATTAGAGGCCCCCGCAGATCGAAAGTAATTGGGTTAAAAGAATACAAAAAAATACATGAAGACAAAAAGGGCCCCGAGGCCCCTTTCCTGTTATTTTTTCTTTAAGAAAGAGCAGTGATATTACAGCGCAATAGATAGATGTAGTTCATGCAGCAGTAAGAATTTACAGTTTGTGACAATAAATATGGTTACAGTACAGTAGATAGTTGCGCTTTAAAGCTGCTGAGTTTCTACAAGATGTTTAAATGTTTTTTATCAGGCTACACAGGTAGGTAGGTTTTACCAGGTAGTTACAAATATTTTCACCAATAATAGTAATTCCAATTTAAAATAAAATGAAAATTCAGCTTGTGACCCCTCTCCACGTCGCAGGGGAGGGGGGCAAATCACACCAGCGGTCTAACTTTTATAACCCCAGTCTGCCCCTGTTCCTAACCTAAAACTATTTCAACATAACCTATCAGAAAAAGTGCAACGTGCAACTAGTGCAAGTATTCTGCAAACTGCAGAGTTTTATACTCATTTTACATTATCACATTTTATCCTGCATATCATAACCCCAGCCGGCAAAGGCCCGTCAAAATGACGTCAGTTAAAAGTCATCTTTCGTCGGCGACGTCACTGACAAATAATTGACGTCGTCCTGACGTCATATATTGAACGTCTGTATGACGTCGTATAAAAACGACATTTTGACGTTTTTTATTCGTCAGGGTTTAATCGTGATTTGGTTTTCAATTTTCAGAAAAGCGAACACTTTCGGGTGGGTCCCAAATGTAAAGTCACTCTAGTATATTTTTTTCTATACTTCGTTCTATTCAAAATTTTGAAAAGATTAAGATAAAATATAGAAAAGAGCCAAATGAATATATAATTTGTACCATATTTACCTAACTTTTTTGCTCGAACTTTCTATTCAATGTTTGACATTGAATTATGAAATTTTGCAGTTTCCTATGAAAAAAAGTGCACTTGTTGAACCTCGATAAGGCGCATCTGATTATAGGTATAATTCATAACAAGATCTTTGGTTGTCTTGAATCAAGGATGAAAATCTTTCGCGATTTCCATCGAAGTTCAAAAAATTAAATATTTGAATTTGGCGCCGCTTGAATCGTATCATCACGATGTGTCTGAACGACTTTGGCCGAGTTTTGCGCGGGACTGCCACCCTCTCAATAGTCTCAATGCTGCTCGCAATGATTTCATTGGAGCAAACAAGTCACATGACATGAAGTGTCCAATAACGTCCATCGTGGATCCTGCACTCCTCCAGAAAATGAATTGAAAAGTTGTTTTTGTTTGTGCGCGTTCCATCATAATGGCTTACATTGGTGTGGAGTTTACGAACGACACCGTTGCTGTGGTGTGCCACAAGTGGTTCACCTCCCTCAAGAAACAGGTGTTTTGGCCGCCCTACAAACTGACCAGCCGCTACAACAGGGCGTTAAGAGAAGGCGAAGAGCCCAACGAAGAAACGTGGAAGGTCTATAATGTGAAAAAATGCCATTTCTATACTGGTAAGTTGAACAAAGTTTTTCTTGGTTATACACTGGAAATGTTTAAAAGTGGTAGTTAACTACTTAAATGCATGTGTTTGATTATTCCATTCATTAAACCTATAGTTTTTATTCTACTAAAGATGACATCGCGGATGCCGAAACTAAACTGAAACAGTCTCTGTATACTTCTGACGTCCAAGATGATGAGAGTGAGGATGGTGAAGCAATAAATAATAAGTCTGGAAGAAAAAGAAAGCGGCCGAGCCGGTACGAGAGCGGCATGAGCGTTGAAGAAAGTGATAACGAACCAGTACACTCTGTGAGCCAGAAGGTTCGAGTTGGTCCTCGGCCACCCCGAATACATTTCTCAGATTGCGAAGTACCTCATGATTCTCTGTTGACCAGTAAGTTTTCTTTTACTAGCTTCCAACTTTAGCGATAATTATCAACACAAGGCCTGATGTATTCACCTCTCGTTAACTTTACCGAACAGTTAAACATCATGGAAACAATTATTGAGTAAATCGTTTCTTTGATGTTAAACTGTTCGGTGAAGTTACAGAGAGATGAATATATCGGCACTAAGTTCTTAACCTATTATTTGCAGAGTCCAATTTTGATGATCCCGGTTCAACCAAGGGATCAGGTGTTCAGCTTTCTACTCGTAAGTTTTGTTTTGCTTTGTAATACTGTGATAGGGTTAACGTGGGTAAATGTACCTTTGGCACTGAGAAAATTTAATGCTTGATGAAATTGCTAATCAGGTATCAAATCGATAGTTGCTTAAATGGGCGGGCTAATAATACCAAAAGCTGATTCCTTAGATACTATTGATTCAATAAAATTATTGAGTCCCTAACTTTTACCAGAAACCAGGAATACTTACTTTGTTCAAATAATCAGCCCCTGTTAGAATAATTGTATGCTAGCAATCTTGCTAATGTAGAAGTTGTTAATTGTCATGGCAAGAAGCCGGTTCATTGGTTGTCGCCACAGCGACGTGCTCATTAGCAAGATTATTGCTAGCTAACAATTTATGAACGGAATGTAGAACAAGTGCTAAGTGATGAATGAGGCATCAGTGTGATATATGATTTTATATTCAACTTCTAACTGGTTTTCCTACTTTCCTGGTCACCCTGTGTTATTGTTTTATATTAAATTTTGATGCTTGATTGTCTGGCTTTTGCTCCTTTTAAATAATAATAATACAAAATTTGCAGAGTCCCATGGAAGTGATAGTCCTCCACCAAACACAGATTCGTTACTTGATGTTATTGACAATGAAATTGCAGGCAAGCCAGGTAATTTTGGTGTCTTTCATCAACCTATTGTTAACATGAAGAAAGTAGTTCATCTTTTTTTTCCAGTCGGAAAGCAAATCGCTCTCTGCTTGAGCAAAATTTTGACTCAGAACAGGCAGATCTTGAATATATTACTGTCTTCTCAAAAACGACAAAATCAATTGACACCAACGACGCTGCCAGAGAACCTGCCAATTGCATTTCCACTTACAACAGAAAATGATGTGAAGTTGTAAGAAATCTATTTGAAGGAACCAGACAACTTGACTGCTTTGGTAAATTATTTGGTAGTGATCACACTTTGTAAAGAATACATTGAGTCTTCCAACAGTGACAGTGCATTTTCTGTTTCTGCGCACCTACATGATGTTCTTTACAAAATATGAGCACTACATTTTACCAAAACATCAAATCTAATTTGTTTTTTTTTGCAGTCATTGTATTTGGCCTCACTAGGCGGACGGGGTGCAAGTAATATTACAAACACTGTACTTAAATTTGTTGTGACCGATCACCTTGCCACGGAGTACAGCTTCAAGGGAACACGGAATAATAAAAAAGCATTTCGAGCCCTACAACTAAATATTGTTATTATTCGTTAGTTAACAAAACATTAATAATAATTTTGCCATGTTCTGTAGTTGTAGTATGTAGTATTTTTGAGTGCCTAACAAAACAGGAAGTTTGGCTTAAAAGGCGAACTGGAAGTTGTAGACAATTTTGTGGCAAAGTAGTGACAAATGCAGATTTGCCTTTTCAATGTGTGCGACATGACGTCACGATTTTGAAACAAAATTGATTCCAATTTCATAACAACTTGAAATTCTGTCTTATGGTTTCCACTGAATCATGAAAAAATGCAGCATATTTTAAAAAATAGAAGTTCCATGACATAAGACACTACTTGCTGTTATTTCTGCAGTTTTAAATCCAGTTCCAATTTCTTACAGGTGCAGTGAGAGGATCCTGTGCTGAAACAACAGAACGAGCTATAGAAGACCTAATTAAGGTATGGCTTAAACACGCGCCTGAACGAATTGCAAAAAAAAAATAATTACTGCGTTTATATTATACCTATATATTTTTTTTGTTTATTCATTATTCTAAGAAACAATGTCACGCAAAGAGAAAGAATTTGTGAGTGAGAGGCAGCTGTGTAGAAGAGCAGCAAAAGTTGCTGAAAAACTGTTTACTAATAATAATCCTGACCCTAAACTAGTTTGCTCATTTATTGATTCTTCAGAGCCAGAAAACAATGTTGGTGTGGAAAAAGAAGCCCATCTTTCTCTTTTTGATGATGAAGATTTTCCAGAAAGTTTTGAGCCCGATTTAAGTAGTGAAATTTCAGAAAGTCCTAATTTTGTTTGTGAAACTTCTCCTACGGCACTGACAACAAGCTCTGAACAATCAACCTATGATTTGCGCGGTGCGTTAACGAGTTGGGCAACATTAAGTAAGGTACATTCCACGTTCAGCAGTAACACACTTATTGCATGTGTTGTCACCCTGCCATCCTGAGCTACCACTTGATAGTAGAACTTTGTTGGGAACTCCAAGAACAACAAAGCTTAAATCATTAGAAAATGGAGAATATTGCCATTTTGGTTTACTTGAGGGGTTACAGCTTCGGTTATCTATGCTTGATATAAGTTGTAAAGAAATAATCAGAATTTCATTCAATGTGGATGGTCTTCCAGTTTTTGATAAGTTGTCGCCTATTTTTCCCTTCAGGTCGCTGAAGGCGGCACTCAGTTTTTTTTCTATGTGGAGAGCAAGGCGTGGGTTCTTAAAGTTTACACAAAAACTGCCACAACTAAATTTATATTTCAAAAGGCGCCAATCGGGCGTGTAGCTAGTTCAGATGGTTGGAATTGATATATTCCCGATTTTTACACAATTCCCGTGTTGTGTGAAACACGGCTGTACGCTCTACAGATGGTTGTAGCTCGAACGCACTCGAGAGCTGTCAAACAGCTGACGGGTGACGTCTTCGAAGTGTCAAAAAAACAAGAGTAGTTAATGGTAAATAAATGCAGCTGAATTATGGAAAATATGAATTAAACTAGGCAAATCGGGAGAATAATTGGAGTATATTCGACGTAATTGACACGGAATTATCGAAAGGTATGTGCAATGTAAAATAGTAACAAATAAAAATATGATATTGACTTCTTGCTAAATTTCAGCCCGAGCCTCCTCGGCCAGTGAAAACGAGCTTCACAGGGCACAGGCAAGACGTGAGGATGTTGGCAGAGGTGTTGAATGCCTACTGCTCTTCAAACGCGAAACCCCAGGAAAACTACCCCCCAGCGTGTCTGGTTCCGACAAGGTTTTGTCGAATAACTGAACGTTTGCCTAACCTAACCTATAATACCTTGGATCCAAGTTAAAAGGTTTCGGGGCGCTCACTTGATTAAGTGATATTCTTAAAAACAAAACAACAACGCTAAATGGGCAACTTAAACTTAGGGATGCGGAAGAACCAGAACATCTCACGTGACCCCTGGTGCAGCGCGAAGACGTCTTTCACCGGTCCGGGTACGTGGCTTGACCCGCAGATGACGTGCAGCACTCTGGCACAAGGTGGACGAAGGCGTGCTGGTTGAGCTTCAGCGAAGATGGCACTAGCAGCCAAAATCGAAGGAGTTGACCGCAGCGAGTTAGCTTATTGGCTTCGGTGGTCACCGGTGAAAACAGCGTACATCATATGGAAATTCGTCGGCAGCGTAACTGGATGATATGAAGGACGGAGAGAGAACGTGGGAAACGTAGATAACGTACGAAAACGTAGATGTAGCGGTATAAACGTGGATGGTCCCAGATAAAGCTAAAATTTGAGGCTCGGCAACTTTTTGACTTTAAAATCGAACTTTCTAACTCACCCTTTTCAGGTTATTCTCATGGCACACAAGAGGTGCGAAAAGACAGGAGGAGGCAACATGAAACAAATGGGGGCTCTCAGGCCTGCCCTTCAACGGAGAAACGGAACAATTTGCCTCCCACAATACTAACTGTCACTCTTCTTTTCTTGAATTGAATTCCCTTATCAGTAAAGTTCTCTATCATGTCGTTTCTTTTGCCGTTTCCTCTCTCATCTGTACCGCGATAATTCAAATAATTCACTGCTTTATTGACCACTCTCTTCAGGTTTTATATGGAATTTTGCAAACTTTAAATAAATTTTTATGTGAAAAAAATGTAGAAATTTTAATTGCTACAAAGTCCCCCCTTCAACTTTGGCCTATTTTGGGTATGATAAAGAATGTCAAGAGCCAACCGTTTGTAGTAGGGTCATTTTTGGGTGTTGGAAAGCCAGCCCCACTTGCTGCATATTTAGAAGACTTTTTAAATGAGCTTGTATCATTATGTTCATCTGGTGTTAAGGTACAAGACAAATGTTTTAAAGTTGAAGTTGACCATTTCTGTTGTGATGCTCCTGCTAGGGCCTATTTAAAATGCATGAAACAGCACACCGGATACTCTTCTTGTGATAAATGTGAAGAAGAGGGTGAGTTTCATGGTAGAGTTGTTTTTACAAACATTAACTGTCGGAAAAGAACTGACCTTTCATTTCGAACTAAAGCAGACGAGGGATATCATCTGTTGGGGATTGATTCACCTCTTTTGATTTTACCCATTAATATGATATCATCTTTTCCCACAGATTATATGCACTGTGTCTGTTTGGGAGTAATGAAGAAGTTGTTGATGTTATGGACAGGAGCTGCTAGCAAGGTAAAGATGTCACGGCAAACAGTGATTTGTAGCTCAAAAAAAATTGATGTTTTTAAGGAGTATATACCGGTAGAATTCAATAGAAAAGGACGAGTATTATCTCTCTTGTCAATGTGGAAAGCGACCGAGTTTAGGTTGTTTTTACTTTATACAGGTCCTTTACTTTTGTATGACACTGTAGACATAAGCATTTATGAACATTTTCTGTTGTTTCACTCCGCCATAACAATCCTTGTATCAAAGAACCACATTTCGAAAATGAGAACTGCATTAGCCCGTGAATTTTTGAAAGTTTTTGTGACTCATAGTTCAAAGGTGTATGGTATTGAATTTTTGGTCTACAATGTTCATCTTTTAGTACACCTAGTTGATGACGTCGACGTTTTTGGTCCGTTAGATAATTTTTCAGCATTTCCGTTCGAAAACTACCTCGGTCATCTAAAGCGTTTAATAGTGTCTCCTACGAGACCCTTGCAGCAAATTCATCGACGCCTAAAGGAAATCGAATCCCAGATAACACAAGACTTGGATTCCACTAGCTGTCATCATCTGCATCAACACTTCTCGGGTCCCATACCACCTTTTTCCTGCAAACAATATAAGAAGTTTTTTCATAAAAATTCGATGTTTTCAATCAAATCTTATATGCCTGCCGATTGCTACTGTGTCACGGATAATGGGGTGGTTATTGAAATACATAATATAGTACTTGATGAACACAATAAAACACTCATTCTCGGAAAAAAATTTGAAACGTACCGGTCTTTTTACGAATATCCCATTGACTCGAGAAAGTTTTTTATCTCGTATTGTCAACACATGCAAGAAAATCTTGAAATGTGGACTCTAAACCAAATTTTTTCAAAATGTGTATTATTGCCATTCAAACAGGGTTGGGTTTCTTTTCCATTGTTACATGCAGTACAGTAGAAGTCAGGTTCAATTTGTGTTGTCTCGGTACTCTCAGTTACTTCTACCTATGTTAATAATTACCTATTATCGGCTGCCTTTCATTCACAAGTTAAATGTTCGTTATTGTATTGTTCAATTTTGGGTTGATATGTTAATTGTGTTCAACAGAATGTGTACCTACTACTGTCACTGAAACAGGGATTGGTTTCTTTTCCAATGTTATATACAGTACAGTAAAAGTTGTCAAATTTGATTTGATCTCATAGTATGTTGTTATTTATGGCTTATGTTACCTATTTATGTAAGTACTTATGTCGTGATATCTATTTCCTTATTAATCAAAATAAGTTTAGAAGTTATCCTGGAGAGTTGATCTCCAATATGTTTTCATTTTTATATTTGTTTTATGTATGTTAGTATACATATAGGTTCTTCCTGAAGTATGTAGTTTATTTTTATTTGTTTATAAATCTGTTTTATCTGAATTGAACATGTTTTAATTATTTCTGTTACACCACAATGCATATCTCAAGTACGTCAATATGGCGTCACTAAATCGATAAATACGTACGTCAATAAGACGTCGGATATGACGTCAAAATACTGTCTGAAAATGACGTCGTATGGACGAGACATTAGACCGTCATTTTTTCGTCTTTTTGACGTCTTTTTTATCGTCATTTGACGTCGCAGAGTTCCAAAAATTGACGTCCGAATGACGACCCTTTGCCAGCTGGGACCATAATTATTAAACCCCTAGAGTACGAGGAAGCCAATGTTAAACTGATAGAATCTACAAGAGACGGGAAGAGTAGGGCTCCTAAGTGGCAAGATAAAAGACTCGGGTCTTCAAGGGGGCTTCTGCAGTTGCAGACAAGTTAACAAGTTGAAATTGATTATGAAGAGTGCAAAAAGCACAAAGGCTTCTTTTAGCCTCTTTTAGACCGGCTAATCGGCTATATCAGATTGTCACTTAAACTGTAGAAGATTGACTGGAGGCGGAGGTGGAGGTTATCGCGTACGGAGTGCACGCGTGTTACAAATCTAGTGTTTTGGTGTCCAGATGCACAAAACCGCGAGTCATATACCGCTGAAATCCCACCTGATGACGTCTGTTAGACCCGGAGGAGCTCATTGACACCTTCCCGGACCTCACGGAGCAAGCAAAGCCCAGATAAGTGCAAATTAATAAAAACAAACTAGCAGTCTGTAAATAGTACACGGCAAAGCACCTTATCGCGGCCCGCAAAAAACACCAACAACTTCTTCCCTTGGTGCCTCGTGCACTGGGGCATGGAGTTTTATCAGCGAAATTTATTATTGCTATTTTTCAATTGTATTACGTCTCAAAAATTACCCACCACACTCAAGAACTCCTGAGCACAGGGTTCAAAAATCCAAAAATGAACACACTACAAAACTACGGAAGCGTAGAAGGCCCACCGTGATTCACTTTTTGGAGAGAAAATGCCAGTTGTGAACTGACAATTGCCAGTTGTGATCTGACAATTGCCAGTTGTGATCTGACAATTGCCAGTTGTGATCTGACAATTGCCAGTTGTGAACTGACAATTGCCAGTCGTAGCCAAGACTAGCAATAGACTGTAGTCTGACTAGCTTGATCGAGTCGCAACCTCCATTTTTGTCTCATTCTTTTCTTCAGGAAAAACAAAATCAAGTGAGTGAGATGGATTTTAAAGTTTAGTTAGGAAAGGTAGTTGAAGCTTATAATAAGAATCGTTTTACGAAAAATGAGTGGGGAAAGTCTATCTTAGCCATTATTTTCCTCTGAATCTCACTCTGAATTACCTCTCTACACTGGCGTTGGGTACCTACCTACTATCTTCTGTGCTACTACCAACTAATTTTGTTTATTGTTTCTCAGTTTACTTTCTGACTAAATAGTCTCCAAATATTTTATACAAAACTGATTTAGTGTGTCTAAGTCGAGGTCTAAGTACATACCTAGTTGATGAGATTTTAATCGTATTTTGATGCTCATAAATCGTCCCTTATGACTTATGAGTGACTTACGATGGCCCCGATAACTTATTTGTCAGTTTTGGCATGAATTTAGTCACTTGAGAAAAGTACCCCTCGGGTGATTTTTTTTTTCGCGTTGCTAATATGTTAACATAAAACACCATAAATAACCATAACTGTTAAATCGACGGCTTGAATTGCACCGATACATGCGCTAATTGGTAGCAATATCAGTATTGGTACTGGTAGCACTGCTTGTCATAATGTCAAGCGAAATAGTTCTTACTTCTTTCTTATCACGTTGTCAGTTGAAAATCTAATAATTTACTGCCTCTTTATGACAGGTAACTGGATAGTTGATGGACACAGATATGGAACGCAAACGTAAGTCCCTCAACGACTTTCTCAGAAACCGAGGTATCTCGGAGGAAACCATAACCTTATTACAAAATGAAAAGGTATGTCTCTAGATTAAGTTACAGCTTGGAAATAGTAGTTTTCGATACAAGAGCGTGTTTAAGGCCCAAAGCCGTGTTCGCCAGCATGAGGCATAGCCGCGAATGCTGCAAAAGAGGCTGAGGGCCTGAAAAGACACAGCGCTCGTGTGTCGAACAACGTTTTTCGTAATCGTTGCTTAAATTGAGAGAAAACTCGAATTTCTTGTAAATTTTGACACTACTTTTACAAATGTTAAGCAAGATAATATATAAACTGGAATACTTATATATTTAGTTATATGTATATCACATTCCGCGTTATGTAGCTATGAAATGATTACGAAAAACCTATTTTTTTAACGCTCATCACTATCTTATTACATAGCGGTACTATTTGCATAACTTGTCATTGATCAGGAACTCGCAGGGTGTCTACAAGTATTTATTGTGGAAAAATTAATTCGCACGATTAGATTTATCAAATGGGCGATGTCAAGTCATCGCCGGCACGTCCGGAGAAGCAAAAATTTTCAGCATTCGCCTACTCGAAAATACCAGCCGTGCAAATTGTTTTTCCGTAATAGTACAGGGTGATCACTATCAAAGGGTTAGTCTAAATGTCTCGCTTATTATCCGAATAAAATCAAAATTAAAAAAAGTGCTTTGATGAAATATTTTACTGCGCTTCTGGTATTTTTTTTTCAAAATTATTGTTATGGAATATTTCTGGATCTCCGTGGTCCTACTAAACTACTCTAATCTTAAGATTCATAATATCAAATCATAGCGTATCATGTTAATAGTGTAGTTCTGGCGCCGACCCGCTAGCCGGGACGTGCCTTCGTGATGTTTGCTGAATTGTGAAATAGTGGTGACGTACGTTAAGGAGTACGCAATACACAAGAAACGCAGCTTTGTAGAAATGTGAAGAGAGGAGAGGATTCATTCGAGATCAGCTTGTTGCAATAAACGCATGGAACACTCCCTGCCTGTTTGACTTTCTGACTTTTGATTCCAAATTCCCAAAAGGTCAGAAGTGGGATAGTGTCCCTGTGCCCACACAAGTAGTGACCTCAACGTACACTGAACGAGTCGAGCTAGTTCAAAATGGCTGAGCGTCCCGACGGTGTCGAGGAGAGCGCCGACAACCTGTACCAGCGGCTGCTAGAAGAGCAGATTAAGAAGAAAATCGAGACTGCAATCCGGAAAACCGTGGCCGAGGCCTCCCGTGACGTCCTCCGCGACGCCGACGAAGACAACGCGACGGCACCGCGCCTTGTCAAGGGCGACATCCTGCCACAGTTCGACCCTGACCAGCGAGCACTGACTGTGACGTCGTGGCTGCAGAAGATCGAGCAATTTGGGCAACTGCACAACTGGACCGACTACGAGAAGTCGTGTTATTTGCAAAACAAATTGAAGGGAGCGGCCCGTGACTGGTATAACCGCTTGGAGAACTATGACAAAACGTGGCCCCAGTGGAGAACCGCTTTGATGCAAGCCTTTCCACGACACACTGACTACGCAACCCTTCTGGAAGAGTTGGTCGCTCGGCACAAGCGTCCCGACGAAACGATGACGCATTATTACCATGCGAAGTTGGCGTTGACCCAGCAATGTCGTTTGGACCAGGAGGCCACCATCTCCTGCCTTATCAAGGGCCTACCGATTGAGCTACAAGCAAACGCCCGCGCTTTCCAGTGCGCCACAGCGTCTGAATTGTACGCCGGGTTCATCGCACCCATGGACGATTATCAGCCCCCCGCAAGTGTTGCAAAACGGCCCCGAATCGAAAGACGAGATATGCCTTCTTCCTCGGGGTACAAGTACGGACAAATGTCCCGCCGAACTAGTGACCTACGATGTTTCACGTGCGGGAAAAGCGGCCATCTCGCCCGTGACTGCCAGCAGCGTATTCCACGCTGTTTCACCTGCAACCGCCGTGGCCATCTGAGTGCGAACTGTTTTGCGCGAAAAGACAAAGCAACCGACGAGACTGCGAAAAATGTGAAAATGGTCGCGAGTCCAGAAAAAGTTACTGCGGCGTATACGAAAGACTGTCGAATCAACGGGGTCACCGTAAAGGGTTTCATAGACACCGGAAGTGAGGTGAACGTCATGTCCACCAAGCTCGCCACGAGGCTGAAGCTCAAACCCGTCACCAAAAACACTGTGTTAAAGGGCTTCGGTGACCGTTACGTGACTTGTGACACTGAAGCACACTTTCCCCTGGAAATTGATGGCCTCACCTTGCACACGTCAGCGGTCCTTTCCGACGTGTTTCTTGACGGCGTTGAGATGATTATTGGACAACCGCTCCTGGAATCGGAGGGAGTTTCACTGGTTGTCACAAATGGCACCGTGAAAGTCGTGGAGGATCTGACACCTTTGCTGCAAGGCCTTTCAATCACCGAGGAGTGCGAACGCCCCAAGATACTGCTTTTGGAGGATGCAAGTATCCCAGCCGGAACAACAAAATTAGTGCCGGTTCGCATCAGTGGCGTGGCGCATGGTGCAACCGTCTACACTGAAGCCCGATCTTATCACTTGGGGCTCGGTCAGTCCGTCATCTGTATTCCTGCCGGTGTGCATTGCGCCCCCGACTCACATGCCCTCCTGTCGAACGTCGGAAGCCGCCAGGCGCAGTTTTGCGCAGGTCAGTTACTGGTCCGTGGAAAGGCCTGTGATGAGGCGCACGAAGATGCTCACGAGCCGGCGAAATTAAGTTTTTCGGTGAGTACCGATGCGAATGAAACATGTGACGAGTCTGTTATCAAAGTAAGCGAGCTCGATATCGATGAATCACTCGGCTCAGACGTTCGAGAGCGTTTGAGAAAGTTGTTATGTAAGTGGCAACATTGTTTTGCCGAGACAACGAAAGAGCTGGGTACTGTAGCGAATGCGGAACTGAGCATCACACTGAGAGATCCCAAGCCGGTATGTTATCGACCCTATCGGCTGCCTTTGAAAGAGCGCGAAGTCGTCCGGGAGAAGGTAAAAGATTTGCTTGATGCAGGGATAATTCGTGAATCAAAATCAGAGTTTGCAAGCCCCGTAATTTTGGTAAAGAAAAAGAACGGCGACTATCGGTTATGTGTCGATTACCGCGCCTTGAACCGAAACACCATAAAGGAGATTTTCCCCGCTCCCAATATCGAGGAACAATTAAACCGCTTATCCCATAAAAGGTTTTTTTCGAGTTTAGACTGTAGCCAGGGATTCCACCAAATAACCGTCGCCGCCGAATCCGTACACAAAACAGCTTTTAGTACCACCGAAGGCCACTTCGAATATTTACGGACCCCTTATGGGTTAATGAACGCACCGGCCGTTTTTCAACGGATGATTAACAGCGTCCTCGGTAATTTGAGCCACGAAGAAAATATTCTCGTTTATATGGATGATATTTTAATACCATCGGTCACGATTGACGACGGCTTCCGCCTATTGGAGAAGGTCTTGGCTCTTCTCAGTCAAGCGGGTTTGAAATTGAACTTGCGGAAGTGTGCGTTTCTGAAATCACACGTGGAGTATTTGGGTCACACACTCAGTGCCGCCGGAATTTCTCCAGGTACGCGGAAGACCGACGCTGTGCGAAATTTCGCAGTACCGACCAATGTTCATGAGATCCGTCAATTCTTGGGGTTAGCGGGGTATTTTCGCAAATTCGTCCCCCATTTTGCGCTCATTGCCACCCCCCTCACCAACCTGACGAAGAAAAACGTTCCATGGAACTGGGGTGATGCACAACAAAACGCGTTCGAGGATTTAAAACAACGACTCGTAAGTCAACCTGTATTGGCCGCGTATAACCCGAATCATGCGACGGAAATCCACACTGACACTGACGCAAGCAGCAAGGGTCTGGGAGGAATTTTGCTCCAAGACCAAGGAAATGGCGATAAGAAACCTGTGGCCTTCTTCAGTAGAGTGACGAGTAATGCCGAGAGGGTCTATCATAGCTATGAACTGGAGACACTGGCTGTCGTTGAAACTCTGAAACGTTTTCGCGTCTATTTACTCGGCTTGCATTTCACTATTGTAACGGATTGCAGTGCGGTGCGTTATACCTTTACCAAGCGCGATCTTGTGCCGCGCGTCGCCAGGTGGTGGCTATTGATTCAAGAGTTGATTTTGAAATTTGCCATAAACCGGGAAAAGCGATGAGTCATGTCGATGCCTTGAGCCGTAATGCGCTACCGGTCGAGATTGCGCGGCTGGTAAATGTGGACGATTGGTTTTTGACAGTTCAATTACAAGACGAAGCATTACGCGTGATCATTGAGCAGTTGAAAAGTGACGATCAGGCGGGGTTAGAGCGAGACTATGTGGTGAAAAATGAGCGGTTATACCGCAAGACACCTAGTGGGACTAGGTTGGTGGTACCAAAAGCAGCCCGCTGGCAGATCATGATTAAATATCATGATGAGATTGGACACCCGGGCCTCAAGAAATGTGATGCACTCATCAAAAACACTTACTGGTTTGCCGGTATGACGCGGTTCATCAAAAAGTACGTTTCTGCTTGCATTAACTGTGCCTATGCCAAAGGAAATTACGGAAAGGGGGAAGGAGAATTACACCCTATTCCGAAATCAACGACGCCCATGGAAACCGTTCACATTGACCATGTGGGCCCTTTTACAAAAAGTGCAGCCGGCTACATGTACATTTTGACCCTGGTTGATGCCTTTACAAAGTATTTCGTAGCCCTGCCTTGTCGCACACTGGGATCGCGAGAAACCTTACTGCATTTACGACAAGTGTTTGGTATTTTTCTTGGTTATCCAAAACGGATAATATCCGATCGTGGAAAAGCTTTCACGAGTAGTACGTTCGCGGAATTTGCTAACAGTAAACAAATCAAACACGTTCTGAATGCCGTAAGCACTCCGCGGGCAAATGGGCAAGTGGAGCGGTACCATCGGACGTACCTTGATGGCATCAGACCCTCACTTGAAAATGATCGGTTCTGGGATGGTCGACGTGTGTTGGGGCATCAATAATACAGTTAACGCAAGTACAAACCATACCGCATTTGAATTGATGTTCAGTTACCCTGGTCATCTTTTGACCAATTTAGAAAGTCGAAGTCCGGTGCCTGAACAAAGCACTATCACAGCGAGACGAGCAGCCGCCAGTGAAGCGTTGGAGAAAATTGCCACGCAGATGAAGAAGCGCTACGATAAAAGGCACAAACCGCCCAAAAAGTACAAGAAAGGTGACTTGGTGTTGTGGCGAAAAGGAGTCTCATGTAGTCAGACAGGAGTGAATCGGAAACTCGATCCGCAGTATGCTGGTCCGTACGTTGTGACAAGAGTGTTAGGTCACGACCGATACGAGATCAGAAGTATTAAGGGACTCCGAGGTTACGCCAGTTTTAAAACCACCGTGGCGTCTGATAGCTTAAGACGATCCTACAGTACCCCAGGTGACTCGAGTAGCAGTGAGTCACTAGCAGACTCAGAGAGTGACAACGAGGTAGAGCCGAGTGATTAGCTAAGTCTTGGCGAGTGCGAATTGCGAACGAAATGCTTGATGTATGATGTATGTACTATGTAGGTACCTAATGTTGGTGTGAAGCGTGATGTCTGAAAACGAAACGCAGTGCGAGATCTGACAACGAAAAGGTCGTCCGGAGCGACAGGTCACTGTCGGAGAAGACGATGGGCAGTAGTTTCCTGCCGTGCTGGATTATCTATTATGGTTGTCCCAGCAGCCTCGAAAGAGAGATTGCGTTGCGAGTGTGCTCCTGGGTACGGATTTCGCGCCTCCTGGCCAGAGCGGGATTTCCGTACACATGTTCATACTACGCTTCTGGTCTGGTCGTAAACCTTCACGCTGATTACGACGATGGGGTCATAAGTGCGTTATTTTTTCAGACATTGCGTGCACTGATATAAAAAAAAAAATCGATACTGTAAGATGTGTTCTCATGTTTTAGACTCGTTCCTGTTGGCATTGTCGCTAAGTTGGACAGACCCGTTTCGCGAGGTCGCGAAGAAGAATCCAGGATGGCCGATTGTTATGGAATATTTCTGGATCTCCGTGGTCCTACTAAACTACTCTAATATTAAGATTCATAATATCAAATCATAGCGTATCATGTTAATAGTGTAGTTCTGGCGCCGACCCGCTAGCCGGGACGTGCCTTCTAGTACAGGAAAAATAGTAAAAAAATCGGCAAAACCTCGGAATAAATATGGACGTCATGAAAACTTGATATTCTGTTCAAAATTGAGTGTTCTACAACATATCCAAAATCGCCAAAAATCGCACCCGGGGGTTTTGAGTTATTGAAGGGGGAGTAAAAAATTGCAGGTTAACATGGAGGGGATGGAACTCGTCAATCCATTGGATGCGGATACATTATAGTTCGACGTACCATACCCCATTGATACCATTTTGGCACAAAAAGTGTCCATCATTGTTGAAGGGGAGTAGTGGGGGGGCGCAGCTCTGCTAGGTGGTCCATTTTGTTTTTCTGGCCATGTAAAACCGATCACGACAAGTTTGGTATCTTTTCCGACTAAATTCAATATCCTGAACTTGTATCCGATGTGTAAATTTGGATGAAAACAAGTTTGAACAAGTTAACTTAAGAAAACTTGTTTTTTCTTTGACAATTTTGACGAATTTTTTTTCTACTGTTGGAGGTGTTTATTTCTAACACATTTCCAGGGACCATCAAATTGAAGTGTATTCTTCATAAAAATCATTTACTCGGTGTATAATTTTGTTTCTCGAGTTTAAAAAATCAATTTGAACTTGAGCCGGCGCGGCGCGTCGTCTACTACTGACCAGAACACTACAGCATGCACCTTTAAATGAAAACACCTCAAACTATTGGAAAAATAACAACTCATCTTCGAAAGTTGGAGGATTTGTGCAGAACTGAATTCCCTATACCATGAACAAAATCGCCATGAATCGCAATGGAGGATTTTGAGTTATTCGAGGAGGAGGATAACACTTTGACAGGATTCATACTCTATGAACTGTTACTTCTTCCCTTGAATATCTCGAAACCCTGCAGTGCGATTCATGGCGATTTTGTTCATGTTATCGGGAATTCAATTCTCCACAGGTCCTTAAATTTTCAAAGATGAGTTGTTATTTCTTCAATAGTTTAAGGTGTTTTCATTTAACGGTGTATGCTGTAGTGTTTTGGTCAGTAGTGGACGACGCGCCGCGCCGGCTCAAGTTCAAATCGATTCTTTAAACTCGAGAAACAAAATTATACATCGAGTGGATGATTTTTGTGGAGTATACTCTTCAATTCAATGGTCCCTAAAATTTTTCTAAAAATAAACACCTCCAACAGTAAAAAAAAAATTCGACAAAATTGTCAAAGAAAACACAAGTTTTCTCAAGTTAACTTGTTCAAACTTGTTTTTATCGGAATTTACACATCGGATACGAGTTCATGAGATTGAATTTAGTCGGAAAAGATATCAAACTTGTCGTGATCAGTTCTACATGGCTATAAAAACAAAATGGACCACCTAGCAGAGCTTCGCCCCCCCACTACTCCCCTTCAACAATGATGGACACTTTTTGTGCCAAAATGGTATCAATGGGATATGATACGTCGAACTATAATGTATTCGCATCCAGTGGGTTGACGGGTTCCATCCCCTCCATTTTTACCAGCAATTTTTTACCCCCCCTCCAATAACTCAAAACCCCCGGGGGCGATTTTTGGCGATTTTGGATATGTTGTAGAGCACTCAATTCTGAACAAAATATCAAATTTTCAGGACGTCCATATTTTTTCCGAGGTTGGAATCTATCTTTCTTGTACTATTCGTGATGTTTGCTGAATTGTGAAATAGTGGTGACGTACGTTAAGGAGTACGCAATACACAAGAAACGCAGCTTTGTAGAAATGTGAAGAGAGGAGAGGAGTCATTCGAGATCAGCTTGTTGCAATAAACGCATGGAACACTCCCTGCCTGTTTGACTTTCTGACTTTTGATTCCAAATTCCCAAAATTATCTAGTAATAAGGCACAGTTTGAGAATCTATATCTCGAGACCCGATAGGAATAGGATGACAAGTTATACATTTTTAAACTCCTCTTGAAGCCTTCTTTAAAATTATTTGAAAATTAAAAATTTTATAGAATTTTTCAAAAAGACAATTCAAAAATTATATTTTTTGCTCAACTCAAATAATTTTTAAATGAATTTTTTTGCCATACGCCGTCAGAAGCGCAACAAAATATCCAACACTTTACAAATCCTTATTCTCGCGGTAAAGAGATATAAGTCGGATAACAAGTGAGAAATTTCGAGTAGCCTTTTGACTCGCCCTTTGATGTGAATAACCCTGTACGTTACCATTACAACCTCTTCTATTCAGTGGCGACGCTAGCTTTTTCGGGCAGCAGGGGCCGAAGTGGAGTCAGAAAGTTTTAAGGAGGGCACGCTTAATTTTTTGTAGAAGGGGAGGAGGGGGTAGCGTCGCAGGCAACTTGCATATTGGGGAGGGGGAGTTTAAATTGCCCCCTACTTCCTCCTAGAACCCGTCATAACGTTTTTTTGAAATTTGCTGCAAGTAGGTACCACTTTTATTTTGTAGTTTGACTCCCGAAATGAAAGAAAATAAGAAAAAAGGAACTTGAAGTTGAGACACAGGATATTTATAATAGTTCTCCGGGTTACCTTAGGTTCGTGGAATTCAAATGAGTGAATGCTTATTTATATTGACCATTAGCAGTAGCGCAAGCTTTTTTCTATTCAAAATTACGATTGCATACCTTTTATCTATTCCAGTATCGTAATGACTACATTTCGACACTGATACCTGTGTCGTACTGGCGCTTGATTATTATCACTCGGAAAGGCATTTCTACCGCGAAAATTTTAAAATTTCTCGCAAATATTTGAAGCGAAATAGATAAAATAGTATATTGCACTCGTTTAAAAAGACGTTTTACGACTCCTTCCAAACCAGTCGTGTGACAAACTTTGTCTTATTAAACTCGTTGCATAATATACTATTCTTGGAAGAAAATGAAAAACATGAATGATAATGAATCTTACACAGAATCTATTATTTGTGGTTATTTATGGAGTATATGGACGTGAAAAAACAGCCCACCCCAGGATTTTCTTCAGTGGGGGCCAACGGATTTTGAGGGGGGCCTGGGCCCTCTGAACCCCCCCCCCTGGCGTCGCCACTGTTTCTATTTTTGCACCCGTTGCCAGCAATAATAATGGCAACCTTCTTAACCTTAGTATATTATAACATACTATTAAAACTGTTTTACTATTACAATAATTGGCCCTCAACCCATACCACTCTGCTAATAAAATTATGTGCCCCGCTCCTGGATAAGGCAGGGCTAGTTTTGTGGGGTCACAACAATTTTTTTGCTTTGATCATTACTGAAAAAAAATTCACTGAAAAAAGTCAAGTTAATTGGCTTTAATTGGCTTGTTTTTTTTAAATACCTACGTCATATTTGTGTTTAGATAGATCGTACATAACGGGTTGGGATACATTGGGGTTGAGTAGAATAGCGCAAGCTAGACTCCGCCCCGACGATACAAAACTTTGTACTTTACTCACCGTACTTTACAATAAAGACCTTTTATTATTATTATTATAACTTTGTACAAATTATTCTAGTTTCTGATACAATATGATATACATAATTATTTATTTCTTTATCTTACAGATCGATTCTGATGTGATAGCTAACATGGATGTTACTCAACTGGAACAGTTTATACCAAAATGGGGTGACCGTTTTGCACTACTCGACTTCTGCAAGAGAGGCAACAAAGAATCAGAAAAAGACAGTCTTGTTCAGAAATTACGGACAGCAATTGGGAAACATCAAAATAAAAACACAAGACGTAAGTCAAAATACGTTTTATCGTCAAGCGATGATGAGGCAAGCCCAAGCAAAATTGCTAAAGTGACTCCGCATCCTACACCTACTGGAAAAAGTACCCGTCAAATAGAGATAGGATGGTTTTGCAGCACTGATGGAGACCGACCAGTACAGATGAAAACTCTTCGACAAGGAGGGGGCACCCGAAAAGTCTCTGTGCCCAAGAACAGTGAAGAACACTATTATCGTGAATGGGATATACCTACCTGCATAGCGTATATGGTGGATTCATAATCTGCTAGCCTGAGCAGATTTCCTGCGACCGGGTGGCTTTTTTTAAATGGCATTGAACGGATAAATAGTGATTGTCTAAATTCGGATATGTTTGAGAACAGTGTTGCTAATGAACATTCATTTTGCAGTTCCTGTAACGAACAATGGCGTGGTCATGGTGATGACTCGAAAACCTGAGTCAAGACTGATGAATATCCAGGTAAACTGTTGCATCCCGATCGACAAAACCTTAGAAGGCCTGGAAGCTCTTTCGGCATATGCTGGGTTAATGATCGCTCCTTTGCAAATCAAGAACATTGAAATCAGAAGCCAACAAGGAAATGAATCGTCGCCCTTATTCAAATTGAATAAAAATGCATCTGCAACAATATCGCATTATTGTATGTTTTGTAAACAGATGAAAACCCAGATTGCCCGCCATTTTGTTAAACAACATCCAGATGAAACAAGGGTAAAGAGCTTGTTGGCTTTCCCAAAGAAAAGCAAGGAAAGAAACGATGCACTGGCTGAGTTGAGAAAGGCTTCAAATGCTGTTCATAATGCAAAATGTGATCCTGCAAGTAGATTGCCGGTAAGACGCCCAAAGGACAAAGAGGACGTCTCACACTTCGTCAAATGCATCAAATGCGAGGCCCTCTACGCTCCTAGAAGTTATCACAAGCATGAAAAACAGTGCACCGGTAGAATATCGAATCGATATCAAGTGTTGCGTGCTGCCCGTACCCAACAAGAAGCCGAACGAATGGATAAACAGAATGACACTGTCTCTATGAATTTGTTGCATAATTTCATGATGTCTTTTCAACATGATGAGATTGTAGACATAATCAAAAACGATGAATGTTTAATGCGATACGCAAAAATGAAGGCAATCTCTTGTGCCCAAACTCAGCAGAGGTTGCCATATCACCGAGTTCAGTTGAGAAGGGCGGCAGAGATCTTAATAAGAGCCCAATCACTAGATGGCACAATCACTTGTTTTTCCGATTTATTGAGGCCCAGCAAATATGAAATTCTCATTGACAGCATCATACTGTTTTGTGGCGTGAAGAAGGATACGAGCGACATACAAAGGGCTTCTGTCATACCCCATCTGAAGCTGATTATCGAGCACTGCTTCAATGTAGAGTATTCCCATGCTGTATCCTGTGATGAGACACGTTCATCGGATAAAGTGAAAACCCTGGAGGCTTTCAAGACGATTCATCATATGTCATTCAACGACTATTTGGGTGCTAGGGGTCGACGGGATCATGTCAAAAAAGTAAGTTGTTTATTTCAATATGTAAAGGCGGATTTCCACAATGCGAATACCTATTCGCAAAAAATTGCGAATGTTCGCAAAATTTAAATTGTTGTCCTGAATGAAACTAACATAAGTATATTCTTTTAGGTGGCTTTGAAAGTCAAGGAGGTTCCTTCATCCAAAGATGTTGAAAAATTTACAGATTTCTTACGTGCGAAAGCTCGAGAAGCGTACAGTTACTTAGAAGCTCATAAACACGACGAAGAGATAGATTACCAAAACTGGTTGCTACTAGGAAAAGTTGTAATGTTGTAGCCTTTAAGAAAATTCATTAGCTCATTGGTTACGGCAGTTGTTGTTTGTTTATTTTATTTTCCTTATTTAAAACTTCATATTTATTTTCATGAGACTTGAGTTATAGAAATTATGATTTAATTCAATAGTTTGTTGCCATCGTAAATATTATAATGTAGGAACGGCGCTTGCTTCCTCCTTCCACACTCGAATTGTTGTCACACGGCAAAAACCCTTATCTTGTTTTCGAGCTTTGGCTTTTTCGGACTTAATGTAGTAGAAGAACATCTTTTAAACGTAGTCGGATCAGCTCCGCGATTTTCTTAAATTCCAATATTGATCTGAAAGTATAAAAAGATTTGTCTATGAAGGAGATCCGAGAAAATATTGTGATATTTGAAGATATCTCGTGCGGATGCTGGTGAGTACAATGAAAACCGGCGACGTCAGGCTTCAGTTTTTCATTTGCTCACTTTTCCTTTTAAATTCAATAATATAGATCCACCACCGACGGACTACCCACACGATATACCTACTATGAATTAAGATCCACGAAAATCGATCAAATATTACCTCAGCGTTTCGAATTAATGTCAAGCCACCTTTACGAAATTATCTGCCGTACTGAAGCAGCTGTATGCCGTACTGAAGCAGTTGTATGCCGTACTGAAGCAGTTGTATGCCGTACTGAAGCTGAGAGGTCCTCATTCATATCGCCGCTACCTATCTTGTGATCTACAACACAACAGTCAACTTTATCATTATCTTCCGGCCGCCGCCGTGACGTTCTTCTCTTCTATCTCCAAGAACTACGAGCCTAACATCGAGAGTAAGAAATCTAGAAGTTAAGGTGCCCTTTTTTTATTATTCGTGTGAATCGTTCGCGTACATTGTCCGTGGACATACAAAATTCTGCAGAATTAGGTTAACCCCCACGCCACGTCGTTTTCAAGTTTTAAATGTATTAGGGTACCCTGTTTTCTCGGTTTCCAGATTTACGGAGCTCGAGAAGAAGAAGAGAAAAGGCGTTAGGCCTGTAAAAGTCGTCTGTTTTCTATAACTCACCTGTATATCAAAGCTTAATTTATTCATCACATTTTCAATCACATGTACCGCAGTTAACTACAATACAAATTATTAATTTTTATTTTAAATACGCTTTCCTATTTACTAAGTTTAGTCTTCAAATCAGTCATTTACATTTTTCTTTTAAAATTGGAGGAAGTGCCAAAGTATCTCAAAAATAACTTTTGTGGAGTGCCGTTCCTTCCCGATAGTTTCTCAGTATTGTGCCGTTCATGAGCGGATGGCGCCCTCTTGTTTCTGGTAAGTAGGTATTTTCCGTCCAACACCAAAAATTTCAAAGAACCTCCCCAAGCTGCCAAACCGAAAATAAAAACATCGAGCTGCCGAGCCGAGTTTTATCCGAAATTACGGGTATAATGTGCCAGTGGACTCTTTTCAATCGAAGGCGGTGCGGAGAGATGAGCAGAATCAGAATGTCAGAGTTTGAAACACGCAACAGTATCGATTCAACTCTGATGGAAGGGCTAACAGAAGAGGACCAGAAACTATGCAAACACTTTGCAAGATTCAACATTGTGGCAAAGAAACTTCGGATTTTACCCATTTTAAGCACAGGAAAACAAGTCGAGTGAGTAGTTTTACATCTTTGAATCTGATTTGTTTAAAAAACTTTCTTGTAGGATGCTCTCGCTTTTCATCTCGCTGCGAAGGAAGGTTGGTATTCCAGCCAACAATATTTATTTGTTTGCCGCTAATACAAAAACTGGATATATCGATTGTGGTCAGGCACTCCGAACTCTTGCCAAGCAAAGTGGCCTTGATAAACCCTACCTCATCGGCACTACCAATATGAGGAAGCAGATTGCCACCCTTTCGCAACACCTACGAATGGACTATAACGAGGTTGTCCAGTTAGCGGATTGGATGGGACACGATGTGGAAGTCCACCAGAGAAATTACAGGACCCACGAGGCAGTACTGCAGGCTACCAAAATAGCCAAATTTCTTATTGCTTCACAAAGCAGTGCAGTTGGACATCGCGGTCGAAGCATTGACGAAATTCGAGTCAATGTCGATGACGAGGACCCAGTATGTTTGCTCGACGACGACGCCGATTATGAAGACAATGAGCTGTACCAAGATGCTACACCAAACGAGTTGGACAAAACCACGGACGAAACCACGGACTTAACTGATCCAGCACCCAAAACCCCAAAGAAGAAGTTCAATATGAAACCGATTATACGACCGTCCCCTGTTCCACACCGAAAAGGTGCTTCGCCACAGGTAAAGTAAAATTAATTAAAAGTAAGGTACCTAATCCAAGTTACTGACTCAAGTATTAGAACGCTACTGTAGATGTTCAGTGGCGAGCACAGTTTTGCATACATCAAATTTTTCATGTTCCAAATAAGCGACATAGCCGTGAAGGAGTCCTTACCTAGTATATTTATCATGAAGCCAGCAATCAAGCCTTTTATTCTATCTGGTCATAATTGCAATAAAACAAGACCTTGTCGCTTTTTTTGGCATGTCAAAACATTTGATGTAGGTATGCGATTCAATGCTCCTGATTGTACTCTGACTCTGTCTGTGTTTTTGCCTCTGCCTGTATTGCTACTGCTGTACTTTGTCTAGGTCCATACTATTATTGTAGTACCTACCTATACCTGCTTCTATACCTGTTATACGCTTCTAAGATCAGTAGATAGAAAAATATTTTTTTAGCAAATTTCTTAACCCTTGAAATTATGTTTTCGTTAGGTAAACGTCGCGGTTAAGCGAGGGCGGCCGAGTACCAGCAGTGAGTTCAAAATTAACCGAAGACAATATCTTTTTGCACAGGCATTGCAGTTGCAGATTTAATTTTTTTTTACCTATAGAAAATATTCAGAAACTAAAATATTTCACTTTGCTGATCAGTTCCAAACCTATATGCCGTTCACGATGTAAATTCAGCACTAGGACTTTTTGAATAAAAAATAAAGTGACAAGTTGGAGTGCTGAGCGGATACCGTTGATGGTCGCTGATGGTTTTGCACCAAAACTTTGCAGGTGTCATCAGCCGTCGCCGTAGCCCTACAACTTGTCACTTTATTTTTGATTCAAAAAGTCCTAGTGCTGAATTTACAGCATGAATGACATATACATTAAGTGATTATAAAACTTCAGTGACATTAAGATATTCACTAGTTACCTAATCGTAATAATTTTACAGAAAAATCAAGGTTTGCGAAAGGTGCCACAGTAATAGAGTGAATTGTACTGATACATAGATACCATAGGTACCTACTTTTTCTGAATAGATTCTATTTGTTCACTGTATTATTCATGCATGAATTACATTGGATATCTAAGCTTTAAAACTACAATCAATTATTGTACTTTAGGAAAACGTACGACGCATGAACTTTTGGAAGAATTGGCCACCAACATCAAACCGACATCGACATCCAGGAAAACCAGAAGAAAGTTCACGAAGGATCAAGAGGACTTTCTTCAGAATATCCTCAAGGTCTACTACGAAGAGAATCGATTTCCATCTAAAGCGGAACTTCGCCGAATTGTACAAGAACATGGAATTCAAATTGGTGGCAGATCTACTCAATCTGTTTATTCTTTTTTTCAATATAGATTAAACAAATATAACAGTTCGAGGAAATAAAAATATGAAAGTTAGACCTTGAAGAATTTTATTCAACTTGTATAGTATTTTGTGAAAATGACATGCCTGCTATGCAACTAAAGCCCGATTTATAGATTGATGCAAGCGGTAACGTAACCCGTAACCGTAACATAAGACGCCCGTAAGAAGATTAGCTCATGAAAACCAACGCTGCTGTTGACAAAATTAACGCTTGACGTATCAGTGTAATGTAGCGCACTGCATTTTATAAACAGCAGCGTTGGATTTTTGATTAGCTAAACTTCTTACGTCTGGCGTCTACGTTACGGTTGTGGGTTACGTTACGGCTAGCGTAAATCTATAAATCGGGCGTAAGGCGCAGCATTTCCATCTCTGGGTCCGATTGTTTCGAACTGTTTGACAAAAAGGTAAAACGATTGTTGAAACAAAGGTATGGATGGCATTTATCATGTTATCCTCAGGGTAGACTTATCCCGAGATGGAAATTTTGTGCCTTACGGGAAAAGAGTACCTACATACCTACCTTCTTAACACATAAATCAAACCTCAGGGCAGCGGTGGGATTCCGAACACGATGCGATAGCTGCGACTGTGATAGACAGTAACGACGACAAGTGAACTTTTCTGGAAAAATAGGACAAAAGAAGGACCCAAAAAAATCATTATTATGCTGGGTTCATACACCAAGCTTACCGTTTGAGGATTAGGGAGTAACGCCTAAAAACTGGCTGGGTGGCAACTGACTGCTAGGGTACCTAATTGGCCTAGCTTCTACGCGTTATTCCTTACGCCTTATGCCTTATTTTGGTCTTTGACCCAGCTTCATTGTATGTACCGTAATGATGTAATGAAATGAAAATATCAAACTTCAACACCAGGTCGTCATTCCGTAATCGAACTGGACTTTGAATTGCTATTTCGTGTCGATTTTTTCAAGGATTGCCAGAAATCATGTCAGAAAAGATTGATAGCGGCTTTTTATGAAACCCTATTTCTGAATTTCTTGGAAATAGGGTCTGATTTGCGATAAAAATGGAATTTTTAATTTTGACCCTTATTGACTGTCCCGTAATGTTGAGTCAGAAACGAGACAAGTCTCGCCAAGTATTGAAAAATATCACAGCTGTGCCACTTCAACGCCAACAATTTTGAATAAAATAATACTTGTTCAAGGTCAGACAGATCAAATGTGAGGTCCTCAGGTGTTCAATCTCAGTTTTTTTGGGAAATTATCAAACTTCAACACCAGGTCGTCATTCCGTAATCGAACTGGACTTTGAATTGCTATTTCGTGTCGATTTTTTCAAGGATTGCCAGAAATCATGTCAGAGAAGATTGAGAGCGGCTTTTTATGAAACCCTATTTCTGAATTTCTTGGAAATAGGGTCTGATTTGCGATAAAAATGGAATTATTAATTTTGACCCTTATTGACTGTCCCGTAATGTTGAGTCAGACACGAGACAAGTCTTGCCAAGTATTGGAAAATATCACAGCTGCGCCACTTCAACGCCAACAATTTTGAATTAAATAATAATTGTTCAAGGTCAGACAGATCAAATGTGAGGTCCTCAGGTGTTCAATCTCAATTTTTTTGTGAAAATATCAAACTTCATCACCAGGTCGTCATTCCGTAATCGAACTGGACTTTGAATTGCTATTTCGTGTCGGTTTTTTCAAGGATTGCCAGAAATCATGTCAGAAAAGATTGATAGCGGCTTTTTATGAAACCCTATTTCTGAATTTCTTGGAAATAGGGTCTGATTTGCGATAAAAATGGAATTTTTAATTTTGACCCTTATTGACTGTCACGTAATGTTGAGTCAGAAACGAGACAAGTCTCGCCAAGTATTGAAAAATATCACAGCTGTGCCACTTCAACGCCAACAATTTTGAATAAAATAATACTTGTTCAAGGTCAGACAGATCAAATGTGAGGTCCTCAGGTGTTCAATCTCAATTTTTTTGTGAAAATATCAAACTTCAACACCAGGTCGTCATTCCGTAATCGAACTGGACTTTGAATTGCTATTTCGTGTCGGTTTTTTCAAGGATTGCCAGAAATCATGTCAGAAAAGATTGATAGCGGCTTTTTATGAAACCCTATTTCTGAATTTCTTGGAAATAGGGTCTGATTTGCGATAAAAATGGAATTTTTAATTTTGACCCTTATTGACTGTCACGTAATGTTGAGTCAGAAACGAGACAAGTCTCGCCAAGTATTGAAAAATATCACAGCTGTGCCACTTCAACGTCAACAATTTTGAATAAAATAATACTTGTTCAAGGTCAGACAGATCAAATGTGAGGTCCTCAGGTGTTCAATCTCAATTTTTTTGTGAAAATATCAAACTTCAACACCAGGTCGTCATTCCGTAATCGAACTGGACTTTGAATTGCTATTTCGTGTCGATTTTTTCAAGGATTATCAGAAATCATGTCAGAAAAGATTGATAGCGGCTTTTTATGAAACCCTATTTCTGAATTTCTTGGAAATAGGGTCTGATTTGCGATAAAAATGGAGTTTTTAATTTTGACCCTTATTATTATTATTATTATTATTATTATTATTATTATTATTATTCCTGATGGTGGTTGGCACCGATTTTCTAGCGCATGGTCCTGCTTACGGCCGAATTTTAGGCGGCCCTAACCAGATGTGCTGCTAAGGCCGACATTCGGTCGGAACAGGTGGTTTGGCATTTTCGCAAAGTTTAAGTTAAAACCGCATAGGGGTCACTACTGTCGTGATCCGTTAATGCAGTTGATAGGCAAAACACCCTGCTATGATTGTAGTGACTAAAGGGTTGCCTATGGCGCGGCAGAAGACACCACAAACATTCCCAGACCCGGAGGACGACGTTTCACACTGGGAAAAGCGCAAAAAAAGAAGGCAAGTATTCGTTTTTGGGAGAAGCGCGTGTGAGCAAACAAAGAAGGTAGGTATTCGGGTTTGTACTTGGTGAAAACTTTTTTTACAGTTTGTGAAAAGGAAACGCCGTTTGCCCGTTTGATATAAATAATTGTTTATTATAATAAATTGTTTATTATATAGGTCAACGAAAACTTCATTAAAACATAAAAAAATAGAATTTGTGATATGAGTATTTAGCATTCGAGCATAGCGAAATTTCAACAATGGCGGTCAGCGAGGAAACTCGTGAATTTTCCAAAGTCCATGAAACGATGGCGATGGCAGTCAGCGAGGAAAATCGTGAATTTTCCAAAGTCCAAAATATCACACAACTGAAAATTCGGGCATTTTCCGGGCGAATCTGACCCGAAAAAATGTTTCCAGGAAACCAAACATGTCCCAGACCCGGAGGACGACGTTTCTACTGGGAAAAGCGCTGAAAAAGAAGGTAGGTATTCGTGTTTGGGTAAAGCGCATGTGAGCAAACAAAGGTAGGTATTCGTGTTTGTACTGTGGAAACTTTTTTTACAATTTGTGAAAAGGAAACGCCGTTGATATAAATTGTTTATTATAAATAAAATAGGTCAACGAAAACCTCATTTAAACATAAAAAAAATAGAATTTATAAGTAATGAGCATTAAAATAGTGAGAAAGAAACCTGGGATTTTCGCAGGGAAAAACAAAGAGAACACGTAGCCTCGACGACGATATGCAGCTCGTCTGTTGGCATCAAGGCGAAGTGCTTTCGAAATCAAGCCACAATAACACTAACCTTGGGTTCCACCAAACTTTTATGAGAGGATTAACTTATCACTCTGATAGTAACTAAGCAACTGGCCATGCTGTTGGCTGGTGCATAGCAACTATCAAACTTATAAAGTTAATCCTCTCATAAAAGTTTGGTGGCAGCCAAGGTTAAAGTTATGAAAGACACATCACTACGTCACAATAACATTTTAATTTGTTTTTCTCTACTGGAAACATTTTTTAGATGGATAGTTTTTTGTTGAAGCCTTTGGGGCATACAACATTGAAAATTTGAGGTACAAATGAAAAAAAAATCAGGTGTACTTGAATAACTTTACTAGAACTAAATTAATAACTAAGCATTGAATTTATCAACTTGAAGCTTGATATCCCAGGATTAAAAAAAAAACATAAGCACAACGAAAAATTAAAATGTAGACAACAGGGTATATGTTTCGACATGACGTAAAAGAGAACGAAAAATTAAAATTTAAACAACATGGCAAATGTTTGACAACAGAAAGTAATAGAGAACAACGAAAAATGAAAATTTAAACAACATGGCAAATGTTTGACAACAGAAAGTAATAGAGAACAACGAAAAATGAAAATTTAAACAACATGGCAAATGTTTGACAACAGAAAGTAATAGAGAACAACGAAAAATGAAAATTTAAACAATATAGGACGTATGGGGGTAAACAGCGTCACAGGAAAGATGGGGGCCTCGGAGACTTCGGACGACGTGAACGGCTTTTGTTGTAACTGACGTATGCATGAACGCTCTGATAACAGCGCGAAGGATGAAATATGTGGCTGAACTTCTGTAGCATTTCTTCGACGACTTCTTTCCTCACTCGGCCAGTCAAATCTTGTCCATAGTAGGCTTTCAGTATCCGAAGCTCCGCTGAAGTCCAAGGATTTTTACGTTTCTTGCTAGTAATGCTAGTGGTCCGACGCTTGACGGGAGTCCCGAAACGCCGCTTGGGCACTATCGGTGAAATCCTTGAGCCTATATCACGCATGAGGCGTTTTGAAGGAGTACATGGTGTACCACTGGGATGACGTCGTTTCCTTGGAGTTTCAGCGAAGTTCTTCCTTGGAGTTTCAGCGAAGTTCGGTGGTGGTTGGCGGGGCAAGCGATCTGGAGAAAAGTAAACAATTGGTAAGTACCATGGAATTTATTATATAACAATAACATGCGCTGAAACGAGTTTGAAAGATTAAAGTGGCCGGCCAATCACTCTGTTGTGGCAGAGTTAAATTCGATAATTGAAAGTCCAGAACGGAGCAAAAAAAAAAAGTCTTCATTCATATAATCACTCACCAGTATCAGAGCAAAGATTGATTCGAACCAATTCGACCCTGGGATTCCATTTGTAGTACTCGGCCATATCCACATCATCCCTCGGTGGCGTCCAGATCGGGTTGTGCGAAATCTAGAACAAAAATTAAAAATTTCCAATGAAATCCCGTCCATTTTGATCCAATATTAATATGGTTCTTGTTAAAACCATATTAAAATGCAACATTACTTTGGCATACGATTTTTTTTAAATCAAATCATGATTTGATCATATCAGAACAAAAATCCTCAGTAAAGATGCAAATTAATCAATCACCTGTGCATTTTCAGGTTGATCGGGAGCAAGATCAGAGAAAAGCTGATCAGCGCCGCCGCTGGATGATGGAACGTCGTTTACGGTATGCTCCATCTCAAAGTCATCCATGTCGATGTTGGGATGGTCGTCGTCGACATCACGCTCCAGGACAAAACCACTTTTCGGATCGAGGGCAACGTCAGTATCGTTGGCGAGTTGCTCCAATGTACGACCCTTGTACCGACTGACATCTTTATCGCCGATTTTCATGAGGAAGGCAGCGAGCTTAGTCACTTGCAAAGTAAGCTCGGGTTGCCTGTACGTAGCCATGTGAACTTCGAAACTGTGACCCATGAAGCTGGCGATCTGATGTATTTCGTTATCAGTCATTTGGAGCATCTGCGCCAACGTCGCGACCTGACGCCTCAACGCTGTGCCACGCAGTGTCGTTGGATTCATGGCACCACATTTGTCCGCAAAGTTCTTCATTGTGACGGACGGATCGAGATGTTTGGATTTACCAGCCGTACCAAAGAGATAGTTGTTGTCGTCATGTACTCCGGCGGCTGCTCGAAACTGGATAAGCAGATTCAGCTCTCTGAAAAAGTTCATTATTGAATGAGATTTAATAAAAAAAACTACTGATGGTGCGATTTTGTTACTGTTTACAGTATGACGTGTACAGTGTACCATAGGGCTGCCGGCAAAGAGTGCACATAGAAAAATCTGTTTTTATAGGTACCGTTACCTACTTGCCTCAATTTTTAAAGAAATCTGATAATCCGACTCAACTGGCAGAACTGATATTATTCAATGAAATAAACAAATAAGTTGTTCAACGTGTTACCTTATTTGTTTCTTGTTGAAAAGTAAAGCCAGATGTCGTCCTCTCTTGGCAAACACTTTCACTCTTGAAAGATCGCTTGCCCGAGCCTGTTCCAAGATTGTGAGATTTTTGAGGTCTTCGTCGGACACTTTTTCCCTAAGGTGATACAAGTCGAGATGGGTCCTCGCGACTTCACCAATGCGGCGTCTGTTGAACAGTATCGTCTCCGCCAAAAGACCCCTTCCTAAAGCCAGCCACTTCCATTGATTAAACCCTTCCATCTGCAGTGAGTTGTACGCGTTCTCTATTGTTTCCCTGATGTGCGTTCCGAACAATTTGACGTCCTTCATGGTGGGCATTAGATCGACTTTCCTCAATTTGAGCTGGCTGGCTGCGTAAGTGGCACATTTTGAAACGTAGGAGTTGTAATCTTCCTTATGCGTCGCCAAGAAGTCCTTCACTGTCTTTATACCCTCCTTGTTACCGTTCTTCAGGTAGTAACTCATCAGACGTCTCGCTAGTCTGGTGATCGCCGAACCGTACGCCTTCGCAAGGCTTGGTTTCTTGAAGTTCTGGAGGTCCTTGTCGTAGTTGCAAATCTTCCCAAGGGCATAAATCAATGGAGCGTAATTCTGACACGTCAACGCATCGGTGAAGTGCAGTATGTTCGGTTGAATTTTTCGTACCTCGAGCAACAATCTGCCAAGTCGGCGGAGATGCTGCCGGCTGTTCTTCGTGTGTCCGGTGTGGCTCCCTTTGTGAAGTTGAGCGTAGTAATGTGTCAACTCACGAAGACACAAATCAGACCGAATAAGTCTACCCACTTCATCGTCCTTCATGCCGGTGAGAAGGTACTCCACTAGATACCTATCGTCGAAATCGTTCCTCTCCATGCCCAACCGTTGTTTAAATTCAGCGAGCAAGGCGTCGTTCGTCGCACGGTGGAAGTTGCCGGACCTTCCGCTACATTTCCTGTCGTGGGCTGCATAATTCCTTCTCGTGAATACCCTCAGGCACGCCGGACAGGTCACGCGTCTAGGCGGCATCGGTATCGCAGAGCTGCTTTCATCTGCTGTCGAAGATGGTTGCCGCCTTCGAGCGACAATTATCGATTCATGAGATGCCTGAAGAGAATATTTACATTAATGTGTTTGCTTTTGATGGTTGTTTTATAGTTAACTTTTAGTTCTTTGAATTTATCTATTTTCTATTTATTTTTTGATTTTAGACTTATTCTTACTTCAATTTAAATTATGGGCTGGGGGTATCAGCCTGAGCGCTTACAGGCTGGAGTTTATTTATTGTTTTAGTAATGTTGAAAGGAAAAATGAACACGAGAAATAAAGTACGCAAAATGAACACGAGAAATAAAGTACGCAACAAAAGTCGTGTCACCCTCTAAATTTTCATCGGTTTTCAAAATTGAATTTCTTTGAATTCCCTCTGACGATTTTGTATTCCCCTAAACTGGTATAGAGCACAATTCTTCGGCTATCACACCTTGTTTTTGCGGAATATAAAAAAATAAAGTTTGCACAGGGCGACACAACACGCTCCAATTCGACATGACGCGGAGGTAGTGAAATTTTTGTCAGAGAGTAGTTTTAAAGTGAAATAATTGTATCTGCCAAATCTGACTTGATAATATGACTAATTAGAGAGCCGGCAATAAAAAAAGAGCACATTTCACAAAAAAATCAATATTTCTTTAAAAAATCAAAATTGGGGTGAAATAAATCAAAAACCGTTGTAATTCTTACGGTCATTGTGAATGAGGCATTAATAATCCTGTGGGTGCTGACAAAAGGGATATAAGTCGACTTATGACGAAAATGTTCATGAATGCAAATTATACAGTATTTCACACTAAAACACATCAATAATTGATGAGAGTTCTGGTCTTACTTAATTTTAATACGAAAATTGTAAAAAAACATCGTCAAGTTCATTGATGGCATAGAAAAATGTGTCCGTTGTCTGATGTTTTGACTTATATCTCTTTTGTCAGCACCCACAGAAGTGTTTTAGACAACATTCAACACCGAACTCCAAAAGTGAAGCACCTGTTGGACGTTGTGCTTGTGATCTCCTCGGTTACGGAGAACTGCAAGCGCACATGTTCTTTGTGTCGAGTTCTTGGGCATGGCGGTGATTTGTTTCACATCCGGTTCGTTGGCATGCTTCCTGAAAACGTGCATCCTTATGTCGTTCAGCTTCTTACCACAGTAAAGGCAACAATGGAGTTTGAGCGGCAGCTTGACGTTGGCAGACGAGGCGGTCGATGAGGGTTCAGGGTGGCCGGTGGCAGCAGCTGATATACTCGTCGATTCTTCTGCACGTGTTTCGCTTGTCGGTACATCTATAAAACACACATTAATTAGGCGAAAATTAAGAATTTTCATTTTTCATACGCACCAGACTTTGTCGAAATGGAGGTCCTCCTTGTAGGAATCGGCGTTGTTCCATCGCTGTCAACTGCAGCCACCGTCGATGTTGACGAGCCTGAAAACGAGGAGCATAGCAAAGTAAGTGAAAATTCAAAACAGTCTATTTTGTATACACACCAAATTCTGCGAAAAGTTTTCGCCAACGGTCGTCACACGTCAAATTATTGTCCTTTCGTGAAATAGGCGTTATTCCAAGGCTCGCATAATCAGCAGTGAGTGTCGATGTTGACGGGTCTGAAAACGAGGCGCAGCGTAAGCGAAGGTCGAAATTATAGGTAAACTAAGCAACACATACCGGGCGCGTATAAACGACGACGCCAGGGCTCTTTCTTGGGCTTGCCGACGTCGATGTCGTCCGCCAAGTCATCGTCCGTGGATGTAGTGTCGTCAGAGGAACGAACTTCGTAGTCTTCGTCACCGCTGTCGTCGTCGCATCGGTACGGTGAAGGTTCTTCGATGTCGAAGTCGATTAACCTGGAGAGCATGTACATTGCGAGTGAAAACAACGATGCAGGAGAACAAAAGTCGGAGAAAGATAAAGAGATCGGTACCTACTATTGGAAACAGACATGTAGCAACGCCTCCATGACAAGTTCCAATATTATATTGCTACGGCCCATGCGAGAAGGCTGAAGAAGCACTATCACTACGGCAAAATTATTTTGTACGTACCAGTCAAAATTGATGAGATCCAGGCATCACGATCGTCGTCTAGGAGGCGGAGGGTCGGAGCACGTGCTAAAAAACATTGTCGTAGGGGAATCCGGAACGTCCGCACACGCCACAAATAAATTGCGGTTGGTTTCCGCTGCAGTCGTATTCAATATGAATAGAGCACTTTTGGCAATATATGTGCCCACATGTTAGTACCGCCGAGTCGCCCCTCAGCACAGGAAATTTGCATTTGTTGCAGGTTTTTCTTACTGAATGAACGTAACAAGAAATAGTATATAAATAACTAGTGTGACGAATAAATAACTATTCGCACGAGTGGAATGTTTAGCACGAGCCGCTTGCGGCGAGTGCGGAAACCACACGAGTGCAAGAAATACACTTTCCAACGAGTAGTGTAAACTATTTTTCCTACGACCCCAAAAATTTTGATTTTGAATAAAAATCTCATCTTAACACAATTTAATAAAAATTTCACGATATTATGTAAATCGAAAAACAAATTCATCGATAATGACTTTGATGATGACTACAAAGAACACGTTTTCTGCAAGCCCAAAAAAATATTGAAATTTTCAAAAAAAAAATTATATTTTCAAAATTGTTTAAAAATCATCGAGTAGCGTGCGGGTTTTGAAAATATCATTGTCAAATCATAGTGTGGTACTTTCGAAGGGTCAAAAGGGTGCGGAAAACTTCACTTTCATGGGTAGTCGTAGGAAAAAATGTCAATCAACAGATTTCGTTGTCCGTTGTTCAAAGCACTCAACCATAATGTTTGGTGTCTTATTTTTTTCCTTAGCTTGACATAGCAAAAGTCAAGTTTTCATTCAAGTGAAAAATCATTGTGAAGCAAAGTTTAGGATTGGCGTTTTTTTGGCGGAGCGAAGCGATATTTTTGACCGTACACCAATCATGTGGACGGCAAAAAAAATTAATTCACATTATTGGTGTACGGGAAAAATATCGCTCTACTCCGCCAAAAAATCACCAGTCTCCTGGACTGTGGGCCTGTCCACCAGTCACGTGGACTCCTGCTGTTGTGATGTCTGGCAAACCAGAAAAAAAATAAGACGGCAAAAAATAAACTCAAACATTATGACATTGTGCAAGTCAAAGTTAACTGAATTTTCACATACTTTTGTGTTTTTGTGCACCGCACAGGCTGCAATTGTCGGACCCACATGAGGCCCTCCTCGTTAGAAACGTCGTGCATTTCTCATTGCGCTTGTCCTCCGGATACGTATGCCTAACGGCGTACCCCAACCGGTCCAGCTCGGCCTTTACTGTTGTGCTGACATTCACAGCGCCTGCGTTGACCTTCGCCACGTCATCGTCATCGAGATGGAGCATGACACAGTAAAGCCCTTTGCACCGGTTGTCCCTCTTGCATTTTATGTAACGATGGGCGTACCGGCAGTTCCGCCGTTGGCAGAGCTGGAGCAAGAAGTCGTTGCACGGGATCCCGGCGCTGAAGTTGGATCTATGCAAGAGGGAGTACAACAACACACATCAAAAGAATCTAGGGGACAAGCAAATTCAGACGATTTCTAAAATCATCATAACTTTTGATTGCCGTCAGCGATCTCATGTCTGTTTTCAGTGTTCAATAGCCCAATCCTTCGTTTTCATGTCTTGATCACGTCGAATACGAACACCGTTGTATAAGGTTGCTACAGGGTGATCAATGGAACAGTGTAAAATAGCCGAAAGTTTAGTACGAGCGCGATTTCCCCAAAAAAAATTTTTATGCATTTCAATAGCACAGTTATGAAGACTGGTATTTCAGCTTCAGTAACGTTTTTGAATTTTGAAAATCGAAGGTGAATTGCCAAAGATATTAATCATTTTGTGCCGCCATGTTGAATTCCCAAGAAGTGATCCGATTTCATTGAGACTTGGATCACATTCATGTCTGGTTTCAGTAATTGGAATTTCAAGGTCAAATGTCTTTCTCGGTCACTTCCAAGCCGCCATATTAAACTTTCATGTAAATGATTCGATTTTAGTGTGTTTCAAGTTTCATTCAAATTGAATCATTTATGTAAAAAGTTCAATATAGCGGCTCGAAACTGATCGAAAGTGACATTTAACCTTGAAATTCCAATTACTTGAGTCAGACATGAGTGTGTTCCAAGTTTCGATGAAATCGGACCACTTTCTTTTTTCTTGGAAATTCAACACGGCGGCACAAAATGATCAATATCTTTGGCAATTCACCTTCGATTTTAAAAATTCAAAAACGTCACTGAAGCTGAAACACCGATCTTCATAACTGTGCTATTGGAATGCATGAAATATTTTTTTTGGGAAATCGCGCTCGTACTGAACTTTCGGCTATTTTACACTGTTCCATTGATCACCCTGTAGCAACCTTATGAAACCCTGTACGTATTTGACGTGATCAAGGCATGAAAACGAAAGATTGGGCAATCGAACACTGAAAACCGATATGAAATCGCTTACGGAAATCAAAAGTTATGATTTTAGAAATCGTCTGAATTTGCTTGTCCCCTAGATTCTTTTGATGTGTGTAGTACAAGAAAGATAGATTTCAACCTCGGAAAAAATATGGACGTCCTGAAAATTTGATATTCTGTTCAGAATTGAGTGCTCTACAACATATCCAAAATCGCCAAAAATCGCACCAGGGGGGGGTTTTGAGTTATTGGAGGGGGGGGGGGGGTAAAAAATTGCAACTCAAAATGGAGATGAAATCTGTCTATCCATTGGAAGCAAATACATCGTTATTCGATAGATTATATCCCGCTGATATCATTTTGGTACAAAAAGTGTCGATCATTGGTGAAGGGGGCTCGTGGAGAGGCGGAGAACGGTTAAGTGGTTCTTTTTTTCCCTGAACCATAGAGAACTGATCACGACAAGTTTGGTATCTTTTCCAACTAAATTCAATCTCCTGAACTCGAATCCGATGTGTAAATTAGAATGAAAACAAGTTTGAACAAGTCAACTTGAAAAAACTTGTTTTTTCTTTGACAATTTTCACAATTTTTTTTTCACTGTTGAGTTATTTATTTTTAAAAATATTTCACAAGCCATTAGATTGAAGAGTTTTCTTTACGAAAATCATAAACTCCTTTTTGCTTAGGAGAACGTATTGAAGTTGCTTCAGTAACGATGTAGGATTGACTTTCTAAAGCTAATGAGTGCTAGAAGCTCAATTACAAATTATTTAAATTGACCCGGGGGTATAACCTTAAAGGATTAAGAATTAAAACTTACGTTATTTATTTACAGGACTGGTTCGCAAATCATGGGGCGGTGTTTGCACACAGGGCAAGGCAAGTCGTCTTGCCATATCACCCCTTGCGCCTCACGCCAGCTGACGACACATGGCGAGCAGAAAGTGTGGCCGCAAAATGCAATGACCATTTCGGACCGATCGATCATGGTCATGCAGACCGGACAATCGAACTGTTTGTCCACCACTTCTGCCACAGTCAAGTGTTTCCAGTTACAACGTCGGCCGCGCGGACAATTCCCAGTTGATTTGTATTCGTGGCATATACCGGGAAGCTGGAGGGTCCTTAAGATTTCATCCTCAAGAATGGCTGGACGCCGGCCACTGTTCCTGTACGCCTTTTCGACGACGTACGGTACGTGGATAAAGGCGCACTTGTTGCCCCTCTCGCATACGGTCTGTTGAAATTTCGTACAGAACACGTATTGTTGCGACCTACGAAAAGTTCGGTTGAAAAGTTGGAAAAGTCCGCCAGTACCAATGAAAAGTTGGAAATGGAATTCGCGATTTCAAAAATCTAGACGCCCTCTGGCGGCTGAAATGGCGAACCTAGTTTGTAAGTTTTCACGTCATTTCTGTTCTGTCGCTTCTGTCAGATGACCAGTGACAATCGCGCGAATTGTCAAAATAAAAGTACATACTCAGGTGATCAAGTTATTCAAGAAAATAAACTTTTATTGTTGAATGGCGATCAATTAATCGACCCAAATACCACAAATACAACCGTTATACAACACACGATGACAGGTGACAGGAAAACTTACAATCCTCCATCTTGGTTTACAGCGCCCCCATCGGTAGTTAAAATCGCGAATAGGCTGTCAGACACACATATATGAATTTTGTGGGTAGGGGCATGCGCATTGTGGACTTATTGCAGATCATGTAGGTAATCGCTTTATTACATACCACCATGTTAGAGGGCGGGAAGTGGCTCATTGACAACTCCTTAGAAAAATGAAGAACTGGTGGTTTCAGAATAAATAATTCATCAAGCCAAAGTAAAAGTGGGCAATCAGTATTCCCTGAACCAACTTTCAGCAAAATTGATCGGCCGATGTGGCATTTATGACAATTAGTCGATTTTCAAATTTCAAATTTTGACACCCAGTATCTTTCTTTGGAAACGAGTGAGAGGCACAATATGTTATATTATTTTGAATCGGGAGAGCGACGCAAATCTCTTCTCAAAGATTGACCGGTTAAAACTGGGACACCCTGTATAACCAAGTTTACCGTAATGTTGAAAACGCTATGTAAAAACTCCCTATAATCACATGAGGCTTTACCATTGGTTTAATTTACTGTCACCGGCGACATCACGCGGAGCTTCGGAGGTCATTAGATTTTATAATATACAAGCAAGAGAAAGAACAAAAGAAGAACCAATCAAGAAGTCTAGAAGTAGTACCACACGAGCATTTTTTCATTAATTCTCGAAAAAGCTCGCGGTTTCAACTGTTCAATAGACCTTCTCATATAGGCGGTTCCCTTTGCTCGCAGCTCGTGCACAGGTCTTCAAGTAGACAAGCCCAGTGGTTTCAATTGGCTGTTTAACCGGGAGCGCTTATCAATCGGGCTGGTTGCATGAACTCGACCAATGACGGCGCCATCAGCGCCAGAATATGAAATTTTGCGCCCCGGGTCTACAGACCCCCTTAGACACCCCTAAATCCGGCGCTGGAGCGCCAATATAGGTCTATAGGTGAACCTGCGCCCCGAGGACCCCAGGTAAATGAGAAGGTCTATTGAAGAAGGTGGAAATCAAATAATAAGAACTTACCTGTTAGGTGGTGTCGATGATGTTCTGTCGACGGCGCCAGCTGCGACTCCATGTTTTCCCCCTGACATTTTAGGACGGTGGAATTTTTGTACAACGATAGCAAATGAAAAAAAAAACAACGATTCAAGCAAATAAGAACACAGCGGGGGATGATCCACAACACAGCGGGGGATGATCCACAACACAGCGGGGGATGATTCACAACACAGCGGGGGATGATTCACGACACAGCAGAAAACTTGAAATAACACAGCTTGAAATTCACGACGAGGAAAATGGCTACCGTACTCAGTTTTCACGAAAAATACGGAGAACACGACAGCGGGGGATGATTCACAACACAGCAGAAAACTTGAAATAACACAGCTTGAAATTCACGACGAGGAGAATGGCTACCGTAATCAGTTTTCACGAAAAATACGGAAAACACGTTGCAAAGGCCCTTGGGCACAATTATTGTTGCGAAAATAGTTCCCTGACAAACGGATGGTCAAGATTTTGCAGGATTACTTGCAACACAGCTTGAAATTCACGACGAGGAAAATGGCTACCGTACTCAGTTTTCACGAAAAATACGGAAAACACGTTGCAAAGGCCCTTGGGCACAATTATTGTTGCGAAAATAGTTCCCTGACAAACGGATGGTCAAGATTTTGCAGGATTACTTAAACATTCGCAAAAATCAAACAGAATGTTCCGGTGATGCGAAAAGAACCTACTCACTCAATGGCGTCCGGTCTGGAAAAGAACGATGAAGGATGAAAGGAAAGGTTCCTCGGTTCCGCGCGTGCGTACCGCGGTCTCTGCCGCGCGGGCAGTTGTTGGCAGCCGACCACAGATGCAGCCGACGGTGAGGAACGAGCAGTATTGCCAACAGTCGGAGATATGAAAACCGCGCCACTGTAAAGAAATTACGCCAAATTTCGAGAAACGTAGGTACATAAGGCTTATTAGATGCGCATTGAGGATGTCCAACTTTTTCCTTTATTACAGGCCTTCTGTTTTTAAATTAAATAAATACCATATTATCATGTTTCACCCTGCGGGAGCGCTCATCCCCTAAAAATGTCACTATTGAGATGGGGGTTGCGTCTCGATAAGTACCAAGAACGTATACATACCTACTTTATGCTGGATATACACTTATTGCCCTTATTGTGACGGGCGCGTGATGGTCCAGATCGGGTTGTTTTCCGCCCGGAAAATATCCGAATTTTCAGACGGCGCGGCGGTACTAACAGATACTTTGTTATATATTGCGGCCATAACAATTAGTTTGTCGTCTAAGGTTTGGCGGTCGCAATTTAGGTTTTGTGATATTTTGGACTTGGGAAAATTCACGATTTTCCGATTCACGATTGTCAAAAAACCGGCCCTAACTCGAAAACGCGGGCTCCAATCGAAATTCTAACGAGACACTTTTCTGTTCCAAATGACTCAAGGGATCATTGGAACGTATCAGCATTCGAAAATCTTCACGGTGAAAAACACCGGGTCCGGCCGGAGGCCGCGCGTGAAGTTTTTTTGACATTTCGGGACGACGTCGACTCGAAAACGACATCAGAAGACAAAATTCGCGTTATTAGGTCAATTTCTTTCATATTTGCAAAAAAACCGAGATTTTTCGGTTTCGATTTGGCCGAAATCATGATCTGGTGTTCGTAAAAAGACGACGGCATTTTTTTTCTGAAACGGACACAGGAAAATCGGAAAAAAAATCGCAGCCCAGAAATTCCAACGGCTTTACGTAGCTGAAGTCTAAAACTGTCTTCCTAGTGATTTTTTTCGAAAAAACAAACATATTTTCGGATTCGATTCGCCCGCCAAATTTTCAGACGGCGGTACTAACCGGTACTTTGGTATATATTGCGGCCGTAACAATTAGTTTGTCGTCTAGGGTTTTGCGGTCGTAATTTAGGTTTTGTGATATTTTGGACTTGGGAAAATTCACGATTTTCCTCGCCCACCGCCATCGTTGAAATTTCGCTATGCTTTTCGATTTTTCGAGAAAAAGAGTTCATGCGTGCTAACTGCAGTTCGTAATAAGGATATGGCTTGATAAGGTCTTTTTTCAACATTCTTTGGCATAATGTTGTGCCGTATCCGTAGTATGATAAACCTATAATTATCCGAAACAAGCCAGAAGACAATGACTTTTTTGTTTCCTAATAGCCTATACCCCAATTCGGAATTGTTTGGATCACACGGTAAATTTGGTCGATGTTGGGAGGCGATGAACATGACATCAACAGTGGTGGACTTTCTATGTGGTGGACGCGTACCACCACCGCATATATGCGGTGAGGACATGTCATTTTCACGAACACGATTTCCCAGTTGTTGAGACCATCGCGTATAGATGCGCTCTGGAAAAGTGAAACCACAGAAACTTGAACGACAATTTTCAGTTCCACGAAGCCTGAGATACAGCGCTAAATGTTACAAAATCCATAATTATCAAAAAACCGGCCCTAACTCGAAAACGCGGACTCCAATCGAAATTCTAACGGGATACTTTTCTGTTCCAAATGACTCAAGGGATCATTGAAACGTATCAGATTTCAAAAATCTTCACGGTGAAAAACACCGGGTCCGGCCGGAGGCCGCGCGTGAAGTTTTTTTGACATTTCGGGACGACGTCGACTCGAAAACGACATCAGAAGACAAAATTCGCGTTATTAGGTCAATTTCTTCCATATTTGCAAAAAACCCGAGATTTTTCGGTTTCGATTTGGCCGAAATCATGATCTGGTGTTCGTAAAAAGACGACGGCATTTTTTTTCTGAAACGGACACAGGAAAATCGGAAAAAAAAATCGCAGCCCAGAAATTCCAACGGCTTTACGTAGCTGAAGTCTAAAACTGTCTTCCTAGTGATTTTTTTCGAAAAAACAAACATATTTTCGGATTCGATTCGCCCGCCAAATTTTCAGACGGCGGTACTAACCGGTACTTTGGTATATATTGCGGCCGTAACAATTAGTTTGTCGTCTAGGGTTTTGCGGTCGTAATTTAGGTTTTGTGATATTTTGGAGTTGGGAAAATTCACGATTTTCCTCGCCCACCGCCATCGTTGAAATTTCGCTATGCTTTTCGATTTTTCGAGAAAAAGAGTTCATGCGTGCTAACTGCAGTTCGTAATAAGGATATGGCTTGATAAGGTCTTTTTTCAACATTCTTTGGCATAATGTTGTGCCGTATCCGTAGTATGATAAACCTATAATTATCCGAAACAAGCCAGAAGACAATGACTTTTTTGTTTCCTAATAGCCTATACCCCAATTCGGAATTGTTTGGATCACACGGTAAATTTGGTCGATGTTGGGAGGCGATGAACATGACATCAACAGTGGTGGACTTTCTATGTGGTGGACGCGTGCCACCACCGCATATATGCGGTGAGGACATGTCATTTTCACGAACACGATTTCCCAGTTGTTGAGACCATCGCGTATAGATGCGCTCTGGAAAAGTGAAACCACAGAAACTTGAACGACAATTTTCAGTTCCACGAAGCCTGAGATACAGCGCTAAATGTTACAAAATCCATAATTATCAAAAAACCGGCCCTAACTCGAAAACGCGGACTCCAATCGAAATTCTAACGGGATACTTTTCTGTTCCAAATGACTCAAGGGATCATTGAAACGTATCAGATTTCAAAAATCTTCACGGTGAAAAACACCGGGTCCGGCCGGAGGCCGCGCGTGAAGTTTTTTTGACATTTCGGGACGACGTCGACTCGAAAACGACATCAGAAGACAAAATTCGCGTTATTAGGTCAATTTCTTCCATATTTGCAAAAAACCCGAGATTTTTCGGTTTCGATTTGGCCGAAATCATGATCTGGTGTTCGTAAAAAGACGACGGCATTTTTTTTCTGAAACGGACACAGGAAAATCGGAAAAAAAATCGCAGCCCAGAAATTCCAACGGCTTTACGTAGCTGAAGTCTAAAACTGTCTTCCTAGTGATTTTTTTCGAAAAAACAAACATATTTTCGGATTCGATTCGCCCGCCAAATTTTCAGACGGCGGTACTAACCGGTACTTTGGTATATATTGCGGCCGTAACAATTAGTTTGTCGTCTAGGGTTTGGCGGTCGTAATTTAGGTTTTGTGATATTTTGGAGTTGGGAAAATTCACGATTTTCCTCGCCCACCGCCATCGTTGAAATTTCGCTATGCTTTTCGATTTTTCGAGAAAAAGAGTTCATGCGTGCTAACTGCAGTTCGTAATAAGGATATGGCTTGATAAGGTCTTCTTTCAACATTCTTTGGCATAATGTTGTGCCGTATCCGTAGTATGATAAATCTATAATTATCCGAAACAAGCCAGAAGACAATGACTTTTTTGTTTCCTAATAGCCTATACCCCAATTCGGAATTGTTTGGATCACACGGTAAATTTGGTCGATGTTGGGAGGCGATGAACATGACATCAACAGTGGTGGACTTTCTATGTGGTGGACGCGTGCCACCACCGCATATATGCGGTGAGGACATGTCATTTTCACGAACACGATTTCCCAGTTGTTGAGACCATCGCGTATAGATGCGCTCTGGAAAAGTGAAACCACAGAAACTTGAACGACAATTTTCAGTTCCACGAAGCCTGAGATACAGCGCTAAATGTTACAAAATCCAAAATTATCAAAAAACCGGCCCTAACTCGAAAACGCGGGCTCCAATCGAAATTCTAACAGGATACTTTTCTGTTCCAAATGACTCAAGGGATCATTGGAACGTATCAGCATTCGAAAATCTTCACGGTGAAAAACACCGGGTCCGGCCGGAGGCCGCGCGTGAAGTTTTTTTGACATTTCGGGACGACGTCGACTCGAAAACGACATCAGAAGACAAAATTCGCGTTATTAGGTCAATTTCTTTCATATTTGCAAAAAACCCGAGATTTTTCGGTTTCGATTTGGCCGAAATCATGATCTGGTGTTCGTAAAAAGACGACGGCATTTTTTTTCTGAAACGGACACAGGAAAATCGGAAAAAAAATCGCAGCCCAGAAATTCCAACGGCTTTACGTAGCTGAAGTCTAAAACTGTCTTCCTAGTGATTTTTTTCGAAAAAAAAAACATATTTTCGGATTCGATTCGCCCGCCAAATTTTCAGACGGCGGTACTAACCGGTACTTTGGTATATATTGCGGCCGTAACAATTAGTTTGTTGTCTGAGGTTTAGCGGTCGTAAAATACGTTTTGTGATATTTTGGACTATAAATCTTCTGAATGGTATAGGTACCTATCTATATGGAGAATCGCCGAAAATGTCATCGATTGTCCAATAATTTTAGTTCGCCCTTTCCTCGAAGACCATCCGAAGGGATGTAGGTACCTAGGTCATTCGGCCTTTTGGTCATTTCGGTTTTTTCAACCTTTCCGCGATTCCGTGTAGTTGCTAGGCAATGGCCAAACATAGCTCTCCTTGTTTCAGTGTTGCCGGAGGTGGTACTTTGGTACCATTTCGGTTATTTTGAAAATACTCTTAATTGTACCGAGGTACTGTCGCAACAATTATAGTACCTTTTCAGGCCATGGATCAGATCCTCCTTATAAATTTCTTTAAGAGAGCGGTGTATGTTTGTTTAGGTACTTTGTTTCAGAAAATTGTGCATTTCGCACGGTCGTTAAATATGACCTTGAACTGGAAATCATATTTTCGGTAACACATCGAGCTCCAACAATCAATTTGATAACGTTAAATTATAACCTTTGATTCTTAACTCGATTTGTCTTATCAAAAGCATCATTTACAGCATTCTCAGTTATGTTTAAATAAAGTTTTCGTTGACCTATAATAAACAATTTATTCATATAAAACGGCGTTTCCTTTTCACAAACTGTAAAAAAAGTTTCCACCCAGTACAAATACCTACCTTCTTTTTTTGCTCACACGCGCTTATCCCAGTAGAAACGTCGTCCTCCGGGGTCTGGGACATGTTTGATTTCCTGGAAACATTTTTTCGGGTCAGATTCGCCCGGAAAATGCCCGAAATAAATCTTGCGAAAATGCCAAACCACCTGTTCCGACCGAATGTCGGCCCTTACCCTAGCAGAACATCCGGTTAAGCAGGACCATGCGCTAGAAAATCGGTCCTCCAACAAAAAAAAGTGCATGTCGAGTTGTGTATCACGTAAACAATGATATCCGTATAGGGTCTGCGTGGTATAGATAGTAGTACCTATGTACACAGCACTCTATGCAATGTTGGGTGTGGAAATATAAAATATAAGATCTCCAAGAATGCCCAACGACTGTGAAGCGCTGATGATTAACCACCTACAGAAGATAAAAAACCGTCGGAGTTCAAGGATTTCCTAGAATTACAGATAGAACTACAATCTATTGTTTAGGGCCGCCCGGCTGCATAATGCAATGTCGCTGTTGTGTAGTAGCAGTAGCTCAGATTGAAATTGAAAAGCTCGCAACCGGCGCAACACGAGTTTGGTGAGAGAAGCGCAGTACGGCAACTCGGCAACGCCGCACACGTCAACTGTCAACTTCAAATTTGATGACTACCTACCTGTCAAATGTCAAAACAAATAACAAAACAACTTCCCATTTGGGGGGTCATCTGTGTTTGCGGGGGCCTTTTACTTCAATTGGAATTTGAAAACTGTTTCGTGTTTGCATGGAGAAACTTTTCTTGACGTGCGACTCATTTGGATAAAAATTTTGAGGTTTGTTTACCCCGACAAAGTTCAGAAAACGCATTTTAATTTTGTTTCCTATTCTTTTTAAGATTTCCAAGTACCTACCAAAGACTGCAAAAACAAAACGGACGACAAGTGCGATTCAGGTTCTTTCCTACAAGGTGTAATGTGCCAATATCAACGCCGTGCATGTGTTGTATAATTATTATACCAAGCTAAAGTGAGTTTCCATGACTCCCTCAATGACTCCTGTGCCCAATTACGAGATTCCACTACAGAATAGTTCCACCAGATACCCTGGGCGTGCCTGGACTTTACCTGCACCGAACAGGCAGAAGACTTGGCTGCAGGAGACAGTGTAGTGTTCGACCTTCAACCCGATGTCTTGCTATCAATCTAGTTGCTATAGTACTTGTGTGTGTCATTTCATTCAAAACAGATTTTGACTGAAATTTTAAACCGTTTTTAGGTTAGTTCACTTACAAGTTCCAAGAATGCAATTTAATTCAGATTTTTTTTTAGATTTGACACCTCGTGAAAAAAACGGAGGAAAATACTACTTGTTTATCATCCCAGTTTTGTTTGTGGAAAATCACCCTGTCGAAATCCAGATGCGGGTCAAGTCTGGATCTCTCCCTCACCTCTCTCCCCCCCCGTACAGGCAACGGTATGCATGGCTGTCTTCAAACCCACGGACAAGAAGTTTCGCAGCACCCCTGGCAGCAAGGGACGCACCTGGATAGCTACCTCAGTCACTCTCGGTCGCACACACAGTCTATTGGTGACTCCCAACGAAGCCAAGCGCCGGTGTTGGTAGCTATACAATACATCTACCTGCTTATCATACTAACTGGATATTTGTGTATAGCTACGTAATTATATTTTTTGATAACCTTCACTTCAATAGGGAGCATCAACTGGAAATAAAATATTCAGTTAAGCCTTTTTTTTTCAAAAATTGTACAAACATTGAAATGTTCATGAAGATTGTGATAGTTCACTTGTCCTGTAATATGCTGTTGAGGCATTCTAAAGCTATGTAATTATATTTTTTGATAACTATAAATTCATTAGGTACCATCTACTGCAACATAAATCATTGTGTAAAGCCCCTTTTCCCAAAAATTAAAAAATATTTAAATTCACTTATAAAATGTAAGATTTCGGTTAGGCAACTTGTACTACACGCGTTGTAAATGTTGCATTAATCTAGATTTAAACGGTTTTCCGCCTTCCCAGCATCATCCTAGGCCATATTTTACTAACCACCCTTTTTCTGAAACAGTTTTGAACTTCAAAGTCCATTTTTTTCTTCAGTCACTTGAAATCGCAGGTCCCTGTGTTACCGGCGACTGTTAAGACCGCCGAATTATCCCAACTCTTGGCCGACGGTCCTAAACCCGCAACTATCGTGCATGTTATTATTATTATTGTACTGCACCCAACAGGCAAAAAAGCCCAGTTAAAGGGTGAGGGATACCAGAGACAAAACCGAGAGGGGGTACATACTTAGGAAAAAACCTTCGCTCTTATGTCGGACAGAGAACAGTTGAAGAGATCAACCTCGCTCTCATAAGCAGAGTAATTGACAATCATCTGATAGAGAGGAGATGCCACTAGGATGTTGGTTCTAGCTGTGGGAAGGTGGAATAAACTGTGTGATCTAGAGGAAAGCCGAGGAACACTGAGACCCACAGCACCAAGAAAATCAGGGCAATCCAACGTGTTGCTAAATAGACCAAAAAGAAAATGGATTGACTGGAACACTCTTCGAGACTTCAAAGATGACAGGTTGAACCGCTCCAACATGATCTCCTGAGGAAAACCACGTGGAGGGTATTGGTTGTCCAGTATAAAATAAGCCGCCTTCAAAAACCTCCTCTGAACTCTCTCCAAATCATTGACGAAGGAGTCATAAATCGGACTCCAGACAAGAGAGGCGTATTCAAGTTTGGACCGGACGAAAGAAACATATAAGGCTTTCAGTGTTTCAACGTTGGTAAATGCCTTTGAGTTTCTCAGCACAAAGCCAAGACTTTTGTATGCCGAGCTCGAGACATAACTGATGTGCTCCTTGAAGGATAGACCGCCGTCAAAAACTACCCCAAGGTCCTTCACCGTCCGAGGTCTCTGCAATATTTCTCCCCCCAAAGTGTAGTCGAAAACGACGTTTGCATGTTTTCTGCTGTAGGACATAACGCTGCACTTACTCACATTGATCGGCAAGCCATTCTCACTGCACCAAGCAACAATTGTATTGAGATCTGCCTGCAGGCGCCCGCAGTCTGCGAGGGAAGACACCACACTAAAAACCTTCAAGTCGTCTGCATAAAGCAAGTACCTCGCATTGATGTTCATAACTATATCGTTTATAAAAAGGATAAAAAGTAAGGGACCTAGCACAGAACCCTGAGGAACTCCGGAAGCCTGTAAAAACCTGCGGGATCTGAAGCCCTTAAGGTAGACGTATTGGTACCTGTTACAAAGATAGGAGCGAAACAAGGATATTAGTGGGTCAGAAAGTCCATAAGAACTCAATTTGCGGAGCAAGATGCCGTGGTCTAGTCTGTCAAATGCCTTCGAGAAATCAGTATATATGGCATCAACCTGTTGTCCACCATCAATTTTTTCACTGAGGTATTGGGTGAAGTTTGCAAGATTGGTCACAGTGGAACGAGCCCTCATGAAACCATGCTGATGAACTGTGACGGAGTGAGATACATGACTAGATATGAGGCCATGCAAAATCGTTTCAAACACCTTGGAAAAATTGTTCAAAAGAGCAATGGGCCTGTAGTTCGAGACCTCCGCCCTGTTACCTTTCTTGAATATGGGACACAGACGAGAAGTTTTCCAGATTGAGGGGAAATGGGACGTTTCGAGAATCAAATTGAAAATGGTCTCCAAAGGACTGACAAGAATCCAGCGGCAATCTCTGATCAGAAAAGCGGGTATCTGATCTGGACCTGCTGTGCAACCATTTTTCAACTTCGCAATGGCACGCATTATGTCATCTTGGCCGATTCGCTTTATAGATAGGTGATTCAGAAAATAATCGGGCGAGGCTGGTGCACCAAAAGAACCGCTACCGGAGGCAGCGAAAGACTCAGAAAAACAGTCAGCAAACGAATCGACTACCTGCTGCAAGTTAGAAGTTGAGCCCTCCCCAAACTTCATGACTGTTGGTATGCCATGACCCCCCTGCTTGGATTTTACAAATGACCAGAATTGTTTTGGATTCTGCCTGATGTTAGTCTCAACATTCCTTGAGTAAAGTCTGTGAGCTCTCTGTATATCACTGTTTAGAGAAGTCCTGACCCTTTGAAACTCTCTCAAGTCACTCTGAGATTGCGTTCTCTTGAATCTCAGTCTCACCCTTTCTTTGTACTTCGTTCTCTTAATCAGATCATGATTGTACCATTTCGGGTACTGACGCACAGACGTGGATCCGCTAGTGGATTTGCTTCTTTTCCTGGGAACATGCTTATCGAGAGCCGAGTACAAAATACTGTAGAACACTGAAACCGTCTCATCAACGTCATTTCCACCGACAAGTGCAGACCAGTCGGTATCGCGCAGTTCGCCGTACAACGACATGAAATCAGCCTTTCTGAAATTAAAAGAGCAGTCCCTCGACCCGGAGTCATATTTCACGGAATGGTCAGAAATCTCGTATTCTACACAAAGTGCCGGATGATGCGAGTCCTCTTTGAGGACTATATCCACAGCTTTATTAACAATGCAGGGTCTCGTGCAAAAAATCAGGTCCAAGCACTTACCACTCTCGTTCAGAACACCATTGTACTGATCCATCTCGTAAAAATCCGCTAAACCAGAAACAGACCTCAGAACAGGTGGTGAAGCTAAATCGCCTGTGTTCATAGTGAAATTTGGAGTATTGAAATCACCGATGAGTAAAAGATTTGAGTGATTGAGAAAGGGATGTGAAATGAACAAATCCATAAGACTATCATAGGTGCTTGCTGTGGCACCCGATGGGGGTACGTATAAAAGAGCGAGATATAGTACTTGATAATTGATTGTTACCTTCACAATTAGCAGATCGACAAAATTCAAACCGAACGCTGCACGATTCAGAACGACCTCCTCGGCATGAAAATCATTATTGACTGTCACGTAATGTTAAGTCAGAAACGAGACAAGTCTCGCCAAGTATTGAAAAATATCACAGCTGTGCCACTTCAACGCCAACAATTTTGAATAAAATAATACTTGTTCAAGGTCAGACAGATCAAATGTGAGGTCCTCAGGTGTTCAATCTCAATTTTTTTGTGAAAATATCAAACTTCAACACCAGGTCGTCATTCCGTAATCGAACTGGACTTTGAATTGCTATTTCGTGTCGGTTTTTTCAAGGATTGCCAGAAATCATGTCAGAAAAGATTGATAGCGGCTTTTTATGAAACCCTATTTCTGAATTTCTTGGAAATAGGGTCTGATTTGCGATAAAAATGGAATTTTTAATTTTGACCCTTATTGACTGTCACGTAATGTTGAGTCAGAAACGAGACAAGTCTCGCCAAGTATTGAAAAATATCACAGCTGTGCCACTTCAACGTCAACAATTTTGAATAAAATAATACTTGTTCAAGGTCAGACAGATCAAATGTGAGGTCCTCAGGTGTTCAATCTCAATTTTTTTGTGAAAATATCAAACTTCAACACCAGGTCGTCATTCCGTAATCGAACTGGACTTTGAATTGCTATTTCGTGTCGGTTTTTTCAAGGATTGCCAGAAATCATGTCAGAAAAGATTGATAGCGGCTTTTTATGAAACCCTATTTCTGAATTTCTTGGAAATAGGGTCTGATTTGCGATAAAAATGGAATTTTTAATTTTGACCCTTATTGACTGTCACGTAATGTTGAGTCAGAAACGAGACAAGTCTCGCCAAGTATTGAAAAATATCACAGCTGTGCCACTTCAACGTCAACAATTTTGAATAAAATAATACTTGTTCAAGGTCAGACAGATCAAATGTGAGGTCCTCAGGTGTTCAATCTCAATTTTTTTGTGAAAATATCAAACTTCAACACCAGGTCGTCATTCCGTAATCGAACTGGACTTTGAATTGCTATTTCGTGTCGATTTTTTCAAGGATTATCAGAAATCATGTCAGAAAAGATTGATAGCGGCTTTTTATGAAACCCTATTTCTGAATTTCTTGGAAATAGGGTCTGATTTGCGATAAAAATGGAGTTTTTAATTTTGACCCTTATTGACTGTCACGTAATGTTAAGTCGGAAACGAGACAAGTCTCGCCAAGTATTGGAAAATATCACAGCTGTGCCACTTCAACGCCAACAATTTTGAATAAAATAATACTTGTTCAAGGTCAGACAGATCAAATGTGAGGTCCTCAGGTGTTCAATCTCAATTTTTTTGTGAAAATATCAAACTTCAACACCAGGTCGTCATTCCGTAATCGAACTGGACTTTGAATTGCTATTTCGTGTCGATTTTTTCAAGAATTATCAGAAATCATGTCAGAAAAGATTGATAGCGGCCTTTTCTGACACCCTGCCTCTGAATTTCAAGAAAATTAGATCGGATTTGCGTTAAAAAATGAAATTTTCATCTTGGTCCTTATTGACTGTCTTGTAATAAAGAGTCAGAAACGAGACACGTCTCGCCAAATAGTAGAAAATATCACAGCTACTGGACTGCTGGACACTCTGCCCCTGAGTTTCATGAAAACTCGAGCTGATTTTGCGAAAAAAGTAATTTTTATAATGTTGACTAATTTTCTTTTTGGAACAGGATGAAGGAAATATCGGGTAAATTCTGAGGACTCCCCGGAGTTCTCGTGTAATTCTCCTTGATCTAAGCGCGCATATCGCATCTTTCCAAATAGGTAGGTATGAAGAAAAATGTAAGCAGGTACCTAGTGCTGCACTAGTTGAGTAAGTCGAAAACGCTATAGGTTTAAAAAGTAAACTTCATGTTTCCCTGCTCCCGTAGAAATTTTACACAATTTAGTTTCCGAAAACATGCAAACTGCGTGTAATGGCGAAGTGCACTAAGTAAAATATCGCACGCCACACGGAGATTGTGATAGGCGCCACAGCGTACCGTGGTTTATCGGCGAAGCTTTTGAAGAAAGTCAATTTTGAAAATAACACAACCAGCGACATCTGCAGTGATTTGAAAATAGCAACCGGTGTCGCGAAAAGTAGGTGAAATAGCGCGACAAGGGACCTTTTCAAGACGATTTTAGCGAGACGCGACACGCTTTATAATGCCATTAAAGTCGCGGTAAAATATGTTTTTTCGCGACATGTGTAATGCGATGGCCTCTAGAAAGATAATAATATAGCACTCAGCTTCCATTGGCGATTTCTTTAAAAAAATAAATAGATAAGTTAGATATATATACAACAGCTTAGACCTAAATGCAATACCAACCTAGAAGTTCATAAATTTCATTTCTCAATTTAACATATAACTCGATAGCTCCATAAGGGTCATCAGGTCGGACATAATTTTGTTGTTGAGTTATAAAATTGCAAAGATTAAAAACATCTTTGTTACATGGATTTTTATTAGGAAGTGCCTCCGTAGCCGGCCCCGGCCACGTGTATTGTAGCCGGAGCCGGCTATTTGTATGGTGACCGGCACTGCCGGCTTCCGTATTGTAGCCGGCACCAAAATGAGTGATAGTGCTTCCTGCCTGCTTTTCGTATCTCAAGCGGCAGAATTCCGCACTAGACCTGAGTTCCGGACGGACTTTGATCTGTGGAAAGGTGAGTGTGTGCTACAATTTTATTGGCTGATGCATGTATAATTGTATACGCGTAGTTATGTATTTCAGTTATTGCAGTAAGACTATCAGTTTCAAGTTGGGAATTTTGAAAAGGTAGAAAGTTCGATACTATCTAACCTAGAAAAACAAACTTGTGTCCAAACAGACCTCGCAGACACCTTATGGTGGTGTTTTTCAATGTTTTCCCACATTGTAAATCTATTGGGTTCAATACCTCTCGATTTCACTCGAACAGCCCCAATTTGAGCAATTTGTTGCTACAGTTATGTCGATTGTGTTGGATATCGATAGTTGTTGTTGATGGTGGTTGCAAATTATTACAGGCACGTTCTCGACACCAAGTTATCTCCCGAGATCCGAATTCTACAACCTTAGGTTTAGTACATCCTGCGTCTATTTTGTATTTCAAAGGGCGAAATCAAGTGAAACAGCCAAAAAGTATAATTAAATTGAAATTGTTGTATTTCCTGAAAGAAATCACAAATTTTCATAACTTTTCTTTATGAAGATGCTGATCTCTTACGGCTCAATACCAAATTGAAGGCGCAAAGTTAGGACGGCGTAAGTTACCAAATACAGGGGTTTATTTGCTTGATAGACCTTGTTGGAAGGTAGGTACAAGCTGTTGCTATGATGATCCTCACTTTTCTTCAAGTCCAGCTGAGTGTGAGCCAGTGTATGCCAGTGAGTGATCTGGCATATTCTCTGATCTGGCAAACTCCACCTGTTCATGGATCATGGCACAAAACTTGGAGCTTCCAGTATTAATTTCCGCTAGGAACTAATGACCTTAGTCAAGTACTTTGAGAAGAAAGTCCTCACAAAATCAGGTCATTACTTTTGGCGGACCCTGTAATTCTTTCTTTGTACAAGGTGATCAAGCGAGAATTCCCCCCCCCCCCTGTCTACTGGAAGCGTCCCCTTCGCAATAATTTGAAAGAAAAAAACCTTCCTTGAATGATTTTTTCCAAATATTTCATAATTGAAAAGTACTTGTTCATCACTTATCATATACTGGGTGTCGCAAAAAAACTTCTTGTTTCCGCGACACCCTGTACTTTTTTATTAACCAATATAGTTATTCATCCCGAACACAAAGATGTATGTAAGATGTACAAAGATGATTTTAAATTTTCTCGAATTTCTTTTTTCCAAAAATCACCAAAAAAAATCATAACGTTGTATTTTATTCGACCTGAACTCAAAAATTAAATTGAAAAAGTTATTTCTATAAATTTCTCAAATTTGAATAGAAAAGTCATTATTCTGATTTTTCCTGTAGAATTCACTCATTTCCCTGCATGTTGACGTAAAATTAAATTTGACACTTTGACTCCCAATGGGGTATTTCGAAAAAATCCCCCCAGCCCACGAGTTTTTTTTTTTGGTTTTCAGTTAGTTTATTATCAGAAAAGTACAAAAAAAACAAAAATCGCATTTTTTTCGTAAAAATCTGTTTTCACCCGTGAAGTCCCCTGAACACCCCAAAATTGTGACCAAATGTGGGCACACGGGTTCCAGGGTAGGGTTCAGTGTGTACCAGAAATGGTACACGTGGGAGTTGAAGTGTTAAGTCAGAATAATGCGACTCTTTCATGTATTTAAGTTTTTTCCCCTTCGAAAAAACCCATCATGTCAATTAAATTCGTGTTCAGGATGAGAAACTACATCAGTTGAAACCAAAAAATACAGGGTGTTGCAAAAAGGTGCCAAGTTTTTTGCAACACCTGTACCATGAGAAGTGATGGGAAATAGACTTCCTAATTATGAAGTCTACGGACAAATCGTTCAAGTACAATTTTTCCTATTCAAATTATTGAAAAGGTGGAGCTTCCAATAAAGAGGGGGGAGAGTTCTTGCGTGATCACCTCGTACAAGCGTTCCATGCTACAGGGTGCCATTGATGCGAGGTAACTGAAGAGTGAAAAACTTTGCGCACCTCTTATTTCATGACAAAACTTGCCTGCGAATATGCATCAGACAATAGAGATGTAGTAGGTCATAATTGCGTAGAAATTTTCAAATTTTGGAACGAAAAATTATTTTTGAAAATTTTCCAATACGTTTTATGTCTATAACGATTTATCTTTCGTTGACTTTGTGTTTCTTTGTCAATTATAGATGCTGAAAGTAGGCGATAGATTCGATAGCTACGAGTCTTTCAATAAAAAATTACAAGAGTACAAACATGAAGTGTTCAACGACTTTTGGATCAGAGATTGCAGAAAAAACGAGGTACAAGCTCGCAGGTTTCCCGAAAGCAGTGCATCTAAAGCAGGTCCAGAATTGATTTATTATTACGTGAGAATTGCTTGCATCAAAGGTGGTCGTAAATATACTGCCAGAAACAAAGTAAAGAACACCCTCACTTTCAGGCAAAACTGCCCAGCTACTATGTTTCTAAAATTAACTTCTTGTGGAAAATTTTTAGAGATCAAAGAACTGAATGAAAACCATTCGCACACTACAACACAATCTCTGTTTAAATGTTTGCCACAACAAAGACTTAACATTCCGGATGATGTCAAATCCAAATCAACTGCGGCACTACAAGCTAGGGCTAATAAAAAGATAGTTCAAAGTGATATAATGAGCGAGTCCGGTTGCCTTGTTACATTGAAAGACTTGACAAATATTGGCAGAAAACCACAGAAAAGAATAAAGTTTGAAGAATGCATCTCAACCTTGCGCAGCACTTACAATTGTGATGTCCAAATTCTCGTTGATGAAGACGCAAATCTCAAATGTCTCTATTTTCAAGATAACGAGATGAAGCATACGTTCGAGTCTTATCCAGAAATAATTTTTGTGGACGGAACATATTGTTTACATAAAAGTGGAGCGGCCACGTATTTGATCCTGGTAGAAGATGCAGAAGGAGGAGGTGAAATTGTGGCATGTGGAATGTTGTTGAATGAAAATGAAGAGACCATCGACTGGTTCGTGAAAACTTTTAAACAACAAAACCCGAAGACATCAGAAATAGTTGTGGTGATGTCAGATAAAGATAACAAAGAAAGGAAGGTCTTCAAAGATAACTTTCCAAATGCCTCATTGCAAATTTGCCTTTTCCATACCCTTCAAATTTTTAACCGAGAAGTGAGCGTTAAAAAGATGTCTTTGTCCAGCAAAGTATGCGAAGTCGCTAAATCATATTTGCAGAAGTTGGCCTATGCTTGTTCTGAAACCGCGTATGAAGAAACTTACCTGGAAATGAAACAGAATGTTCCTGAGGTTGTCATCGACTATTTCGAAAAAAACTGGGAACCAATCAAGGATGAATGGGTATTATACCTCACTTTCGGGAACTTGTCTTTTTTGAATAAAACGAACAACAGAGTTGAAAGTGTCAATGCGAAATTGAAATCGGTGATATCAAAATTTTCTGATCTGGAAGATTTTATAAAGAACTTTTTCATCATTGTAAATTCTTTGCGAGTTGATAGGAACATAAAAAACGCCAAACATTATCACAAGGTGACTACCAAAGCAAGGGAGCTAAACTCAGTTGAGGATTCATACTCCAAACTTCTAACAAACTTTGCATTTAAAAAGGTTCAGCAGCAACTCAAAAGCATGGATACCTGCAAAGACTTCCAGCTCATTGAAGAAGAAAGATATCTTGCACCAACCAGTGAAGGTTTACTGGAAGTGTCGCCTTCAAGTTGCCAATGTATGTTTTGGACTTCAATCAAGTTGCCCTGCCGCCACATCTTCAATGTACGCTCTATGTGCAACATTGATCTATTTGACGAAAACATCTGCTTAAGAAGATGGCAACGATCGTACTTTGAATCAATTCATCCATTCTTTTCTTCGAATTCATCGGATCATTCCAATCTTTCAAATAACGACAACTCTGAAGCTCACGTCAACATAGAAGTATCAACTCATGCTCCGAAACACAGACCACTGACAAATCATCAGAAATTCAAAATGATGAACGACGAATGTTTACGTTTGGCGCAAATGAGCAGCGAAGTTTCATCTGAAAGATTTTATGACCGACTACAATTCATTAAAAAACTTGCAAGCAAATGGGAGAACAATCTTGACCTCGATCTTGACCAAATCGGGGAAAGTGATGACAAAAACGTAAGTCTTCCGAATGCCGATGATGATGATCCCAGCAACGTCATAATCATTAGTGACGTTACCCTCTCAGACGTCAAAATACCCAACGTCAAGACAAGAGGACGACCGAAGGGATCCGGAAACACAGTAATTGGGCTCAAAAGGAAAAGGAATAAGTGAACTTTGTTCCTGGAAGTGCAGCTTTTTTCATTGACCAAACTTTGTTTGAATGTCGTTTAAATTTCATTCCACCTTTTTTTTCTATTTTGCAACTATGTACTACCGTGTTGTTATCAATTTGTTCCGTTAATAAAGTTTTGACTTCAAACTGAATCAATGAAGACCGGTACATTCAGGCTTATTTTGTACGAAACAGACTAGATTCAACATTGATAGAAATTATGACACTGAATTGTCATTTTTCATTATATTCGTTATTGAGATGACGAATTACTGTCACAACATTAACGTTGACTCAAATCAATTATTTTGTATAGAATAGGCCTGATTGGTATGCCTAAATTGTTTTTTTTTTCTGTACTGTCAGGAGCCAACCAACATACCTAGCGGAAATATTCAGCTTAGTGCCAGCAAATGTCGGAATTGATAGGTAAGTAACCTCAACAATAACTTTTGGACATGTCCAATGTTACATAGGTACATTATACAAGTAGGTATCTATGTACGTATATCTTATTCGAGTTGTTGATTCAGTAATGTCACTTTTTGAATTATTGGTCGTGCGATCTTGAAAGCTGAAGTAGGTACTTGATTGGGTCTCATTTCCTTTGACACATCTTCCTCTGAACTTCCATAGGAATATAGGTCGTGGTCATCGCATGCCTTCATGCAAGAGCGCGCGATCAGTTCAAAAAGTGACATCAAGTACTGAATTTACATTGTGAACGGAATATAAGTAGACACTCAGCCATATATATCCCGTTTACTTTTTATTTCCAGTAAAGTGCGACTTTTTGAATCAAAATGAAGTGGCAAGCTGGGGGGCTACGGCTACGGCTACCGCTGATGGCACCTGTGAAGTTTTGGAGCGAAACTATTAGCGGACATCAGCCGTATCTTTCAGCCTTGCTTCCAAGCATTCCAGCTTGTCAGTTTATTTTTGTTCCAAAAAGTCATTCTACTAAAAATAAAAAGTGGACGGGATAGGTAGGTGTACCTCCCATGAATATTGGAATATTTCTAAGACCGACAAGACACGGCTGCAATAGGTACACAAACAAGGCTTGCCACTTCTGGCTAGCAAAGGAATAGCCGGCATCGCTGATTACGAATTCACGCACTTGGTGCCGGCTACAATACGGAAGCCGGCAGTGCCGGTCACCATACAAATAGCCGGCTCCGGCTACAATACACGTAGCCGGGGCCGGCTACGGAGGCACTTCCTTTTTATTAAACTTGCATTCTTCGTTGAAAAAATCCGTAGCTATCTGTGGTATTTCAATCAAATAATTCCCAGCATTGTAAAGTGAAGGTAATTCAAATAGAACAACTGGTCTTCCTGCTGGCCCATTACTATTCCTGCATCTTCGGATTCGATGGACGTTCCACTCAAGTGCAATTTGGTCAAGTTCATTCTGCAATAAATAAATTCAAATTAAAGGTTCCTCTACGTTATGTAGGCAGGCATTCAATCACTCACTTGAATTATGTTTAAAAAACAGAATTGGATCAAAGACTTGTCTAAGAATGTTGCATTAAACAATCCATCGTCCTTCAAAGACTGGAATAAGTCCATCCAGTATTGAGCATTCTGTTTCCGAAGGACAGACCACCAACTTTCTATTCGTTGATCTGACGTGCTTTTACCATACATAAATGATGGCCTTAAACTCCTGTTTTCATCAAAAAGTTCACGCATTACGATTTGAATTTTTTCTGTAGTTTTATTCTCTGTTCCCATATCAGCACGTACGGTTAGTGGACCACCTCCTAATGTTTTTACAGATTTCAAAAAATAGCCTGCAACCACTCTTGGGTCGCTAGAGGTACGTCCAGCGCGTAACCAGATTATATATCTCGAGAAACCATCAATACAGCCGCTGACACAAATACCATAAGGCTTTAGTTTATCATAACAGTCCATAATGCCATAAATAATTTGGACCTTTATTATGATATTTTCGACGACGAAGTCTATTCCTTTTTCGACTAGCAACTCCTTCGGGGTCTAACACGCTCAATAATTGCCTGACCACATTCTGGGTTAATACGAAACCATTCTGTAGACATTTCAAGTGAAACCAGCGATATCCATGCATCCGTCCTGATTTATTTATTTCATCTTCCATCAACTTGACTACTTGATGAATATCTGAGTAGTTAATTCTTCTGTACAACTTCAGTTTTTTCAGTCGCCGCTTGAGAGTACTCTTTCCAATCGAAATGCCATGGATTTGTTTCAAGAATACCAGAATTTCCGTCTGTTAAAGCCCAAGGGAAAAATAACGACGAATCAGTTCTTCCTGTTTTTCCATGTCCTACAAACAAAAGAAATGTGTGCCTATAATGGTATTTTCTAATCGTTGAGGATCGAATGTCAATCTTCTATTGTAGAGAAAGTTTGCTCTGAAAAATAGTTGAAATTCACAAAATAATATACTGATAGTCGAGCAGATAGCTTTATATCAAGTCAATCGAAAATTGAACAGAATTGAATCAAGATTTTATATTACATACAGGAAAACTGAACAATTTTGGTCGATTCACGACCAAGGAAACTTTTGACGCATATCTATCTCGAAAATGGTTCAAGATATTGAGATGCGGTTTTCACCAATCGATTTATTTTAAAAATTCATGGGAGTGAGAGATCTTGCGTGATCCATTTCGCTCTACCTTTCACGGAAATAGACAAACTCCCAAGACTAACGACATCGGAACACTGTACAAAACCTTATCAGCACTCATTTTTCGTCAAAGGATTCTTATAGGTAATAGCTAAAATTTGGTATACCTACTTTTAATCTTTATTTAACGTCGGCCTATTTCCGCTGCCAGGGCCTAACACCGACGCTGGTATACCTACTAAAGTTTATAAAATATGTATCATACTCACTTGGTTTGTTTTTTCCTGAAGAGAAGAATGAAAATACTTTTACAACACTGGAGGTTGCGACTCTTCCGTACGATTCGATCAATGTTTCAGCTAGTCTTGGCCACGACTGGCAAATGTCAGATCACAACTGGCAATTGTCAGATCACAACTGGCAATTGTCAGTTCACAACTGGCAATTGTCAGTTCACAACTGGCAATTGTCAGTTCACAACTGGCAATTGTCAGATCACAACTGGCAATTGTCAGATCACAACTGGCAATTGTCAGTTCACAACTGGCAATTGTCAGATCACAACTGGCAATTGTCAGTTCACAACTGGCATTTTCTCTCCAAAAAGTGAATCACGGTGGGCCTTCTACGCTTCCGTACAAAACAGTACCCTAAAATCAAATGTAAACACACCAAAACCCAAGTCGTATTCTAGCGTAGCGACCTCCACTATGTTTCCGAAAAAAAATTTAGCAATCATTCTTGATGTGACTGAAAATCTCAAGCTGATCGATTATGTAAAACCTATAGGCAAAATAGTGGGCCCCAAAAATATAACATTTGCTTCTCGCATATCAAGAAACCGCATATGCATTCATCTGTCGGAATTGAAATTCGTTGATGAATTAATCACCAACCATGCTACGATTGTCGTGGATGGTAAAAACCTCGGCATCCGCCGACTTATTACTCCATCAAAAAGGGTGATACTTTCCAATGTCTGTCCATCAATCCCCAACGAATTACTCGAAAATACCCTGAAAGATCTTGGATGCAAAACTGTGTCCCGCATGACGATCCTAAAAGCAGGACTCGAAGGGGCAGAATATTCACATATTCTCAGCTTCAGACGACAAATATTCATCCACCCAGACGATTCCACCGAACTCCCAACATCAATCGAAATTAACCACGACGACACAAGCTACAGAATTTTTATCAGCTCCGGAGAAATGGAATGCTTTCTATGCAAAGCAAAAGGGCACAAGGCCGATCAATGTCCGAATATACCCGAAACCGAAAACCACCCCGATGATTCCGATGGTACTGAAGATCGCCCCGGGGATCTCTCTGATGGTGGTCGCTCGAGCGATCGGTCTGATGATCACTCTGGGGATGATCGCTCTGGGGACTGCTCGGATGATGATCTCGTTGACGACTTCCCCCCTCTTCCAGAAAACGCCCTGTCGAACCATCAATGCCAACTGATTCAGTGGAAACTGACCCTATTGCAAATGAACAACCCGAACCCTCAACGAGCACGACATTTGCCAAACCTTTCCTACCAGAAAGACCCAAGAACCAGAACAAAACTGGCCATAAAGCTAAAAAAGCCAAAATACTAGAAGTAGAAAAAACCGAGCTCCAGAAAAGTGAATCACTTGAAAGCCTCACCTCACTCGACGACCTTCTGCTACCTGCAAAGGCGTCGATAGAAGAAGCATCCCCCCCTTACGTTATCACGTACGATCAACTTCGACACTTCATAGAAAATGCAAAAGGATGTCCGGATCTCCTCAGCCTTGCCAGAACCTACACCCTGGATATTGAGAAGCTAACCGATATGCTGAAAAATACCCACCCATATCTCACGCATAAAAGCATAAAAACGAAATTCACAAAAATCCAAAACAAGCTTAAGCAACTAATGAACTACGAAAATGAAAAAACAACAGATGAAAATAATGCAGATGATGACTGTCTACCCTCTGATACCGACAACTCCCAAAAATCATCTTTTTAAATGTCCATTCTACAGTGGAATATTAATGGCTACTATAGCGGGCCACACCAGACGCACCCACGAATTCTTAAACTTAACCTTAGACCACCAACTATGGGTAGAAATGATAGAAGACCATGTTACACTACTAAACCTACCAAACGTTGTAACATCCACAACCCAGTGTTGTAGATCGGCGTGGCGGATAGGCCGGAAAAACCCTGATCAGGGACAGAGCGTAAACAATCAGCGCTAAATCCGGCTTCAAATCCGCCGCCCCGCAACCTTCACACCAGCCCAGCAACCAACAGCCCAACACAACTAAATGCTAATAACCCAGAGCGGTTGATGCAATTTAAATTAAAAAAAAAAAAATCGGGGAAGTTTTGAATAAATTGTATAAAGTCCGTAAAAACAGATTTAGTAAAAATCGAAGCAGAGATAAAAAAGAGAGAATGTTGAAAATAGTATATTATATACCAAGGTTGTGAAGAATGCTGTTATAGCTGCGGCGCCTGTTTAAATCCCGAAGCGCAGCTGAGGGATATAAGGCGCCAAAGCTATAACAGCGTTCACAACCTTGGTTTATATACTATTTTTCTCACTACTAGCAAACATTAAATCCTAATTTGTAAAGATTTTTTAAGAATATGGAATGTGACAGGACTGACAGGAGGTTGAAAATGTGACAGGAGGTTAATAATAGTGACAGGCGGTTAATAATGTGACAGTCAGCCTACTGGTTGTGAAAGATCACTTCACGACCTCTAAGCAGGTCAATAACGGCCTACTTCACAGCTAGTAGTGAGAAATAGTATATTATATACCAAGGTTGAGAAAGTATTATTATAGCTGAAGCGCCAGTTTAGATCCCGAAGCGTAGCTGAGGGATATAAGGCGCTGAAGCTATAATAATTTTCTCGACCGTGGTTTATATAGAATTTTTTTTACTACTTGAAAATCGCGATCTTAGTTGAGGAACAGGTTAATAATGATGTACTTCACGGCTAGTAGTGAAAAATAGTATATTATATACCAAGGTTGTGAAGGACGCTGTTATAGCTGCGGCGCCTGTTTAAATCCCGAAGCGCAGCTGAGGGATATAAGGCGCCAAAGCTATAACAGCGTTCACAACCGTGGTTTATATACTATTTTTCTTACTACTAGTAAACATTAAATCTTGATTTGTAACAATTTTTCAAGAATATAGAATGTGACAGGACTGACAGGAGGTTGAAAATGTGACAGGAGGTTAATAATAGTGACAGGCGGTTAATAATGTGACAGTCAGCCTACTGGTTGTGGAAGATCACTTCACGACCTCTAAGCAGGTCAATAACGGCCTACTTCACAGCTAGTAGTGAGAAAAAGTTATTAAATACTTACCATTGGTTATTTGGAAAAAAAGCGAATGAATGAGTTTTTCTTTCAGGTGAAAAAAGGTTCCGAATAATTAATTTTTTTTGGTATTGTAAAGCTCTGTCAATTGTTAATCATGGTAAATCCATTTTTTCTTTCATGTATTATGGTCAAAAAATTGGAACTTTGTTTTTGTTGAATGGAATTTGTTTTTAATGGCAACGCGTCATTCTTTTATGCTATATTTTATTTTTTTTAGTTCATGGGTAGATAGGTAGTTGTGAGTAAAAACAGAGCACAAAGAATTTCTAGGAGTAGGTACGAGAGTAGCATCGCGAGCACAAAGTCGAGAGGTGAGGCTGAAGGCATTTGTGGGTGTCGCAACACAGTACGTTAGCAGGATGGAGAATTCAGGTGGTGAATCGAATATAAAAGTATCCAGGATGCCTAGATTGGTGAAAGTTGATGAGTAGCCGGTCGGGAAAAGTCCCCAAAGAACGGAGTTCCGGCAGCCGACATGTAAATGGGCCGGCCAAACGAAAGAGTGCAGAAGGAACGAGGTGCAGAAATTCCAGGAGGGCGAAAGTCGCAGTAACCCTCCGAGAAAAAAGGGACGAGCAATCGACACAAAGCCACGTCTGTGTACAGGCACTCACAAAAAGCCCCACAGCCAATCCGAACTAAGAAAAACTCGCATGCCTACGCCAACGACATCGACATAAGAAGATTACGAGAGGCTCATAGTTGTCAATATTTTTTTTTAATTGTATAGAATCCAGCAGTTTTGTTTTAGAGAGTTAATTATTGTAAATTTTTTTCTTTTTCTTAACGCGGCTCAAGGGACTGAGTCTGAACTTTTGAAGGGTGGGCATTTGGGCAAATGTCAAGAACATGACAGAAGGGCCGTAGGGAGAGGCTCATCCCTTCAGTACACAAAATTAGAATTATTTTTATTAGGTATAAATTATAATGATTCATTAATTGCCTTCAGCAAAAAGAACGATGAGGTGCCACAGGAAATGCTGAATGCTGCAAGGGCAGCACAATTCTTGGTTCGTAACCGCCGTGGTATGCCGGGTTCACCAAGCACGAGGAAACTAGCATCAATCCGATTGGACGACGAAGTTCCTCATTGACTCTAAATCTAGAAGTATCCATAGCTCTTCATCGAATTCATTCTTTGTAATTGCGGCGGGCCGCTATGCCCGTCGGCGTCTAAATTATTAATTAATTGTTCATTTTATTATTACTTTATTGTTATACGGATTGTGTTCGGGCTTATCTTCATGTCGTCTCGGGTGTCGGGTGTAATTAAAATGTGTGTTAATAAAACGATATAAAACATTACCGTGTTCTCTTCCAAACCTTCCACCCTGCTTGCAATCACCAGCCCCCAAGAAAGTCAGGAAGGGTCAACCAAAACCCTTCCCGACACGGATAGGTGACACGGTGACACCCACGGTGACACGACACGGATCTATCCCGTTACGGATAGATCAGTTCCTGATGATAACACGACGCCGAACACCACTCAAGTTGCACCAGAAGTAAGAGCCACCGCCAGTGAAGCTAATTTGCCATTTCTTAGCACCGCTGATATCTGGCCGGAATTACCAAACACTCATCGCACTCCGCCAGTCCCACGAAGCACTCATCACACTCCGCCAGTCTCACCAAGCACTCATCGCACTCCGCCAGTCTCGCAAAGCACTCATCACACTACGGCGCCAGCATCACCAAGCATCAGGAATAAAAATATAGCACGAGGCAGTGCTCAAGGCACGAGACAAGCACCAAGTACTTCTACTGCTGTATTTTCGCCAGAAACAGTTCGGCCATTTTCGAAAGCGCCTCCTAGGAAAACAGCTCGTGGACGAAAAACAAGGAAGTCAGCAATCTATACGGACACTCCTGAAAAAAATGCCATTCGAGAAGAGTATGTGGCGGCTCTCATGTGGGCATGTGACGGAGAAACTGTTGTCTCCCTTGATAGCTTAGCGGTTAGAGTACCCATCCGGCAAATGGAAGACGCAGGTTCGAATCCTGCTCAGGGCAGACACTTTTTCTCCGTCACATCGCCCCATAAATGGTGACCCCGAACAACAACACGCACGCAACACGCAACTTGAATAAACAAGTAACAGCGAACAATTGAATAGCGCCGCCACTTCTCTACCTACGTCCACCCACGTCCTATCCGTCGCCCTAGCTGGGGGGTACCGAACAACGGTTTATAAGAACGGTGAACACGGATGACATACGAGACGAACGACGTCTCTGGAGGGGGAGTACTGTGGCGGCTCTCATGTGGGCATGTGACGGAGGAACTGTTGTCTCCCTTGATAGCTTAGCGGTTAGAGTACCCATCCGGCAAATGGAAGACGCAGGTTCGAATCCTGCTCAGGGCAGACACTTTTTCTCCGTCACATCGCGCCATAAGTATGAAGCGAAAACTAAAAATCAGGCTAAGAGAAAACTAAAGGACTGAAAGAAAAACCGAAAGCAGCTCGACAGTCAAAGAAACAACGCCAAGAAAAGCAAGAGAGTGACAGTGATGACGACGATGACTGTTACTGTCAGGTATGTCTAGAACCTTATGCTAGTAGCCGATCTGGAGAAAAATGGGTGCGTTGCATGGAATGCGGTGGTTGGTCTCACGAGGAATGCACTCGAAAGGAACCATATTATATTTGCCACAATTGTTTGGAGAGAGTGATTTTTTTTACCTTTAAGAATTTTTTTATGTATTCTATGATACCTATGATTTTTAGAAGGATATTTAGGTTTTGTTTTATATGAGAATAAATATTTTATTTTATAACAAGTACGAGAATACAGGCTGTTTCAATGGGGTACTTGCCTAAAAAATTTTTATTAGCTTAATCGATAGTATGGTCAAAAACAGTGTACCCGTATTTTTTCTTTTTTCTATATTCCCAAAATTGCGGCTGTAATGCGTGTTTTAAAAATATATTTGTGACGTCACAAATATACGAAAAACTAAACAAACAGCACTGTTGGATTGAAAACTCAAAAAACTGTTAGAGAGGCATGACAATATTTGAAAAATACAAAAATGAAAACTCCACTGAAGTTTCCTCACTGTTACCAACCTTTTGAAAAAAAAATTGAAAAAAATCTTTTCAACCAATGGATATATTTTCTGGAAATTTTCAGGAAATACTCTTTATCACTCTTGTTGATGATTAAAAGTATTTTCAGTCGAATCTATCTCATTGGCAAGTACCCCATTGTCCCTGGTATGTGTTTCATTTGTCCCGAGCATGGGGACGATTGAAACAGTATGACAAGGTCAATATGTTAATTATTATCTCACTTAAATATCATTCTGGGTCCATTTCAATAATCGGTATAGAAACCTAATCAAATATGCTGTCTATAGTCCATCCTTTGTTCAAAAATATGCAAAAGCAGCAGAGAAAAAAAATCAAGAAGCAAAATTGTTTCAATTGTCCCCGGTCTACCCTAGTATCGACAAAATGCGACAATATTCTGTTTAGGAGGAAGAGGAATTCGATGATTTTTTTTCAACTTGGGTACACGGTAAAAAATTGACCAGTGTAAAATGTTTAGTGTTGCGTGTAAAATATATAGAGTAGGCTAGAGTAAATAATTTAGAGTACACCTAACTCTAATTTTTACTCTAGAAAGGATTTTTTAAAAAACTTACTCTGACCAACTCTAGTTTTACTCGATTGATAAGAGTAAACTCAACTGACACTATATCTACAAGATTCTTATAATATTATATGCTGAACTGATATTAACACTAAAAATAATGAAATTTTCACTTGTAATATAGGGTTTTATTTTCATCTTCATCTGATAGGAATTGACTCTAAATGTTAATAAAAATTAATGCAAATGTTCACTAATTTCGGAGACTGAAGAATCTAATCCGAGAAATGCGACATTAATTTAGTGTGAAAACACATCAATATAGTGCAGTTTGTTTCTGAATAGCTGAAACACTGGTAAACTGGTAAACAGATCATTCTTCGCGTCGCAGACTTGCCGCCGGTGTTGCCATGCTGGTGTGGTGACTTTATAGTGTCGGTGCATGTCTGCAAATCGTGACGAGCTTCTGGAAACGAACTTTCCTGGTAAGTTTCTATCCTTACTATTGTGAGCGACACGAAGGGCCTAGCACGCTAAAGTCGGTCCTGTCCAGGTGGGGAGCGCAGTTGGCAAGACTGCGAGAGTCATCGGAACCAGCCGATGCGCCCCGACCCCCGACCTGGAGAGCGGAGGATGAGCACATGGCGTCACCGGTACTCGTAAACGTTTAGCTCATGTGATTGTGAAAAGGATAATAAAAGGATTGAGAGATTTGTACCCGAGTGCCGTGTTTCATCATTTGCGCACCTACGAGAAAGATCGTTTATATCAGAAGTGTGTCGTAAATCTTGCCCACACCGCATCGTTGTTACCTGACTTGAGGAAAATGGATGAGGAAAGACGCGAAAAACACCATGGCGGTCGTCGCCATCACAAAAGAAAACACAAACACCGCGATCGCAGACAAAGGAAGCGAAAGAGAAGCCATCGAACATCATCGTCGTCGTCTGCGAGTTCGACATCAGCGGAAGAGATACGGCCAAGGAAGTCCGCACGCAGAGTTACGGAAACACAAGCCGAAAATTCCAATACACAACGTTTACAAGTAAGAACAGGTACAGAGGATGGAGTCTTGGATTCGGTGGCACCGCTCGAGGACACTTCGCCCTTGGACCTCTCTAGGAACGCTTCGGTTCGACCGCAGGAAATTCAAATCGAGAATTTGTCGCTGCCGCTCGAGACTCAGGTGGTATCGCATAGAGCGCCGGCGGGGCACACTCGTCCCCGTACACCTTCACTGCTGCCGCAGGTGTCTCGGCCAGCAGTTCCAACAGGACACGAAACAGTGGTTTCTGGCGTAGCTGAATCGCCTTCTCCATTAAGCGGGCCGATGCATCGGGAATCTACACCTATATTTTCGAAAGCCGAACCACCGCTGTCGTCCCTGCAGAATATTCAGGAAAGTACACTGCTTTTAGACAAAATCTTGAACGTGCAGCAGAGGCATCATTTCTCGCTGTCTGCACATGACACAGATATCAGTTTTTTCAATCCTGTCGAGGATGATGTGGACCGTTGGGTCAGTAAGTTAGACGAAGTTGCAAAAATTTATTCTTGGCCGGATAATTATACGTGTCATGTGGCTGTCAACAAATTTAGAGGCGCTGCTGTTACATGGTATCATACGCTGAAAAATATTCCTGCCACATGGACCGAGTGGAAACTTTTATTGCAAAATACTTTTCCACCTTCACGTGATTTACACTCGCTGATGACCACTATGCTGGCCTGTAAGCCGTTTCCAAATCAAAGTTTATTTCTTTATGCACATAAAAAATTGTCACTTATTCGGAAACTAAATTTGAATTTGACTCCTCGTGATGAAGTGAACTTGATAGTTGGTGATTTGAAAGATGCACATCTTAAATTTGCAATCAAAGCTAGCAACATCAGTGACGCGTCGAGTCTTGCTAATTATCTAAAGTCCTTTGAGGAAACAACTGAGGGCTCAGTTTCATATGGGCATGAAAAGGTTCAGCAGACTAAAAGTACTTGGAAACGCCAGTCTAAACCTTTCTTCACTTCTGGGATAGGTGAACATCAGGGTAGAACTTTTTCTCGTTCAAAATTTCATTTTAAGAAGGTTGATCCCCCAGTTTACAAAAGTTCACCACTGACTTGTTTCTCGTGTGGTAAGTTGGGCCATAAAGCTGTGTTTTGTCCCGATGCTAACACCAACCAGATTGAGGCACATCATAAACAGGAAATCAGTCAAGGTCAAATGCAAAGAAAGAGACAAGCCTGTTCCTATTGTCACAAAGAAGGGCATGCTGCTTCTGTTTGTTATAAAAACAAACGAGATTCTTCTGGTACAAAAAGTGAAAACAATTTTGAAGCCAAGAAAAATGTGTTTGTGGTAAATCATGACGGTCGTGAAAATAAATTTTTCAAAACCATTGAACTAAACCATCAATTCAAAGAGCAAGCATTTATTGACTTCGGTTCCGAATGTTCACTCATTTCTCAAAAAATGGTTGAAAAATTAGGATTTCCAGTTTCAACACTTTCCCGGCCCATAATTTTGACTTTGTGTGGTGGCAGAGATATGAGTGCTAGTGCAAAAGTTCGTTGTGATGTAAAGATTGACTCAACTGAGTTGAATATTGAATTCCTGGTTGTCGAGAACTGCATTCCCTCAGCTGAAATTTTAATCGGCCAGAATTATACCGAGAATACAAAAATTTGGTATCAACGGGTTGGAAACGTTTTGAATTTCTTTGAGGCTTCTCATGTGCGGTCTGTATCACTTCAACCAAATACCATTTCCATTGGCCCCGTTGAATCCCAGCTTGATACTCAGTTGCAGAACTTGTTGGAGGAGTTTGATGATTGTTTCTCTTCCGATCCAGTGGAAATTGGGACAATTCCAAATATGGAAATGAAATTAGAGCTCTCTTCAGACCGGGTTTTCAATCATCGCCCTTTCCGAATGTCTGAGTCGGAAAAGTTAGAACTGAGAGATCTTCTGAATAAATTTCTGAGTGCTGGAATTATTCGTCAATCAACCTCGCCCTTTTCAAGTAATGTCATTTTGACAAACAAAAAGGATGGTACAAAACGTTTGGTAATCGATTTTCGAGCGCTGAATAAGCAACTTGTTCCAGATAAGTACCCTCTTCCAATTATCGAGGACCTTATAAATCGTCTCCACGGATATAAGTATTTTACATCACTTGATTTCCGGTCCGGGTATCACCATGTCAAGCTTGATGAAAACTCAATGAAATTCACAGCCTTCATTACACCTGAGGGTAAATTCGAATTTACTCGTGTGCCACAAGGTCTTTCAAATGCACCCTTTTTCTTTCAAAGGGTTGTGGATCAAATCTTGGGTGACTTACGTTTCTCGAAAGTTCTTCTTTATCTGGATGACGTGTTGATCCCTTCGAAGACAGCAGCAGAAGGTCTTGCTCTTCTTCGTGAAGTTTTGGAGATTTTTCATAAAAATCACATCCTTTTAAATTTGGCCAAATGCAAGTTTCTGCAAACAAAAATCGACTACTTGGGATATACAATCGAAAACGGAACCATTTCACCATCCAAGTCCAAGATCGAAGCCGTCGAGAATTTTCCGATCCCTACAAACATTCACAATGTGCGACAGTTTCTTGGTCTTGTTGGTCACTTTCGTAAATTCATCAGTTATTTCTCGAACAAGTCCAAACCTTTAACGAACCTTCTGAAGAAATCAGTCACTTGGTGTTGGGGTAAGGCTGAGCAAGAAGCTTTTCAATGTCTCAAGGATCATCTTACTTCACAACCCATTCTGTCAATTTTTGATACCACCAAAGAAACAATTTTATACACAGATGCCAGTCGCTTGGGCGTGGCAGGAATGCTCACGCAGATCAGTTCAAACAAGACCGAAACTGTAGTTGCGTATTTCAGTAAACATACGACTTCCACGGAACAACGCTATCATTCATTCGAACTCGAAGCTTTGGCAATTTGCGTCTGTGAAAAAATTTCGTCACCTCCTCTTGGGTAAACCCTTTAAACTCATCACTGACTGTTCTGCCGTAAAAAACGCATTCACAAAAAAAGACATCAATCCACGCATTGGGAGGTGGGTTTTGGATTTACAATCTTTTCAGTTTGAAATATGTCACAGAGCTGGGTCTTCCATGCGTCATGTCGATTGTCTTAGCCGCAATCCGCCTTTCACCTCCAAAGCTGTTTGTGCCACAATTTTGCATACTGACTGGCTGTTGGCGGCACAGCAAAACGACTCTGAAATTCAACGAATCAAAACTATTCTGCTTTCTGGCGACCGCACTGCTAACGTGGATCTCTTCAAAAATTTTGATCTTCGTCGAGGCCTGGTTTTTCGTTGCACGCCGAAGGGGAATCGTGGTTACATTCCTAAGACCTGCAGGTGGCAAATTTTACGTTTTAATCATGATGACATCGGTCACTTTTCATATGACAAGACTTTCGAGCGAATTGCCAGTCTCTACTGGTTTCCAGGCATGCGTCGATTCATTAAAAAGTATGTGAAAGCCTGCATCAATTGTCTATACCACAAAACTCCAGCGGGTAAAAAGCCGGGCAAATTACATCCCATCACGAAAGCACCGCGCCCTTTCCACACCTTGCATCTCGACCACCTCGGTCCGTTTGTGAAGAGTACTGAAGGTAACACTCAGATCCTGGTCCTAGTGGATGCTTTTACAAAATTTTGTTTCATTTACGCAGTCAAAAGTACCAAAACTAAACACGTAATCGACAAATTACTTGAAATCATCAAGATTTTTGGCGTACCTCGTCGCCTTATTTCCGATCAAGGCACTGCTTTTGTATCAAAACCGCTGAGAACTTTTTGCTTGGATCGTAATATTTGTCATCATCTGAATGCCATTGGTTTACCTCGCGGCAATGGTCAGGTCGAAAGATACAATCGCACCATTCTTGGCGCTTTAGCCACAATGAATACCAACGCGAACGAGCAAGATTGGGATACAAATATTCCAAACATTCAATTGGGACTGAACAACACCGTCAATCGAGCTTTGGGGGTGACCCCAACAGAAGCCTTGTTGGGCTATCGAAGTGGCCCTCTTAACATTGACGGCGTCATTGAACCTCCTCTAGTTGATGTGACTAAAATCCGTCGCGAAATTTCAACCTTAATCTCTCAAAATCAGGACCTGCAAAAATCGCGGTTTGATAAAGTTCGTGCTGAACCACCTACTTATGAACTCGGTGATTTAGTCTTGGTCAAAATTTCATCAATCGTTGGCTCTGGGTCCAGTAGAAAACTACTGCCCAAGTGGAAGGGCCCATTTCGTATTTCTGCCGTGCTGCCGAACGATCGATATCAAGTGAAAGATATCCCAGGATCCACGCGATCCACAAAACCTTATTCTGGTGTTTATGGGATAGAACATCTAAAATCATGGTTAATTCTGGATGCTGAGGAACCATAAAGTATTTTGAATTTTTTTTTTGTATGTATAGCATTCTTTTCAGTGTAAAAAAAAATGAAAAAAATGAAAAAAAAAAAAGTTTTTTTTTTTGAGAAGTACAATGCACAGATTTCTGAAGTTTTCTTGAGTTTCAGCCGTCTTCTTGTGTAACATTGAAGGAAGACATTGTCTGTCTCTTAGTGTCAGCAAAAGACAAAAAGTAAGTTGATTTTATTTAAATTGAACGTCAATAATAATTGAACTTTCTCAACTCGTCACAGTAACTGTTTTGAAGTATAATGTTGCCGTATTTCCAATTCATAAGTTTGAAATACTGCCTTGAGCCGTTAGATAGTAAACATCACTGGAATCTTATGCTGGTTGGCCGTAGAGTTATGACCAGTGGGATTTTATGGTGCTTGTTTGCTGATTGATGTGATTACTGTGATTGAATTTACTTGCAATTCTAATTGTTCGAAATGCTAATTGTATACACTGAAGTGAATTGGCCATTGTGATGACTTAAAGAAAAATACATAGCATCACAAATCTTATGAAGAATATCACTGGAATCTTATGCTGGGTGGCCTGAGAGTTATGCCCAGTGGGATTTTATGGTGATTGTTTGATGTGTATCACTGGAATCTTATGCTGGGTGGCCTGAGAGTTATGCCCAGTGGGATTTTATGGTGATTGTTTGATGTGTATCACTGGAATCTTATACTGGGTGGCCTGAGAGTTATGCCCAGTGGGATTTTATGGTGATTGTTTGATGTGTATCACTGGAATCTTATGCTGGGTGGCCTGAGAGTTATGCCCAGTGGGATTTTATGGTGATTTGATGTTTCTTGCTGGAATTTTGCGATGGTTGGCCTGAGAGTTATGACCATCGAAAATTTTATGGCGCTGATTATTTGATGGTTGAACTTCATTGTATTCTTCTTAATCTTTTCGTTTTCTTCTCATTTTTCTTTTACTGATTTGCGTTTGTTTTGCAAGGATTGGATGCTCGGTTTGGCACCTCGAGTCAGGAGGGCCGAGGAGGCAGGACAATTGCTGCAAATGGACCGTACCGAGAAAAATTCTCTTCAAGTAGCAGCGAGCTGCTTGTCAGGATCGCCGAATGCGAGCGACACGAAGGGCCTAGCACGCTAAAGTCGGTCCTGTCCAGGTGGGGAGCGCAGTTGGCAAGACTGCGAGAGTCATCGGAACCAGCCGATGCGCCCCGACCCCCGACCTGGAGAGCGGAGGATGAGCACATGGCGTCACCGGTACTCGTAAACGTTTAGCTCATGTGATTGTGAAAAGGATAATAAAAGGATTGAGAGATTTGTACCCGAGTGCCGTGTTTCATCATTTGCGCACCTACGAGAAAGATCGTTTATACTATCTAATGTCTCTAGTTATCATGATTATTAGGTACCTATGTTTTAATTTTCATATTACCAAACTAACTTGTTGCCTCCCGCGTGGAGTGTCTTGCAGCATTATTGAAGTTAACTCACTTTTTCCTTATTCCCTGATTTCATAGCCTATTATAATAAGGTACTGTTGAATGTGTGTTGAGAAGTTATTTATGCATTTTGCGGACTGGGGCTCTAGAAATCTGGAATTCAGACCGCTGGTGTGCTCCAGGGCCCTCTCATGTATTTCAAGTAGCGCGAACGCGAGCGCGAAGGAGGTCCGGGGGAACAGCCCCCAGTTCAGCGCCGCAGACGGAAACTATTCTGCAAGGGGCACCACAATGACCGAGTTTCGGGGGTCTTTTGATCAAAAACCTAGGCCGGGATTGCGGCCTGGCAGCCCAGGCCAGTAGTTCAAGTACATAGGTACTGTCGCTCCCTTTCAAATCCCGTGTCAAGTAAAAAACGTGCAACAAAATGCGGTTGCGGTATATGTTGCGACATTGCGAGGCAGTTGAAAATGGATTTACCCAAGTTCATAAATAGGTAGTTACCTTAAAACCTTGATTTTCACCAGACTTATTTTGATCAATAAAAATTAGAGTGTTTGTTGTGCGTTGTACAGGGTGATTCATATGAAAGGGCCACTCTAAATATCTCCCTTACTTTTCGACTTGGAAAAAAAAATTTCAAGCAGCAAAATTTCGGAAAAAATCAACGCTTCTAACGATTTAAAACGGTTGTTTTCTTAGAAAATTATACTGGGGAAACATTTTTTTTTTTTATCTGCTGCAGACCCTGTACATTTTGTTTATGAGACCTGGGGCCTATTGCACAATATTTTACAAGTAACAAGTTCACACTGCAAGTTCTCATGGGGCTGTCCCTGGTTGAGGAATTCATTCATAACTTATAACTTATACCTGCCAAGAAATAGATCAATTTTCACCAAATTTCGGCTAAATCCCTTTGCCAGAAACATCGCCAGAAGAAGTTTAGTTTGAACTTGTAACTTGTAAAATACTGTGCAATGGGCCCCTGGTAGAGAATTTTAGACAAAATTCAAATTTATACAGGGTGATTCATATCAAAGGGCCACTCGAAATACTTCCCTTATTTCTTGACTTAGCAAAAAAATTCAAGTACCAAAATTCTTCGAAAAAATCAACGCTTCTAACGATTTATGGCGTTTTTCTCTGAAAATTATACGGGGGCAGTAAATTTTTTTTCTTCTTTCTTCAGACCCTATATATTTTGTTTATTAGACCTGCGCCGTGATTCTCGAACCGCCCTAAATAAATTTTGTGCACTAAATCACGCCGGGAGTGGACAGGTTACGTCAAATTCCGACCAGATTTAGTGCACTAAATTATTTAGGGCGGTTCGAGAATCGAAGCCCTGCTAGAGGATTTTGGGTAGAATCCATATATGCATGTCAGGTAGGCTAGGCCTCATAATCAAAATATATAGAATCTGCAGGAAGAATAAAAACTTTTATGCTCTCCCCCGTACCGATTGTTAAAGAAAAAAGCTGCTTTATATCGTTAGAACGTTAGAAGCGTGAATTTTTTCTAAAAATTCAAGTACTTGGAGTTTTTTTTTTAAGTCAAGAAATAAGGGAGGTATTTCGAGGGGCCCTTTGGTAAAATTCACCCTGTACATTTTGTAGGTCAAAAAGTATCACAAAAAAAATTTATAGGGTCTGCATGAAAAATAAAAACTTTTATACTCCCCTCCCCCTATACCTACACTTTTTTGAAGAAAAAACCGCTTTGTAACGTTACAACGTTAGAACCGAGGATTTTTTCTAAAAATTCAAGTGGCCTTTTGATATGAATCACCCTCTGTACGGTGTTTATTTTCCGCGTTCTTTGAAATGTGAAGACTGAAACTCTTACACTGCCTGGGTTCGTGATCCTTCAAAATAAAGACCCTCAATTGCGCCGGTAGCTAGGGCTCTTCAGGGCCAGAATTAAAACTCAGCAGTAGTAAAATCAAACCGAAAATAATCTTCGTTTTGATGGCATCTGCGGTTCTGTAGAACCAATTTCGAGCAGTTTCCAATTTTCAGATTAAAGTTGACTTTGACGCTAGGTACATTGGAAAATTGAAAAATAGCAACTTCCATCTCACATTTGGTACCCAGACGAGAGCCTAATGCTCCTTCCTGACACTTTACCTTCTCCGGTGGAATCATAATTGTGAAAAAAAAACATGTCTCCCCGTAGCATCAGCTAGCTCTTCAGCTTACGGTTTCACTAGGAGTACCTACCTACCTAATTGTATTATATCAATTATTTGTTCTACCCAATTTTTTTTTAAACATTGATTTGGCTCATTATTATTATCAAAACCTAGTATTATTATGACTTGTTATATTCCAGTTAAAAAAAAAAACGAAAAATGGCGTTCATAAACATCAAACATATCCATTTAACGAAAATTGCGAAAGTGGATCCTCATGAATTTACGTTCCAAGACTATGTCCTTTTGGGTGAGTTCAAATCCTGTTCCGATGTTCTCTTAATACGGTTCTATTTCTTTTTTATTCATGTGCATGAGCTTTCAATTTCAGCAAAACAGAAATTTCCTGAATTGAGATCTGCAGAAAACCTTTATTTCACCGACAAATTTGGAAACATATTGGAAGAAGACGTGCTGTCGGATTATGTCGTTTCTAAAATAGAAAGCAAAGAAAAAGATGAGATGGTTGGCCTCATTGTTAATCAAATACATGGTAAATTTAAAATTTAAACCAAATTTAAAATAAAAATTTTACTTGGCGTAACTGAATTCCAAAATTTATTTGATAACACAATTATTATTATTGGCTTAGCACCACCACCTGATGATACATGTAACCATGAAATGGATATGCAATCAACGGTCTCGATAATGAGTACTGAGCAGTGGGTTGATGATTCGGCGATTGAAGTGAAGCCAGAAACGTCGCCTCATGATGTTTCTTCAGTTTATTCATCTCCATCGACATCGACAGTTACCTCAGAAGCACCTGCCAGTCCCATCTCCGTGACGTTTGCAGTAGTGCAGTCCTCGCCATACACTGACAAGTTGACACCAGAAGCACAGAATATCAAACCAGAAGCGACACTCTATTGTTGTAGCATTGTTGTTGCTATGACCAGATTCTATGACCTTGGAACTGCCAGGTGTTTCGGGACTAGTATTTCTGTCAAGAGATTTTAAATGTTCCAGAGAAAAATACACCAACTACCCACTTGATATTTGGTGAGAAAGTCTTCCGTCAGTGGAATCTATAGTCAGATGGCAGATTCACCATCCTTTCCTTTGGAATCCTGGTGATTCCTTTTTGGCACATGCGGGAATATTATAGGGACGTAATTGAAACAAAGCCTGTTCTTTTAATCATTTGAAAACAGTAAGTACATATCACAAGAATGAGCCGCACGTATGTATTTTGATTTTCCCGAAGAGACGCTCCAATTTTATTCGTTAAGTCTTCGCGGCTGCAAGCTTCTAGCCGAGCTTCTAGCCATATTGTCGCTCTGAAGAATAAGATATATTATGTAGAAGTGAGTAAATAAGACAATTTTGCTGAACAAAACAGCTACCTTTATTCAGTATATGCTTTATTCACTTTCTTCCTTCACTTTCTTGGAAATTAGGTATATATCACACCTTTCCGCTTCCTTTGGGAACTTGAAAATGGTGTCTTTTTGAGGGACGAATTATCCACACATCCACGTACCGCACAAGAAAAGTCCCGTACCGCACTCATTTTTTGTTGTTCAAAACCTAGTCGAATTTGGCACTGACAGAAAACGTCAAGATCACCTATTATTTTGAAGTTGATGGAAATACTAAATTCGGGGTAGGCAACTAGATAAAACCGATTTTTGTGGTCAGTGTCGCTTCTGTATTATTATTCTGTGCCAGAAGTAAGTTGTTTTTTGGAAGTGCCTTATAATACTTCGCCAGTGCGATAATACGACTGATACAAATAAAAGTATTGATATATGAACTATATATTATTTCAATAATAATTGTTTTACTCGCAGCAGTGGAAAAATATAATCATGGAAAAAGGCGGCGCTTCTATCTTCGAGAATTACGAGAAGGAAGGTTTGCTGTTGAATACCGAACGAATGAAACTGGTGCAAATAACCGTCGGGAGCTTGGTGGAAAAATACGGAATTAAAGTTCCAGAATTTGCGAAAAGAAACTTGGCTGAGACCATAATCTCACTTTTTCCAACTCTGAAAGATCCGATGGGAAAATACGGTTATGTAAGCATTCATTATATTATACCGACTTTTTTACCTAGATTTTTTCTGTTCACACCTGTGCTTCCGTAATTTTGAAGCAAAATCACAATTTTACAGGAAGCTTTTTATACCAACAATCAGGGAGGCGAAGGATACATTTCTTGGCGCTTACGGACGGTTGCTCGTTCAATGAAGAGTCCTGGGTGCAGAAAAAGAAAATCTTCTAGTCCCTTTGGTTCTACTACTGAAACAAAAAAGGCTAGAGTAGAAAAGACAAACGATTTGTCCGAAGCCATAGAATTTTTGAAAAATGTATCCAACGATGAAGTTGATGCTATAAAACAAAAAATGGATTGCACTTTTGAATACAGACGATCATTGGGCAGTGACATTTTGAATCAGTTTCCTCGGTTTCTGGATAACTCTTGGCTGGTGAGTTCCACTGCTAGAAATCAGACACAATCCTAAATACCCATCATTATGTTTCTGTTTTTACAGATTGAGTACGACTTTTTGAAAATGTTTCCAAATTATTCAAATTCATTTGAAACTGATTTCGCAAAAGACGTTGACAAGATTGTTTCTATTTATAAGAGAACTGTGAAACATCCAAAAATCACTGAAAATGATTCAGAACCTGGTTTGTAGTTCTCCATTACTTTGCCTATTTTATTCTAGTTTTCAGTCTTAGTGAGTTTTTTGTTAGATAGGTAATAATAGTGTGGCCAAAACAATTAACATTCTTCTTTATAAGCTAGTGAATTCAGCTTCAGCATAATGATTCACTTGGCAGTTTGCTGAAGATTATTTGATTATTTTCAGGTTGGGACCGAACCACAACGGCACTCCTTGCCATGCTGGAAATGCTCCCACCAGCGCCCAAAACTAGAAACAGTAAAGGAAGCGGCGATTGTCCTTCAGTGGAAAAGTTTTTGAAATTCAAACCTGTAAGCTGGTTGTAATTGTAGCTCGAATAGATAATTCATGTTTCCAAATTTTAGGTGAACACTACCCTCACGGAATTAATCAACCAGCGAAGTACATCACAGCCGTTCTTAGTGGCCCAAGGTACTAATAAGTCGGCAGTATCGCAGTATAACCTCATCGTTGATCAGAGAGCAATTCCTTGCCCATTTTTATGTACAGTTGCTAAAGCATTTGAACTGCTTTTCATGACACACTTTGTCTTTAATACGGAGTACGACGAGCTTTTGAAGCCCTTTTTCTCGTTTGTACAAAGCTTCTATTTTAAAATAGAACCAGAAAAAATATCATTCACACCTAAAATGATCGAACTCCGGAGCAGATTAACAAACCTTGTTCTCGAAAATTGATTTTGTGCAAGTTGAATTTTCAAAGTTTATCCATTCTTTGAATTAGAATTTATGTTCATTTGAATGCTCTTCTCATTTATGTTTCTTTGAATATTGTTCACGTTTCATATTTTTGAAAATGTTTGTCCTCAAATTCTCTTTTAATTTGAATTATTGTTTCTTTTATTTTTTTTCAATTTAAGTGTTATGTCATGTATTCTCTTTGATTAATGTTCACTTTTTTTAATTTGAAAAAATGTTCAAGTGTTATGTATGTTCTTTAAATTTGACCGATTCTATTCAAGTCGTCAAACATTTACGTTGTGTTCATTCTTTTTATGATAACGCTAAACTATTTTTGAAATGTTGCTTCCCAAATTGCCTGAGCACATTTGCCACGTTCAGTGGCTATAGAAAACATTTAACAAAACATGAACATACAATTAGTCATGAACGCAATCAAACGAACGTTATTAATTTTGCCGAGCCTGACATTGAAACAAACTGTGAATCTGACTTGAACCTAGACTTTCCACCTGACAAATCTAATGATCTTCGAAAAACTATCATTGATGATGAAGCAGAGGATGAGGAAGTACACGACGAAACAGGGGATTGCGACAATCTTGATTTACAATCAATTTTCAAACTGTTGATTTCTCAACTTCTATGCACGTCTTTGACAAATTCTCAATTTCAAATAATTTTTAACGCTTTAAATGAATTATTAGAGAATCTTTTTTCTCTATCATTGGCGCACAAGACAATAGCCTATTCATCACTTCAGTTTACAAATCTGTCAGACAAGAATTAGAAAAGTATAACTCAATTTATAAAAGAAATAAATTCATAAACTCACTCAAATTTGTTAAACCAAAAGATATCGTTATTGCTATGAGATCTGAAAATGTACTGCAAAGAAGTACTAATACTTACATTGAAAAAAACATTCCTTGCTCATTTCAATACGTTCCAATTCTTGAAACCTTGGAATTACTTTTAAAACAGAACCCGGAATTGGTATCTAAAAGTCGTATCAGTTCAACATATAGCGACAGGTTTATAAAGGAAGGTACTTACTTAAAAGAAAATCCCTTGTTTGCCTCAAAAAAATATTTTGTTCAATTGCAAATCTATTACGATGACTTTGAGACCACCAATCCACTCGGTAGCAAAACAGGAAGTCATAAAATGGGCGGATTTTATTTCTCAATTAAAAATCTTTCAGGATACTTCAATGCACATCTCAGTAATATTCATTTGTTAGCATTATTCCATACAGCCGACTTAAAAATAGATGCATTTGGGAAACAACTTACCTTGAACGCCATTATGGAACCTTTTATAAAAGATATCAAGATACTGGAATCGGATGGCATCGTAATTGAAGGATTAGATGAGCCAGTTTTTGGTACGATTGTATCACTTTCACATGATAATTTAGCGGCTAACGCTATGTGTGGTATGGTAGAATCATTCCAAGCTAATTACTATTGTCGAATATGTACTTCCCACAAGACTGATATGCAACATATGTCCTCCGAATCCGATGCAGTTTTGAGAACATCATCACAAGCTAAAGCTCACTCTAGAATTGCCACTGAAGAAAATAATCATTTTGGCATTAAGCGACCTAGCATCTTGAATGAACTTTCATTCTTTAAATTGTTTGATTCATGTTCCGTTGACATAATGCACGATATCTTAGAAGGTTGTGTACCTTTAGAATTGAAACTTTTTATAAATAACGTCATAAGTTCAAAATGTATAACACTTTCCCAGTTGAACGGCAGAATTGCTCTTTATCATTACGGGTCTCTTAATCAAGCTGTAAAGCCTAGTCCATTGGTATTGGATAAACCTGGATATTCAGTGGGGCAACGAGCAATGCAGTCTTGGGTGTTAATACGATATTTTCCTTTAATAATCCACGACCTTCCCTTAAATGACGTGCTAAAAAGGCAGCTTGGTGTTATATTATTACTTCTTCAGATAATGTCAATGATTTTTGCTCCACGAATAACAGAAGACATTGTCTGCACTTTGGAAAAACTGATTAAACGACATCATGAACTTTTCAAAAAAGAATTCAATCATCATTTAACTCCAAAAATGCATTTAATGGGTAGTATTAATAAAAAATAAGCATAAGCATTTGCTTGGATTTCATAGGCGTTGTCAGGGAGAGTTTGCTTAGCAACTCCTCAAAAATCTAAGCAAATGCTTATGCTTATTTTTTATTAATACTACCCATTGATACACTATGCTACTGCTATTCGTCGAATGGGCCCCCTTATTGGTCTATGGTGCATGCGATATGAAGGCAAAAATGGATTTTTCAAACATTTAGTGCACAAATTCAAAAATTTTAAAAATATAGCGAAAACATTAGCTATAAAAGCTCAACAAGCTACAGCATTTGATTATAATCTGTATGATTGTAATCGGCTTGAAGGGCCGTCAAAAACTATACCTTTTTGTGATTATGAATTTGAAAATCTATTTAAGTTGAATGTGGAAGATTTTCCTGGGAAGATGTTATTAAAAATCCCTAAATGGATCAAGTTAGGGTACCAGTATAGAAAAGGCCTTTTCATTTGCACGAAATTGTCCAATTTCAATTTGCCGCAATTCGAGAAAATTTTGGAAATAGTATTAATTGATGACTCGATCTTTTTTGTAACTGAAATTTGGGCGACCACTAAATTCACAGTAGAATTGAATGCCTACGAAGTTTCACGAAATACTGGCGAATATAATATTATAGATTTGAATTTGTTAATTTACAAAGAACCTTTTAATTTACATCAGACCCATGATTCCACCAATTTATATTTAGTTCCTAAGTACATTTTTATTTTTTAGTTCGTTATCAACAATAATTATTCCACAAACATTTCTTATTTTATAATCGACTGAATTTATCAATAAATAAAATTATCAATCATAATGTGTTTATTTTCAGAAAAAAAAATAGAAAGCCGCTTTCCCTAATTAGTGTTCAAATTATAGACATTTTCATATATTACGAGTGAATGAGGTGGGCGAATTATTATCTAAATTTAGAGAATTCTACACTGCACTTATCAAGTTGCTAATCGATTACAATAAAAGTGTAAATCTGAATAGAGTTTTTTTGAACACTAAAATGAGTACATGTTCTCTCCAAATAGTGTCAGTTGCATTAGAATCACCTTCTTATAATAGTGTAACTTTCAATCAAATTCGTGTACAATTTTACACTACAACCCAATAAAATGTTCACTAAACAGTGTGTAAGCTCTACTTGCTGCTAGTGTTGACTGTTCTCTATGGTGTTATAGATTTCTAGTGTATAATTAATACACTAAATTGTATGGACCTGTACGCACTGTTTTTAGAGTTCTCTAGAGTTGCAGATTCACTCTACATTTCTTACCGTGTAGCATTCAATCAACTTCAGAACCACTAGCTGGATTTGTTGATTAAATTGGCATCGATTTGGCATAAAGCTCTATGTTCTTTGCGACTGTGAAACCAGCTATGTGTTGGACTTCATTGTGTACACGGGCAAGGAATCAGATATTGAAAAAGTAGATGGTCTCGGGCAATCAGGCTCGATTGTCACCACATTATTGCAGCCCTTCTTGGACAAGGGACATTCAGTTTTCACTGACAACTTCTACACCAGTCCAACCCTCAGCACTTTTCTGTGGAACAGTAAAACTAATAGCTGCGGGACGGTGAGGCCTAACAGAGCTCAAATGCCAAATTTGGTACAAAAACTGGAAAAAGGCGAAACTATTGCATTTGCGAGCGACAAAATGCTCGCCCTGAAATGGCTAGACCGTAGGAACGTCCATATGCTTACAACAATGCATGTGGATGTTATGGAAAAGTCTCATAAAATGGATCACAAGACAGGAGAATATCTGAAGAAGCCCCTAGCTATTCTACAGTATAATGGGAAAATGGGCGGCGTTGATAGAACGGACATGATGATTAGCTCCGTGGATTGTACCAAGAAGACCGTAAAATGGTACAAAAAACTGTTCCTGCACATGATTGATCTCACACTTCTCAACGCCCATGCCTTATATGGAACAAAAAACACAAAACTTCTGCCGTTTCCTGCCTTCCATTTGGATGTTATACGGGGACTTCTTGAAAAGTGAGCTGATTTTTTTCCATGAACAATGTCACAGAAAATTGAACTTTTACAGATTCTCCTGTGATTCAACTGCCCCAAGAAAATCAGGCCGTCCAACGTCTAAATCGTGTCCACTTCGTATGGTTGGACGGCATTTTCCGTCATCAGTTCCTAGTACGCAGAAGCGGAAGAAGCCGGTAAGAAGATGCAAAGTCTGTGCAACCACCAAATTACTTAACACAGTAAGGAAGGAGACATCAATAATGTGCAAAGCTTGTGATGTGCCACTTTGCGCTACTCCATGCTTTGAGCAGTTCCATACGCTTGCAATCTTTTGAAATATTTTCTAACATATCTACTTTTTGACATTTTTTTTTTTATTATTATCGTATGAGATTTTTTTATAATGTTGACTTAAAATTGTTTTGAAATATTTATATTCTATTATTTTTTTTTTTTTTCAATAAAAGTTGAGTTACAATGATCTATGACCAAAATTATCTTGATAAAATTACTGTCGCATATATGCGACACAAGGCCCACAGAGGCACGACCAGACTAAAAAATAATTCCGGCGGTACAGACATGCAGCTCGAAATAAATTCCGTCCGAAAAAGGTTAAAAGAACAAATGCAGCCTTCATGCAGGTGAGCAGTGTGGCTCTCAATGCGACGACGGATGGTGTAACTTTCGACGCCAATCAAAACCAGTTCACCCAGGCGATTGAGATCGAGTATTGGAAAAGGTATGTTGTTTCGATGGATTTCCTAGATCACTACTACTCCTTCAGGAGGAATTATAAGATCGTGTCGACCGTCGCAATGGGTTATGCTGGAACACAAAAGACCAGTGGAGAACCGGGAACTCTGGTTAACAATGGAGTTGTTTCAAAGCTCACCAGTAATTTCATCATCAGGGGAGAGGGGCCTTGCGTCATTAATTACAAGGGCGACGACTTTAATAAAAGGCAATTGAATCTAAGGATAGACGAGGAGGCCCAGTTTGAGGTGAATTCTGCGTGTGCCTTGCAGTTGAAAGTGCACATTGGGCCCACTTCAGATTTTAATGGTTTAATGTTCGCACACGGAAATCTTTTCCCTTCCATTCCCAGGAAGCTCAACAAGCTGTATGCCCATAGATTTAGAGGGTACACACACTTCGCAGGCTATCAGATCTCTCTGCGAGATTGGGTGGAGAAACTTGAAAAAATGGGGGAGATGAACGTTGTTGCACTTAATGCTGAACATCATGGATGTACTGTGGAGGAGATGCAGGGAGCGCTGGACTCCATGAAGAGCTTCAGCCACATAGACAGGGATCAGTATCTCGATACGGTGAGGTTTATGTCGGAACCATCTCTTGTCCCAGTAAAGGACAAGAATGGTGCTTCGAAGGTGATAATGTAATCCTGTTCCGGGCGCAACTCACGAGCCCATTTTGTTTTATTTAAATAATAATAATAACAATTTGGAAAGATGACATGTCATCAGAAGATCTAGATCGTGAGAGAGACGTTCAAAAGCGCCCGTTGAGCAGTGATAGTGAATAGGACACCAAAGGACAAATGATGCTGCGTATGATGAGGTGATTGGCAAAATCAAGTTATGGTTTGTCAAGGCGAAGAGCCGTGAAGATCAGAAAAAAACGTAAGTTATTCGATTATTTGCTTGAAAGTTTAAACATAACATTGTGTTATTTTTAGGCGTCTGAATGATTATTTAAAAGGAACCTAACTAGTCATCAATTGAAGTGGAACAGCAAAAAAAATCCCCAATTTCGGAAAATTGTAACTTTTGACCTAGATGACCGATTTAGAAAAGTCTTCCACCGTTGGATAGCCCTATTCTTCAAGAATGCATTCGTTATATCACTTTTTTACCTGGCCTCGTATTGTCATGAATATGACGGAAGGGCCATAACGAAAGGCTCATTCCTTAAGTACGAATTATTTTATTAGGTATAAATTATAATAATTCATAAATCGCCTTCAGCAAAAACAACGAGCTGCCACAGGAAATGCTGAATGCTGCAAGGGCAGCACAGTTCTTAGTTCATAAACCGCCGTGATATGCCGGGTTCACCAAGCACGAGGAAACGAGCATCGACATGATTGGTCGATTCGGATTAGACTTACATACGCGGGCACACGGGGATGGATTCATCAACCGGAATTCGATGATCATGACTCGACTGGTTCGGTGGTAGTAAGAAGTACTGCGGGTTGAAGGCAGACTGTCGGTTCAAGGGACTGAGGTTGTGCCCTCAGTCCCGAGTTTATAATTGTCATGTAAGTAGTGTGATGTGGAATTATTTTATAATAATTAATAAACTTGTATTATGTTAGCATGCTCGAGTTCCATTTACCTTCCCGTTTCAGCTGTGCAAAACAATAAGTAAAGAGTGAACCCTCAGTCCACGAGTAGCAAAGGGATAGACCCTTTTCTACTCGTGACAGTATTGTGCTATCTACAGGGTGATCTAACAACACGTGATTTTGTGTTCAACTTTGAGCCGCAGTTTCTACTTTCATGGTCACCCTGTAACTATATTTCATATTTTGGAGTACACTGGTTTTCTTTTTCACAATTTTTTCGATGATTTCCGAGAATTCGGGTCCATTCATAAATGCCAAAACATCCTGGTCATGTTTCTTAGTCGTCCTAGTATGGTCGCAAAAAGTTGACGAACAAGTATCCAATGATGTTTGAAGACCTCGATGGCAACAACACGGTGATGGGAGATTATCCAATACCAGGTGATGATGTTCGGGAAAGATAAATCCACAAACCAAACCGATACAACAACAGTGATACGGCGAAAGATTCGGAAGAAGACACCCAAAAATTGTGCCATCCAAGCTGAAGCGATTCAGAGAAGAATCGAATAACCCCGCTACACCCGTGAACTCTGGGAAAACAAGAACACCAGCGAAGTAGTAATTTGGAAGAAAACAATCCACAAAAATATCAAATTCAACCTGGACAGTAATACGACGAGTGATTCTGAACAAGACACGTCACTGCCAAAAATTTATCAACCTGAGCCGAAGCGATTTGAAGCACAATCGAACCCTGTTACACCCGTGAGTATCCAGATTGACGAAGCGATTTGAAACACAACACAATCGAACCCACTTATCCAGGGTTCCTGATTAGTTACTTATATATTTCAAGTTTGTATGAATGTAATATTTAGGAGTCTCTTTTTATAATACTAAGATTGTATAATATTTTGTAGAACTATTGAAGAAAATCCTTGCCACAGAGCAAGATAAAGCCAGAGAGATTGCAATCATCTGCAATCAACGTAAAAAAATTGTTTTTGAAGAAAATGAGTGGTTCGACAGGTTCGCCTTTGAATGTCTTCGAGGATTTGAAACTATTTGATAAATATTTGAAAGAACCCAACAGTTTTGCCAGGATTGTTAATGTTTTTACGTCAAAATCGATTTTAGCTAGACGAATTTTGCTAAAAGTGTTCACTGATGAGTTATTAGCTACATACTCTTACAAAGGCCATAAAAAAGAAGAAATTTGCAACCAAAAAAGCTGCATCAGTGATAATTGGTAAGTAATGGTAACGCACATTTTTAGTAACTCGGTATTAGAAACTAAATATAATTTTATATTTTCAGATGCTGTTACGTTGAAATTCCCTGGGATGACACATTAAGAAGTGGAACTTATTATCGCTGTGTACTTTAGTAAGGCACCTGAACGACTAAAGAAGACCGAATATACTCAGCTTCAAACTAATAATTTTTTCATATATCCATACATGTCATGTATATATTGTCGGAAATGACAATTTGAACTTGGGATTCACCCGGTATGTCTCGGTGTAACCGACTAACGGCGCACCCGATACAGTAAATATAAGTACGTTGTACCTCTCGCATCGCAATGATCCGGGAACGCAAAGTTGCAATTTTTGCAAAGACTAGCAGATTCACCACATCCGGCACAATCTACACCGTCCACCGACCTCCATGGAAAAATCTAAAGGAGGGGTGAAGAATGAACCGAGGTGATAAAACCTTTGGAGACAAAGAGGAAGGCCTCTTTTTGGTCGGGGCTGATCGTGTGGTGGTTGTGCGAAAACTGCGGTTCGTTGCGATGTACGGGGTCGACGTGATGTTGTTTTTAATGTAAGTACTTTACTCTAGTCATTTAATTATCTATTATACTCCGTGTATTTTCGATGATCTCTAATGTTTAATAAACGTCTCAAACGTTCCCCTTGCTGGATTATTTGCGCCACTTATTAGAATACCGAAATGTACTAAAAAGCCAAGCGAGTGGAGTGAAATCCTATGCCACCCAGTTAGAGGCAGCGATCGTCCGGTATTCGGGCATATCAGAATGTCCCGGATAGAAGCCATGAAAAGGTAAGACGACGGTGACCTTTGACAATATATCACAATAGTATATTATTATACGAGTTTTATAAGACATAGTATTGTCACACGACTGGTTTTGGGGCACGACGAGCTTGCGAGGAGCTTGCTGGGTGGGCAGAGTGAAAAACGCTTCCATAGTTCTCCATCAAAACTTTGCAGGTGCCATCAGCCGTAGCCGTAGCCCATCAGCCTATCACTTTATTTTTGATTCAAAAAGTCCTAATACCGAATTCAAAAAGTGAACGCCATGTACACCGATTATTCCATGAATATTTTAGAATGCTGAGAATTATTGCTCGTAAATATCCAAGGAATATTTTAAACTGTAAACGTTCACATTCATAGAATTTTCATATAATATTGAATCTTCTTTTTTTACGATTCAGGGAATATTCGATGCTGCCTCTGGAACATTCAGACTATTTGTTGAATATTAAAAAAAAATGTAATTTTCATGTGCACAGAATATCCCGAGAATATCTTGAAACAACCGGAATTATTCCTCGAAAATATTCAAAGAATATTCAAAAGTGTGGACGTTTCACATCCCTAAAATAACCCTAAAATATTACATATCTTTTTTTCTGGTTCCAAGAATATTCGAATCTTCCGCTTGAACGTTCTTGAAATACTCTTTAAATACCTATTATGGATACCTATTCTGAATCAAAACCGAGCGAAGTTAAAAGTAGTATTCTGGGCCCCCGAAAAGTTTACAACTTCGGAGTATCCAAAAAAAAAAAAAAAAAATCATAACTGTAATGGTGGATGTATTGAATCCAATATTTTATCTTGCCATAGACGTTTCGGTTCGTTCAACTCGTTTTATGGGCATTACACCGTCTCTAATAGGTCATCCACAATGATGTTAATGTTAACGTAATGTTATCCGGCAATGGTAATGTTAGCATTCAAAGCAATGAGTTTCAAATAGTGACGTTCACAATCATGTTAGTGACAATGGTAAGCATTACCCATTGAAACTCGTTGCTTTGAAATGCTAACATTACCATTGCCGATAACATTACGTTGACATTAACATCATTATGGACGGGCTATGAGACTTCTGTTGCCGCTGGGAGTGGATCTGGAGACCAGGCAAACCTTGAACCAAGCAATAATGATCTTCCTTTGACGTTTAATGATAACCGACAGTGTTCCATGGAAGACAATATAGCTATATTCCTCTCAAAACTTCTTTCAAATATTTCAATCCCTCGATGAGAAGTCCAAAATATTATGGCACATAGAACAGACTTAATAATTAGGAGGAGGAGAAGTCTCAGACCATCAGATCGACCGAGCAACCACCATTGAAATCCAACAGACACGTGTTTCGACCTGTTTGGGTCTCGTCAGTGCTAAAGCATTCAAGGCAGTAGCTCGATGATCCAACGGTCCAAGACTTCTCTATATGTGCTCTCCAAGGGTACTCATAGGTGAGATACCCGTGCGGCGCCATCTACTAGCGGCTTTCCGCGATGTGTATATCGAGGCAGCAGTGGTCGCGGAAGCTAGTTAACGGCCGACTCGTCAACAACTCTGCACTGCATTGCACTCCTCCATCATGTGTGAGGACAGAGTGGTTGATGAGTCGGCTGTTAACTCTTACCAATCCAAATACCCGCAACAATAAAATTGTTGAACCTTTCATTCGGAGGCGAGTTGATCATCAGCTGAACTGACCACATTGCTGACTTTGATGAGTGCAAAATCGGAGCCCCATCGGTTCTCAGATTTCTCAGGTGATTCTCCCCATCAAGTTCAGCGTGATGAATCCATCGATTTTATTCCGCAGTGTTTTATACAAAACACCATCTTGAACGACACTGCCAGCCAATTCAAAAGAATTGAGCAGATTCATGGGCGTAATCACCTATCTAGGTAGGTTTATACCAAACTTGGCAAGTAGAACAGCAAATTTGAGATACCTTTCAAATAAGAATACGATATAAGAATGGTCTTCACTTCACAAAGCAGAGTTTCAAAATTGAGAGTTGGTATCAGGTGCGTCAGTGCTGAAATTTTATGACGAAATTAAGCCAGTGATTATGTCAGTGAAAAGTTCCAGGGATGGACTGGATCCGGTCTTGCTTCAAGAGGGGCCAATAGCACCAATATCTATTTGGGAGACATTTTGAAGTAGAATCAGACCACAAACCCCCGCAATCAATTGAAAAAAAAAACGATCAATGATTGTTCCCTTCGACTCCGAAGGTTGAGAATTACTTTACAACAATACAGTTCCAGAGTAATTTATAAACCGGATCCTGATTATTGTACATAGCCGATGCCATATCAAGACAGCATCTGTTGAAGAGTTAACAAGAGATATTTATGGATATTTCTCGCATTCCAGAAAAATGGTAGAAGCTCTGGAGGAATTTCAGCAATATGTTAATCTTGCCACTTTATATCAAACAAGTATTTTCACTTTACTGAAACAAAATATCACAAATCAGGAATTAGAAAATACCAAAGAGAATTTGAAAATATTTGTGAATGAATTTCAAAGACTCTATGGAGCTGGTTCAATGACTTTCAATGTTCATACATTAACCCACTTGGTGGACTTTGTGGAGATTGGTGGACCTTTACGGGCTACCAGTGCTTTTCCATTTGAATCAGGAACTGACTTTCTGAGGAAACAAGTACATGAGCCTGAAGATGTCCTGCCTGAAGCCTGAAGCCTGAAGCTGTCCAAAAACAAATTGTGAACAAAGTTTTAAAATGGAACGTCCTACCGAATGTTTGGTATTCGAAATCGGAAAATGCGAGTGTTACAAATTTTTGTAGTTCATTAGATAAGTACAATCATTCAAAGTACGAAAATCATTCACATACAATCATCTTTTTAGATTACTAGCATAAATCGGAATTTTTGGCCAAGAACCCGTCGCGAGTTGGTTTGAAATTTGAGCGATCGCCTTGCTCCCAAGTGGACATTATACATTCTTTACACAAATTATGGGTTTTTCACTCGGTTTTTCATTTACTATCATCATTTCACTTAAATATTAAGCCGCTTTGATATGGCCTAGCCGACCCACGCGGCCTATTGTCTTTTTGTTTCTACGTCTTTAGCTAGTCCACGTACCTACTGTTCTGATTAGTCAATCTGATTGGCTATTTAACAACGTATCGAGAGCTTTGGAAACGAATAAAATCAATATTTAGGATCCACCTACAACTGTGTACCAACCAACCAACCAACCAACATAGGTCCAACCAAACTTTGGATTCAACCACAAAGAAAAAGAATTGACATGTCAATAAGGACCGGATCTCCTCAATAACAAATATATTTTTAAAATATTCTTTAAATATTTCTGTGCTATCTTGTGTTCTTGTATAGACCTTCCATCTGCGGCCCGTTTCATAAAAGTACAAAGGACAATTTACAAGTGTGTAGTCTTGGTAACCCATTGTTGCGTCAAGGTTATACATTTGTAATGTCGCTTGCACATAACCAGGTTGTTCTGACTCCATTTCTTCGTCAAATAGCGATTTTGGTACTATGATGTTCCAACTCCAGTTATGTTACCATTTTCTCCGATCATTTATTATGTTCATCGAGTTTGTTTCAATTCCACTTGGGCTTTGTCGATTCCAAGCTATACTGTTCTAACTCCACTCCAAGATATTATTTAGTACTGAAATATTCTCCATCAGAATATCTTCTAACTCCATCAGAACCAATAGAAGCACAGAATTTACGTGTTCAAGAACCACGCATGCGCATTGATCAGTCTTCCTGTTCAGTTATGAGCAACCAGTAAGAAGTTAGTACTTCGCAAGTATAAGTAATCAATTTGCTTCTTGAATAAGTAATTCGCATATGGCTTGTGCAATTCTCGAATTTTCGAGACGAAATGACCACAACATGACCACAGTTGAACAAAAATTCCAAGAGCCTGGCCACAGCTGCGTCCAAGAAGTCGACGCTGTCCACAGTGTTATTGATCGTTCAATTGAAAGGAAGGAAATACATGGTCCCTTGGCTATGTTGAGAGAATTGTTGAAGGTGAGATCTTCGAAGCAGCACAAAGTGGTTCAATTACGTCCAGCGTTTTTCAAAAACTGCAAAGCGGTAGACAAATTGTCAAATCTTGATCACGTACCTTTCTCCAAAGTGAAACATATTTGTTATAAAAAAGATTCTGCTACAGTGCAATACAGAAACTCATACAATGATGCCAAGTTTGTGGAGGTCAATATAATAAAAAAAGTTCTACGGAGAACCAAAAGAAGCAAGAAGAATGAAGAAATAATTCAGTTACCCGATGCAAAGCGTAGCGATAAAAGCGATAAACCATAAATTCCGGAGATGAAGATTATTGATATCAAGAAACTTTATAAGTTTGTAACGGGGGTAACTGGGGGTAGCCCATTGTTTATGATGAGCGCTGATGCTCAGATTTTTCTTAGATAGTCAACTCTCCTTGCATAGGTTCAAGTTTCTCTTAGCTTAGATTGCTCGGGCGCCACCCTACTGACAGCAGGGAAAGTAAACTAGCATGTGGTTTAACAAGTCTATTAAACACATGAATAATTTACGTACAAAGGGGTTTCATACAAAATAGCAGTGATTGTTACACAAATATTTACAGCAATTGTTACACAAATAATTACAGCAAATGTTACACAAATTACTACAGCCAAGAGATGAGAATAACAAAAACCTATCCCGCAAAGGATTGTTACACAAAAGGTGCCTATCAGTTAAAGCTAGCTTCAAGGGAAATGATGAGTGAGATTTTTGTAGGCGTCATAATTTGAATCATTTGGTGGTTCCGTTGGAGGCTGGGGAGAAACGTCGAGTATGGAAGAAATGTCTAAATTTAAGTTTAGAACAAATTTAAGGGAACAAAGTAGTAGGGTATAATGGGATAGACCGAATAGAAAAAAACCCGACCATGTGTTCAGCACGCGGCAGGTCTAGGAATTTTGGAAGTAGCCATAGTGAAAAAATTAAATTTGTTTCACCAGAATTTTCAAAATTGAAAAACCCTTGGAGATAGTCATATAGAAGAAATAGTAGTTTCACTAAGTAGGTAATGAAACGAGTGTCAAGTCGACACGAAACGAGCAAGGGTTTGAATTCAATAGGTGCCTTTTAGTCAAGCCAATTTGAATTACATTATTCGGATATTTCTCATGTTCGAATGAGGCCCGGAAATTATAGGCGTAAGCTAGAATATCTTAAGATGTCTGAAGTCAGATGGGAGAAACGCGGAATTAAAGATAATAATGTAATTACCTAAATTAGTGTGGAAAATGAGACAACTGGAGTCACCTGGCGGTGAATGCTAGAAGGCGTGCGCCACAGGGGCGGCAATCGAAGAATCGAACATGGCGCAATGGTCCAATACGCGATCGATGTAGGAGGGGTGAAATGCGTGCTATTGGTTAGGCACTTTGGTTGCCCAAATTTCATTGGTAGAGTGGGAGAAGATTTTGGAAATGAAAAAGAAGAGGGAATGGCCAAGGGGTAGCTGAGATGATGTGAGAGTAGACTCGAGGCTTTTTGCTTGATCTTTCATAGAGACCAGTCCAGTCGCATTGTAAAAGTTAATCTAAGTCCTCTGGGAACTTGAGAATTTCTCTTTCAAGGCTGCTTCTGATAGGTACAAGCGTGAAACTTAATTTTCCCAACTTACCGTGTTAAGTACCTGATTTCAGATCGTTATTTTTGTGTTCAATAGAAGTCAAATTTCAAGTAAATCAAAGTCAATCCGGTGGTTGGAATTTTTTTCACAAGAATCAGAGGGGTTTTAGGTGTAAATTTAGTGTGGTTAAATTATTGAATCGCGTGTTGTGTTGGGTGTCAATTCACTATAAAAAAAGGTGCTATTGTGTGTACGGTGGAGATATCGCAGCAGATAGCAAGCCCCAAATCGAGATTTTGGACATCGGGGTAGAGAAGTAGCACCATCGCCGTCGACACGCCGCTCGTCAAAAGGTTGGTTTCTTTTTCTGCACTAATTGAGGTTCAAGTGTTATTAATTACTGGCCGTGGCAACCAATGCCAGTGATATGAAGTTGAGAATCCACCATCGGCGTCAACCACCAAAGAGCCAGAAGCTGGGGCTGAGCCCAACGATCTGAGTCCGCAAGACTTGAGGGGACAGCTGAAAGCGCTGATTGAGCAGGCAGCACCGCTGCCAGCCCGACCAGTGGCTGAGAGCACGGAAGGGCCGAATAACCCGATGATATTCCTGGAGCAAGTGGAAAGCTATGCGGAAGAGGCGCAGCTCGATGACCGCAAGAAGAGGAAGTTTGTGGTGGAGTGTCTCCGAGGAAAGGCCAATAAGCGCTGGGTGGCGGTCCATAAGGCCGAGTGGAGGGATTATGCCGAGTTTCGACAGCGCTACCTGCACTTTTTCTGGTCGGAAGACCAACAGGCAGGAGTGCTACGACAAATTCACGATGGCCGATTTGACGCCGAAAGACGATTCTCCATGTCAGATCATTTCAATTATCATCTGGGCCGAGCCAAGATGCTGACGGAGCCACCGAGTGAGAACGAGCTCGTGAAGATGATTATAAATCACTACCCTTGTGATATCCAGCAATTCTGGAAGAGCAAGGGGTGCAAGGATATTCGGCAGACGAGTGCCTTCCTCCATCCCCTCGCATGGTTGCGCCAGCGCAAAAATTGCACTGAATTTCGCCTGTTCGAGATAATGACTTGACCCCACCTCCCGAGCTAGCTGGCCATATTGTCCGAAAATCGTGGACCGACTTTGTTGAGACATATCTCGTGTACCTGGCTATTTAGTTCAATGGCCAAGATTTGCGTTACAAAAGGAAAAGAGAATGTACGCAGACGCTCTGCGCCATTGTGATTCCCCTGGGGATTTTCACTCAATTTCCACTTAACTCAGGTAGTCTAGCCCTCCTGGGGTGGTACCACCCACCGATCCATTAAGGGTAGGTAACTAGGTAGACACTCTGGTCTGGACTCTGGAAGACAGCCTCTAGCTGCCATAAGTGCCATTAGCACCTACCAGACGTGTATCAAATACTTGTATACTGTGTTTAATTAAAAAGATTGTATAAAACCAACTCCAACATTTACAGAGAAGAAAAGAGCAGGTAAGAGAGAAAATTAATTTCATCTTTTCATGGCTCAAGGAGCAAGGATGGCAATGTGCCTTGCCCTAATTCCTCAACATCACTTCCTAGAAGGAACTGGAGCCATAGTGGAGTGGATGAGTCAAGGTGCGGAGGCAGCCCCGATACGCCAGGTGGGAGCTTTTAGCGTGGATTTGATTCGGCGAGGAGCCAATCGTAACATTTCAGTGAATGGGGCAATCTTTACAACAAATAATGCTGTTGAAGCTTACCATAGTGCCCTTCGGCGCTTGATTGGGAGACACCACCCAAATGTCTGGGTATTTTTCATCTTTTTGACGAAAATGGAACATGCCAGCAACTGCGACGCCGTACGGGTTGAGCGAGGAAGGGATATTCGGACACGGAGTTTATACATTTTGGCCATCTCGAGCTTGATCAAGAACCAACGCGACTGCTCTCAAATCAAACGCAAACAGTGTTCGGAAAAATCAAAACAAACAAACAATTATCAAAACATAAACTCAGTGAAAAGTGTTCGACGAAGCAGAGAAACATCAATCACTGGAAATGAAAAGCGAACATAATCGAGTTCCAATCCAAGCAGAAGAAAGGTCCTTCGGCGGGCTACTACCAGGCCATCGTTTTGAAATAAGCTTGTGAGTATTTGAAATTAAAATTATATCTTTTCCATTAGAGTTATCAACTCTATAAATAGTTGATGACAAACATTGGTGTATTTAATAAGATCTGTACTAGTGATCGATTGACTTAACCACTCTCATTTTAAGCGTCTTTTTCTGAACAGAATCAGTCAATCGGAACTACAGATCAGATAATGCAGTTACTGCAACGCAATTTGAAATGTGAAATTTCATTAAAGGTAAACACTGGATAGAGTTATAGATGTCGGCATCTTCCAGGAGATCAAGAGCTTAAGAAACATAATATCCGAGTTAGTTAAAGTTTCTGGAGATCCAGCTGGTTATGTTGTATCGAGCTCTGATGTTTTGGAGGTTTGGTTTGGACAGATGTAAAAGATATCCTGCAAAGTTAATCTGGTTTGAATGCATGTAGGCCAACGGGCTCCAGCTAGAATAACGAGCCGAACTTCGACACAGATACCCAAATTCTGGGAACTGTCCGACGTTGTTCAGGCCTCTATTCTTGAGCTCGAGAGAAGTGAATAGCGCCTAGGGATGTGTACAAAGTCCATATCACTTTACCTGTGCGTCCTTTTCCCTAGCAGGTAAATTCCGTATTCTTGAATTATTGTGGACTTTGAAACCAGCGTAGTGCACACCCGTCGTACTTGCCATGTTGCCAATGTGCTTTTTAGAATGTCAGCCAATCAGAGCGCTATTCTGATATCACGTGCCTGAGAGTGGTGGGTTATCCTTACACTCGCGCATTCCACATCTTCACATCACATGTCTCAAGCTAGAAAGTGTTGCGATTAATTAAAGTGAACGATAAACAATGGAAGTAAAAACGTATTATTGTTGCTGTTATTATTTTTGTCATGTTGCACACTGGACCAAGTATTTATTTATTTTGTTCTATTAACAGATGAAGGAGAATCACGGCCTAGAATTCATGGAGATGGGAATCCTAAACCATGTTTGGGAGACATTTTGAAGTCGAATCAGACCATAAACCCCTTCAATCAATTTTTAAAAAACCGATCAATGATTGTTCTCTTCGGCTCCAAAGGTTGAGAACTACTTTACAACAATAGAGTTTCAGAGTAATTTGCGATAACAAGACAGCATCTGTTGAAGAGTTAACAAGAGATATTTATAGGCATTTCTTGCATTCCAATAAAAGGGTAGAAGCTGCGAAATGCACCCTCACCGCCTCCGGACGATCCCCTGCTCTCAGCCCCAGTGATAGTGGACCAAACGCCACAAGAGCAGTGACAGCAACGAGAGTTGCAGCTGCAACGAGAGTTAGAGCATTTGCAACGCCTGGTATCAGTAATTTATAAACCGGGTCCTTATTACTGTACATGGCCGATGCGATATCAAGACAGCATCTGTTGAAGATTTAACAAGAGATATTTATGGATATTTCTCGCATTCCAGAAGAAGGGTAGAAGCTCTGGAGGAATTTCAGCAATATGTTGATCTTGCCACTTTATATCAAACAAGTATTTTCACTTTACTAAAACAAGATATTACAAATCAGGAATTAGAAAATGCCAAAGAGAATTTGAGAATATTTGTAAATGAATTTCAAAGAATCTATGGAGCTGGTTCAATGACTTTCAATTTTCATACAATAACCCACTTGGTGGACTTTGTGGAAATTGGTGGACCTTTAGGGGCTACCAGTGCTTTTCCATTTGAATCAGGAACTGACTTTCTGAAGAAACAAGTATACATAAGCCTGAAGCTGTCCAAAAACAAATTGTGAACAAAGTTTTAAAATGGAACGTCCTACCGAATGTTTTGTATTCGAAATCGAAAAATGTGAGTGTTACAAATTTTTGTAGTTCATTGGATAAGTACAATCATTCAAAGTACAGAGCTTTGGAAACGAATATTATTCAATATTTAGGATCCAACTACAACTGTGAACCAGAAACAATTTTTTGTAAATATTCAAGATGTGGATAATTGAGGCGTAATGTTTAGTAGTTGTGATTACAAAAGAAATACTAAAAATGATGATTCTTACATTTTTCTCACAAGATACCCTGTGAGAAAAATAGATTTTATATAAAAAACAATAGGAGTTGTTAATTTATAAACACTGTTTTTTCTTGAAGAACCGTCGACTTGGCTCATAAGATGAAAGAAGTGTGGAACTGTTTCCACTGACGGAACAGATGACTTAGCTATAAGACTGTGGTCAAAGGAAGTGGCAAATTTTGTTCTGTCCAGGGAACACGAAGATGAAAATCAGCTGTATCAAGATATTGTTCAATTCGAGCGGATTCAGAAAACCAGAAGGCGCCGGATTTACGCACATCCTGCCAACAAAAGTAAAGTTTCCGTCACATCAAAATCCATGTTACAACTTGCAACCAGTGGTAGCCACGCCAGAAAATGTCAAGATGGTGAAACCAAAACTGTCAGCTGGGGATGATGCCGGTAAGTCCTTGTGCTTTCGCTGTCGGACATATGGGCACGTGTCCAAATATTGCACGAAGCTAGCGAGCCACGTCGCTAACTACTTCAGAGAGGGTTAAAGTGGTAATATGGTGCGGGATTGCCTCCGGGTTTTCCCGCGAAAATTCCATATGATATTATTTTATTTAAAATAATTAGGCTTAAGTTTTTTTTTAATAATGCAGCGAGCTGTAATGAAACATGAATTTTCAGACACATTTGAGACACAATTTATGGGTGGTAAACTCGACCATCGACGCATTGTTGCCGCTTATCCAAATTTCAGGGACAAGCGCAAATTTGTCATGTCGCTAGCTACCAGGTTTTTGGGAAAGAAACTCTGAGCAAAAGTTCTGCTTTTGGATCAACGCCTAATGTAAGAAAAGAAGCAATTGCTAAACCGAAGTTGGACCCACACAAGTTACTTGCAATGACTCAAAGTCATATTACTGTCGTCAAATTTTCTATAACTGGAACTACTTATCCCGGTTGCAGAAACGTGGCATCAAGTTTTGGTACGCGGTATGAAATTGAGGTATCAAAAATAATGAAAGAGTTGCATAAAAACCAAAATTGACGTCCCCAAGAAATTTTCATCCCTTGACGAGAATTTCGAATAAAAATTATATTTTCTGTTATATTTTTCTATATATGAAGGTAATGGATCCAATCTGATATCATATTATAAGCTATCAGGTAATCATATAGTAAGCTGCATTTGATTTCACATGAAAACATAAAAGTAAGAATTTGTTTGGAATTCATCATTGAATTTCTATAAGCTTTTTTATGGACCATCCATATTATGAAAACCATATAGATTTTTCATTTGCAAATGCCAATAAAATTCTGCGGTTCTATTATGTAATATCAATTGAAGATTTCAATATCTTGAAATCTTGAATATATCTTTCAATATCTTGAAATTGAAAATATCAATATCTCAATTCAATATCTTTTGAAGATTTTGAATTTCACGGGAACTGCCGATAATGCAGTGAGCAGTGCCAGTGACTCTGACTCGGCCACAGCGGCGTCTGGTTGTCTGTTCTCTTGCCCGCGGCGTCTACTTCTGTATTTACTGTTTATGTTTCTGCTCGGTGCTGGTGCAGTGCTCTATGAAAAAAGACCCTTTGGAAGGCCCAATAAGAACTCCACGATTCCACATTTTTATTTTCCTGCATGTACATTTCCAAAAATCGACGCAAAAAAAGAGTAAATATAGAAAAGAAATTTCTTTAATTCACACAATTGTTCAGAAATCTATTATTCTACCAATTCCGAAGCCAAACAAGCCTAAGACCGAAATTTCTTCTTACCGCCCTATATCTCTTACATGCTCTATGTGTAAACTTTTAGAGAAAATTGTCAGCAACCGATTCACTTGGACTCTGGAACACAACCAACTCTTACTTCCCACACAAAATGCATTTAGAAAACACAGGTCCACCAACATAGCGCAATCAGAGTCCGACATTCACGAAACTTTCGCCATATCATCTCCCGAGATATAGCCAATCAAACTTTTCGGTTGAGCACATGATTCACCCTGTATATCGGAAACGGAGGACGTTGGGAAAATTTCGAAGGCAGACTCTGATTTGCCTCGGGAAGGTACATCTACTCTCGAACTATGTTGGTCACTTCGTGGGGGGACAGCCTGTATACAGGTGCCCCGGAATTAGACGTTCCAACAAGCGTGAAGTGGTTTTGTAGGTAGGTACCGAATGTAACAAGCCGAAAGTATATCCAGTAAAGACTTCAACAAAACCACTGTGGAGAAGACATAAGGTCTTCGTATGCTAAAAATTCACCTGTATTCCCCATTGCGATTTTTCCCCAAGTGTTTGACAAAAAAACACTCTCTTGACGTTTTTTCCCAGGGACCTTGAATGGATCCTCTAAAAGTTTCCAATTGGTACCGCATGAAGGGTGTGACATGTAACTTTTCCACTTTAAATGCAACACCATATATTTTATTGCATCATTCGATGGAGCCATCTTTTCTGATTCCAAATACAGTAATGAATACAGTATACAGGTTGTTACACTTTTTTCCTGCAATATTTTCAGAAAGTGGTGGTGGTGGTAGTGGTGGTGGTGATGGTGGAGCATCGAATAATATGTGGACTTTCTCAAAACAATTTGTCAGATACAAATAATTACGGAGATAAAGAATTTCTCACATGAACCTTAAATATCGATTTCTCGTTAAAACTTGGGAGACTCAACGTAATCTGCTCAAATTTGAACCGAAGCTTATTAAAATAAGTTGCTATCGAACAATACTAACGCGTTCCATCAAAATTGTTCAAGGGCGTACATAATACGAGGCGTCCCTTTTTCACCCATTATTCTCCCCCCCCCCTAAATATTTTTTGAATAATCATTTCTCTTTATTCCACGTACAATGTAGAAGAAAGAGTAATTGCAAAATTTTGATTAGAACCTTACTTTAGAGATATTTCAATCCAAATGCTTTGAAAACCTGTCGAAAACACCACATTCAGGAGAATAAAAATGTAAATCTGGAATTTTTTCCTAGCTAAAATAATGGTGACTTTATTTTAAACGCCTAAGAAATCTATTCAAGTTGGGAAATAGTGAATTTTCTTGTATTCAAATTTTTATTTTCTTGAAAATGTGTTGTTTTCTACCTACATGTTTTGAAGCATTCGGATTGAGATATCTCTCAAATTAAGCCTCTGATGAAAATTGAGCAGGATTAACTTTTTTCTAAATCGAACGTAAAATTGAAGAATATAAACAGTTTTAAAAAATATTCTAGGGGGCTAAAAAAAGAGGGGTGAAAAAGAGGGGACGCCCTCCATTATCTACGCGCCTGAAGAATTTTGATGGAACGCGTCACTATTGATCGATACTCGCGTTCACAATACTAACAATAAATACAATGAATACAAATCCATAAATAGGACATCGCCAGCCTGTTTATTCGCACACCGCCGGCTTGTTTATTCGCACACCACCGGCCTGTTTATTCGCACACCGCCGGCCTGCTTATTCGCACACCACCGGCCTGTTTATTCGCACACCGCCGGCTTGTTTATTCGCACACCACCGGCCTGTTTATTCGCACACCACCGGCCTGTTTATTCGCACACCGCCGGCCTGTTTATTCGCACACCACCGGTCTGTTTATTCGCACACCGCCGGCCTGTTCATTCGTAGACCGCCAGCTTGTTTATTGGCACATCGCCATGGCCGCCGTGGCGGTGAGCGAATAAACAGGCTAGCGGTGTCCGGATGAACAGGCCAGCGGTGTGCGATTAAACAGGCCGGCGGTGTGCGAATAAACAGGCCGGCGGTGTGCGAATAAACAAGCTGGCGGTGTGCGAATAAACAGGCTGGCGGTGTGCAAATAAACAGGCTGGCGATGTCCGGATAAACCGAATGGCGGTGTACGAATAAACCGGCTGGCGGTGTACAATTAAACAAGCTGCGGGTGTGCAAATCAACAGGCTCGTAGTGTGCGAATAAACAGGCTGGCGGTGTACGAATAAACAGGCTGGCGGTGTACGAATAAACAGGCTGGCGGTGTACGGATAAACAAGCTGGCGGTGTGCAAATAATCAAGCTCGTGGTGTGCGAATAAACAGACTGGCGGTGTATGAATAAACAGGCTGGCGGTGTACGAATAAACAAGCGGGCGGTGCGCAAATAAACAGGCCGGCGGTGTGCGAATAAACAGGCCGGCGGTGTGCGATTAAACAGGCCGGCGGTGTGCGAATAAACAAGCTGGCGGTGTGCGAATAAACAAGCTGGCGGTGTGCGAATAAACAGGCTGGCGGTGTACAAATAAACAAGCTGGCGGTGTGCAAATAAACAGGCTGGCGATGTCCGGATAAACAGGCTGGCGGTGTACAAATAAACAGGCTGGCGGTGTACAAATAAACAAGCTGGCGGTGTGCAAATCAACAGGCTCGTGGTGTGCGAATAAACAGGCTGGCGGTGTACGAATAAACAAGATGGCGGTGGGCAAATAAACAGGCTGGTGGTGTGCGAATAAACAAGCTGGCGGTGTGCAATAAACAGGCTGATGGTGTGCGAATAAACAGGCTGGCGGTGTGTGAATAAACAGGCTGGCGGTGTGCAAATAAACAGGCTGGCGGTGTGCGAATAAACAGGCTGACGGTGTACGAATAAACAGGCTGACGGTGTGCGAATAAACAGACTGGCGGTGTGCGACTAAACAGACTGGCGGTGTGCGAATAAAAAAGCTGGCAGTGAACGGATAAACAGGCTGGCGGTGTGCGAATAAACAGGCTGGCGGTGTCCGGATAAACAGGCTGGCGGTGTACGAATAAACAGGCTGGCGATGTACGGATGAACAAGCTGTTGGTGTGCAAATACACAAGCTCGTGGTGTGCGAATAAACAGGCTGGCGGTGTCCGGATAAACAGGCTGGCGGTGTGCAAATGAACAGGCTGGCGGTGTGCGAATCAACAGGCTGGCGGTGTCCGGATAAACAGGCTGCCGGTGTACGAATGAACAGGCTGACGGTGTACGAATAAACAAGCTGGCGGTGTCCGGATAAACAGGCTGGCGGTGTACGAATAAACAGGCTGGCGGTGTACAAATAAACAAGCTGGCGGTGTGCAAATAAACAGGCTCGTGGTGTGCGAATAAACAGGCTGGCGGTGTACGAATAAACAAGCTGGCGGTGTGCGAATAAACAGGCTCGTGGTGTGCGAATAAACAGGCTGGCGGTGTGCAAATTAACAGGCTGGCGGTGTGCGAATAAACAGGCTGGCGGTGTACGAATAAACAGGCTGGCGGTGTGCGAATAAACAGGCTGGCGGTGTGCGACTAAACAGGTTGGCGGTGTGCGACTTAACAGACTGGCGGTGTGCGAATGAACAGGCTGGCGGTGAACGGATAAACAGGCTGGCGGTGTGCGAATAAACAGGCTGGCGGTGGCCGGATAAACAGGCTGGCGGTGTACGAATAAACAGGCTGGCGGTGTACGAATAAACAGGCTGGCGGTGTGCGAATAAACAGGCTCGTGGTGTGCGAATAAACAGGCTGGCGGTGTACGCATAAACAAGCTGGCGGTGTGCAAATAAACAGGCTGGTGGTGTACGAATAAACCGGCTGGCGGTGTACAATTAAACAAGCTGCGGGTGTGCAAATCAACAGGCTCGTAGTGTGCGAATAAACAGGCTGGCGGTGTACGAATAAACAGGCTGGCGGTGTACGGATAAACAAGCTGGCGGTGTGCAAATAATCAAGCTCGTGGTGTGCGAATAAACAGACTGGCGGTGTATGAATAAACAGGCTGGCGGTGTACGAATAAACAAGCGGGCGGTGCGCAAATAAACAGGCCGGCGGTGTGCGAATAAACAGGCCGGCGGTGTGCGATTAAACAGGCCGGCGGTGTGCGAATAAACAAGCTGGCGGTGTGCGAATAAACAAGCTGGCGGTGTGCGAATAAACAGGCTGGCGGTGTACAAATAAACAAGCTGGCGGTGTGCAAATAAACAGGCTGGCGATGTCCGGATAAACAGGCTGGCGGTGTACAAATAAACAGGCTGGCGGTGTACAAATAAACAAGCTGGCGGTGTGCAAATCAACAGGCTCGTGGTGTGCGAATAAACAGGCTGGCGGTGTACGAATAAACAAGATGGCGGTGGGCAAATAAACAGGCTGGTGGTGTGCGAATAAACAAGCTGGCGGTGTGCAATAAACAGGCTGATGGTGTGCGAATAAACAGGCTGGCGGTGTGTGAATAAACAGGCTGGCGGTGTGCAAATAAACAGGCTGGCGGTGTGCGAATAAACAGGCTGACGGTGTACGAATAAACAGGCTGACGGTGTGCGAATAAACAGACTGGCGGTGTGCGACTAAACAGACTGGCGGTGTGCGAATAAAAAAGCTGGCAGTGAACGGATAAACAGGCTGGCGGTGTGCGAATAAACAGGCTGGCGGTGTCCGGATAAACAGGCTGGCGGTGTACGAATAAACAGGCTGGCGATGTACGGATGAACAAGCTGTTGGTGTGCAAATACACAAGCTCGTGGTGTGCGAATAAACAGACTGGCGGTGTTCGAATAAACAGGCTGGCGGTGTCCGGATAAACAGGCTGGCGGTGTGCAAATGAACAGGCTGGCGGTGTGCGAATCAACAGGCTGGCGGTGTCCGGATAAACAGGCTGCCGGTGTACGAATGAACAGGCTGACGGTGTACGAATAAACAAGCTGGCGGTGTCCGGATAAACAGGCTGGCGGTGTACGAATAAACAGGCTGGCGGTGTACAAATAAACAAGCTGGCGGTGTGCAAATAAACAGGCTCGTGGTGTGCGAATAAACAGGCTGGCGGTGTACGAATAAACAAGCTGGCGGTGTGCGAATAAACAGGCTCGTGGTGTGCGAATAAACAGGCTGGCGGTGTGCAAATAAACAGGCTGGCGGTGTGCGAATAAACAGGCTGGCGGTGTACGAATAAACAGGCTGGCGGTGTGCGAATAAACAGGCTGGCGGTGTGCGACTAAACAGGTTGGCGGTGTGCGACTCAACAGACTGGCGGTGTGCGAATGAACAGGCTGGCGGTGAACGGATAAACAGGCTGGCGGTGTGCGAATAAACAGGCTGGCGGTGGCCGGATAAACAGGCTGGCGGTGTACGAATAAACAGGCTGGCGGTGTACGAATAAACAGGCCGGCGGTGGGCGAATAAACAGGCCGGCGGTGTGCGAATAAACAGGCTGGCGGTGTGCGAATAAACAGGCTCGTGGTGTGCGAATAAACAGGCTGGCGGTGTACGCATAAACAAGCTGGCGGTGTGCAAATAAACAGGCTGGTGGTGTGCGAATGAACAGGCTGGCGGTGTGCGAATAAACAGGCTGGCGGTGTGCGACTAAACAGGCTGGCGGTGTGCGACTAAACAGACTGGCGGTGTGCGAATAAACAGGCCGGCGGTGTGCGAATAAACAGGCCGGCGGTGCGCGAATAAACAGGCTCGTGGTGTGCGAATAAACAGGCTGGCGGTGTACGAATAAACAAGCTGGCGGTGTGCGAATAAACAGGCTCGTGGTGTGCGAATAAACAGGCTGGCGGTATACGAATAAACAAGCTGGCGGTGTGCGAATAAACAGGCTGGCGGTGTTTGGATAAACAGGCTGGCGGTGTACGAATAAACAGGCTGGCGGTGTGCGAATGAACGGGCTTGCGGTGTGCGAATAAACAGGCTGGCGGTGTACGCATAAACAAGCTGGCGGTGTGCAAATAAACAGGCTGGTGGTGTGCGAATAAACGAACTGGCGGTGTGCGAATAAACAGGCTGGCGGTGTGCAAATAAACAGGCTGGTGGTGTGCGAATGAACGGGCTGGCGGTGTGCGAATTAACAGGCTGGCGGTGTACGAATAAACAGGCTGGCGGTGTGCAAATAAACAGACTGGCGGTGTGCGACTAAACAGGCTGGCGGTGTGCGACTAAACAGACTGGCGGTGTGCGAATAAACAGGCCGGCGGTGAGCAGATGAACAGGCTGGCGGTGTACGAATAAACAGGCTGGCGGTGTGCGAATAAACAGGCTGGCGGTGTTTGGATAAACAGGCTGGCGGTGTACGAATAAACAGGCTGGCGGTATACGGATAAACAAGCTGGCGGTGTGCGAATAAACAGGCTGGCGGTGAGCAGATGAACAGGCTGGCGGTGTACGAATAACAGGCTGGCGGTGTGCGAATAAACAGGCTGGCGGTGTTTGGATAAACAGGCTGGCGGTGTACGAATAAACAGGCTGGCGGTGTACGGATAAACAAGCTGGCGGTGTGCAAATAAACAGGCTCGTAGTGTGCGAATAAACAGACTGGCGGTGTACGAATAAACAGGCTGGCGGTGTACGAATAAACAGGCCGGTGGTGTGCGATTGAACAAGCCGGAGATGTGCGAATGAACAGGCTGGCCGTGTACGAATAAACAAGCTGACGGTGTGCAAATGAACAGGCTGGCGGTGTGCGAATAAACAGGCTGGCGGTGTACGAATGAACAGGCTGGCGGTGTACAAATAAACAAGCTGGCGGTGTGCAAATCAACAGGCTCGTGGTGTGCGAATAAACAGGCTGGCGGTGTACGAATAAACAAGATGGCGGTGTGCAAATAAACAGGCTGGTGGTGTGCGAATAAACAAGCTGGCGGTGTGCAAATAAACAGGCTGGTGGTGTGCGAATAAACAGGCTGGCGGTGTGTGAATAAACAGGCTGGCGGTGTGCAAATAAACAGGCTGGCGGTGTGCAAATAAACAGGCTGGCGGTGTGCGAATAAACAGGCTGACGGTGTACGAATAAACAGGCTGACGGTGTGCGAATAAACAGACTGGCGGTGTGCGACTTGACAGGCTGGCGGTGTGCGACTAAACAGACTGGCGGTGTGCGAATAAAAAAGCTGGCAGTGAACGGATAAACAGGCTGGCGGTGTGCGGATAAACAGGCTGGCGGTGTCCGGATAAACAGGCTGGCGGTGTACGAATAAACAGGCTGGCGATGTACGGATGAACAAGCTGTTGGTGTGCAAATAAACAAGCTCGTGGTGTGCGAATAAACAGACTGGTGGTGTTCGAATAAACAGGCTGGCGGTGTCCGGATAAACAGGCTGGCGGTGTGCAAATGAACAGGCTGGCGGTGTGCGAATCAACAGGCTGGCGGTGTCCGGATAAACAGGCTGCCGGTGTACGAATGAACAGGCTGACGGTGTACGAATAAACAAGCTGGCGGTGTCCGGATAAACAGGCTGGCGGTGTACGAATAAACAGGCTGGCGGTGTACAAATAAACAAGCTGGCGGTGTGCAAATAAACAGGCTCGTGGTGTGCGAATAAACAGGCTGGCGGTGTACGAATAAACAAGCTGGCGGTGTGCGAATAAACAGGCTCGTGGTGTTCGAATAAACAGGCTGGCGGTGTGCAAATGAACAGGCTGGCGGTGTGCGAATAAACAGGCTGGCGGTGTACGAATGAACAGGCTGGCGGTGTACAAATAAACAAGCTGGCGGTGTGCAAATCAACAGGCTCGTGGTGTGCGAATAAACAGGCTGGCGGTGTACGAATAAACAAGATGGCGGTGTGCAAATAAACAGGCTGGTGGTGTGCGAATAAACAAGCTGGCGGTGTGCAAATAAACAGGCTGGTGGTGTGCGAATAAACAGGCTGGCGGTGTGTGAATAAACAGGCTGGCGGTGTGCAAATAAACAGGCTGGCGGTGTGCAAATAAACAGGCTGGCGGTGTGCGAATAAACAGGCTGGCGGTGTGCGACTAAACAGGCTGGCGGTGTGCGAATAAACAGGCTGGCGGTATGCAAATAAACAGGCTGGCGGTGTGCGAATGAACAGGCTCGTGGTGTGCGAATAAACAGGCTCGCGGTGTACGCATAAACAAGCTGGCGGTGTGCAAATAAACAGGCTGGTGGTGTGCGAATGAACGGGCTGGCGGTGTGCGAATAAACAGGCTGGCGGTGTGCAAATAAACAGGCTGGTGGTGTGCGAATGAACGGGCTGGCGGTGTGCGAATAAACAGGCTGGCGGTGTGCGACTAAACAGGCTGGCGGTGTGCGACTAAACAGACTGGCGGTGTGCGAATAAACAGGCCGGCGGTGTGCGAATAAACAGGCCGGCGTTGTGCGAATAAACAGGCTGGCGGTGTGCGAATAAACAGGCTCGTGGTGTGCGAATAAACGGGCTGGCGGTGTACGAATAAACAAGCTGGCGGTGTGCGAATAAACAGGCTCGTGGTGTGCGAATAAACAGGCTGGCGGTATACGGATAAACAAGCTGGCGGTGTACGAATAAACAGGCTGGCGGTGTGCGAATAAACAGGCTGGCGGTGTTTGGATAAACAGGCTGGCGGTGTACGAATAAACAGGCTGGCGGTGTACGGATAAACAAGCTGGCGGTGTGCAAATAAACAGGCTGGCGGTGTGCGACTAAACAGGCTGGCGGTGTGCGAATAAACAGGCTCGTGGTGTGCAAATAAACAGGCTGGCGGTGTACGCATAAACAAGCTGGCGGTGTGCAAATAAACAGGCTGGTGGTGTGCGAATGAACGGGCTGGCGGTGTGCGAATAAACAGGCTGGCGGTGTGCAAATAAACAGGCTCGTGGTGTGCGAATAAACAGGCTGGCGGTGTGCAAATGAACAGGCTGGCGGTGTGCGAATAAACAGGCTGGCGGTGTACGAATAAACAATCTGGCGGTGTGCGAATAAACAGGCTGGCGGTGTGCGACTAAACAGGCTGGCGGTGTGCGAATAAACAGGCTGGCGGTGTGCAAATAAACAGGCTGGTGGTGTGCGAATGAACAGGCTGGCGGTGTGCGAATAAACAGGCTGGCGGTGTGCGACTAAACAGGCTGGCGGTGTGCGACTAAACAGACTGGCGGTGTGCGAATAAACAGGCCGGCGGTGTGCGAATAAACAGGCCGGCGGTGCGCGAATAAACAGGCTCGCGGTGTGCGAATAAACAGGCTGGCGGTGTACGAATAAACAGGCTGGCGGTGTGAGAATAAACAGGCTCGTGGTGTGCGAATAAACAGGCTGGCGGTATACGAATAAACAAGCTGGCGGTGTGCGAATAAACAGGCTGGCGGTGAGCAGATAAACAGGCTGGCGGTGTACGAATAAACAGGCTGGCGGTGTGCGAATAAACAGGCTGGCGGTGTTTGGATAAACAGGCTGGCGGTGTACGAATAAACAGGCTGGCGGTGTGCGAATGAACGGGCTTGCGGTGTGCGAATAAACAGGCTGGCGGTGTACGCATAAACAAGCTGGCGGTGTGCAAATAAACAGGCTGGTGGTGTGCGAATAAACGAACTGGCGGTGTGCGAATAAACAGGCTGGCGGTGTGCAAATAAACAGGCTGGTGGTGTGCGAATGAACGGGCTGGCGGTGTGCGAATAAACAGGCTGGCGGTGTGCAAATGCGAATTAACAGGCTGGCGGTGTACGAATAAACAGGCTGGCGGTGTGCAAATAAACAGGCTGGCGGTGTGCGACTAAACAGGCTGGCGGTGTGCGACTAAACAGACTGGCGGTGTGCGAATAAACAGGCCGGCGGTGAGCAGATGAACAGGCTGGCGGTGTACGAATAAACAGGCTGGCGGTGTGCGAATAAACAGGCTGGCGGTGTTTGGATAAACAGGCTGGCGGTGTACGAATAAACAGGCTGGCGGTATACGGATAAACAAGCTGGCGGTGTGCGAATAAACAGGCTGGCGGTGAGCAGATGAACAGGCTGGCGGTGTACGAATAACAGGCTGGCGGTGTGCGAATAAACAGGCTGGCGGTGTTTGGATAAACAGGCTGGCGGTGTACGAATAAACAGGCTGGCGGTGTACGGATAAACAAGCTGGCGGTGTGCAAATAAACAGGCTCGTAGTGTGCGAATAAACAGACTGGCGGTGTACGAATAAACAGGCTGGCGGTGTACGAATAAACAGGCCGGTGGTGTGCGATTGAACAAGCCGGAGATGTGCGAATGAACAGGCTGGCCGTGTACGAATAAACAAGCTGGCGGTGTGCAAATGAACAGGCTGGCGGTGTGCGAATAAACAGGCTGGCGGTGTACGAATGAACAGGCTGGCGGTGTACAAATAAACAAGCTGGCGGTGTGCAAATCAACAGGCTCGTGGTGTGCGAATAAACAGGCTGGCGGTGTACGAATAAACAAGATGGCGGTGTGCAAATAAACAGGCTGGTGGTGTGCGAATAAACAAGCTGGCGGTGTGCAAATAAACAGGCTGGTGGTGTGCGAATAAACAGGCTGGCGGTGTGTGAATAAACAGGCTGGCGGTGTGCAAATAAACAGGCTGGCGGTGTGCGAATGAACAGGCTGGCGGTGTGCGAATAAACAGGCTGGCGGTGTGCGACTAAACAGGCTGGCGGTGTGCGACTAAACAGACTGGCGGTGTGCGAATAAACAGGCCGGCGGTGTGCGAATAAACAGGCCGGCGGTGCGCGAATAAACAGGCTCGCGGTGTGCGAATAAACAGGCTGGCGGTGTACGAATAAACAAGCTGGCGGTGTGCGAATAAACAGGCTCGTGGTGTGCGAATAAACAGGCTGGCGGTATACGAATAAACAAGCTGGCGGTGTGCGAATAAACAGGCTGGCGGTGAGCAGATAAACAGGCTGGCGGTGTACGAATAAACAGGCTGGCGGTGTGCGAATAAACAGGCTGGCGGTGTTTGGATAAACAGGCTGGCGGTGTACGAATAAACAGGCTGGCGGTGTGCGAATGAACGGGCTTGCGGTGTGCGAATAAACAGGCTGGCGGTGTACGCATAAACAAGCTGGCGGTGTGCAAATAAACAGGCTGGTGGTGTGCGAATAAACGAACTGGCGGTGTGCGAATAAACAGGCTGGCGGTGTGCAAATAAACAAGCTGGCGGTGTGCGAATAAACAGGCTGGCGGTGAGCAGATAAACAGGCTGGCGGTGTACGAATAAACAGGCTGGCGGTGTGCGAATAAACAGGCTGGCGGTGTTTGGATAAACAGGCTGGCGGTGTACGAATAAACAGGCTGGCGGTGTGCGAATGAACGGGCTTGCGGTGTGCGAATAAACAGGCTGGCGGTGTACGCATAAACAAGCTGGCGGTGTGCAAATAAACAGGCTGGTGGTGTGCGAATAAACGAACTGGCGGTGTGCGAATAAACAGGCTGGCGGTGTGCAAATAAACAGGCTGGTGGTGTGCGAATGAACGGGCTGGCGGTGTGCGAATAAACAGGCTGGCGGTGTGCAAATGCGAATTAACAGGCTGGCGGTGTACGAATAAACAGGCTGGCGGTGTGCAAATAAACAGGCTGGCGGTGTGCGACTAAACAGGCTGGCGGTGTGCGACTAAACAGACTGGCGGTGTGCGAATAAACAGGCCGGCGGTGAGCAGATGAACAGGCTGGCGGTGTACGAATAAACAGGCTGGCGGTGTGCGAATAAACAGGCTGGCGGTGTTTGGATAAACAGGCTGGCGGTGTACGAATAAACAGGCTGGCGGTATACGGATAAACAAGCTGGCGGTGTGCGAATAAACAGGCTGGCGGTGAGCAGATGAACAGGCTGGCGGTGTACGAATAACAGGCTGGCGGTGTGCGAATAAACAGGCTGGCGGTGTTTGGATAAACAGGCTGGCGGTGTACGAATAAACAGGCTGGCGGTGTACGGATAAACAAGCTGGCGGTGTGCAAATAAACAGGCTCGTAGTGTGCGAATAAACAGACTGGCGGTGTACGAATAAACAGGCTGGCGGTGTACGAATAAACAGGCCGGTGGTGTGCGATTGAACAAGCCGGAGATGTGCGAATGAACAGGCTGGCCGTGTACGAATAAACAAGCTGGCGGTGTGCAAATGAACAGGCTGGCGGTGTGCGAATAAACAGGCTGGCGGTGTACGAATGAACAGGCTGGCGGTGTACAAATAAACAAGCTGGCGGTGTGCAAATCAACAGGCTCGTGGTGTGCGAATAAACAGGCTGGCGGTGTACGAATAAACAAGATGGCGGTGTGCAAATAAACAGGCTGGTGGTGTGCGAATAAACAAGCTGGCGGTGTGCAAATAAACAGGCTGGTGGTGTGCGAATAAACAGGCTGGCGGTGTGTGAATAAACAGGCTGGCGGTGTGCAAATAAACAGGCTGGCGGTGTGCGAATGAACAGGCTGGCGGTGTGCGAATAAACAGGCTGGCGGTGTGCGACTAAACAGGCTGGCGGTGTGCGACTAAACAGACTGGCGGTGTGCGAATAAACAGGCCGGCGGTGTGCGAATAAACAGGCCGGCGGTGCGCGAATAAACAGGCTCGCGGTGTGCGAATAAACAGGCTGGCGGTGTACGAATAAACAAGCTGGCGGTGTGCGAATAAACAGGCTCGTGGTGTGCGAATAAACAGGCTGGCGGTATACGAATAAACAAGCTGGCGGTGTGCGAATAAACAGGCTGGCGGTGAGCAGATAAACAGGCTGGCGGTGTACGAATAAACAGGCTGGCGGTGTGCGAATAAACAGGCTGGCGGTGTTTGGATAAACAGGCTGGCGGTGTACGAATAAACAGGCTGGCGGTGTGCGAATGAACGGGCTTGCGGTGTGCGAATAAACAGGCTGGCGGTGTACGCATAAACAAGCTGGCGGTGTGCAAATAAACAGGCTGGTGGTGTGCGAATAAACGAACTGGCGGTGTGCGAATAAACAGGCTGGCGGTGTGCAAATAAACAGGCTGGCGGTGGCCGGATAAACAGGCTGGCGGTGTACGAATAAACAGGCTGGCGGTGTACGAATAAACAGGCTGGCGGTGTGCGAATAAACAGGCTCGTGGTGTGCGAATAAACAGGCTGGCGGTGTACGCATAAACAAGCTGGCGGTGTGCAAATAAACAGGCTGGTGGTGTACGAATAAACCGGCTGGCGGTGTACAATTAAACAAGCTGCGGGTGTGCAAATCAACAGGCTCGTAGTGTGCGAATAAACAGGCTGGCGGTGTACGAATAAACAGGCTGGCGGTGTACGGATAAACAAGCTGGCGGTGTGCAAATAATCAAGCTCGTGGTGTGCGAATAAACAGACTGGCGGTGTATGAATAAACAGGCTGGCGGTGTACGAATAAACAAGCGGGCGGTGCGCAAATAAACAGGCCGGCGGTGTGCGAATAAACAGGCCGGCGGTGTGCGATTAAACAGGCCGGCGGTGTGCGAATAAACAAGCTGGCGGTGTGCGAATAAACAAGCTGGCGGTGTGCGAATAAACAGGCTGGCGGTGTACAAATAAACAAGCTGGCGGTGTGCAAATAAACAGGCTGGCGATGTCCGGATAAACAGGCTGGCGGTGTACAAATAAACAGGCTGGCGGTGTACAAATAAACAAGCTGGCGGTGTGCAAATCAACAGGCTCGTGGTGTGCGAATAAACAGGCTGGCGGTGTACGAATAAACAAGATGGCGGTGGGCAAATAAACAGGCTGGTGGTGTGCGAATAAACAAGCTGGCGGTGTGCAATAAACAGGCTGATGGTGTGCGAATAAACAGGCTGGCGGTGTGTGAATAAACAGGCTGGCGGTGTGCAAATAAACAGGCTGGCGGTGTGCGAATAAACAGGCTGACGGTGTACGAATAAACAGGCTGACGGTGTGCGAATAAACAGACTGGCGGTGTGCGACTAAACAGACTGGCGGTGTGCGAATAAAAAAGCTGGCAGTGAACGGATAAACAGGCTGGCGGTGTGCGAATAAACAGGCTGGCGGTGTCCGGATAAACAGGCTGGCGGTGTACGAATAAACAGGCTGGCGATGTACGGATGAACAAGCTGTTGGTGTGCAAATACACAAGCTCGTGGTGTGCGAATAAACAGACTGGCGGTGTTCGAATAAACAGGCTGGCGGTGTCCGGATAAACAGGCTGGCGGTGTGCAAATGAACAGGCTGGCGGTGTGCGAATCAACAGGCTGGCGGTGTCCGGATAAACAGGCTGCCGGTGTACGAATGAACAGGCTGACGGTGTACGAATAAACAAGCTGGCGGTGTCCGGATAAACAGGCTGGCGGTGTACGAATAAACAGGCTGGCGGTGTACAAATAAACAAGCTGGCGGTGTGCAAATAAACAGGCTCGTGGTGTGCGAATAAACAGGCTGGCGGTGTACGAATAAACAAGCTGGCGGTGTGCGAATAAACAGGCTCGTGGTGTGCGAATAAACAGGCTGGCGGTGTGCAAATAAACAGGCTGGCGGTGTGCGAATAAACAGGCTGGCGGTGTACGAATAAACAGGCTGGCGGTGTGCGAATAAACAGGCTGGCGGTGTGCGACTAAACAGGTTGGCGGTGTGCGACTCAACAGACTGGCGGTGTGCGAATGAACAGGCTGGCGGTGAACGGATAAACAGGCTGGCGGTGTGCGAATAAACAGGCTGGCGGTGGCCGGATAAACAGGCTGGCGGTGTACGAATAAACAGGCTGGCGGTGTACGAATAAACAGGCCGGCGGTGGGCGAATAAACAGGCCGGCGGTGTGCGAATAAACAGGCTGGCGGTGTGCGAATAAACAGGCTCGTGGTGTGCGAATAAACAGGCTGGCGGTGTACGCATAAACAAGCTGGCGGTGTGCAAATAAACAGGCTGGTGGTGTGCGAATGAACAGGCTGGCGGTGTGCGAATAAACAGGCTGGCGGTGTGCGACTAAACAGGCTGGCGGTGTGCGACTAAACAGACTGGCGGTGTGCGAATAAACAGGCCGGCGGTGTGCGAATAAACAGGCCGGCGGTGCGCGAATAAACAGGCTCGTGGTGTGCGAATAAACAGGCTGGCGGTGTACGAATAAACAAGCTGGCGGTGTGCGAATAAACAGGCTCGTGGTGTGCGAATAAACAGGCTGGCGGTATACGAATAAACAAGCTGGCGGTGTGCGAATAAACAGGCTGGCGGTGTTTGGATAAACAGGCTGGCGGTGTACGAATAAACAGGCTGGCGGTGTGCGAATGAACGGGCTTGCGGTGTGCGAATAAACAGGCTGGCGGTGTACGCATAAACAAGCTGGCGGTGTGCAAATAAACAGGCTGGTGGTGTGCGAATAAACGAACTGGCGGTGTGCGAATAAACAGGCTGGCGGTGTGCAAATAAACAGGCTGGTGGTGTGCGAATGAACGGGCTGGCGGTGTGCGAATTAACAGGCTGGCGGTGTACGAATAAACAGGCTGGCGGTGTGCAAATAAACAGACTGGCGGTGTGCGACTAAACAGGCTGGCGGTGTGCGACTAAACAGACTGGCGGTGTGCGAATAAACAGGCCGGCGGTGAGCAGATGAACAGGCTGGCGGTGTACGAATAAACAGGCTGGCGGTGTGCGAATAAACAGGCTGGCGGTGTTTGGATAAACAGGCTGGCGGTGTACGAATAAACAGGCTGGCGGTATACGGATAAACAAGCTGGCGGTGTGCGAATAAACAGGCTGGCGGTGAGCAGATGAACAGGCTGGCGGTGTACGAATAACAGGCTGGCGGTGTGCGAATAAACAGGCTGGCGGTGTTTGGATAAACAGGCTGGCGGTGTACGAATAAACAGGCTGGCGGTGTACGGATAAACAAGCTGGCGGTGTGCAAATAAACAGGCTCGTAGTGTGCGAATAAACAGACTGGCGGTGTACGAATAAACAGGCTGGCGGTGTACGAATAAACAGGCCGGTGGTGTGCGATTGAACAAGCCGGAGATGTGCGAATGAACAGGCTGGCCGTGTACGAATAAACAAGCTGACGGTGTGCAAATGAACAGGCTGGCGGTGTGCGAATAAACAGGCTGGCGGTGTACGAATGAACAGGCTGGCGGTGTACAAATAAACAAGCTGGCGGTGTGCAAATCAACAGGCTCGTGGTGTGCGAATAAACAGGCTGGCGGTGTACGAATAAACAAGATGGCGGTGTGCAAATAAACAGGCTGGTGGTGTGCGAATAAACAAGCTGGCGGTGTGCAAATAAACAGGCTGGTGGTGTGCGAATAAACAGGCTGGCGGTGTGTGAATAAACAGGCTGGCGGTGTGCAAATAAACAGGCTGGCGGTGTGCAAATAAACAGGCTGGCGGTGTGCGAATAAACAGGCTGACGGTGTACGAATAAACAGGCTGACGGTGTGCGAATAAACAGACTGGCGGTGTGCGACTTGACAGGCTGGCGGTGTGCGACTAAACAGACTGGCGGTGTGCGAATAAAAAAGCTGGCAGTGAACGGATAAACAGGCTGGCGGTGTGCGGATAAACAGGCTGGCGGTGTCCGGATAAACAGGCTGGCGGTGTACGAATAAACAGGCTGGCGATGTACGGATGAACAAGCTGTTGGTGTGCAAATAAACAAGCTCGTGGTGTGCGAATAAACAGACTGGTGGTGTTCGAATAAACAGGCTGGCGGTGTCCGGATAAACAGGCTGGCGGTGTGCAAATGAACAGGCTGGCGGTGTGCGAATCAACAGGCTGGCGGTGTCCGGATAAACAGGCTGCCGGTGTACGAATGAACAGGCTGACGGTGTACGAATAAACAAGCTGGCGGTGTCCGGATAAACAGGCTGGCGGTGTACGAATAAACAGGCTGGCGGTGTACAAATAAACAAGCTGGCGGTGTGCAAATAAACAGGCTCGTGGTGTGCGAATAAACAGGCTGGCGGTGTACGAATAAACAAGCTGGCGGTGTGCGAATAAACAGGCTCGTGGTGTTCGAATAAACAGGCTGGCGGTGTGCAAATGAACAGGCTGGCGGTGTGCGAATAAACAGGCTGGCGGTGTACGAATGAACAGGCTGGCGGTGTACAAATAAACAAGCTGGCGGTGTGCAAATCAACAGGCTCGTGGTGTGCGAATAAACAGGCTGGCGGTGTACGAATAAACAAGATGGCGGTGTGCAAATAAACAGGCTGGTGGTGTGCGAATAAACAAGCTGGCGGTGTGCAAATAAACAGGCTGGTGGTGTGCGAATAAACAGGCTGGCGGTGTGTGAATAAACAGGCTGGCGGTGTGCAAATAAACAGGCTGGCGGTGTGCAAATAAACAGGCTGGCGGTGTGCGAATAAACAGGCTGGCGGTGTGCGACTAAACAGGCTGGCGGTGTGCGAATAAACAGGCTGGCGGTATGCAAATAAACAGGCTGGCGGTGTGCGAATGAACAGGCTCGTGGTGTGCGAATAAACAGGCTCGCGGTGTACGCATAAACAAGCTGGCGGTGTGCAAATAAACAGGCTGGTGGTGTGCGAATGAACGGGCTGGCGGTGTGCGAATAAACAGGCTGGCGGTGTGCAAATAAACAGGCTGGTGGTGTGCGAATGAACGGGCTGGCGGTGTGCGAATAAACAGGCTGGCGGTGTGCGACTAAACAGGCTGGCGGTGTGCGACTAAACAGACTGGCGGTGTGCGAATAAACAGGCCGGCGGTGTGCGAATAAACAGGCCGGCGTTGTGCGAATAAACAGGCTGGCGGTGTGCGAATAAACAGGCTCGTGGTGTGCGAATAAACGGGCTGGCGGTGTACGAATAAACAAGCTGGCGGTGTGCGAATAAACAGGCTCGTGGTGTGCGAATAAACAGGCTGGCGGTATACGGATAAACAAGCTGGCGGTGTACGAATAAACAGGCTGGCGGTGTGCGAATAAACAGGCTGGCGGTGTTTGGATAAACAGGCTGGCGGTGTACGAATAAACAGGCTGGCGGTGTACGGATAAACAAGCTGGCGGTGTGCAAATAAACAGGCTGGCGGTGTGCGACTAAACAGGCTGGCGGTGTGCGAATAAACAGGCTCGTGGTGTGCAAATAAACAGGCTGGCGGTGTACGCATAAACAAGCTGGCGGTGTGCAAATAAACAGGCTGGTGGTGTGCGAATGAACGGGCTGGCGGTGTGCGAATAAACAGGCTGGCGGTGTGCAAATAAACAGGCTCGTGGTGTGCGAATAAACAGGCTGGCGGTGTGCAAATGAACAGGCTGGCGGTGTGCGAATAAACAGGCTGGCGGTGTACGAATAAACAATCTGGCGGTGTGCGAATAAACAGGCTGGCGGTGTGCGACTAAACAGGCTGGCGGTGTGCGAATAAACAGGCTGGCGGTGTGCAAATAAACAGGCTGGTGGTGTGCGAATGAACAGGCTGGCGGTGTGCGAATAAACAGGCTGGCGGTGTGCGACTAAACAGGCTGGCGGTGTGCGACTAAACAGACTGGCGGTGTGCGAATAAACAGGCCGGCGGTGTGCGAATAAACAGGCCGGCGGTGCGCGAATAAACAGGCTCGCGGTGTGCGAATAAACAGGCTGGCGGTGTACGAATAAACAGGCTGGCGGTGTGAGAATAAACAGGCTCGTGGTGTGCGAATAAACAGGCTGGCGGTATACGAATAAACAAGCTGGCGGTGTGCGAATAAACAGGCTGGCGGTGAGCAGATAAACAGGCTGGCGGTGTACGAATAAACAGGCTGGCGGTGTGCGAATAAACAGGCTGGCGGTGTTTGGATAAACAGGCTGGCGGTGTACGAATAAACAGGCTGGCGGTGTGCGAATGAACGGGCTTGCGGTGTGCGAATAAACAGGCTGGCGGTGTACGCATAAACAAGCTGGCGGTGTGCAAATAAACAGGCTGGTGGTGTGCGAATAAACGAACTGGCGGTGTGCGAATAAACAGGCTGGCGGTGTGCAAATAAACAGGCTGGTGGTGTGCGAATGAACGGGCTGGCGGTGTGCGAATAAACAGGCTGGCGGTGTGCAAATGCGAATTAACAGGCTGGCGGTGTACGAATAAACAGGCTGGCGGTGTGCAAATAAACAGGCTGGCGGTGTGCGACTAAACAGGCTGGCGGTGTGCGACTAAACAGACTGGCGGTGTGCGAATAAACAGGCCGGCGGTGAGCAGATGAACAGGCTGGCGGTGTACGAATAAACAGGCTGGCGGTGTGCGAATAAACAGGCTGGCGGTGTTTGGATAAACAGGCTGGCGGTGTACGAATAAACAGGCTGGCGGTATACGGATAAACAAGCTGGCGGTGTGCGAATAAACAGGCTGGCGGTGAGCAGATGAACAGGCTGGCGGTGTACGAATAACAGGCTGGCGGTGTGCGAATAAACAGGCTGGCGGTGTTTGGATAAACAGGCTGGCGGTGTACGAATAAACAGGCTGGCGGTGTACGGATAAACAAGCTGGCGGTGTGCAAATAAACAGGCTCGTAGTGTGCGAATAAACAGACTGGCGGTGTACGAATAAACAGGCTGGCGGTGTACGAATAAACAGGCCGGTGGTGTGCGATTGAACAAGCCGGAGATGTGCGAATGAACAGGCTGGCCGTGTACGAATAAACAAGCTGGCGGTGTGCAAATGAACAGGCTGGCGGTGTGCGAATAAACAGGCTGGCGGTGTACGAATGAACAGGCTGGCGGTGTACAAATAAACAAGCTGGCGGTGTGCAAATCAACAGGCTCGTGGTGTGCGAATAAACAGGCTGGCGGTGTACGAATAAACAAGATGGCGGTGTGCAAATAAACAGGCTGGTGGTGTGCGAATAAACAAGCTGGCGGTGTGCAAATAAACAGGCTGGTGGTGTGCGAATAAACAGGCTGGCGGTGTGTGAATAAACAGGCTGGCGGTGTGCAAATAAACAGGCTGGCGGTGTGCGAATGAACAGGCTGGCGGTGTGCGAATAAACAGGCTGGCGGTGTGCGACTAAACAGGCTGGCGGTGTGCGACTAAACAGACTGGCGGTGTGCGAATAAACAGGCCGGCGGTGTGCGAATAAACAGGCCGGCGGTGCGCGAATAAACAGGCTCGCGGTGTGCGAATAAACAGGCTGGCGGTGTACGAATAAACAAGCTGGCGGTGTGCGAATAAACAGGCTCGTGGTGTGCGAATAAACAGGCTGGCGGTATACGAATAAACAAGCTGGCGGTGTGCGAATAAACAGGCTGGCGGTGAGCAGATAAACAGGCTGGCGGTGTACGAATAAACAGGCTGGCGGTGTGCGAATAAACAGGCTGGCGGTGTTTGGATAAACAGGCTGGCGGTGTACGAATAAACAGGCTGGCGGTGTGCGAATGAACGGGCTTGCGGTGTGCGAATAAACAGGCTGGCGGTGTACGCATAAACAAGCTGGCGGTGTGCAAATAAACAGGCTGGTGGTGTGCGAATAAACGAACTGGCGGTGTGCGAATAAACAGGCTGGCGGTGTGCAAATAAACAAGCTGGCGGTGTGCGAATAAACAGGCTGGCGGTGAGCAGATAAACAGGCTGGCGGTGTACGAATAAACAGGCTGGCGGTGTGCGAATAAACAGGCTGGCGGTGTTTGGATAAACAGGCTGGCGGTGTACGAATAAACAGGCTGGCGGTGTGCGAATGAACGGGCTTGCGGTGTGCGAATAAACAGGCTGGCGGTGTACGCATAAACAAGCTGGCGGTGTGCAAATAAACAGGCTGGTGGTGTGCGAATAAACGAACTGGCGGTGTGCGAATAAACAGGCTGGCGGTGTGCAAATAAACAGGCTGGTGGTGTGCGAATGAACGGGCTGGCGGTGTGCGAATAAACAGGCTGGCGGTGTGCAAATGCGAATTAACAGGCTGGCGGTGTACGAATAAACAGGCTGGCGGTGTGCAAATAAACAGGCTGGCGGTGTGCGACTAAACAGGCTGGCGGTGTGCGACTAAACAGACTGGCGGTGTGCGAATAAACAGGCCGGCGGTGAGCAGATGAACAGGCTGGCGGTGTACGAATAAACAGGCTGGCGGTGTGCGAATAAACAGGCTGGCGGTGTTTGGATAAACAGGCTGGCGGTGTACGAATAAACAGGCTGGCGGTATACGGATAAACAAGCTGGCGGTGTGCGAATAAACAGGCTGGCGGTGAGCAGATGAACAGGCTGGCGGTGTACGAATAACAGGCTGGCGGTGTGCGAATAAACAGGCTGGCGGTGTTTGGATAAACAGGCTGGCGGTGTACGAATAAACAGGCTGGCGGTGTACGGATAAACAAGCTGGCGGTGTGCAAATAAACAGGCTCGTAGTGTGCGAATAAACAGACTGGCGGTGTACGAATAAACAGGCTGGCGGTGTACGAATAAACAGGCCGGTGGTGTGCGATTGAACAAGCCGGAGATGTGCGAATGAACAGGCTGGCCGTGTACGAATAAACAAGCTGGCGGTGTGCAAATGAACAGGCTGGCGGTGTGCGAATAAACAGGCTGGCGGTGTACGAATGAACAGGCTGGCGGTGTACAAATAAACAAGCTGGCGGTGTGCAAATCAACAGGCTCGTGGTGTGCGAATAAACAGGCTGGCGGTGTACGAATAAACAAGATGGCGGTGTGCAAATAAACAGGCTGGTGGTGTGCGAATAAACAAGCTGGCGGTGTGCAAATAAACAGGCTGGTGGTGTGCGAATAAACAGGCTGGCGGTGTGTGAATAAACAGGCTGGCGGTGTGCAAATAAACAGGCTGGCGGTGTGCGAATGAACAGGCTGGCGGTGTGCGAATAAACAGGCTGGCGGTGTGCGACTAAACAGGCTGGCGGTGTGCGACTAAACAGACTGGCGGTGTGCGAATAAACAGGCCGGCGGTGTGCGAATAAACAGGCCGGCGGTGCGCGAATAAACAGGCTCGCGGTGTGCGAATAAACAGGCTGGCGGTGTACGAATAAACAAGCTGGCGGTGTGCGAATAAACAGGCTCGTGGTGTGCGAATAAACAGGCTGGCGGTATACGAATAAACAAGCTGGCGGTGTGCGAATAAACAGGCTGGCGGTGAGCAGATAAACAGGCTGGCGGTGTACGAATAAACAGGCTGGCGGTGTGCGAATAAACAGGCTGGCGGTGTTTGGATAAACAGGCTGGCGGTGTACGAATAAACAGGCTGGCGGTGTGCGAATGAACGGGCTTGCGGTGTGCGAATAAACAGGCTGGCGGTGTACGCATAAACAAGCTGGCGGTGTGCAAATAAACAGGCTGGTGGTGTGCGAATAAACGAACTGGCGGTGTGCGAATAAACAGGCTGGCGGTGTGCAAATAAACAGGCTGGTGGTGTGCGAATGAACGGGCTGGCGGTGTGCGAATAAACAGGCTGGCGGTGTGCAAATGCGAATTAACAGGCTGGCGGTGTACGAATAAACAGGCTGGCGGTGTGCAAATAAACAGGCTGGCGGTGTGCGACTAAACAGGCTGGCGGTGTGCGACTAAACAGACTGGCGGTGTGCGAATAAACAGGCCGGCGGTGAGCAGATGAACAGGCTGGCGGTGTACGAATAAACAGGCTGGCGGTGTGCGAATAAACAGGCTGGCGGTGTTTGGATAAACAGGCTGGCGGTGTACGAATAAACAGGCTGGCGGTATACGGATAAACAAGCTGGCGGTGTGCGAATAAACAGGCTGGCGGTGAGCAGATGAACAGGCTGGCGGTGTACGAATAACAGGCTGGCGGTGTGCGAATAAACAGGCTGGCGGTGTTTGGATAAACAGGCTGGCGGTGTACGAATAAACAGGCTGGCGGTGTACGGATAAACAAGCTGGCGGTGTGCAAATAAACAGGCTCGTAGTGTGCGAATAAACAGACTGGCGGTGTACGAATAAACAGGCTGGCGGTGTACGAATAAACAGGCCGGTGGTGTGCGATTGAACAAGCCGGAGATGTGCGAATGAACAGGCTGGCCGTGTACGAATAAACAAGCTGGCGGTGTGCAAATGAACAGGCTGGCGGTGTGCGAATAAACAGGCTGGCGGTGTACGAATGAACAGGCTGGCGGTGTACAAATAAACAAGCTGGCGGTGTGCAAATCAACAGGCTCGTGGTGTGCGAATAAACAGGCTGGCGGTGTACGAATAAACAAGATGGCGGTGTGCAAATAAACAGGCTGGTGGTGTGCGAATAAACAAGCTGGCGGTGTGCAAATAAACAGGCTGGTGGTGTGCGAATAAACAGGCTGGCGGTGTGTGAATAAACAGGCTGGCGGTGTGCAAATAAACAGGCTGGCGGTGTGCAAATAAACAGGCTGGCGGTGTGCGAATAAACAGGCTGACGGTGTACGAATAAACAGGCTGACGGTGTGCGAATAAACAGACTGGCGGTGTGCGACTTGACAGGCTGGCGGTGTGCGACTAAACAGACTGGCGGTGTGCGAATAAAAAAGCTGGCAGTGAACGGATAAACAGGCTGGCGGTGTGCGGATAAACAGGCTGGCGGTGTCCGGATAAACAGGCTGGCGGTGTACGAATAAACAGGCTGGCGATGTACGGATGAACAAGCTGTTGGTGTGCAAATAAACAAGCTCGTGGTGTGCGAATAAACAGACTGGTGGTGTTCGAATAAACAGGCTGGCGGTGTCCGGATAAACAGGCTGGCGGTGTGCAAATGAACAGGCTGGCGGTGTGCGAATCAACAGGCTGGCGGTGTCCGGATAAACAGGCTGCCGGTGTACGAATGAACAGGCTGACGGTGTACGAATAAACAAGCTGGCGGTGTCCGGATAAACAGGCTGGCGGTGTACGAATAAACAGGCTGGCGGTGTACAAATAAACAAGCTGGCGGTGTGCAAATAAACAGGCTCGTGGTGTGCGAATAAACAGGCTGGCGGTGTACGAATAAACAAGCTGGCGGTGTGCGAATAAACAGGCTCGTGGTGTTCGAATAAACAGGCTGGCGGTGTGCAAATGAACAGGCTGGCGGTGTGCAAATAAACAGGCTGGCGGTGTACAAATAAACAAGCTGGCGGTGTGCAAATCAACAGGCTCGTGGTGTGCGAATAAACAGGCCGGCGGTGTGCGAATAAACAGGCCGGCGATGTGCGAATAAACAGGCTGGCGGTGTGCGAATAAACAGGCTCGTGGTGTGCGAATAAACGGGCTGGCGGTGTACGAATAAACAAGCTGGCGGTGTGCGAATAAACAGGCTCGTGGTGTGCGAATAAACAGGCTGGCGGTATACGGATAAACAAGCTGGCGGTGTACGAATAAACAGGCTGGCGGTGTGCGAATAAACAGGCTGGCGGTGTTTGGATAAACAGGCTGGCGGTGTACGAATAAACAGGCTGGCGGTGTACGGATAAACAAGCTGGCGGTGTGCAAATAAACAGGCTGGCGGTGTGCGACTAAACAGGCTGGCGGTGTGCGAATAAACAGGCTCGTGGTGTGCGAATAAACAGGCTGGCGGTGTACGCATAAACAAGCTGGCGGTGTGCAAATAAACAGGCTGGTGGTGTGCGAATGAACGGGCTGGCGGTGTGCGAATAAACAGGCTGGCGGTGTGCAAATAAACAGGCTCGTGGTGTGCGAATAAACAGGCTGGCGGTGTGCAAATGAACAGGCTGGCGGTGTGCGAATAAACAGGCTGGCGGTGTACGAATAAACAATCTGGCGGTGTGCGAATAAACAGGCTGGCGGTGTGCGTCTAAACAGGCTGGCGGTGTGCGAATAAACAGGCTGGCGGTGTGCAAATAAACAGGTTGGCGGTGTGCGACTAAACAGGCTGGCGGTGTGCGAATAAACAGGCTCGTGGTGTGCGAATAAACAGGCTGGCGGTGTACGCATAAACAAGCTGGCGGTGTGCAAATAAACAGGCTGGTGGTGTGCGAATGAACAGGCTGACGGTGTACGAATAAACAAGCTGGCGGTGTCCGGATAAACAGGCTGGCGGTGTACGAATAAACAGGCTGGCGGTGTACAAATAAACAAGCTGGCGGTGTGCAAATAAACAGGCTCGTGGTGTGCGAATAAACAGGCTGGCGGTGTACGAATAAACAAGCTGGCGGTGTGCGAATAAACAGGCTCGTGGTGTTCGAATAAACAGGCTGGCGGTGTGCAAATGAACAGGCTGGCGGTGTGCAAATAAACAGGCTGGCGGTGTACGAATGAACAGGCTGGCGGTGTACAAATAAACAAGCTGGCGGTGTGCAAATCAACAGGCTCGTGGTGTGCGAATAAACAGGCCGGCGGTGTGCGAATAAACAGGCCGGCGATGTGCGAATAAACAGGCTGGCGGTGTGCGAATAAACAGGCTCGTGGTGTGCGAATAAACGGGCTGGCGGTGTACGAATAAACAAGCTGGCGGTGTGCGAATAAACAGGCTCGTGGTGTGCGAATAAACAGGCTGGCGGTATACGGATAAACAAGCTGGCGGTGTACGAATAAACAGGCTGGCGGTGTGCGAATAAACAGGCTGGCGGTGTTTGGATAAACAGGCTGGCGGTGTACGAATAAACAGGCTGGCGGTGTACGGATAAACAAGCTGGCGGTGTGCAAATAAACAGGCTGGCGGTGTGCGACTAAACAGGCTGGCGGTGTGCGAATAAACAGGCTCGTGGTGTGCGAATAAACAGGCTGGCGGTGTACGCATAAACAAGCTGGCGGTGTGCAAATAAACAGGCTGGTGGTGTGCGAATGAACGGGCTGGCGGTGTGCGAATAAACAGGCTGGCGGTGTGCAAATAAACAGGCTCGTGGTGTGCGAATAAACAGGCTGGCGGTGTGCAAATGAACAGGCTGGCGGTGTGCGAATAAACAGGCTGGCGGTGTACGAATAAACAATCTGGCGGTGTGCGAATAAACAGGCTGGCGGTGTGCGTCTAAACAGGCTGGCGGTGTGCGAATAAACAGGCTGGCGGTGTGCAAATAAACAGGTTGGCGGTGTGCGACTAAACAGGCTGGCGGTGTGCGAATAAACAGGCTCGTGGTGTGCGAATAAACAGGCTGGCGGTGTACGCATAAACAAGCTGGCGGTGTGCAAATAAACAGGCTGGTGGTGTGCGAATGAACGGGCTGGCGGTGTGCGAATAAACAGGCTGGCGGTGTGCAAATAAACAGGCTGGTGGTGTGCGAATGAACGGGCTGGCGGTGTGCGACTAAACAGGCTGGCGGTGTGCGAATAAACAGGCTCGTGGTGTGCGAATAAACAGGCTGGCGGTGTACGCATAAACAAGCTGGCGGTGTGCAAATAAACAGGCTGGTGGTGTGCGAATGAACGGGCTGGCGGTGTGCGGATAAACAGGCTGGCGGTGTGCAAATAAACAGGCTCGTAGTGTGCGAATAAACAGACTGGCGGTGGCCGGATAAACAGGCTGGCGGTGTACGAATAAACAGGCTGGCGGTGTACGAATAAACAGGCCGGCGGTGTGCGACTAAACAGGCTGGCGGTGTGCGACTAAACAGACTGGCGGTGTGCGAATAAACAGGCCGGCGGTGTGCGAATAAACAGGCCGGCGATGTGCGAATAAACAGGCTGGCGGTGTGCGAATAAACAGGCTCGTGGTGTGCGAATAAACGGGCTGGCGGTGTACGAATAAACAAGCTGGCGGTGTGCGAATAAACAGGCTCGTGGTGTGCGAATAAACAGGCTGGCGGTATACGGATAAACAAGCTGGCGGTGTACGAATAAACAGGCTGGCGGTGTGCGAATAAACAGGCTGGCGGTGTTTGGATGAACAGGCTGGCGGTGTACGAATAAACAGGCTGGCGGTGTACGGATAAACAAGCTGGCGGTGTGCAAATAAACAGGCTGGCGGTGTGCGACTAAACAGGCTGGCGGTGTGCGAATAAACAGGCTCGTGGTGTGCGAATAAACAGGCTGGCGGTGTACGCATAAACAAGCTGGCGGTGTGCAAATAAACAGGCTGGTGGTGTGCGAATGAACGGGCTGGCGGTGTGCGAATAAACAGGCTGGCGGTGTGCAAATAAACAGGCTCGTGGTGTGCGAATAAACAGGCTGGCGGTGTGCAAATGAACAGGCTGGCGGTGTGCGAATAAACAGGCTGGCGGTGTACGAATAAACAATCTGGCGGTGTGCGAATAAACAGGCTGGCGGTGTGCGACTAAACAGGCTGGCGGTGTGCGAATAAACAGGCTGGCGGTGTGCAAATAAACAGGTTGGCGGTGTGCGACTAAACAGGCTGGCGGTGTGCGAATAAACAGGCTCGTGGTGTGCGAATAAACAGGCTGGCGGTGTACGCATAAACAAGCTGGCGGTGTGCAAATAAACAGGCTGGTGGTGTGCGAATGAACGGGCTGGCGGTGTGCGAATAAACAGGCTGGCGGTGTGCAAATAAACAGGCTGGTGGTGTGCGAATGAACGGGCTGGCGGTGTGCGAATAAACAGGCTGGCGGTGTGCGACTAAACAGGCTGGCGGTGTGCGACTAAACAGACTGGCGGTGTGCGAATAAACAGGCCGGCGGTGTGCGAATAAACAGGCCGGCGATGTGCGAATAAACAGGCTGGCGGTGTGCGAATAAACAGGCTCGTGGTGTGCGAATAAACAGGCTGGCGGTGTACGAATAAACAAGCTGGCGGTGTGCGAATAAACAGGCTCGTGGTGTGCGAATAAACAGGCTGGCGGTATACGGATAAACAAGCTGGCGGTGTACGAATAAACAGGCTGGCGGTGTGCGAATAAACAGGCTGGCGGTGTTTGGATAAACAGGCTGGCGGTGTACGAATAAACAGGCTGGCGGTGTACGGATAAACAAGCTGGCGGTGTGCAAATAAACAGGCTCGTAGTGTGCGAATAAACAGACTGGCGGTGTACGAATAAACAGGCTGGCGGTGTACGAATAAACAGGCCGGTGGTGTGCGATTGAACAAGCCGGAGATGTGCGAATGAACAGGCTGGCCGTGTACGAATAAACAAGCTGGCGGTGTGCAAATGAACAGGCTGGCGGTGAGCGAATAAACAGGCTGGCGGTGTACGAATGAACAGGCTGGCGGTGTGCGATTAAACAGGCTTGCGGTGTACGAAGAAACAGGCTGACGGTGTGCGAATAAACAGGCTGGCGGTGTACAAATAAACAAGCTGGCGGTGTACAAATAAACAAGCTGGCGGTGTGCAAATAAACAGGCTGGCGGTGTGCAAGGTGTGCGAATGCAAATGGCTGGCGGTGTGCGAATAAACGGGCTTGCGGTGTCCGGATAAACAGGCTGGCGGTGTACAAATAAACAGGCCGGCGGTGTGCGATTAAACAGGCCGGCGGTGTGCGAATGAACAAGCCGGAGATGTGCGAATGAACAGACTGGCGGTGTGCGAATAAATAGGCTGGCGGAGTGCAAATAAACAGGCTGGCGGTGTGCGAATCAACAGGCTGGCGGTGTACGAATAAACAGGCTGGCGTACGAATAAACAGGCTGGCGGTGTGCGAATAAACAGGCTGGCGGTGTACGAATAAACAGGCTGGCGGTGTGCAAATAAACAGGCTGGCGGTGTGCAAATGAACAGGCTAGCGGTGTGCAAATAAACAGGCTGGCGGTGTGCGACTAAACAGACTGGCGGTGTGCGAATAAACAGGCCGGCGGTGTGCGACTAAACAGACTGGCGGTGTGCGAATAAACAGGCCGGCGGTGTGCGAATAAACAGGCTGGCGATGTACGGATGAACAAGCTGTTGGTGTGCAAATACACAAGCTCGTGGTGTGCGAATAAACAGACTGGCGGTGTTCGAATAAACAGGCTGGCGGTGTCCGGATAAACAGGCTGGCGGTGTGCAAATGAACAGGCTGGCGGTGTGCGAATCAACAGGCTGGCGGTGTCCGGATAAACAGGCTGCCGGTGTACGAATGAACAGGCTGACGGTGTACGAATAAACAAGCTGGCGGTGTCCGGATAAACAGGCTGGCGGTGTACGAATAAACAGGCTGGCGGTGTACAAATAAACAAGCTGGCGGTGTGCAAATAAACAGGCTCGTGGTGTGCGAATAAACAGGCTGGCGGTGTACGAATAAACAAGCTGGCGGTGTGCGAATAAACAGGCTCGTGGTGTGCGAATAAACAGGCTGGCGGTGTGCAAATAAACAGGCTGGCGGTGTGCGAATAAACAGGCTGGCGGTGTACGAATAAACAGGCTGGCGGTGTGCGAATAAACAGGCTGGCGGTGTGCGACTAAACAGGTTGGCGGTGTGCGACTTAACAGACTGGCGGTGTGCGAATGAACAGGCTGGCGGTGAACGGATAAACAGGCTGGCGGTGTGCGAATAAACAGGCTGGCGGTGGCCGGATAAACAGGCTGGCGGTGTACGAATAAACAGGCTGGCGGTGTACGAATAAACAGGCCGGCGGTGTGCGAATAAACAGGCCGGCGGTGTGCGAATAAACAGGCTGGCGGTGTGCGAATAAACAGGCTCGTGGTGTGCGAATAAACAGGCTGGCGGTGTACGCATAAACAAGCTGGCGGTGTGCAAATAAACAGGCTGGTGGTGTGCGAATGAACAGGCTGGCGGTGTGCGAATAAACAGGCTGGCGGTGTGCGACTAAACAGGCTGGCGGTGTGCGACTAAACAGACTGGCGGTGTGCGAATAAACAGGCCGGCGGTGTGCGAATAAACAGGCCGGCGGTGCGCGAATAAACAGGCTCGTGGTGTGCGAATAAACAGGCTGGCGGTGTACGGATAAACAAGCTGGCGGTGTGCGAATAAACAGGCTCGTGGTGTGCGAATAAACAGGCTGGCGGTATACGAATAAACAAGCTGGCGGTGTGCGAATAAACAGGCTGGCGGTGAGCAGATAAACAGGCTGGCGGTGTACGAATAAACAGGCTGGCGGTGTGCGAATAAACAGGCTGGCGGTGTTTGGATAAACAGGCTGGCGGTGTACGAATAAACAGGCTGGCGGTGTGCGAATGAACGGGCTTGCGGTGTGCGAATAAACAGGCTGGCGGTGTACGCATAAACAAGCTGGCGGTGTGCAAATAAACAGGCTGGTGGTGTGCGAATAAACGAACTGGCGGTGTGCGAATAAACAGGCTGGCGGTGTGCAAATAAACAGGCTGGTGGTGTGCGAATGAACGGGCTGGCGGTGTGCGAATAAACAGGCTGGCGGTGTGCAAATAAACAGGCTGGCGGTGTGCGAATTAACAGGCTGGCGGTGTACGAATAAACAGGCTGGCGGTGTGCAAATAAACAGGCTGGCGGTGTGCGACTAAACAGGCTGGCGGTGTGCGACTAAACAGACTGGCGGTGTGCGAATAAACAGGCCGGCGGTGAGCAGATGAACAGGCTGGCGGTGTACGAATAAACAGGCTGGCGGTGTGCGAATAAACAGGCTGGCGGTGTTTGGATAAACAGGCTGGCGGTGTACGAATAAACAGGCTGGCGGTATACGGATAAACAAGCTGGCAGTGTGCGAATAAACAGGCTGGCGGTGAGCAGATGAACAGGCTGGCGGTGTACGAATAACAGGCTGGCGGTGTGCGAATAAACAGGCTGGCGGTGTTTGGATAAACAGGCTGGCGGTGTACGAATAAACAGGCTGGCGGTGTACGGATAAACAAGCTGGCGGTGTGCAAATAAACAGGCTCGTAGTGTGCGAATAAACAGACTGGCGGTGTACGAATAAACAGGCTGGCGGTGTACGAATAAACAGGCTGGTGGTGTGCGAATAAACAGGCTGGCGGTGTGTGAATAAACAGGCTGGCGGTGTGCAAATAAACAGGCTGGCGGTGTGCAAATAAACAGGCTGGCGGTGTGCGAATAAACAGGCTGGCGGTGTGCGACTAAACAGGCTGGCGGTGTGCGAATAAACAGGCTGGCGGTGTGCAAATAAACAGGCTGGCGGTGTGCGAATGAACAGGCTCGTGGTGTGCGAATAAACAGGCTCGCGGTGTACGCATAAACAAGCTGGCGGTGTGCAAATAAACAGGCTGGTGGTGTGCGAATGAACGGGCTGGCGGTGTGCGAATGAACAGGCTGGCGGTGTGCAAATAAACAGGCTGGTGGTGTGCGAATGAACGGGCTGGCGGTGTGCGAATAAACAGGCTGGCGGTGTGCGACTAAACAGGCTGGCGGTGTGCGACTAAACAGACTGGCGGTGTGCGAATAAACAGGCCGGCGGTGTGCGAATAAACAGGCCGGCGATGTGCGAATAAACAGGCTGGCAGTGTGCGAATAAACAGGCTCGTGGTGTGCGAATAAACGGGCTGGCGGTGTACGAATAAACAAGCTGGCGGTGTGCGAATAAACAGGCTCGTGGTGTGCGAATAAACAGGCTGGCGGTATACGGATAAACAAGCTGGCGGTGTACGAATAAACAGGCTGGCGGTGTGCGAATAAACAGGCTGGCGGTGTTTGGATAAACAGGCTGGCGGTGTACGAATAAACAGGCTGGCGGTGTACGGATAAACAAGCTGGCGGTGTGCAAATAAACAGGCTGGCGGTGTGCGACTAAACAGGCTGGCGGTGTGCGAATAAACAGGCTCGTGGTGTGCAAATAAACAGGCTGGCGGTGTACGCATAAACAAGCTGGCGGTGTGCAAATAAACAGGCTGGTGGTGTGCGAATGAACGGGCTGGCGGTGTGCGAATAAACAGGCTGGCGGTGTGCAAATAAACAGGCTCGTGGTGTGCGAATAAACAGGCTGGCGGTGTGCAAATGAACAGGCTGGCGGTGTGCGAATAAACAGGCTGGCGGTGTACGAATAAACAATCTGGCGGTGTGCGAATAAACAGGCTGGCGGTGTGCGACTAAACAGGCTGGCGGTGTGCGAATAAACAGGCTGGCGGTGTGCAAATAAACAGGCTGGTGGTGTGCGAATGAACAGGCTGGCGGTGTGCGAATAAACAGGCTGGCGGTGTGCGACTAAACAGGCTGGCGGTGTGCGACTAAACAGACTGGCGGTGTGCGAATAAACAGGCCGGCGGTGTGCGAATAAACAGGCCGGCGGTGCGCGAATAAACAGGCTCGCGGTGTGCGAATAAACAGGCTGGCGGTGTACGAATAAACAAGCTGGCGGTGTGCGAATAAACAGGCTCGTGGTGTGCGAATAAACAGGCTGGCGGTATACGAATAAACAAGCTGGCGGTGTGCGAATAAACAGGCTGGCGGTGAGCAGATAAACAGGCTGGCGGTGTACGAATAAACAGGCTGGCGGTGTGCGAATAAACAGGCTGGCGGTGTTTGGATAAACAGGCTGGCGGTGTACGAATAAACAGGCTGGCGGTGTGCGAATGAACGGGCTTGCGGTGTGCGAATAAACAGGCTGGCGGTGTACGCATAAACAAGCTGGCGGTGTGCAAATAAACAGGCTGGTGGTGTGCGAATAAACGAACTGGCGGTGTGCGAATAAACAGGCTGGCGGTGTGCAAATAAACAGGCTGGTGGTGTGCGAATGAACGGGCTGGCGGTGTGCGAATAAACAGGCTGGCGGTGTGCAAATAAACAGGCTGGCGGTGTGCGAATTAACAGGCTGGCGGTGTACGAATAAACAGGCTGGCGGTGTGCAAATAAACAGGCTGGCGGTGTGCGACTAAACAGGCTGGCGGTGTGCGACTAAACAGACTGGCGGTGTGCGAATAAACAGGCCGGCGGTGAGCAGATGAACAGGCTGGCGGTGTACGAATAAACAGGCTGGCGGTGTGCGAATAAACAGGCTGGCGGTGTACGAATAAACAGGCTGGCGGTATACGGATAAACAAGCTGGCGGTGTGCGAATAAACAGGCTGGCGGTGAGCAGATGAACAGGCTGGCGGTGTACGAATAACAGGCTGGCGGTGTGCGAATAAACAGGCTGGCGGTGTTTGGATAAACAGGCTGGCGGTGTACGAATAAACAGGCTGGCGGTGTACGGATAAACAAGCTGGCGGTGTGCAAATAAACAGGCTCGTAGTGTGCGAATAAACAGACTGGCGGTGTACGAATAAACAGGCTGGCGGTGTACGAATAAACAGGCCGGTGGTGTGCGATTGAACAAGCCGGAGATGTGCGAATGAACAGGCTGGCCGTGTACGAATAAACAAGCTGGCGGTGTGCAAATGAACAGGCTGGCGGTGTGCGAATAAACAGGCTGGCGGTGTACGAATGAACAGGCTGGCGGTGTACAAATAAACAAGCTGGCGGTGTGCAAATCAACAGGCTCGTGGTGTGCGAATAAACAGGCTGGCGGTGTACGAATAAACAAGATGGCGGTGTGCAAATAAACAGGCTGGTGGTGTGCGAATAAACAAGCTGGCGGTGTGCAAATAAACAGGCTGGTGGTGTGCGAATAAACAGGCTGGCGGTGTGTGAATAAACAGGCTGGCGGTGTGCAAATAAACAGGCTGGCGGTGTGCAAATAAACAGGCTCGCGGTGTGCGAATAAACAGGCTGACGGTGTACGAATAAACAGGCTGACGGTGTGCGAATAAACAGACTGGCGGTGTGCGACTTGACAGGCTGGCGGTGTGCGACTAAACAGACTGGCGGTGTGCGAATAAAAAAGCTGGCAGTGAACGGATAAACAGGCTGGCGGTGTGCGGATAAACAGGCTGGCGGTGTCCGGATAAACAGGCTGGCGGTGTACGAATAAACAGGCTGGCGATGTACGGATGAACAAGCTGTTGGTGTGCAAATAAACAAGCTCGTGGTGTGCGAATAAACAGACTGGTGGTGTTCGAATAAACAGGCTGGCGGTGTCCGGATAAACAGGCTGGCGGTGTGCAAATGAACAGGCTGGCGGTGTGCGAATCAACAGGCTGGCGGTGTCCGGATAAACAGGCTGCCGGTGTACGAATGAACAGGCTGACGGTGTACGAATAAACAAGCTGGCGGTGTCCGGATAAACAGGCTGGCGGTGTACGAATAAACAGGCTGGCGGTGTACAAATAAACAAGCTGGCGGTGTGCAAATAAACAGGCTCGTGGTGTGCGAATAAACAGGCTGGCGGTGTACGAATAAACAAGCTGGCGGTGTGCGAATAAACAGGCTCGTGGTGTTCGAATAAACAGGCTGGCGGTGTGCAAATGAACAGGCTGGCGGTGTGCGAATAAACAGGCTGGCGGTGTACGAATGAACAGGCTGGCGGTGTACAAATAAACAAGCTGGCGGTGTGCAAATCAACAGGCTCGTGGTGTGCGAATAAACAGGCCGGCGGTGTGCGAATAAACAGGCCGGCGATGTGCGAATAAACAGGCTGGCGGTGTGCGAATAAACAGGCTCGTGGTGTGCGAATAAACGGGCTGGCGGTGTACGAATAAACAAGCTGGCGGTGTGCGAATAAACAGGCTCGTGGTGTGCGAATAAACAGGCTGGCGGTATACGGATAAACAAGCTGGCGGTGTACGAATAAACAGGCTGGCGGTGTGCGAATAAACAGGCTGGCGGTGTTTGGATAAACAGGCTGGCGGTGTACGAATAAACAGGCTGGCGGTGTACGGATAAACAAGCTGGCGGTGTGCAAATAAACAGGCTGGCGGTGTGCGACTAAACAGGCTGGCGGTGTGCGAATAAACAGGCTCGTGGTGTGCGAATAAACAGGCTGGCGGTGTACGCATAAACAAGCTGGCGGTGTGCAAATAAACAGGCTGGTGGTGTGCGAATGAACGGGCTGGCGGTGTGCGAATAAACAGGCTGGCGGTGTGCAAATAAACAGGCTCGTGGTGTGCGAATAAACAGGCTGGCGGTGTGCAAATGAACAGGCTGGCGGTGTGCGAATAAACAGGCTGGCGGTGTACGAATAAACAATCTGGCGGTGTGCGAATAAACAGGCTGGCGGTGTGCGTCTAAACAGGCTGGCGGTGTGCGAATAAACAGGCTGGCGGTGTGCAAATAAACAGGTTGGCGGTGTGCGACTAAACAGGCTGGCGGTGTGCGAATAAACAGGCTCGTGGTGTGCGAATAAACAGGCTGGCGGTGTACGCATAAACAAGCTGGCGGTGTGCAAATAAACAGGCTGGTGGTGTGCGAATGAACGGGCTGGCGGTGTGCGAATAAACAGGCTGGCGGTGTGCAAATAAACAGGCTGGTGGTGTGCGAATGAACGGGCTGGCGGTGTGCGACTAAACAGGCTGGCGGTGTGCGAATAAACAGGCTCGTGGTGTGCGAATAAACAGGCTGGCGGTGTACGCATAAACAAGCTGGCGGTGTGCAAATAAACAGGCTGGTGGTGTGCGAATGAACGGGCTGGCGGTGTGCGAATAAACAGGCTGGCGGTGTGCAAATAAACAGGCTCGTAGTGTGCGAATAAACAGACTGGCGGTGGCCGGATAAACAGGCTGGCGGTGTGCAAATAAACAGGCTGGCGGTGTGCGAATAAACAGGCTGGCGGTGTACGAATAAACAATCTGGCGGTGTGCGAATAAACAGGCTGGCGGTGTGCGACTAAACAGGCTGGCGGTGTGCGAATAAACAGGCTGGCGGTGTGCAAATAAACAGGTTGGCGGTGTGCGACTAAACAGGCTGGCGGTGTGCGAATAAACAGGCTCGTGGTGTGCGAATAAACAGGCTGGCGGTGTACGCATAAACAAGCTGGCGGTGTGCAAATAAACAGGCTGATGGTGTGCGAATGAACGGGCTGGCGGTGTGCGAATAAACAGGCTGGCGGTGTGCAAATAAACAGGCTGGTGGTGTGCGAATGAACGGGCTGGCGGTGTGCGAATAAACAGGCTGGCGGTGTGCGACTAAACAGGCTGGCGGTGTGCGACTAAACAGACTGGCGGTGTGCGAATAAACAGGCCGGCGGTGTGCGAATAAACAGGCCGGCGATGTGCGAATAAACAGGCTGGCGGTGTGCGAATAAACAGGCTCGTGGTGTGCGAATAAACAGGCTGGCGGTGTACGAATAAACAAGCTGGCGGTGTGCGAATAAACAGGCTCGTGGTGTGCGAATAAACAGGCTGGCGGTATACGGATAAACAAGCTGGCGGTGTACGAATAAACAGGCTGGCGGTGTGCGAATAAACAGGCTGGCGGTGTTTGGATAAACAGGCTGGCGGTGTACGAATAAACAGGCTGGCGGTGTACGGATAAACAAGCTGGCGGTGTGCAAATAAACAGGCTCGTAGTGTGCGAATAAACAGACTGGCGGTGTACGAATAAACAGGCTGGCGGTGTACGAATAAACAGGCCGGTGGTGTGCGATTGAACAAGCCGGAGATGTGCGAATGAACAGGCTGGCCGTGTACGAATAAACAAGCTGGCGGTGTGCAAATGAACAGGCTGGCGGTGAGCGAATAAACAGGCTGGCGGTGTACGAATGAACAGGCTGGCGGTGTGCGATTAAACAGGCTTGCGGTGTACGAAGAAACAGGCTGACGGTGTGCGAATAAACAGGCTGGCGGTGTACAAATAAACAAGCTGGCGGTGTACAAATAAACAAGCTGGCGGTGTGCAAATAAACAGGCTGGCGGTGTGCAAGGTGTGCGAATGCAAATGGCTGGCGGTGTGCGAATAAACAGGCTTGCGGTGTCCGGATAAACAGGCTGGCGGTGTACAAATAAACAGGCCGGCGGTGTGCGATTAAACAGGCCGGCGGTGTGCGAATGAACAAGCCGGAGATGTGCGAATGAACAGACTGGCGGTGTGCGAATAAATAGGCTGGCGGAGTGCAAATAAACAGGCTGGCGGTGTGCGAATCAACAGGCTGGCGGTGTACGAATAAACAGGCTGGCGTACGAATAAACAGGCTGGCGGTGTGCGAATAAACAGGCTGGCGGTGTACGAATAAACAGGCTGGCGGTGTGCAAATAAACAGGCTGGCGGTGTGCAAATGAACAGGCTAGCGGTGTGCAAATAAACAGGCTGGCGGTGTACGAATAAACAGGCTGGCGGTGTACGAATAAACAAGCTGGCGGTGTGCAAATAAACAGGCTGGCGATGTCCGGATAAACAGGCTGGCGGTGTACGAATAAACAGGCTGGCGGTGTACAAATAAACAAGCTGGCGGTGTGCAAATCAACAGGCTCGTGGTGTGCGAATAAACAGGCTGGCGGTGTGCGAATAAACAGGCTGGCAGTGAACGGATGAACAGGCTGGCGGTGTGCGAATAAACAGGCTGGCGGTGTCCGGATAAACAGGCTGGCGGTGTGCGAATAAACAGGCTGGCGGTGTTTAGATAAACAGGCTGGCGGTGTACGAATAAACAGGCTGGCGGTGTACGAATAAACAGGCTGGCGGTGTACGGTTAAACAAGCTGGCGGTGTGCAAATAAACAGGCTCGTAGTGTGCGAATAAACAGACTGGCGGTGTACGAATGAACAGGCTGGCGGTGTACGAATAAACAGGCCGGTGGTGTGCGATTGAACAAGCCGGAGATGTGCGAATGAACAGGCTGGCCGTGTACGAATAAACAAGCTGGCGGTGTGCAAATGAACAGGCTGGCGGTGTGCGAATAAACAGGCCGGCGGTGTGCGAATAAACAAGCGGGCGGTGCGCAAATAAACAGGCCGGCGGTGCGCGAATAAACAGGCCGGCGGTGTGCGAATAAACTAGCTGGCGGTGTGCGAATAAACAGGCTGGCGGTGTACGAATAAACAGGCTGGCGGTGTGCGAATAAACAGGCTGGCGGTGTCCGGATAAACAGGCTGGCGGTGTGCAAATAAACAGGCTGGCGGTGTGCAAATAAACAGGCTGGCGGTGTGCAAATAAACAGGTTGGCGGTGTGCAAGGTGTGCGAATGCAAATGGCTGGCAGTGTGCGAATAGACGGGCTTGCGGTGTCCGGATAAACAGGCTGGCGGTGTACAAATAAACAGGCTGGCGGTGTGCGAATAAACAGGCTGGCGGTGTGCGAATAAACAGGCTGGCGGTGTGCGAATAAACAGGCTGGCGGTGTGCGAATAAACAGGCTGGCGGTGCTCGAATAAACAGAATGGCGGTGTGCGAATAAACAAGCTGACGGTGTACGAATAAACAAGCCGGCTGTGTGCGAATAAACAGACCGGCGGTGTGCATAAGTATAGGTATTCGCACACCGCCGGCCTGTTTATTCGTACACCGCCAGCTTGTTTATTCGCACATCGCCAGCCTGTTTATTTGTACACCGCCAGCTTGTTCATATCGCCGCCGCCACTTCTTCGACCGGCATCGTAAGTAATTGGAGTGGAGATCACAATGTGAGAAACATCAAAGGCAATGAAACTGCAGATCAAAGTGCGAGAGAGGCTGTACTTCCCCAAGAACTACTGCCAATCCACCTCCACTTACCCGACGACGTAAAAGCCCACAGTTACCCTATATCTCCGGACAACCCCCCCCATCTGTGACGCATGCAACACCCAAGTCTCTGTTCTCCATAACCTCACTGAATGCAGGAAATTTCAACGTGAGCGTGCATAATACTTCCACCAACAACCATGGGACGTTATGAAAAATGACAGCGAAACAATAATAAAGTTTCTGAACGAGACACGACTTGGCTACCAGATTTAAACGCAGACTAGTTCAACTCCATGTACACTATCAACCAAACTTTGCCCCCAACCCGTGGTCTTCATTGTGTGTCCAATCAAAGTTTGTAGCGGTGATAGAGACCCGTATGCGGCGCAATTTAAATTCCGCGCGTTCTTCATCATTTTTGATAAGGGCTTGGGAGGAAGAAAAGAAAAGAGATAAGAACTGTCAAGAGCTGGACGAGGTCCAGGAAATCCTCCCGTGCCAACGAGCAAAATACGACGTTCTTGGGGTGCCCCGGTGTCTTCGGGAAGACGACGGCGCTTGTAATTCGGTGTCCACACCCCAAGAGCAGGTTTTTGGAAACGGTTGAGGTAAGCGGTTATCGTGTTATCTGCGAGCAGGTTCTGAGTCTGTCTTATAGGTGTTTTGTCTTGGCCACGAGTGCCCATCTGCGCCTTTTCTGCCTGGTGCCACCAGTTGTTATCTTTTGAAAGTGACCGTCAAGTCACGGGAAGGGGCCTCCTCCCAACGGCGCTAGAAAGGGTCCACCCACAGGCTGCGCCTGTTTTCTTCGTGGGACGACTCCGTCATCGCCACGGTCAACGGCCGGACTCCGTGGAACCGCCCATCGGGTGCTTGGAGCCCGAGTGTTCAGTAGTGAACCGCCACCCCTCATCCATCTCCGGACAAGCTACACCGAGAGCTGCTTCCACTGCTGGACTTCTCCTAGGCTCTGGCTACGGCCCTGCGGGTAGCTCGAGGGACGGTCACCAGTGTCCGTGACGCAGTTGGTGAGAAGGTTTAAGTTTGTTGCCCGGACTAGCCGGTAGTAGTTGGGGAAGCCAAAGACAGGGGAACGGTTTCAGCGACACGCACTGTGTCTCGGTTAGGCCGCGACGGTAACTCGAGCTCGGGGTATTTGCGACTAGCCATCTTTCGTCCCTTTATCAGGTCCTCGTCTCTGGTTTTACACGGGCTATCGGTGAGTTTTCTCGGGAGGTCACAGGACATAACCTCACTTCTGCAAGCCGACATTTGGGGGCTTTCGCCGGGTCCCGCGCGGTCTCGCTGCAGCTGAAACCAGCGTACATGTCGGGTCGATGTAACTAGCGTCCAATTCAATACGTTACCTGACCGTTTTTTTCTTATTAAAATCCATTAAAAGTATAATGGGGCCTTGCACTGCCACTTTTACACACCGAGGGCGCCACGACCGTTGGGGGCAAATTCGACGATTTTGACGGCGTTGACGCGTCAGCGACCGACGTCCGTCATTTTATGTCTTGATTTGAAAATTGGATAACCTCTGTTTCTTGCTTGACGTCTCCAGTCACTGTCAGTTACTGGTCAAACTACTCAAACTCCCCTGTTTTTCGCGTCGTTACGGCCGCTTTATCGAAGTAGGCGCCCCCTACAGTAGTGGCGACCTCACGTTGAGTTTTTCAATTGCAAGGCCCCATTGTGGCGTACTCATTTGCCTTAGAGTGACATCGACGTCAAAGTACCCGACAGCTGTCACCGGTGACATTTGGCGGCCAGCAGCACTTTACTGGTAGGGGAGAGCGGGGCTAGAAAGCCCAACATCATTGAAGGTAAAGTCCGTAAGGGAAACCAAGGCTCCCTGGGACATCACTCAACCTCGCCTTCGTGTAACCTTGGTTGGCGCCATATAAATTACACACGACGCGAACCCACGCCCGCTCTTCCGCAACTTCACGAGTGCCGCGAGCGGTTGGGACGTTCCTGCCATTTTGGCGTACAGGACGTCACAAGTTTCACTCTCGGACCCTTTGGCACCCACAAGCAAGCGTTGTTGGATGACGTGGTGAATGGACAGGTGTGAAACCCTGATCAGGGAAAAACCGCAAACAGCAAGTGCTAAAACCGGTTCTATGTCACGTTATCCAACAACCCTCCAAAGTTGAACAACAATACCACCATCCACAAACAAATTAAAAGGTGGCCAATGCCAAGCCGCAAGGCCAAATTGCTATGAACCCAAAGCGGTTGACGCAAAATTTAAAAAAAAAAACAATTGTTCTTATACCTATACTTATACTATACTGGTGTAAACACAATTTATTGCTTTCAGGCCTTCATTACTACTAGAGACACTAGAGTACAGTGGCTGTCGGCTGTCCAGAGAAAAGGAAATGACAGCCTATGTTAAATTTCAAGACTACAATGAGTTTACCCGGTAAAATGCATAGCTCTTGGGATATAACCTATGAATATCGGCCAGTTTTTAACATCTCAGTACAAATTGAACATCATAGCTGAACAAAATAGTTCAAGTCAATTTTGAGGGAGGTAGCAGATGCATGAAATATAAAACCGATTCTGATGGTCCTGAATAAGAACTGAACTCTTTGAACGTAAAAGTAACGGCAACGAAATTCTTGTTCTTCCATCCTTGCGGATGGTTCCTGAGGTCGCCTACCACACTAACGTTGTTGGCGCCAATTCTGGAATTGTCAAGCTGAATCCCAAGGACATAAATCCAGGAGCCTTTTGCTATATCACAAAATGCATAGGTTAGGCATTTTTTCATGTGCATCAAAAAAATTGCACAGAGTAATTCAGTAAGTGAAACCAATGAACTTATGATCCATCAACCCGCGTCTTCATCGAATACGCCTCACCGGTTACCAATGAACGAGCCATTAGTTTTAGTGAAATAATGCTAATAGGTTCCTTTGTAGATCAAAGTTTTCCTGAATTTTATGGCTTTTATGACATAACTGCGCAACGGACGGAAGAGGAAGCACCACACCGACGACCTCAATAAAATGAAACAAGTTTACCGAACGGTAGAGGCGGGTCAGGTCAGCAGAAGTTTTGAAAAATGTCACCAAAGAATACAACGATTTCTGGCAATCAATGAGGGGGCAACATCGTGAAGTCACGATTTGGAATTCACACTTTGAAATGGAGATGGCGCCTCCCACTTTTTGCCGTTGAAGGCAGCACCAAAGTGAGTGTTGGGGAAGTATCGGCCGGTATTGCAGGCACTTATCCAATGGTTATAGGGTTGGGACGCAACCTTGGGTCATTTCGAGTCTGGTGACCCGCATACGAGGCCTAGATGGGGCTAACATCAGTTTTAAACGTGACAAAGGAAGAATATTGAGTGCTTAAGGTGATTTCTCGATTTTTTTCAGATAGCTCCAGGGAGGAAGCCATCATATCTGTGGGTTACACTGAGACCAAGTTGCAAACCCTCATATTCCGGAAAATGAGTGAACTTTCCCTCAAAATGGACCTTGTCATGAAGGCGGTGGCAAATTTATGTAAAAAAAAACTCATCTGTGTCTTCTGGGATTATTGAACCACCGAATGATATTTTCCATTTCCCTCTGACCTGCTGGTCAGAGGTAGAAAATATCGAAAAACTCATCAAGGAAGACAAAAATGCGACTGAAATGGTAAGATAAGTATTGAACAACGTGTGTTATCGTTTACTAATGGTTGAAAATTGAGATTACACAATTTGCATTACTCTCCCCCCCCTTTCCCGAAAATGAAAGGAAATAAGAGATTCAATCTATTTCCAGTAGGCCGCGGTAACATGTCCCGGGTCAGTTTTGACAACGATTTTTACTCTTCCTAACCGCCCTCCCGAAAGAATCTCTCGAACATAAATTAAGGTCCATGACCACTCGCCAAGAAAGTATTGTGATGCCCACGATCTATGCGCCCACTACATTATTTTTATTACCTATACATTGATCTCTAATTGACTGTTATTTGCAGGCCAAAATAATTAAATCTATCGGAGGCGAAACAGTGATAACCATGCTGTCAGGTCCCTTGAACGAGTATTCGCCAATTGTCTGGCGAAGCAGTGCTCTTGGACGGGGCAAAAAAATAATAAGGAGGTGAAGCATTTGAAGCTCATCCCAATTATGGAAGGTGAATATGTGTTTATCACTTCAGTTCCACCAAGCTTTACATGAGATTGGGCACAAAAAAATAATAAGGAGGTGAAGCATTTGAAGCTCATCCCAATTATGGAAGGTGAATATGTGTTTATCACTTCAGTTCCACCAAGCTTTACATGAGATTGGGCACAAAAAAATAATAAGGAGGTGAAGCATTTGAAGCTCATCCTAATTATGAAGGGTGAATATGTGTTAATCACTTCAGTTCTACCAAGCTTTACATGAGATTGGGCACAAAAAAATAATAAGGAGATGAAGCATTTGAAGCTCATCCCAATTATGGAAGGTGAATATGTGTTTATCACTTCAGTTCCACCAAGCTTTACATGAGGTTGGGCACAAAAAAATAATAAGGAGGTGAAGCATTTGAAGCTCATCCCAATTATGGAAGGTGAATATGTGTTCATCACTTCAGTTCCACCAAGCTTTACATGAGATTGGGCACAAAAAAATAATAAGGAGGTGAAGCATTTGAAGCTCATCCTAATTATGAAGGGTGAATATGTGTTAATCATTTCAGTTCTACCAAGCTTTACATGAGATTGGGCACAAAAAAATAATAAGGAGGTGAAGCATTTGAAGCTCATCCCAATTATGGAAGGTGAATATGTGTTTATCACTTCAGTTCCACCAAGCTTTACATGAGATTGGGCACAAAAAAATAATAAGGAGGTGAAGCATTTGAAGCTCATCCTAATTATGAAGGGTGAATATGTGTTAATCACTTCAGTTCTACCAAGCTTTACATGAGATTGGGCACAAAAAAATAATAAGGAGGTGAAGCATTTGAAGCTCATCCCAATTATGGAAGGTGAATATGTGTTTATCACTTCAGTTCCACCAAGCTTTACATGAGATTGGGCACAAAAAAATAATAAGGAGGTGAAGCATTTGAAGCTCATCCTAATTATGAAGGGTGAATATGTGTTAATCACTTCAGTTCTACCAAGCTTCACATGAGATTGGGCACAAAAAAATAATAAGGAGGTGAAGCATTTGAAGCTCATCCTAATTATGAAGGGTGAATATGTGTTAATCACTTCAGTTCTACCAAGCTTTACATGAGATTGGGCACAAAAAAATAATAAGGAGGTGAAGCATTTGAAGCTCATCCCAATTATGGAAGGTGAATATGTGTTTATCGCTTCAGTTCCACCAAGCTTTACATGAGATTGGGCACAAAAAAATAATAAGGAGGTTTATTGCTCCACAAAGACGTTCGAAAATTTTGAGAAGAAACAATAGACTGAGAGACTAACATGGCATCTGGAAGAGCAGTGGAAATCACAGAGGCAGACCTTGTCGAGGCTAGACAGTTCATTGCCGATGATTTTACCACTGAAATCAATTCCATTAACGTAACTCAGCTGGCTTATGAAGGTTTGGAGCCGATAGCTTTCCTAGCATCGTTGAAGGTTAAGGCTAATAACCTTAAAGTTCCTGCCAAGAACCACGCCTCCAATCTGATTTGGTTGGCCACATTGGGTACCATGAGAGGGACCAACTTAGAAAAAATCGCCGCAAAGAGCTTGCCTGAAGCAAAAAGAAGAATTAATGAGTTGAAAGGTGTCTATGCACTCGTTTCCAAGCCAACAGAACCACAGAGTGCCTCATTAGGTAGGATAGCAGCCTGTTTTGTTCGACAGATTTCTAAAGCTATTCACTCAGGGAAGGCAATTGACACTGCTGTAAAGTCTGATGAAATGTGTGGTGTCCCAAAATGTTTTCTTCTTTCTTCTGTAGGTTCCCTTATACCACCCTCTGATAGTTTCCTGTTTGGTAATGACCAAATTATTATGTACGGGGCATTCCTTAGACATCAAGGAATATTTAATGGAATCATCAACCCATCATCAACCTCAGCCGTCACAGACGAAATTGTAGGCTATGCTCAAATACAGTTTACTTCAAGCCTTTACAGTACTGCAGTCAGAAATGATCACTGGGTTGATGTGGATATTTTGACTATGGATCCTGATGGTTTTTTAGTATTCAAGTCTAAGGAAGTGAGGGCATGTTTCTATGAAGCTGCAAGTGACGGTGACCCTTCGACTGTTGAGTTTGCAACCAAAGAGGAAGAGGCCTATTATACTAGGTGATCTAGCAGTTAGGATAAGAGATGTCATACGAAATCGATTTGAGGCATCACCAAAATTGTTCTTTGAATGGTGTAAATTTGTTATTGTTGAGTTATTATGGAAGGTGAATATGTGTTCATCACTTCAGTTCCACCAAGCTTTACATGAGATTGGGCACAAAAAAATAATAAGGAGGTGAAGCATTTGAAGCTCATCCTAATTATGAAGGGTGAATATGTGTTAATCACTTCAGTTCTACCAAGCTTTACATGAGATTGGGCACAAAAAAATAATAAGGAGGTGAAGCATTTGAAGCTCATCCCAATTATGGAAGGTGAATATGTGTTTATCACTTCAGTTCCACCAAGCCTTACATGAGATTGGGCACAAAAAAATAATAAGGAGGTGAAGCATTTGAAGCTCATCCTAATTATGAAGGGTGAATATGTGTTAATCACTTCAGTTCTACCAAGCTTTACATGAGATTGGGCACAAAAAAATAATAAGGAGGTGAAGCATTTGAAGCTCATCCCAATTATGGAAGGTGAATATGTGTTTATCACTTCAGTTCCACCAAGCTTTACATGAGATTGGGCACAAAAAAATAATAAGGAGGTGAAGCATTTGAAGCTCATCCTAATTATGAAGGGTGAATATGTGTTAATCACTTCAGTTCTACCAAGCTTTACATGAGATTGGGCACAAAAAAATAATAAGGAGGTGAAGCATTTGAAGCTTATCCCAATTATGAAGGGTGAATATGTGTTGATCACTTCAGTTCCACCAAGCTTTACTTGAGATTGTGCAGAGAGGTTTCAGTCATAGTGTATAGAGTTAACTTGAAATGTTTGAAAACTCTAATGAAATACCGAAGCCAGGCCGGAGTGCCAAGTGAGAACCTCTACCTCTTTGGATTACCAACTGGACACAACTTAAATTTTCGGCATGCAGATGCATGTAAGTTAATGAGAGAAACACGTGAGAAATGTGGCTCAAAAAATCCAAAGTTGTTGAGGGGGACCCTACTGCGCAAGCATATCGCTACCCAAGCAGCTGCCAATCAGCTAAGCAGTGGCGAAATTTCTGACCTGGCCAATCACTTAGGCCACGAGGAGAAAATCCACAAGGAACACTATCGGTTAGTGGGGTTCCCAGTTGGAGTTTGAAAAACCCGGCGATGCCACAACCGAAAATCACCTTGGAAGATTTTGAAAAGAAGCAGACGAGGCAACAAGAGGCAAATATTCTGCACAGGATCCAGATTTCAGAAAGAGATGTTTCGAGAGATGATACTGATTAAAAACATCCTTCTACAGCAATCAGAGACCTTCAGTATATCGATAGCGGCTCAATAAAAACAACAAATACAACTGTCAGAGGAAATTTCAGAACATCTAGAAGAACTGGTGAAGCTGTGGCCGATGACTCCTGAATCATTGGAGAGATTTCAAGAGGAAATTAGAGATCAAAAGCAAATCCGAGACCAACTGGTAATAAAAGTAAAACGAATCGTGATGAATTCAATTTAATAAGGCTTCTTTAAAGATGAAAGAACGCAACATGATGAGTGGAAGTGATGCTGCGAAGCTCACAAAACGAATTTTATATCGCATCATGAATAATGAGACTGGACAGCTATTTAGCTGGGAGGAGGCAAAAGGAAAAAAGGCGTTCAAGAATTTGACGTTGGCAAATATAATCAGAGGTAAGTACCTGCTTGCCGAACTAACCTTAGTGAATTTGGTGAATTTCATCATCTTACGTTGGAAACCAAGTCTCACGCAATATTCTGAAATTCGAGAACTTTTAAAAACAGCTCACTGTGCCTTTTGTTATATATTTTGACTTTGAGTCTACATCAAAGCCTATCAATAGCGCTAGTAATCCAGATACCAATATTTCGTACAATATGGCAACTGATTTACATTTACCATACAGTTTCGGCGATAATATCAAGTGCTCGTTTGACGCGAGTTTTAGCAAGTACAGAAGCTACAGGAGCTACAGGGGCATCAAAAGTTTTTGTAGAGTGGTTGGAAAAAGACGTGGTATAAATGACATGAATACTTGGAAATAACAATTCCCATGAAACCATTATCTGATGACGAGGAGCTGGCCTTCAGCCGCGCACCAGACTGTCACGTTTGCGGAAAACCATTCAAAGCCGATGATAAAAAGGTGCGGGATAATGATAATTGCACTGGGGATTACCGTGGTCCCGCGCATAATAGCTGCAATTTGAACTTCAAGTTACAAAAATTTATTCCATGGATTTGTCACACTCTATTCAAGTATGATACGCATCTTTATCCGAGAATTAGCCAGTCAAGACAGTAACATCAGGGCTATCGCTCAAACAAAGGAGACCTATATTTCATACACCAAGTACATTCACCTGGAGCGGGTGAATAAAAGAATAGTATCAGTGTAAATGACATTGTTGACTCACTGCGCTCCCTCTCGGCCTCTCCTAAAAAGTTGGAGAAAAATTTGGCAGACGGCAACTGTTTTGAATCAAGAAAACATTTTCCTGACAATGAATCTTCCAAGCTCATCAGACATAAAGGTGTTTTCCCATATTCATCCATAGACTCTATTGAAAAATCAGATTCAAAGGTGCTACCGACAAAAGAGCAGTTTTTCAATGATTTTAACAATGAGGAAATTACAAATGTTGAATATGAGCGAACTCTTACAGTGTGGAAGATTTTTGGCTGTCAGAGCCCAAGACAATATTCAGACATATATCTGAAAAGCAATGTTTTGATCTTAACCGATGCGTTTGAGAATTTTAGAAAGATTGCGAGGGACATTCATAAACTCGATCCGGCACACTTCCTAACTCTAACAGCATTTTCATGGAATGCAGTGATTAAGCTCACAGGTATGGAATTGAAACTCTCAACAACAGACATTGAGAAGCTACATTTCATTTGGAAGGGGATCCGAGGTGGAATATGCCAATGTAATGTCAGGAAATCTCGTGCAAACAACAAGTATGACCCTTCCAAATTCGAAATATGATCAGCCCAAACTAATAACAAATGTCCACCCCAAGGTGAGCTAAATCATTTATTACATGAATTGAAGACAGGCCCTGAAGAATGGTTCAAAATTGAAGAAAATTAACTGTATTCTACAGTTAGAACAACGACTCTGGTTGCGTCCATTCATTGAGCTCAACACCCGTCACAGAAATTTGTCGAAAGATGAATCCGAGAGGGCTCTATACAAAGTCGTAATCAATGCCAATTTCGGCAAAATAATGGAGTCATTGGAGAGCCGTGTTGATTTAAAACTGATTACACAAGAAGAAAAATGAAGTAGTGATAGGGGAATTTCTAAGAGAGTATGCTGGTGCCGGCACAGATGCTATTCTCCTCAACATGAAAAGAGAACATCCTCATTTATGCACTTCAGTGTATCAGTTGTTTTTATAATTCAAATTAGATGTTGATGAAGGCTTGCACAATGCAGAGAACTTCCTGTTATATTGCTCCGAGAACATGTCGCATGGAAAGTGCGAGAGCCAAGCAGCGACCAAACGGCAAGCATCTCCTACTACCGGCCTAGAATTTGGAATAGAATGTTTGAATTGCAAGCACACTGGCCACGTGGCAGCCTCATGTACAGAGCCGAAACAGGAATTTCCAATTCGCCTACAGTGTCGTCCGTCGAATGTGTCAGCCTAGTCGACGAGGAACCCGCTGCCCTGGCTGCGGCTGTCTTCAAATGTCTTCAATTTTGGTTTGAAATTGTATGGATATTCGTGGATATCCTTGCTATTAGCAAGGCTTTTCCTATTTTTCCTTTTTTAAAAGGACTATATAGATTGCGCATGTACGCTGTATAGTATTTGGGATGGACGCTTGTTTAGGTAGCACTGATTTGACAGAAAGGCCACACCAGTTATTCAATTTCTGCTGGCTTTGCTGGAACAGCAATCATGGATTTTCTTCAGTGTCCTATTTATTTTCAAATTTGGTTGTATAATCCAGTCTGTTCCAAGAAGGTTCTGTTTCACCACTCGTCCATTATCGGGAGACAGAGCTTCAGTTAGGTTGTTTGGAATGCTTTGTAAGGTTCTTTCGTTTTGGAATTCCTTGAACCAGATCATGACGTGTTCGATGGTGAGGGAGGTGCCGCATTTGTCACAGACCGGAGGTAGGGTCGGGGTCCTTTCGATAAAAATGGGAATGTGTGAGGTATTTGTGATCAATTCTCAGGCGTGTCAGGACAATTTCGCTCCTACGATCCAAGATAGACGGCCGTGGGTCGACAGGAGGTTGAACTATTTTTAGTTTGTTATCTTGTCTTTGGGATCGTAGTTGTTGCCATCTAGACCAAGCCTTTTTTTTCGCCAGAGACCTGAGATCTTTGCATTCATAAAAGGTTTGGATGTGGTTCGGACTACTATCAAAACAATACCTCCCCCAGAAATTAAATCCAAACCAAATTTTATGAAGTAGTAGAGCGGTATGATTGAAGAATGAATAAGTAACTTGATTAAATCCTGATAACATTGTTGAATTCTAGATGAAACACGTCAGACTGTACAAAAAGATGTTATACGTGGACCCTTATCCTGTTCGAAGCCACTTGACAATAAGGTTCAATAAGAAGTGAAATCATGGTCGAAGTGGAATGGTGTCATTTTGTAATATGGACGTACAAAGGGTTCTCTTGTGAGGTGGTTGAATTTCATGTTGACTTCTGGAATAAAATCTTCCCAAAATTATTCTATTTTCACATAACATTTTGTGCTGAGATTTTTTTTGAAATGCACAGGGGCACGGAACTTGGAACTCAATTGTTGCTCTTGAAAATGATACTTTTGAAGGCCTAAACAAATTAAATCAGCTGTATCTGAATGAAAATAAAATTTCTGTTATTGAAAGAAATGCTTTGAAAACGAAAACGAGAAGCCTCTTCATTCGCGAGTCCAATGACAGTAACTAAAAAGAAAGATGGGACGGTCAGGATTTGTCTGGATGCCAGAGCCATCAACGAAAAGATGGTGGCAGACACAGAAACGCCACCTGCACCGGAAAAGCTACTGCGGTATTTTGGAGATGTGAGAGTCATGTCCACTATTGACCTGAGATCGTCATACTGGCAAATCCCACTGCACCCTGCCAGCCACAAGTACACGGCTTTTCTCTACAACGGGCGGTCGTACACATACACGCGGTTGCCGTTCGGATTGAAGACTTCGACTGGGCGCTTCAGCCGAGCAATGGTCATTGTACTAAATCCGGAAGTACGCGAATTTGCCGTAAATTACATGGACGACCTGCTGGTGGCCTCGGCTACCTGGGAAGAACACCTTGGACACCTCGCGAAGGTGTTGAAAAAGCTGAAGATTGCACGAATGACGGTGAACTTGGAAAAGTCCTCCTTTCTGCAGACTGAGGTGAAGTTTCTTGGCCACATCCTGACCAAAGAGGGCATCAAGGCTGATCCGGAGAAGGTCATGGCTATGCGGAAATTCCCCACACCACATAAGCCAAAGCATGTTCGAGCTTTTGTAATTATTACCGGAAATTCGCGCAACGCTACATCGAGGCCACCAGGCATTCAACGCACCTGCTGAGTAAGAATACCACGTGGACGTGGGGCCCACAGGAGCAAACTGTATTTGATACTGTCAAAGATTTGTTTCTCGAGACAATCCTGCTCAAGCATCCTGAGGGAAGTCGCACATTCTACGTTCAGACCGACAGCTCCGGCTACGGGCTCGGAGCAGAGCTTTACCAATTGCAAGAAGATGGCGAGAGGGGAGTCATTGCGTTTGCTAGCCGATCCCTGCGAGGGGCTGAGTTGAATTACACCACGACTGAAAAGGAATTGCTGGGGATGATGTTCGCACTGGACAAATTTCGGATGTATGTCCAGAGAGCACGGATTGTCGTACGTCAAGCGTTAACATTCCTGGGAGGATGTCGACTTTTGAACGAAAGACTCACCAGGTGGACTCTCTTCTTGAGCCAGTTCAATTACACAATCGGGCACATCAAGGGCAGGGAGAACGTAATGCCGGACACGCTGTCCAGATTCCCCATGGATGGAGACGGAACAAAGGAATACCCACGTGAGCAGCCCATCATTGCTCTCTTCGAAGCTGAAGAATCAAATGAAATTCTGGCCATGCTCCAAGATCTCCGCACACAACAGCAAAAAAAAAAACGCAAAGTTGAAAAATTGAAAGCATCACAATCCAGTGTTAAGAGACGTCTGTTCTCAGAACAAGAATCTGAACCGGCTTTGACCCCAGCTTCGACTTCAGCTTCAACCTCAGCTTCAACTTTGGATGCAGCTTCCACACCTCAAGTGGCATCACCCTCTGGAAAACTCGCTTTATCATCACTCTACACAGAGATGCCCACAGAACTAACCGTGTGAATTAGGAGAAGTAAAGAAAGATGAAAAAAAATCGATGTTCAGGACGTCCAAGCCATAAAAGTATCAACATATAAACGTGAGCATATTTACTATTTATTTGTTTTAAAGTAGCATCCGTTGAATGTTATTCGGTATATTGTTAAAATAATTTGGTACATTTGACTGCTTTTTTTTTAATAGAAAAAAGAAAGATACAAGCCAATAAAGAAAAGGCTAGAAGAGCAAACATCAGGCGGACATCATCAGGAGAGGAAGAGAGTGACGATGGTGATCAAATTAGCGTAATTTGTATGACCCCGAAAACTACATCTTTATCTAAACTGGACTATATTTCTAGAAACGTGAGGATCCTAGAATGTGCCATTTGAAAAATACATGGGAATTCTTGAGAAAAAGGAGTCGGAGGTTGCAGCTCTGAAGAATAAGCTGATTGAAGTTGAAGGAGAAAACACAACCTTGATCCTGCTGAGCATAAATTCACACAGAAAAGCAATCAAATCGCCTACTGTTGTTCGTCCTAGCTCTGCAACATCAGAAACTCCCATAGAAAAGGCTAAGAGAGACTTTGTAGTATTAAAGAATGTTTCATTTATTATGTTATTGCTAGAATTTGTACATATTAATTTATGTTTTTCTTTTTTTATACTTAAACCTGATTCTATGTTATAAAAATGTATTTTTTTAAGAACACTAAACATTGAATTGAATTGAATTGAATACCCTTTGTTTTGTATCCTAGAAGCCTCATCCATTTCAAGTTGAGAAAAAAATGTTTTTTTGCTGAAAAACTTGAAAATTTACATAATTTTTCTTCCAGTGTCATGGCAAAAGTGTTTGTAGCCAATAGCCAAGCTCTCGTGTCTATTGCCTGGCAACACGTTTTCGTAATTCTGTCAAATTATTTTTTATTTATTCTCACTTTCTTGTGGTATTACAACCGAAAACAGCATGGAGCATCAGCTTGTCAAACATACAGCCAATTGGAGGGGTATGAAGTGGAGGAAACTTGATTGTGGATTAACCCTTTCTACCCTGGTGCTGGTGCTTCTCCGGATAGTTTGGTGAGTGACCCCAATGAATACCCTTCTTCGCTTTTGTTGTAGAATCGAAAATATTGAATTGGAACTGAAGGAAAACCTAAGTATTGTCACCAAATACAAACACAAATGGCAATAACAAATCTAGAATATCAGTTGAGCGGATTCCGTTTAGTGCTGAAATTTTTCAAGAAATTCATCGCAATGCTCCCTCTTTCTGTGAAAATGTGTTAGTTCCAAATTATTTTGAACACAGAGTATCACGGAAGTTGTTGCTTTTCGTCTTGGACAACTAGGCTCTATAGTTTTAGATAGAGACTAAGATTGCTTCCCGTATTATTGCGAATGCTGCCATAGTTAGAAACTATTGTGATATGTAGGTAGAATTTTGCACTAAGTATTAGATCACTTATCATTATGGAGCCCCGGTCTACTCTCATATGCCAGAACAGGTGCGCCCTGATGGTAGGGCTGATACTGTCTATGGTCCCACATCTCGACCTTCATATGATCCAACAATCGGTGTTCCGGTGGTTTCAAGAACATATAAACCTGATCTCAAGTGGACCAGCAACACTGAGTCATTGTCAACTGGTCGTCCATCATACACCCCCAGGTCTGCAGCTTCACCAGTTGAACCGACCACATCAAAAAATGACACCACAATTCCATATCGGTCATCGAAATGGGATTCTTTAGTGGCGGACCAACCATATAAGTCGTATTCTGTCCCAGAATTGAGCAATAATCTCGAACCCCATGCAAAGCCATGACAAACCGCATTGTGAAGATCTGTGCCCATCTTGCAAATAGAAGAAGAGTGGAATGCCTAGCCATCTTGAGGGTACAATGAGGTCCATACTGTATGAAGTCTACACTGGATCAGCATCTTGAAACATGTGAGGACTTACCCACTGCACTCGAATACGATTGGTGTTATGTCCAGGCTCAATTAGACAGAAACCCGTAGAGATGAAATTTTTAAAACTTCTCTTTCCGAAAATTATTTTTCCAGGGGAATTTTTCCAGTATTACAGGGGGAAGACAGTGATCGAGACAGTAACGATCGTAACATTATTGACGAAATTTCTGCGGTTTCCATATTATCACCTAATGAAATCTTTCAAACACCAAGTGAAGCATCTGCTACACCAAGCAAACAATCAAGTACTCGACAACCAGCAGGAAAAAAAACAGGAAAAAATGATCGAAAGCGCTTGCAAAGCTCTGCTCGTAGCCACTGATGAAGAAGAATTTGGTGCTGTTGGAAAAAGCGTTGCATGTAGTCGTCGCGGTACGGGCCTAAAATCGTCCAAGTTCTGCACTTCGAACGATTTCGATTATTTTCGGCACATATGATCATTGGACCTATTTAAGCGTTTTGACCCGCAGCACCACCAAATTTGCCCCTCAGGAACAGAGGGGTGGGGGTATCTTCAGAATTTTAGGCTCCAGGTCTGGTATGATCCAATGAAGACCCACAAAGGCAAGTGAGTAGTCATTTTCGAATGATCTTCATTCGCCGATATCGATTCTCACGTGAAAAATGAGTAGCGCAATCATTTGACCAAGATAATTGGTAATAATAAGAGATAAAGATGAAATCAAGTGGCCATCTACTGAACTCTGTAGGAACTTGTTTTCTTGTGATAAATACATGAAACTTGGTAGGGCTGTTCATTATTACTTACTTCCCAAATATGGAGGGAGCACCACGCGTTCCGACGCATGACGTCGCGACGCAATATCAAAAAACATAGTGGTCGTCATTTCCGAAATAGTCGATAGGTATATTATAATTTATTTGATTTCTTTCATCAAATCATATGCTTTCGAGATTCAATAACATATTTCTGTCGACTTGGGGAAACGGTGGGCTACCAGTGGTAAGTCAGGTGTCTGCTAGAGGGATCTGTGAGGTTTCTTTAACTCCAAATTTCCACGGTCAACATCTTCGGATAAAACTATTTTCAAGTTTGTCCATACGAATAATTATGTCATCTGGTCAACATTCTCCATGTTTCGTCCTTCTAAGGACTCCTCAGTATGGTTTATACAGATTTCGCAACCGCGCGAGATCATTCAGACTACCTAGTAAAGTAACCGATTTTGGAATACCGTTTTGTCTGAAATAGGTAAAGAAGGAGTAAATGCAATTTCTGTGATTCTAGTGTTAGGGTATGAATAAAGTCAGTCGAATATGAATGGAGTAAATACGTCTGAAAAAAGCACCAATATAAAAATCTTGAATTCCACTTAGCCCAAAAGATGGTTCGGTAATGTGGAATACCCCTATATCCGAATGTGGACAACTGCATTCTCTGCGAAAAAGAAAAGGGTGTTCCACATTTGGTCAGGCATTCCACAATAATAATAAAATAAATGAAGCCCTCTAGTCGAGTGGGATGCGTGAGCGCTCGGCAAGTGGAACTCCCAGGTTAGATTCCCGGCACAGTGCTTTGTGCTATAGAAACAAAGTTTCTTAGCTTGTGAGATTTGGGAATCAAATTCAGCAAACTCCTATGACATAAGAAATGCCGATAAGGATAAAAACAAACAAATAAACAAACAATAATGGTTCAATCATTTGATACGGTCTCATACAAAGCGATTTCTTTCTTTCAGTACGGTGACATCGATATTAACAGGCGATTAATCGTTACAATAATTTAAAGTTCAGTTTGTAAGAGTTGTGTAACCGAGTATGTACCTAATATGGTACAACATTAAAGATCACTTTTTTCCAGTAATCAAAAGTACCTTTCTGAGATCCTTTCATTTGATCGCTAGATCTGTATAAACATACTGAGGAGTCCCTAGAAGGACGAAACACGAGAAATGGTAACCAGATAACATATTTGTATGGACAGACTTCAAAATAGTTAGTTTTATCCTCGGTTTTATCCGAAGATGTTGACCGCGGAAATTTGGGGGTGAAGAAACCTCACAGTTCCCCTTACAGGCACCTGGTTTACCACTGGTAGCCCACTGTTTCCCCAAATCGACAGAAATATGTTATTGAATCTTGAAAGCATATGACTTGATGGAAGAAATCAAAAAATTATAATATTCCTATCGACTGTTCTGGAAATGGCGACCACTGTTTTTTGATATTGCGTCGCGACGTCATCCGTCGGAACGCGTGGTGCTCCCTCCATATTTGGAAAGTAAGTAATAATGAACAGTCACACCAAGTTTCATGTATTTATCACAAAAAAACAAGTTCCTACAGAGCTCAATAGATGACCACTTGATTTCACCTTTATCTCTTATTATTACCAATCATCTTTGTCAAATGATTGCGCAGCTCATTTTTCACGTCAGAATCGACATCAGCGGATGAAAATCATTCGAAAATGACTACTCACTTGCCTTTGTGGGTCTTCATTGGACCATACTAGACCTGGAGCTTCAAATTCTGAAGATACCCCCACCCCTTCGTTCCTGAGGGGCAAACTTGGTGGTGCTGCGGGTCAAAACGCTTGAATAGGTCCAATGATCATCTGTGCCGAAAATAATCGAAATCGTTAGAAGTGCAGAATAATTTGGTGTACCGCTAGGACTAATGCAAATTACGCCGAATGGATAAAAACCAAATTCATATGGGACAATTTATCACGTTCCAGGAGCCAACCCTTAACACAGAACCTTTTCTTCTCTCTGAACATTTCTCCTTCAATAGCAGTAGCACTAGAAGTGCAGCTAGTTTTCTCTTTCTTTGTCTGTCACTGAACCTTTTCACCATATTTCTCACTTCGTTGCCGACTAAAAACTGTGCGTGGATGTTGAAATCTGAGGTTGCCGGCAGTCCCAGGACTGTTACAGTAGCCACTCACCTACAGGCCGCTTTTCGCCACCCACCTACAGATCGCCGGCAGGCTCAAGCCTGCAGACTTTGAAAACTGTGTGTGTATGGCGATCTGGCGTAAGTTTTAACTGCAGGCGACATCTTTAGCGAGGTTGAAAGATTTCACTACAGTCCAGCAGTTCGAGAGTCAACTTAGCGGTACTAGTATTCGTAAACATTATGGCAGACAAGGAAACTGAATTTACGGAAAAGCTGATACAAATTCACCGGGCACATCCAGCACTGTGGAAGGTGAAGAGCAAGGTCTATTCTGACCGAAATCTCCGCCAAAAAGGATACGAAGCGCTGCGCTGTCTCATTATCAGACGATCCTACCAAATGCAACTGTAGACACAGTGAAAAAAAAATTGAAGATGTTCTTTCCGAAAAGAATTTGAAAAAAATTAAAACATCCAAGAAGTCAGGTGCAGCCACAGATGACCTTTATAAGCCAGCACTTTGGTATTACAATTTGCTCACTTCTACAACAGACCAGAAAGAAATCAGAGACACGGAGTCAAGCTCGACTATACCCGATGAAGAAGAAGGTTCGGATCAATCAGATCAATCTGAAAATGAGGTATGTATACCAACGTAGTACTCAAGTACCTACCTAATACCTATATCACAAAGTCACACAGTGCAGGCAAATCAGATTTACTAATACATAAATCGATGTTCTTTTTCAACATTTTTATTGTACATAAGAAAGGTAATAATGAATGATGTTTGTCTGTTGAAGTTTACAACTAACAATAACTAATACTTATGATACATAATAACATATCCATGTTATAGTTTCAAAATTAAGTACAGTGATACTTCTTTATTATTAGAATTGATGTGATATACAGCTGTAAAATATGAATACAATGATGTTTCTACTTTCTATGGCTATTATTTTATTATACAGGGTGGTGATCATGATTGACCGTACATGGACCAAACCAAAGGCGGATTGGCGAGTAACATTACCGATGGTGGCGCTGCTGATGCGCTTCGCATGTAAACAAACATGTCGGATAGGGCACGGATTGTTGCCCGCGCGTTCGAAAATCTTATCAGTAGTAAACGGTTTTTAATGTCCTCCAGACGTGAAACGTAGTGATTCAGTACCTATTGCGGTGGAACTCGAAAATTGCAGAAGCGAATTGAGTGTTATGAAGGTTTTCAATCACTGGATGGCCTCAAGCCTCAACGGATTCTCGATCTATCGTGATGGGATACTGATGGGAGAGGAAATTCTGAAGTCACAATTTCTTGTGTTGTGTGGTCGAAAGCGAACCGAATCAAGCTTCAGTTCAAACATAGACATATTTGGATTGTGTTTACAAACAAGCGCATTGTATGAATCTCCTCACGAGGCAACTGAGATTGTAATTAAAAGAAATAGTAGTAGCAGTTCCTGCGAGAGTTCCTGTGAAATTGGAACGTTTAAATGCACTTGCAAAGCAGGCCAGTCCGGGACATGCAAACATATCGCAGCTGTGCTTCTTCGATGCAGCCATTTAAAGTTCCTATTTTCAGCGACACTTCCCAGGCTTTTCTCGTAGTCATATTTTCCACAGTGCCAAGTTTGTTTGTCATCTTGACTACCCAACTTGCGTCTTTCGCTTTCGACGGGAAACGGTGAAAATGTAACTCTTCCTTTTTCCGGTTTCCACAGCGCGACTCGCACTCGGAAACGCAACAAATTCTCCGCCACTTTTTGTCACTATGACAAAATCACAAATCTTACCACCTCCCATTCTGATGCCACTTTTGCTTGCCAGTCGTCGTACACGTGCCACTCTTATTTAAAAATGCAATGCTTTTGCAACCGACGACACCTAGTTTATTTAAGATAATGAAACGTGCGTGGCTCACGTACTTTGTTGGAAAAAATCAACGCCGCGTTAAGTCAGATGGAATCAATTAAAGTCACCAAACACTGCAACGCTCATAAGAGCTCACACAAATCTGCGGTTGATCCGTGCACAAACGTCGTTTACACGTTGGCCGTCAGATGGCGTATTCGATCTTGAAACTCGCCAATAGCGGCCTTCTAGACGAGTTAAGATCTATAAGAGTTTTTTTTTCTCCTTTGGTTACCAAGATGTAGGTGACTTCGTGTGTTTGTTATGGAATAAGTTTGATCAGATTTTTAATTTTATCTCAGAAATTTTAATTTTAGTTCAGATCCTGTATACAGGGTGAAGAAGAAGAAGAACAATTTGAAAAAATTGCATCTTTTGAACGGACAAAGGTAGAGTATTGCAGGGCATGTCATATGATGCGGAATTTGATGGTTGCTGAGGTACACCAAACCATTTTGATACATCATTAACCGTTTTCGATACATTTAAAAAAAACTGAGATCTGTCAAAAAAAAAACATTATCTTCATTATATCGCTTATTTTTGAAGATATCGGAATGGAATTTGGTATTTGCTTGATAAAACACGTCATAAATTAATAACAGCTGCAGCTATTTTCTAGGCCTACTATTTTCCTAAATAAGACAGTCAACTATTTTTAGGGGGAAGCCGCCATCTTGTTTTGTGAATATCAAGCTGATGACCGAAAAATGACTGATAGTCATTAGGCTAGTATCATGCTATTACTCTATATTGTGAAAGATCACCTTGGATGGACCATCATACCATTTTTGCTGAAAGAAACATGACGCACTGATTTTATCGGGTTCCTCAGAACTAGAGGACCTACTCCCAGCCATCGAGCCATTGCAAGTAATTGAACACCGCAATTATGACCCCTGTTCATTTCTCAGGTTGCTCACCAAGATTCATAGCCATAAGTGCAGCGGTTCGGTTTTAGCAGCTGTTTGAATTGAGAAGTGTTGACTTTTCGTGAAAAAAACAGAAAATTACTAGGTCTCTGGGTCAATTCTTAGGTCATTAGAAATAGATCCTCCACGGAATGTTGATAAATTTATGCTAAATTATTAGAAAAAAGTGCATTCTATAGCATAGGTTCAAAGAAACGGCTGAAAATTGTTCGAAACGGTTTCTTTTGTCTTGTTAAGCGTTAAATTATGGATCTTTTTGGCGATTTTCATGCCTCCAGCCTATTAAGATGATGGGATGAAATTCTTCAATTTCTTATCACCCTGTGATGTCATCTGCATAGATCGCCATCATGCCAACATTTCCCAAAGCTGAGGGAGGAATCTGAATAGAATATATTCCAAAATACATTGCGGCATCAAACTTTATAAGGTTCTCTCCATTATTAGTGTTGCCCTACCGCACAATTTGTTCGCTTCCTACCTACTGCAAAATAGTCTTTCATGTTCGTCCTACATCACATGAGTACATCCTGTGCCAGTTTTTCAAAACCTATACTGAAGAATGCACTTTTTTCTAATAATTCAGCATAAATTTATCGAAATTCCATGGAGGATCTTTTTCCAATGACCTAAGAAATGATCCAGAGACCTCGTGATTTTCTGTTTTTTTCATGAAAAATGGACACTATTTTATTTAAATAGCTGCTAAAACCGAACCGCTGAACTTATGGCTATGAATCTTGGTAGACAACCTGGAGAATGATCAAGGGTCATAACCGCGGTGTTCAATTACTTGCAATGGCTCGATGGCTAGCAGTAGATCCTCTGGTTCTGAAGAATCCGATAAAATCCGGGCATCATCTTTCTTTCAGCAAAAATGGTATGATGGTCCATCCAAGGTGATCTTTCACATGATAGAGTAACGGCATGATACTAGCCTAATGACTATCAGTCATTTTTCGGTCATCAGCTTGATATTCACAAAACAAGATGGCGGCTCCCTCAAAAAAAGTTGACTGTCTTATTAGGAAAATAGTAGGCCTAGAAAATAACTGCAGCTGTTATTCATTTATGACGTCTTTTATAAGGCAAATACCAAATTTCATTCCGATGGCTTCAAAAATAAGCGATATAATGAAGATAATGTTTTTTTTGACAGATCTCAGTTTTTTTAGAAGATCTCAAAAACGGTAATTGATGTTTCAAAATGGTTTGGTGTACCTCAACAACCATCAAATTGCGCATTATATGACATGCCCTGCAATACTCTACCTTTGTCCGTTCAAAGATGCAATTTTTTACATTGTTTTTCTTCTTCACCCTGTATACAGGATCTGAACTAAAATTTTGCTTGCGGCGATGGACAGAATTGTTCAGACAGGTTCTAAGAACATGTGTGCCAAAGGACATTGCATTACTCAAAAATGCAGTGAACAGGACTTTTTCCAAATGTGCCGACTCCACTAATAAGAACTATCTACTCCTCAGTTTGGATGGCACACCTAAAGTGTTGCGACAAAAATATTGGGAGTAAAACTTTGGACCATACTTTGATTTTTGACCAGACATAATGCACGGGTTGTTCGATTGATCATTCAAATTTATCCTATGGCTTGTCTCTGCTAGACAGAATAAGCGCTTGGTTGAAAGAAAAATTACAGAGCCGGACTTTTTTTTTGGACCCTTCTGCCTAACAGATCCAAGACAGAAAATGAATTTGTCTTACAATTCGGAAATTATGTCCGGTCAAAAATTAAAATTGGGTCGAGTCGAGTTCGTGTCGCCTGGCTGTCAAGACGGAGCCCGGATGCCATGAAATTCAAAGAAGGGCCGTGCCGTTTTGATGTCTACAGCGATAAAATGTCTCTGCCGAACCCCCGAGTCGCATCTCCACGCATGACACAATGTACATAGGTACTTATTAAGATAGTAAATTTATTGCAGAATATTCCAAACAGATGATCAGAAAACAGAACCTTTTACACGCTGCTCTCATGGAGCTCATATAGTTGCACCTGTGGAATTTTAGCACCTATTTAAAATGATCACATTGCAAATTCAAGAGATTTCGAATGTAGGAGGAATTACTCTTGCATTTCAATGGAGGTGATGTGGTCGTGATGCGACACGCCGACAAAGACTCAAAGAGAATACAGGGGACCTCTCGTAATAATGGAAGCCTATTCGATGGAGAACTCCATGGAAGCAGTACCTAGGACATGGATCACTGATAACATATGTGCTTGTGCTATATTCAATAAACGTCGTGGGGGTGAGTCGTGGGGGTGGTTCTGCTGACCAAATCTTCATGTGCCGCCATAGATTTGCTGAACGATAAAAGGGACGACGTTGGAATCTCACAACAAATCCTTACGTATTTGCAAGGCTGCATCATCAATCAGTGGGATGTTTTCGTGGCCCAGATTGTCTACGAGCAATGGTTAATAAGGCGGAGTTAAAAAAGCCTGAAGCCGTTACAAGTACCAGACTCGGAAAATACATCGCAACGGTGTGCCAGGTTTTTTGACCTAAAAGAACATGTAGTGGACTGGCTAGCTCGACTTTTACCGACTCCATGAATCTGCGGTGAAATTGACCAAGGAGGAAGTGAAAAACAGATTATTAAAATGTTGGAACAAAATATTATCCAACCTTCGATTTCCCCCTGGTCATCACCTGTAGGGGTAGTCCCTAAAAAAATGGACGCATCGGGAAAAATTAAATGACGCGTCGTGATAGACTATCGAAAACTTAACGAAGCAACAATCGGTAATAAATACCCCTTTCCAAACATTACCGATCTTCTTGACCAATTAGGACATTGCAATATTTTACGACACTTGATTTGGCAAGCGGATTCCACCGGATTGAAGTAGAACCAGAGGATGTTCAAAAAACCGCTTTCTCCGTAGAAAATGGGCACTTTGAATATCTAAGGATGCCTTTCGGTTCAAGAAATGCTCCGGCTACTTTTCAAAGAGTGATGGATAACATCATGACAGGGTTACAAGGGGAACAATGCCTTGTTTATATGGATGATATCGTTATTCACTCTTCTAATCTTCACGAACACTTGAACCGCCCAACAGAAATTTTTAACCGTCTCGAAAAATTAAATTTCGAAATCCAACCTGACAAATGCGAATTCCTAAGAAAGGAAGTAGCTTACTTAGGACACGTTATCACAGATAAAGGCGTAAAGCCCAACCCAGACAAAATCGCAGTGGTAGTAAAGTTTCCCCAGCCAACAAATCCGAAGGAAATCAAAATGTTCCTAGGATTAACAGGATACTATCGGAGATTTATGTCCGATTATTCAAAAATAATCAAACCTCTGATGAATCTATTGGAAAAAGACACCAATTCCAACTTTGATTCAAAATGCATGGAAGCATTCAATAAATGTTGTTGAAACGGACGAGCCGGACTTGATTGATACACATTATGTGTAATAACGCTCCGGATTGTGGATCTTTAGAATCTGCTTTATTACTATGGTCTACTTCAGAAAACATCGAACAGAGTAGTTCTATAAAACTATTGAAAATTTTACGAGTTTCAATAGAATATATAGAGTAATATATAGAGTAATATATAGAGTATAATAGAGTAATAGAACTTTATTACAAACTCCTAAAAATGTCGAAATAAAAGATGTAGATCCGGGTTCTTATTATCATTTTGGAATTTCAGAATCGATTAATGCACTAATTAATCAATTGATTTGAAACTTTCATCTGAAGCTGTTTTCGATGTTGCTGTTAACATGGATGGTTTACCATTAACCGAAAGCACGAATAGTTCAGAATTTTTAACACAAATAATATTTTTAAACACCGAGTGGAAGTTCAACCCACCAACGGCCGCATGGTGGGGCGGATGGTGGGAGCGCCTGATTGGACTTATGAAACAGCTGTTACGACGGGGCTTGGGCAGAGTTTCACTGTCCTACGAGGAGTTTTCGACCGATTTATGCGATGAGAGAGCTGTAATGAATTCACGTCCAATCACCTATTTGTCCAGCGATCCGTCCGAGCTACTCCCGCTGACACCAGCTATGTTTATACAAGATCTTCGAGAAACAGGGGTCCCTGAGTGCGACAGTGTGGATGCAACAGCATTGAGCAGGCGACTCCAATACCGCCAATCCATTGTTCTTACCCTCATGGAGCCCTACATGGACGTAGGACATTCTCTTTCTGTTGATAATTGGTACACTAGCCCGCATCTCTTTTCGTTTTTACATGAGCAAAAAACTAACGCCTGTGGCACCGTGAAAAAAAAATAGGAGAGGCATGCCATTGCTGAACCTAAAGCTACCTTGTTCTATCACAAGGGTGTACAGTGTAAAAGCTGATGTCTTCTGGTTGCTTTGCGGCTACCATAACATGCCTACATACTAGTTCCGATTTATACTGATCATCGGAATTTCATAAAGGAGAAAATCTATGAAAAGATGCAACACAGAAAAAGTACAACCCAATTATGACTATAATCTTCAAAACAATTGTTTGAACACTATGTTGATAATAATCGTTGTCATAATAATAATCCAGAAGAGGGAGGTGTGAATGGTGAAGGAGGGTAGCGAAACAATGGAAATGAAGAAAACGAACCTTTGATCGAAAACCGGGTCGCTTATCATGCACCGTTGCAACCCCTCCTGTTTGTAGATCTGCTAGAGATCGAAATCAGAGTATCAGTATTATTGAATGTTCGTAAAATAGATTTCGTATTCATTCCAAGAGTCTTTATTTGTTAGTTAAACGATTTATTCTGATTGAACGTGATTATTATATTGTTCTCATATTGTTTGAAAAATTACATCTGAATTGTTATAGTTGAGGAATGAACATTGTTTTACATGTATTTGGTTCACAAGATTTGCATTTTGTATCTCGTTTTGTATCAACATATTTATTTCGAGTTTATGTGACACTCAAATTTTGCAATGTTTATTATGCAATGAAGAGGGAGGGCGAGATAACATAGTCCGTGTTGGGTTGGCACCAGTCAGGTTGGCAATACGATGACGTAACGTAACTTTCATGACATTCTGCCAGTTGACCTAAAAAATGGGAAAACCGTCTTCTGAGTTCTCCTCCTGTAACCTGAATATACAACGGCACCCTGCGGCCCAAGTCATACCTCATTTTGAAGGCCGTTTAATTCTCTTTATTAAAATAAAATAAAAGAATGTATTAGAACCACCATTCACGTTATTTCAAGTCGTGATATTTTCGAGTATAAAATAAATCATGACTTGAAAACAGGTGGTTCAATTTTATTTTTATTAAACAATAAAGAAGATTAAACGCACATGAAATAATATGTAACTCGACTCATAGTCTCATTTGAAATTTCAGAAAGGGTGGCCACCCTGTTTATGGAGATGGAACAGTAAGAATGAAAATATGCTAGTTCGATGTCCTCCTTAAATAAAGAAAATCGACCTGTTTTGGCTTTTTTCCAGAAGAAAAAATTGTGCAGCAAGATATTGGGGGTGGGTCCTTTTTAAAGAATCATCCTTTATACAGGGTGTTTCGGTGACCTTGCATAATACTTTGGGAGGTGATTCCTCTCAAGAAAATAAGTCGAAAAGTGAGTAACATTTTGTAACAACGTGGACATGACTAAAAGGCTTGGCACAATTTGAACGCTGCTATGCTTTTGCAAATCGTCCTGTTCAATCGACGAAGGCCAGGGGAGGCGGCTAGGATTACATTGGATTCGTTCAGGAGGAGAGCAGGCGTTCCGAGCCGAGATTATAAACACATGAATCGCCTTCAAATCATAGCAGCTGAAGAGTTCGTCAGAATCCTTCTTTTGGGGAAACGATATCGTCATGTTCCAGTTTTGCTCAGGCATCTTCACGTCAAATAAGAATCAAAACTCAGTGCAGAATAATCTTATTAAATTATTAATTTACAGATACATCGAGATTTTGTTGTCTTTTAGAAGACAGGCAGGGATCGGAGACAGCAACAGCTTCTTGTTCGCGTGCAACAGCATTGATGGGCATTTCAATGTAAATGATTTAATAAGAAAACATTCTGAACGAGCTGGTCTGGACCAACCTGTTACTGAGATGCACACTGCTGAGAAAACATGTTGCCACTATGGCACAGTTCATGAACTTGAACAGCACAGATGTAGGTCAAATTGCCGATTTCATGGGTCACGATGTCGCGGTTCACTTGAAAAACTACCGTCAACCTGAAGTCGTCACCCAAATAACGAACCTGCCAAGGTTTTTCATGACCATGGGTGGTCGGGACGTGTTGAGGTTCAAAGGTAGGACCATTGAAGAACTGGAGGCAGAAGCAGCTGCGCAATCGGATAGACAGAGTGAAGAAGAGGCGGATGAAGAACAAGAACTGAAGCATCACAGCGATCATCAGCTGCGTAATTTGGAAAAACGGTTTCTTAAGGATGTTGCAGGTAAATTTTTGTTACACATTAAATAATTTCATGAGGTTCTCAAAATTTTCTATTGCAAATTACGAGCAGGATTGCTGGTTGTTGGAACGTTTGTTTGTAATTTCGGCAATTCATTTCTGCCTGTATCAGTTATATTGATGTGTTCAAAAATTGTCAAAGTTAAAATGAAAGCGAAATACACAAATACTCCAGAGATTCACCCCGAAATTTTCTCTGTTAAAATAAGAAAGTCACATTTTGAAAGTGTACATCAATATTTCGAAACGCAAAAACGGTCTACAGCTGTTTTTTGGCCATGCAACTTTACTGAATCTCTTTGAAGGGCAGGGCAGGCAGGGATCGGAGACAGCAACAGCTTCTTGTTCGCGTGCAACAGCATTGATGGGCATTTCAATGTAAATGATTTAATAAGAAAACATTCTGAACGAGCTGGTCTGGACCAACCTGTTACTGAGATGCACACTGCTGAGAAAACATGTTGCCACTATGGCACAGTTCATGAACTTGAACAGCACAGATGTAGGTCAAATTGCCGATTTCATGGGTCACGATGTCGCGGTTCACTTGAAAAACTACCGTCAACCTGAAGTCGTCACCCAAATAACGAACCTGCCAAGGTTTTTCATGACCATGGGTGGTCGGGACGTGTTGAGGTTCAAAGGTAGGACCATTGAAGAACTGGAGGCAGAAGCAGCTGCGCAATCGGATAGACAGAGTGAAGAAGAGGCGGATGAAGAACAAGAACTGAAGCATCACAGCGATCATCAGCTGCGTAATTTGGAAAAACGGTTTCTTAAGGATGTTGCAGGTAAATTTTTGTAACACATTAAATAATTTCATGAGGTTCTCAAAATTTTCTATTGCAAATTACGAGCAGGATTGCTGGTTGTTGGAACGTTTGTTTGTAATTTCGGCAATTCATTTCTGCCTGTATCAGTTATATTGATGTGTTCAAAAATTGTCAAAGTTAAAATGAAAGCGAAATACACAAATACTCCAGAGATTCACCCCGAAATTTTCTCTGTTAAAATAAGAAAGTCACATTTTGAAAGTGTACATCAATATTTCGAAACGCAAAAACGGTCTACAGCTGTTTTTTGGCCATGCAACTTTACTGAATCTCTTTGAAGGGCAGGGCAGGCAGGGATCGGAGACAGCAACAGCTTCTTGTTCGCGTGCAACAGCATTGATGGGCATTTCAATGTAAATGATTTAATAAGAAAACATTCTGAACGAGCTGGTCTGGACCAACATGTTACTGAGATGCACACTGCTGAGAAAACATGTTGCCACTATGGCACAGTTCATGAACTTGAACAGCACAGATGTAGGTCAAATTGCCGATTTCATGGGTCACGATGTCGCGGTTCACTTAAAAAACTACCGTCAACCTGAAGTCGTCACCCAAATAACGAACCTGCCAAGGTTTTTCATGACCATGGGTGGTCGGGACGTGTTGAGGTTCAAAGGTAGGACCATTGAAGAACTGGAGGCAGAAGCAGCTGCGCAATCGGATAGACAGAGTGAAGAAGAGGCGGATGAAGAACAAGAACTGAAGCATCACAGCGATCATCAGCTGCGTAATTTGGAAAAACGGTTTCTTAAGGATGTTGCAGGTAAATTTTTGTTACACATTAAATAATTTCATGAGGTTCTCAAAATTTTCTATTGCAAATTACGAGCAGGATTGCTGGTTGTTGGAACGTTTGTTTGTAATTTCGGCAATTCATTTCTGCCTGTATCAGTTATATTGATGTGTTCAAAAATTGTCAAAGTTAAAATGAAAGCGAAATACACAAATACTCCAGAGATTCACCCCGAAATTTTCTCTGTTAAAATAAGAAAGTCACATTTTGAAAGTGTACATCAATATTTCGAAACGCAAAAACGGTCTACAGCTGTTTTTTGGCCATGCAACTTTACTGAATCTCTTTGAACCGCATTAAATATGACGTCATCATTGTGGTGCCTGGCTCGGCTGGTCGGAGCCATTTTTCGAAATATTTAGAAGGTATTCCTTTTGTTATTCCAAGGAGTTACCGTTTTTTTTTGTGATACACATTCTTGGAACTTTTCATGAGAATAAGCAGTTGGAAAACAGCCATGATGGCAAATGGTTATGTTATTGCTAGGGATGCATGCCACACTTGAACTGCACTTTGAACCACCCTGGGCTGTTCAGGCTATTCCTATTCAACATGTAATGTAAAGCCGCAGCATGCTTGGTTTTCCATGAAGATCGTGAAGACGTCCGGGTCTTGTCAGCAAGATCGCTGGCAGAGTCTGCACCAATGATAGAAAAAAAAACACAAAAAATCGATAAATGAAAGGAGAAGATGTCAAAAAACCATAGGCAACTATATACAAAATTTGGGCGTAGTTTAAGTACCTCACCCCTTTCCTCCCGTGGTTTCACTTTTCCGCACCTACAAGCTGAGTTGCCTTCCCTCCCCATTCTTATATCCTCCTAGATTTTGAAGGAGTTGTGCTAAGCAAACTTTCCCTAGCAACTCCTCCAAAATCTAAGCAAAAGCTTTCGCTACTTTTTATTCACATCACCTCATAAATGAATTTTTTTGTAGTATCATCTTCAGCAAAAAGTGGTTGCCAGGCGACGGTGATCAACATGCTTGGAAAAGTTTTGATGGAACTTCAAGCATTGAAGCAAGAAACTTCAAGATCCACGAGAGAAGAAAAGTGTGACCAGTTCGCTGAAACTGTATCAATGATACCATGCTCTAGTTTGGAAAGTGTCCAGGAGCTTGCAAATTTCATAAAATTGAATAAAAACAAAAAGAAATAGGTATGTTATAACTTCTAAATTGTTATTTGAAGCAGCGCGCATGATTGTTTTTGTTTCTAGTATGCATACTGTGACGTAGGCGGCGATCGAGCGCGCGCTAATTAAGTGGGGAGACAGAGGTACGAACGATGATGGAATGAATGGATCGGGAGAAGGTGATAGGTAATTGATGAGTGCGAAAGGTGAAATGCAGAGTGTGCTGATATAGGTAAGCTAGTATTGTACGGTATAGGGAAATATATAATAATCATGACACTCATGTGACTTATTAAGGGAAGAGGAGCTAACCCCCTACCCCCTATTAAGACCCTAAAGGGCATAAGGCCCAAGAGGTGCGACATGGTGGTCTTGCGCCGAATTTCTCAGTGCTTTTAACGTGCTAGAATAACCGTATTAATGTACCTACTTATTTGATTTGATAATTGTATTATGTAGCTACCGAATTTCTCAGTGCTTTTAACGTGCTAGAATAACCGTATTAATGTACCTACTTATTTGATTTGATAATTGTATTATGTAGCTACACCTACAATAAAAATAGATGAAAAACAATAAGATTCTTTCTTAGTCCACCCGTATCACACATCCCCATCAACCTTATTTTGAACGCTGCATAACCTTTGCGACATTCCCAAAATGTATAAGATAGGTCATTCTATATTTACAATTATTATCAGTTATCTAATACTGTAAAACGGGGTGACTTGAAAAGCAAGGGCGAAAAAGAATGATTTGCAGCCCAAACTTTAAAAAATCAGCGCCATCTAACTATTAGTAGCAGAACTCCGCGACAGCTGTCTATGGCGGGTACAGGGTACAGGGTTCGACTCGTAGCCCAGCTATGTCAGATACGTCGGAAGCAAGCACCTGTTGCCACCAAATATATTTCCGGAAATAAGGTAAGAAATCCAGCTTTTTGCATCACCTGGATACTTTCTCATATCCAGCGCATTCTGTGAAGTCTAGGGAACTGGAACATTTTTTCCTTAATGCTGTGATGAAAGATGAAACGCATTTTAGCTATACTTTTAAACCTAATTCGAAAACTTAATTCAATAATTAATTCAAAAACCTAATTCAATAATTAATTCAAAAATATATAGCCAGTTCCACCAGCGAATTAATTCATTGTCAACTAATTGAGGTATTTTCTTTGGTGAATACCTATTGGCTTAGTGACCACAGAAAACACAAGTTTCACGAAAGATTATGGAAAAATGTTTAAACCACAACAGCTTGTATGCATTTTCTGTGATCATTCAACCAGCACTGACCTAGAATCAATTATTCAAGAATAGAATTATTATAGAATGGAATATTTCAATAATTCCACGCGAGAGAACATTTCTATACTTATTAGGAACTGACAGAAAACGTGGCATGAATTCGGATTCAGGATTCATGATTTAACGAGTATACGGTCAAAGTAAAGGGTGTCATAATTGAAATATATATTGTTCCCCTGTAACAATGTTTTTTTAAGCTTTCCGCGGAAATTTTTCTGGAAAAAATGGCCCAAGCGTACCAGGTATTGTCCGTTTTATTTTTGGCGCTGATGGTGGTAGTCTGTGCGGCGCTACTTTGGTTCCTCGGGCAACATTTTGTGGCGCTAATAGAAAATGTGCGAGTCTTCGACCATTTTCTGTAATAAGTGATAATTTTCGGATGGTGTTAGTGCATGTAATTCTAAGTTCGTGAGTTTATTATAATAGTACAGGAAAAATAGTAAAAAAATCTGCAAAACCTCGGAAAAAATATGGACGTCCTGAAAATTTGATATTCTCTTCAGAATTGAGTGCTCTACAACATATCCAAAATCGCCAAAAATCGCACCCGGGGGTTTTGAGTTATTGGAGGGGGGGTAAAAAATTGCAACTTAAAATGGAGGGGATGAAACCCGTCAATCCATTGGAAGCAGATACGTTATGATTGAACGCATCATATCCCGTTGATACCATTTTGACACAAAAAGTGTCGATTACTGTTGAAGGGGGGTCGTGGGGGGGCGAAGCTCTGCTAGGTGGTCCATTTTGTTTTTCTGGCCATGTAGAACCGATCACAACAAGTTTGGTATCTTTTCCCACTAAATCCAGTCTCCTGAACTCGAATCCGATCTGTAAATTTGGATAAAAACAAGTTTGAACAAGTAAACTTGAAAAAACTTGTTTTTTCTTTGACAATTTTGACGAATTTCTTTTTTACTGTTAGAAGTGTTCATCTTCGAAAAATTTTCAGGGGTCATTAGATTGAAGTGTATTCTTCACGAAAATCATCCACTCAATGTATAATTTTGTTTCTCGAGTTCAAAAAATCAATTTGAACCTGAGCCGGCTCGGCGCGTCGTCTACTACTGACCAGAACACTACAGCATGCACCTTGTAATGAAAATAGCTCAAACTTTCGAAGAGATAACAACTCATCTTTGAAAATTTGATTATATGTGCAGAATTGAATTCTCTATAACATAAACAAAACCGTCATGAATCGCACTGCTGGGTTTTAAGTTATTTGAGGGGAGAGGTAACAGTTCATAGAGCACGAATCTTGAGAAAACGTTATCCTTCTCCTCGAATAACTCAAAATCCTGCAGTGCGATTTATGGCGATTTTGTTCATGTTATAGAGAATTCAATTCTGCACATATAATCAAATTTTCAAAGATGAGTTGTTATCTCTCCGAAAGTTTGAGCTATTTTCATTTAAAGGTGCATGCTGTAGTGTTCTGGTCAGTAGTAGACGACGCGCCGAGCCGGCTCATGTTCAAATCGATTTTTTGAACCCGGGAAACAAAATTATACATAGGGTGGATGATTTTCGTGGAAAATGCACTTCAATCTAATGACCCCTGAAAATTTTTGGAAGATGAATACCTCTAGCAGTGAAAAAAAAATTCTTCAAATTTGTCAGAGAAAAAACAAGTTTTCTCAAGTTAACTTGTTCAAACTTGTTTTCATCCAAATTTACACATCGGACTCGAGTTCAGGAGATTGAATTTAGTCGGAAAAGATACCAAACTTGTCGTGATCGGTTCTACATGGCCCGAAAAACAAAATGGACCACCTAGCAGAGCTTCGCCCCCCCAGGACCCCCCTTCAACAGTAATCGACACTTTTTGTGCCAAAATGGTATCAACAGGATATGATGCGTCGAATCATAACGTATTTGCTTCCAATTGATTGACGGGTTTCATCCCCTCCATTTTGAGTTACAATTTTTTACCCCCCCTCCAATAACTCAAAACCCCCGGGTGCGATTTTTGACGATTTTGGATATGTTGTAGAGCATTCAATTCTGAACAGAATATCAAATTTTCAGGACGTCCATATTTATTCCGAGGTTGAAATCTATCTTTCTTGTACTATAATGGGCGGAATAGCGTCAAAGGACGAGAAAATCGTGATTGCCCAAGCCGGAAATAGCGGAACGATGGCGAAAGGAGAGACGGGCTCCCTTAATGCGAAAGAAATTGCCGAAGTAGTCGTGATAATTATTGTTTGCCTTGCCCTTGCAGTCTATATTTACAAAAGATGCAAAGCCGCGTTAGAGAGGAAGATTCGACAGGAAACACGCCGGTCGTGCGACGAGCTAAGGTCTTCGGCATAAGGGGAGTGACGCGCTGGGTCGTAGAATAAAACGGGGTAAGTCATATGGCGCTAGGCACACGGGGTCAAAAATTCGTGGATAAGTTGAAGGACGCACGAGCCGAGATATTGGAAATTCGGACGTACTTGAGTAAAATCGGCCCAGAAAGACGCGATAGTAGGAAGCCAGCGGTAGTAGAAAAATTCGCGGAGTCCGACAAAAATTTTCTGGACGTCAAACTTCTCACGGGTGAAATTAAGGCCAGCGCCGCAAAAAAGCCACTTAAGGCCGAAGCTATTACGTTAATTAACGAGTTAAATTCGGAAATACAGCACATTAAGCAGACAATCGATGCCTACGGCACAATTAATTTTTCAGGCGACTTGAATGCGGACGTCGCATCTTCAACGACGGTATTCGACAGGAGTAATAAAATCGAACATTCACCCCCCAACACCCCAATAGATCGGTCTTTCGCGGGCGAATCTAGCCTAAGAAACAGCGAGGAGAATGCACCACCTCTCCCGGCTGTACGCCTAAATACGCCACAAAAAGTCGTTGTAGAAGAACTAAGAGAGATAGAGGACCAGACGCCACCCGCGAACGTACCGCCCGCGAACCTGCAGTTGAGTCAAATCCTACCCCCAGGGCAACAGAACCTAGGTATAATGGCCCTTAACGAGACGATCGCCGACGCTCTAGGCGTAGCCCGGGAGTCGGCCAGACTCAAGCTGACCGAGCCGCCGGTGTTTGACCCCACAAAGGACAACGCCGGAAATTATCTATACAAATTTGATTTGGCCAGTACGGCAAATGGCTGGGATAATAAACAGCGAATCCTATACCTAGCGAATTTTTTGTCCCCCGCGGCACAGATGTAAGTATTATAAGAAATATTGCGACGATAGGGCCAACGCGGCGAAAACGTGGAACGCGGTAAAAACCGACTTCATAGGACGGTTCGATGGCGGGAATTCGAAAGATAGTTTGCAGGATATGTGGAACGCGCGCAAGCAAATGCCGTCGGAAGGCATCAAGGGCTTCTATTTCGGGCTTCTAGAGCTTAAGGACCGGTTAGACCCCAACATGACCCTGGCCACGTTCTTAAAGCACCTGCAAAAAGGGCTACGGCCGGATACATTCCAATTAATGGCCCCGACGATACTTGCGCGAAACCTCCAAACGTGGGAGGAATTAGCAGCGCTGATCATAGCAACCGACGAAATCACAACGGCTCAAATGGCTAAACCGGACCGGGAAAATCAGGACCGGCCTACACAACGATTTAATAATCCGCCGCGGCAAAATTGGCAATATTCGGGAAATCGCAACAGGAACCAATCACCCACGTGCCTATTCTGCGGGAAAAAAGGACATTTCGCTGCGAGTTGCTTTGAGTGGATACAAGGACCCACAGCTCAGAGAGGTCAGTCCTATAAAGGCGGAAATGGACAAGGGTCTCGCGACAGGGACAATCGCGGCCAACGAAACCCACAAAACAATACCGCGACCGGCACACAAAATTACAACAGAGGCCAATCCTGGAATTCTAATAACCAGGGAAACAACGGCCGTAACAAGAATCGCTTTCAAAAAAACTAGGTCAGAGGGATGAACGGGTGACAGCGGTAGGCCACCTGTTCAACCCTCGGGACGAAGTGCCGTCTATTAAAGTAAGACTAAATGGCCAGTCGCGAGTTGCAGTTCTCGACTCGGGGTCAAAGGAGAACGTATTACACGTATCCTTAGCAGGGAATATTCGGGAGCAAGTCCCATATAGACTACTTCGCACCGCGGGGGGCCATTTGGTTAACATTTTGGGGGTAACGGATTTAGAAATCCAAATAAAAAATGCTATATTCAAAACGGAAGCAATTGTTGTAAAAAATTTGCCAGTTTTTGCGTTACTAGGCAATAAATTCCTGAACGAGTGCAACGCGTCATTGAATTTTGTGGAACGGAAATTACAGTTCGAGTTGCAAGGCCAAAAATGCAGCATAAGTTTTATGCAAGAGCCTCTACGGGACCTATGTAGCAAAAGCGCATTATTGAAAAAATGTAATAAACGCGAATCTAAACACGTTGCAAATAATAAAAAATTGCTTCACGACAAAACCGCACCGTCAACAAACGAGTTACAGGAGGTAGCAAAGTTCGATTTAGCTGAGTTGTCGGCCGCGGCGAAGAAATTGATTAATAACAACCCTTCAAAACGGTTGGAGGAAACGGTACAAGGGACTTCACATTAAGGCTCCTGAGATCCTGTTTCTCAAATCATGTAGCCGAATTGTGCTCATGGACCGGTGCAAAGGACAATTTCAAGATTGGCAATCTGGCATTAATAGATTTGATGTTCTGTAAGTACCTAACCATTTGAATTTAAATTTGTGTTGATTTTTGGAATAGGGCATCCTCACGTGACGTCACAGTGGCGCGAATCTCTGCCTCGGGACAACCACGACACACCTCCATAAGAGCTAATGCAAAATTATGCGACTTTAACACGGTTTCATTTGAATTCTGCACGGTTTTTGTCAAAGCTGTTTTTTGCAGACGATGCCTTACCACGGGTTCCACCAACAAATTTAAGAGCGGTTTAAGCTAAACCTAGATTAAACGGATTTTTTTCTGGTCAATGCTGGTAGATTCATTATGGAAAATACGTTAAATCTCAAGTATACCACCCTTTCGTTAATTACTCAGCGTGAAACCTGAATTTACATTGATCATTTGGCCAGAATCCATCAAAAGAAATCTCGAGTTAGCTATCAGCTGGTTAAATATTTTGGTGGAACTCATAATTAGTTATTTGTTTTTGCACTCATGGAAAGAAAATGGACAATTCGTTCTATTTGGGCCTAGAATGAGTTTTCTCGATCATGATGCATATCTAGTAACTTCTTTAGTGATTATGTGGTTCAACAGGTTGTCAGTTTTGCTACGCTAGTGGTTGATGGAATCAGCTGTCAGTTCTTTTGATAATTTGAACTGCTTATCTTTTTCTCGATTGCTTCGATTGAAACAACCAAAAACGGCACAAAACATAACCATTATGACGCAAACAACCAACAACGAATAAATCTCGCTCGAGGTTAGTTTATTATGACGGTCCCCTGACAGAACAAAGTTGAGTTTGACAAGTGACGTGAACGTCATTTGTCACCTTGACAGGTTGTCCCGAGGCAGCCATCTTGATGACGTAAGTGACGATGCCCTATTATAACGCCAGATTACACAAACATAATATCTCATTTTTGTTAAGTACCTACCTGCTTGCCACATGAGATCAAATCAGTATTTTATGTTGAGATCAAAAGCAAAATCGATTAGGTATTTTGAGAATATGGTAACGAGGAGAGTGCGGTTGCCCCCCTAGTTATTGGCCTCTGCATCTTACTCTGATCTCATTTGTTCAACACACGTAGTTCCCTAGGCCAATGGGTGTGAGGCCGATAACTCTGGGCCAATCACCCCCGTTACTTTATTATGAGAATACAAAATATTACTCCAGACGATTATTGATTATTTTGATACCAGTACAATCATTGTGGATAACGCTATGGTCGATTTATAAGATTACGCAAGTGCTGTCGCCGACGCAGAAGTTGTAATCAAATGGCCCGGTTGCCTGCTTTGGTTTATAGAAAACACTTTGAAACAATAATATACATTTTCTTGTGCTTATTATACTCTGGGGAGACTTCTAGAGAATAATTGTTGTTAGTCACAGCGTACAGCGTGCGCGCTTGCGTAATCTTATAAAGCGGCACTTACTGCTCATTTCTGACATTTTCTGGATGTAATGTATTGTGCAAGCCTAAAGCCCCTGAGACACGATCCAATTTTGCTCATATTTCCATCATAGAAATATACAGGGTGGCCCAACGAAAACAGAACAGAGGGGTTTTCGGGCATTTCACCTCATTTTTTTAAAAAAAAGCTCGGACAGGTCGATTTTCATATTGAGGGGGACATCTGAAACATACATTGGCGGATTTCTATCTTTAGCCCCCTCACCCCCACCCGCCCCAACTTCGAAGTTTCAAATGACACCACCCACTTTGCGATACATCAAATTAAAGAGAATTAAATTCTCTTTCTGAAAAAATATTTCTATAATTTTCAACCCCACCCCCTTTCTTCCTACAATTGTCGGAGTTTCCAATGTTATATTTTTGATCTCTTAATTCTCTTTAGTACAGTCAACGTCATTTTGCACAGCATCGAGAGAGAAAATTTTCTGTGTAAAAAGTGCCACCCAAATTCACCCCTTCACTCCCCCACCTCAACTTCAAAATCTAAAATGACACTACCTACTTTGTGATACATCAAATCGAAGGGAATTGAATACGCTTCTTGAATAAAATATTTTCAGAATTTTCAAAAAGCCCCCTTTCTCCCTAAAATACTCCGAATGTTCAATTTATCAGGAGAGGGGTTGAAAATTTCAAAAAAATTGTTTTTAGAAAGAGAAATCAATTTCCTTTAATTCGATGTATCACAAAGTAGGTGGTGTCTGTTAAGTTTTGAAATTGGGGTGGGGGAGAGGAAAGGAGTGAATTTGGGTAACACTTTTCTCCACCGAAAATTTTCTCCTCAGATGCTATTTAGGATGACGCTGAATAAATTGAAGAAAATTAAGGAGTCGAGGATATAAAATGGGACAGTTAGAGAAATTTAGAAAGATGAGGGGTGGGGTTGAAAATTTTGAAAAAAAAAATTTCAGAAAAAGAATTAGATTCTCTTTGATTTGATGTATCGCAAAGTAAATAGTGTTATTTGAAATTCTAAAACTGAGGCGGGTAGGGGTGAGAGGGCTGAAGATAGAAATTTGCCAATGTATGTTTCAGATGTCCCCCTTGATATAAAAATCGACCTGTCTGAGATTTTTTCGAAAAAATGATGTGAAATACCCAAAAACACCCCTGTTCTGTTTTCGTTGGGCCACCCTGTATGACTAGAAGCGACAAATTCAGAATTTCCCTAGCAACCTAGTCTCTCGTCCAATTTTTCTATGATGAAAATATGAGCAAAATATGATCGATCGTGTCTCAGCGGCTTAAATAAGGACTGTCAAACCTGTGCTTCATTTTCAGAATAATCGTTACGAGCTATATTTTGCATTTCCATCATATTCCTTGACAATCTGGTTTACATTTTACTTCACTTTTAATTATTTAATCAAGTATTTAATCTGTGTGATTCTGTATGACTGTATGCAATCAAGCATTAGTGGTTTTTTAAACGGGTTTTTAAATGCAAGTAGCACTGCATTTCCTTGGCTACCATAGTGATAGTTTCTATAGATAATTCAAAATCAATTTGTAAATCACTAAAATTTAAGTAGTGTTGATTTTTGCAAATAGCTGTACTATTATTAAGTGCTATTGGTGCAGAATCAGACATTAAAATTATCTGCTTATCAAATTCCTAACAGATGCTACAAGTTATGAAAATCTAATATATAACCAGAATATAACTCATTACTTATAATAAATACTATATTCAATATTTTCTTACTAGGTGCTGTTCGGGATGCTGAGGGGTACAATCAAAAGGACTTCGAAATTGTAGTCAAAGATTGGTTGCGTCATGCTAAACAGCGCAGGGAACGCGCAGAAAAGCGAAGCGAAGCGGGAAGTTCCATCATTACCCTTTGAACATGTACCTACTCAGTATTATTTGTCGAGTTATTTGTTCAAAGGCCGACTGTACTTTGAATTTTGTATCAATTTTAAAATTTATATAGATGTGGGATTGCTTTTGTTGATTTTTAGTCAAAATTCTATCAAATAATTTCAAGCCGTTACGAAGTTATCCTGAATTTTGTGGTGCAATTATGACATCATAGTGCCACCGACACTTTAACTAGGCCTTTATAAAATTCAACAAGTTTACCAAACGGTAGAGGCAGGTCATCTAACTACAATTTCAAAGTGCGGTGTACCAAATTTCAGTAGGGATTATTTTAAATGTGATAAAACGTATGACGTTTCTGGCAATGAAATGACGTGACGACATCGCGAAATTGCGAATCGGAGTTCGACAGCTTGACAATACTATGTAAGACCAATACTGCCGTGCTAAGCGCAGAGGGGGTATCTAGATTTTGATAAATCTGATACACTGCATTTTCATGCCAAGTTTTTGTAACGTTATGTTATAGTATAATATGAATGAAGCAGTTATTTGAGAAGCCTAATTATTGCGCCATCCATGTATCATCATAACCACATGATCATGATCATCATAGCCCTTAAAATATGAGCATAAAAATGCAGTGTATCAAATTTATCAAAATGTAGATACCCCCTCTGTGCTTAGCACGGCAGAATAAGACGCAATGGTCATAGTCACAGATGACTTCGCGATGTTGCCACGTCATTTCATTGCCAAGAACGTCGTTCGTTTTATCACATTTAAAAAAATCCCTACTGAAATTTGGTAAGTACCGTCAACTGGGGTTAGATGAGACTGTGAGGCTAACTTGAGACAAGTGGGCGTAACCGCAATATCATGTCAGTTTCGCCATCTGTGTGCATAATTCGAAAATTCAATTGACGTTTATCGCTACTCAGAACCCGAAGGGACGAATCCTTTATACACGATTTTATATTACACGAGTGATGCAAGCTGAAAAAATTTGCAGGTAAGTTGATGAATTTCACCGTTTTTAAATACATCGGAGAGTCTCAGTTGTCGGGCAAAGAGTTTCTCTCATATTGAAAAACCGAAAATCCCTATTCTTAAGTAAAGCCTTCTTAGCGGATTGGTTCAAAAACCTAACCTTAAATATGATTTGGAAAAAACCTGTGGCCGTTTAAGTTTATATTGCGTATTTTTAGGTCAAATTGAGACATGCCGCGATTGTATAGGCGACAGCTTGGATCGCGTCGTTACCGCGATTACGACCAAAACACGTTGGAACAAGCTTTGACAGAAGTTGCCAACGGCACCCTTAGCTTGAGAGAAGCCGAAACTCGTTATAACATTCCTCGAGCCACCCTTAACCGGAAATTTCGGGGGCTAAATCCCAATGCACCTGGAAGACAACCCGTTTTAAATGTCCGTGAGGAAAAAACGATAGTAAAGGCGATCTTAAAGGCAGCTGAATGGGGGTACCCTTTAACGAACACTGATATACGGGATTTGGTCAAGAGATATTTGGATCGGAGGGGTATCAGGGAGAAACGGTTCAAAGAAAATCTACCAGGCTACGATTGGATACAATCGTTTTTGAAAAGACAAGGCGATTTAACTACAAGAATGGCTCAAAACATCAAACGCTCTAGAAGTGAAGTCACAGCAGTGGAAATAAATGAATACTTTGACCATTTGGAACAATCCTTACAAGATGTTGACCCGGAAAATTTGCTGAATTATGACGAGACTAATCTAACCGATGACCCAGGGCAGTCCAAAGTTGTTGTTCGTAGAGGTGTCAAAAGGGCGTTTAGAGTCATGGATCATTCTAAAGCGTCAACTTCAGTGATGTTCTCAGTCAGCGCCTCCGGCGAAACTCTGCCCCCCTACATCGTCTACAAGGCAAAGAACTTATATCCCGAGTGGATGGAAGATGGCCCAAACCATTGTGTGTACAACAGATCGAAAACTGGCTGGTTCGATGGGAACATTTTCGAAGATTGGTTTTATAAAGTCGCTATTCCGTATTTCAGAAATCGTCCAGGCAAAAAGGCTATGATAGGGGATAACTTGGCTGCTCATCTTTCTGTAAAAATTATTGAAGAATGTGAAAGAAATGAGATCAACTTCATATTTCTTCCACCAAACAGTACCCACATGTGTCAACCATTGGACGTGTCTTATTTCAAGCCGTTGAAGACAGCCTGGAGGCGAGTCTTGCATACGTGGAAACAGAAACACCGTGGTTGCGTTCCAAAGACCCAATTCCCAGCTTTACTAAAACAAGCCTTAGCCGATCTGCAAGTCAACGCCGAAAAAAATATCCAGTCTGGTTTTAGAGCCACTGGCATATTTCCAATCAATAGATTGGAAGTGCTAAAAAGACTTCCTGGGTACAATAATGAACCTGAAGCAAATGACGAAATGAGCACGGCGTTTGAGGAATTGATCAAGAAGCACGTTGCAGTGACCACGTCGGTGGAACCTATGAAGAAAAGAAAAAAAATGAACATTAAGCCGGGTGAATCTGTCTCCGTAAACAGTTTGAATGCAAGTTTGGACAATAGCAATTTAAGCGAAGATAATGATGCACCTGCAGAAGATCAAGAAGAAGATGAAGAACTTCATCAAGAACCGACGGAAGATGAAGAAAACAGCGATTATTTGGATGAAGCAGTTGAAATGGTTGAGCACCCTGTAACAGTTGAAAATCTCGAAAAAGGTTGCTTTATCATAGTGAAGTTTTGTTACAATGAAGGAACGAAAAAGGAATGTTTGAAGAAATTCGTCGCAGAAGTTATTAATTTGAACAAAAAATCATACACAGTGCATTGCCTGCGGCGATACAAGGAGACAAGAAATATTTTTGTGTACCCTAGCATCGAAGATGAGAACATCATCACCTTTGGTCAGATCCAAGCGATTCTGACCAAACCGAAACAAAAAAGGGGATTGAGAATTTTCTGCAGCAATGTTGCATTGTGAGCTTGCTGTTTTTTTTACAATTTTATTACCTGACAATGTTGCATTGAACATTGCTGGTTTTGTTTGTTTTGTTTTCGTTTTTTTTTAATTTTATTTTACAATTTTGTAATGAAAAATATTATATCTATGTTCTTATGAAATAAAATTGATAATAAAATGCATAAAATGTTGTAATTTGAATAATTTAATGAAATAAAAAAAATTCTAGATGAAAAAAATATATATTTTTTAATTTTTGGTGTCTCAACTTGTCCCGCGTTAGTGCAAAATATCATTTATAGCCAATTTCCTGCAGTATCTCGATTTACCCCATTTTCAGGATAAAATGAGACACTTTTTAAAAAATAAAAAAAGGTAGAAAAAATTGCAATTTTTTTTGTTATTATCGCTCTGAATGATTTCTAAGGCGACACTTTACCCAATGTAAAAAAAATTAGATCGATTAAAAAAAAACGAAGTATGCTCGTCAAAAATGTGTGAAAATCGTCTCATCTAACCCCAGTTGACGGTACCGCACTTTGAAATTGTAGTCAGATGACCTGCCTCTACCGTTTGGTAAACTTGTTGCATTTTGTAAATGCCTATAGTTATGTGTCGGTGGCACTTGGTGTCCGACCCGTTCCGCAATTATGAATTATGACGTCATAATGGCACCGCAAAATTCAGGATAACATCGTAACGGCTTGGGATTTTTCGAATCAATTTTGATTGAAAATCAACAAAAGCAATTCCGCATCTATATAAATTTTAAAATTGACAAAGTGTTGAGTACAGTCGGCCTTCAAGTGATAATAATTAAAAAAGGTTATTATGGTTCACAATATGAATTTAATTGTATACATCGGGTCGTGTGATAAAACGGAGTATTTGTTTTTACTTCAATTTTTGCAGCAATTGCTAAAACAAATTTGCTTAGCAACTCCTCCAAAAATTAAAGTACAAGCTAATAAGGCCTTATTTAGTCATGCGACCCAATCTCTCCTGCATGTTATTGGTTGGATAACCATAGTACATCGCAATGCGATCTGATAAGTTGTGTAACGTCGTGGTCTCTGCGATGTCGCAGAAGAAGTCCTACTGAGTGCCACAGTGTTACATCTGCGCGATGTGGAACGTGTTGTCCCGATAACGTACACATTGTGACTACTTTGTTAGGATCAATTTATCGCTTTTGAAGCGGACATTTGGCAGCTGATTTGTGGTACTACAGGCTTCCCATAAGACATCGCCGCGACTTTGAACTTCCACAAAGTGAGGTACCGTAGAGCTCTTGGGGACCGCACTGTGTTCTCTGGGTAATGTCAACTTGTCATCTCTTCATGATGATTTGTCTGAGGATTCACCCTCTATCAACAGCGATGATGATGATGATGATGATGATGATGATGATGATGATGATGATGATGATGAAGACGGTGCTCCCAGGACGAATATACCAGACGATGATTCTAACAAGGACATGCCTGGACCTTCAACCAAAAAAAGGGACTCAAAAAAGACCAGCAGCGATGACAATGATTCCAGCATGGACATGCCTGGACCTTCAACCAAAAAAAGGGAACTCAAAAAAGAGCAGCAGCGATGACGATGATTCCAGCATGGACATGCCTGGACCTTCAACCAAAAAAAAAAAGAAACTCAGAAAAGACCAGCAGCGATGATGATGATGATGATTCTAGCATGGATATGCCTGGAGCTTCAACTAAAACAATCCCAAACAAAAATGTGAACGTAGAGGCGAGTACTCCCGAAAAAGTTGGTCTGGATGATTCTATCAAAGACGCAGGCCTACTGATTACACCTGAGATCAAGACATTTGTTTCAAAACGCAAACCAGCTATCAACAGTAGGGCCCAAGAAGTAACCAAAAACTTATTCTCTCCATCAGCTCAAAAGACCACCAAAGGTCTTAAAGGAAAAAGAGCCATTCCCGCTTCAAGAGGAGGGAAGAAGTCGAAGGATACAACATCTTGGTTCTGTTTTGTTTGTGGTGAAAATCGGCTGGCCGATATGCGTTTGTGCCTTGGATGTGATCGCTACGTCCATGAAGAATGCGTGGGATTAACCAAAAAAGACAAAGACATTTTCAAGTGCCCTGATTGTTTGTAAACATTTTAAAATGCTTTCTTACATCGAAGTTTATTTTTATCGTTTATACCAGAGAAAAAAATGTTCATTTTTATTTTTTCATACTTTTATACCTTGTTCTGTAATATCCATTTTTATATTTTCATATTTTATCCTTGTTTTGTGAGTGAGAATAAAGTTCTTTTTACTGTGAAAGATAGCTGTTCCTTTTATTGCCAGTACTATGACAATATTCGGGACCTATGCGACAAATGTTGCCACTTTGTGAGCTTTAAAAAAAAAATCGTAACTTTTTAACTTGAAATCGCAAGTTCGATTTTTCTTCAAAGTTTGGTAGATAAATGTACAAACTTCCCTGTGACGAAGTTTCAAGTTTTTTAAAGTGGAACTTCTTATCGAAAAAAATTGCAATGTCTTAGCATGGCAATATTTGGGCAACTTACCTTATGTTTGGCAAAAAATTGCCAATATTTTATATATCTGGGAATGATCCTAAACATTGGGAATATTTTGATGGTATACATGACATCCTTCATAAGAAGCCTGAAATAAATGCGGAAGCAACATGCAGCACGAGGAGGGGGCTAGTGACCAAGCCTAATGGTACAAAAACTCAACTTCTTTGTCTATAAAAAATACTTATAACCAAATATGTGTTACAAACTCATGTAAATACTTTTTTTACAGACAACACAACGCCTGGTGAATGTATTTGAAGATAAAGCTTCAAACAAAAATGAGACTGATGAAAAATAAAATAAATATCGATGTTCTTCTGTCTATACACTACTTTATAAAATCGTTGTCTATTTTTCGACCAATATATATTTCGAGCTGATGGCGCTCATCTTCAGGGTTTTTTTGTTTTTAGATTTTTGAAAAAAGTTTTTTTTTTTTTCAAAAACTTTTTCCAAAAATCTAAAAACAAAAAAACCCTGAAGATGAGCGCCATCAGCTCGAAATATATATTGGTCGAAAAATAGACAACGATTTTATAAAGTAGTGTATAGACAGAAGAACATCGATATTTATTAAGAAACACACTACAGACATGGAAGAATTCCTGTGGAAAAATAAAATAGCAGAAGATTTGAAAAATTGAGTGTCAATTTTAATTCAATGAATTAAAAATGTTGCTCCACGGTTGTAGATATACGTTGCTGTAGGGAAAAAGCCCGCAAACTCATTCTTCTGAATGTTTTTGGCCTAATTTCTAAATTAGAAAGTATTGGCAGAGCCGCCCGGTACCATATTTTGAAATACAAGTAAAAAATAAGACTAATTTAAAATATCAAATGCAAAAGCAAAACGATATCACAAGAAATTCAATGAAAAAAGAATTAAGAATTCAATTTGGTTGAAAAGGAAATCACTCAAATATAATTTCAGTCAAGATTCGTTTGAAAATAAAATTTTGAACTATTTCGCGCAATATCATTTATTCTGCACCTTTAACCTGATACAAAATTATTTCAAACGTTATTGTTCTGTTGTAATAAATATTCAATTCACATAATTCTACACAATTTACAAATGGTCTGAATTTCAGTTATCACAGTACAAGAAAATAATAGCATCTTCGGAAAAACATGCAGTTACGTTTTTAGTCTAACAAAAATATAAGCCACGAATGCCACGATCTTATTTCGAAGCTTGGAAAATATCAAGGCGTGTATTTTGAAAGTGACTGAACTTAGAAATGAGTATTTTAACGGAATTTTTGTGAAATGGATAACCGCCCGATATTGTTCAACTTCTTAAATGTAGGTAAACACTGAAGTCATTCTTTTGAATTTCTAAATTATAATAGCGCCAATATTTTTATTGGAAATAAACCTTCGAGACGTGCATTTTTATTTTGAACAATACTTGAATTTCCATTCTCGCTAATTTTATTGACTCCCTAAATAATTCAAATATAAATGGTACTATTATTAAATAGGGATAAATGTGAAATTGAGCGAAAATTAACTGAATCAATTTCCAACTTGAAAATTCATGTTGTGTGCCATTTTAATTCAAGTAACATACTTATACACTTGATTTCCAAATTTATAAGAATTGTTCAGATACATTTTCATCTTGAAGAATTCTGCAGACACTTTTCGAGTTCACTATTTAACAACGCTATTTTAATTCAACAAAAAAAATATAGGGTAGAGGGGGGTAGGTTCGGACAGGGGGCACCTCCGGACATTTCGTATTTACCGCCTTCCGGAAGGTGGAGAGGGGTAATATTCAAGGATTTGTTAGTAGTGGTGGAGCAATGGCTGCTAGCGAAACCTTGCGCCGATAGTCGGAAGGTTTTTCTGAGTAAAGGTGTGAAGTATTTCAGTGCTATTCAAAGTAAGTATTGCATTACTTCATGATAATGAAACACACTCTTCCATATCGTAATATTTCACTTTTCAATTGTTGCATGCTCAACAGTCGACTTTTGTGTATAACATGGCCTATATTTCACTTCCCACCAACAGAGAAAAATGTCAGTTGGGTTAGGTTGAAAATGTTTTCAACAGATGGGGCAGGTTCGGACATTTGAATTGGGGCACGTTCGGACTGTCCGGAAGTGCCCCATGGACGTGTCCGGAGCTGCCCCATTAATATTAATTTTGAAGAAACTGTACTTTTTCTCTTTGTAAGTAAGTATTTTCTTGTTTAGAATGGTCAGGACATACGTCAGGAAGACGAACAAACCAGAAGTTCCAGAGGAAACGATCAAAATTGCCGTGTCAAATGTAATTTCGAAAACCATGTCAATGCGGCAGGCCGCAATTACATTTGGCATAAAAAAGTCCACACTCCATGATGGAGTAACCCTGACCAGGGAGCGAGGAGCCACGTCTGATTCCGGAAACGAAGCAAGCGATCAAAAATCTCCCAGATGTTCAAAATTTGCTACACGCCAGGTATTTTCAATGAAAGAGGAAATTGAACTGGAAGCCTATCTTAAGAAATCTTCCCAAATTCTGTACGGTTTAACATATGCAGCTACGCGAAAATTAGCCTATGAATATGCGTCCAAACTGCAAAAGACTTTCTCTCCCAAATGGCATGAACAAAAGATGGCTGGAATCGAGTGGATGAAGTCATTTATGAAGCGTCACCCACAACTTTCACTTCGAAAGCCTGAAAATACAAGTGTTGCCAGAGCGTCTGCCTTCAACAAGCATAATGTTGACAAATTTTTTGAGAACTACGCCGAGGTTCAAGATAAATATAAATTTAAACCAAACCGTATATGGAACACCGATGAGACCGGTGTTTCCACCGTGATGCAGGCACCCAAAGTCATTGCCGAGACTGGAAAAAGGGTTGTTGGTCAATGCGTTTCTGCGGAAAGAGGCACAGTTGTGACATTTTGCGGAATTATTTCAGCTACAGGAGGTACAGTCCCTCCATTGTATATATATCCCCGTGTTCGCATGAAAGATCACTTCCTACATGGATCTGTTCCTGGGTCAATAGGTTACGGCTCAAAGTCAGGATGGATGACTGCAAAAATATTTGTGAAGCTACTTGAACATTTAAAAAATCACACCAAAAGCAGCTCCGAAGATCCGATCCTCCTATTGCTAGATAACCATGAGACACATGTGTCAGTAGATGCCATCAATTATGCTAGAGAGAATGGAATTGTCCTACTGTCTTTCCCGCCTCACTGTACCCATCGAATGCAGCCCCTCGATAAAGCTGTTTATGGGCCATTCAAGCAAAGATGCAAGGTATCGTTCAACGATCATGTTCTTAATAATCCAGGCAAACCGATTACGATTTACGAAATCGCCAAACTCACTGCTGAACCATTTTTGCAAAGTTTTACACCGAAAAATATCACAAGCAGTTTTTTAACCACAGGATTGTGGCCCATTAACCAGCTGATCTTTACCGAAGATGACTATTTTGGAGCTTACGCTACAGACCGTCCAGACCCTCAACTTCCGACAGTCCATCAAGTTTCTTATGGGCACAGCAGCTCCAGATCACAGTTAGATTTGAGCGAAGATTTGACACACAACGATTCTGACGTCATTCAAAACCTCGATGAGATGAACAAGAACCTAGACGAGCTAGATCAGAACTTAGACGAGATAGATCAGCACATCAATCAAGCTTCATCATCTATAATGACTAGCGCCAGCAAGGCTTCATTTCCTAGCTACGATATTGATCTTAATGAAGCTTCTGGATCTACAATGACAAACAATTTATCAGATTTTCATGAGACTGCAAATGATGTAAGGGCAATGGTGCAATTACTGTTAAATGATATCATTGATGCCGCGACAAGACCGCTTATAAACGTCATTTCAGTTAAAGTCCTTAAACCTGCAGATATCAAGCCATTTCCTAAGGCAAATCCTAGAAAAAGCAACAGGAAATCTCGATTGGGCAAATCGAGAATATACACATCTACACTTGAAAAAAATAGAGTCGAGGAATTGGAAAACACAAGGAGATTGAAGTTGGAGAAAACTGGGACTAAGAGAAAAATTACTGAATTGACTGAAACTAAAAAGACAGTCGTGAAATCGGAGAGCAAAAATAAAAAGATCACAAAAGCGCGAAAAAGGACTAAACATAGTGATACCTCATCCTCTGACTCTGAAGCACAGTTGATCAAGGCCATGACCAAGAAAAACAAATTTTTGGTCTATTCATCCGACTCAGATATAGATATCGTCGTTGATACTTCAATAAGTCGTATGTCAAAAAAACAATTTTTTTTTTATTGTGCTATTGTAGCCAAAATTGCCGGCTCTATCATCCTACAAAATGTCTTAAGTCACAGACCAATAAGCGAGACGCTGCACGCGCGTTTCAATACGTTGGATGTCTCACCTGGCTACCCAATTTGTCGTATGTCGTACTGAGTGTCGTTGGTTTTTATGTTAGTACGTACCTACTTAGGTACTGGTGCAATAACTGAACTAGAAATTGGTGAGTAGTTAATTTTGTACTACTCAATATTTAAGGGATGATACGCATTTAAATTTGTAATGAATTTCATGTTCGAATGGCAGAAAAAGCGCAGAAATTCTCGGCAGTTGTTCAAACTAACCTTACTTTTATTGAAATTCATAGTTTCGTTGTTGGGGTACTAAGCTTAATCAAAGTGAAAAAATATCATTGTTGAGATCTACAATGGACTATTCCATCAGTTGTTCTTTCAGTATGCACTAACAATTTAATAATATTATTGAGATTGAGCCAAGACCTACGACATACGACATTTTGTTTTTCATAATCGTGACATACGACAATTTGTTAATAGTTTCTATTTTCAGTTTAAACAAATTAGCCAATGATGTCGCAGTTTTCAATGTCTCGAGGGAAGCTTATGTTGAAATTAGCCCTTAATCAGGCCCGTGACAGCAATGTTGAACAAATGGAGGTAGAGGAGAGTCGAGAAGTAGAGATTGGTCTGAACACAGTGGATTTTTGCGAGAATAAAAATATGGAAGTAGAGGGACAAGAAGCAGGAGTGCAAGAAGTAGAGGTGCAAGAATCAGAGGTGCAAGAATCGAAAGTGCAAGAATCGGAGGTGCAAGAAGTAGAGGTGCAAGAATCAGAGGTGCAAAATCGAAAGTGCAAGAATCGGAGGTGCAAGAATCAGAGGTGGAAGAATCGCAAGTGCAAGAAGCAGAGGTGCAAGAATGGGAAGTGCAAGAAGCAGAGGTGAAGGAAACGGAAGATGGTATGGAACATAATAATGAAGTTTCCACTGACGATGAGCCGTTTCAAGACTCAGGGTCAGAGTACACACCTTCAGTTACTAATCAATCAGATGCTGAAGAACCGAAAGAAATCGACGGTAGAAAAAATAAAAGAAAAAGCAAAGGGCAGGGAGATAGTCAGCAGTGGAAAAGAAGAGCTAATGCAGAGCTACGACTTAAAGGAAAAGTTTATATCGGATTTGCAAAAAATTCCTCTGGAAAATACACTCAAACTCAAGCAAAAAAAGGAAGAGCCCTGCAACCAAAATGTAATGGCCATGAAACTTCTCGAAATTTGAAAAGTTTGGAATGCTCTAAAATAACCGAAGAGCAGCGACAAAATATTTTGAATAAATTTTGGAAACTGGGTTCTTGGGAAGCTAAGAAAGTTTATGTACAGCAACACGTTCTCCTACAAGAACCAAAGTACAGACGATCTACCACTGACATAGAAGAATCAAGAAAAAGCATGACTTACCGATATTTTCTTTCCACTGACGCCGGCGATAAAAAACATGTCTGCAAACACATGTTTCTCGCAACTATTGGCATTGGCGAGAGGTCTGTAAGATCATGGGTGATTCAGAAACAAGATCAGCCTAATGGAGCTCACAATAATGAAGCTGAACTTGACGAGTTTGATGAGTCCGAAGCTAACCAAGGCCAGCGTAGGACTGAATCCAAATGCAATAAAGACGTTCGCAAGTTTTTAGAAGCTCTGCCGAAAATGGAATCACACTACTGTAGATCATCTTCAAGAAAATTATATCTGGAGCCAGTATGGGACAGCTATCGACATCTCTACAGAGAATACTCCAATGGTTTTTGCCCTCAAGAAAATAAAACTCCAACATCATGGCGAACTTTTATGAAAGTGTTTCGCAAAATGAATTGTGAAATTTTTCAACCCAAGAAGGATCAGTGTAATAATTGCACTTTATTCAAAAATGGAAATCTCAAGGAAGAAGACTACGTCAAACATCAGCAGAAAAAAAATGAAGCCCGACAAGAAAAAGAACGAGACAAGGAAATGGCAGTAGACAACAGCAATGTATGGGTCTATACTGTCGACTTGCAAGCGGTCTTATTGTCGCCTCGATTGAATGCTTCAGCTAATTATTACAAGACAAAACTCAAAGTTCACAATCTTACGTACTATAATCTCGGAAACAAAGATGTGACATGTTATGTGTGGCATGAGGGAAACGGAGGTCTGGAAAGTGATGTCTTTGGTTCCATTGTGAGAAAATTTCTTAAGAGTGAATTGGACAAGGCTCAACAACGCCCCGAAAGCATTATCATTTGGAGTGATGGTTGCTGTTACCAGAACAGGAATGCTAAATTGTCTAATACGCTAATGGAATTAGCAATAGAAGAGAATATTACAATTGAACAAAAATACCTGCATGTTGGTCATACTCAAATGGAGGTGGACTCCGTCCACAGCACCATTGAAAGAAAGCTAAAGAACAGAAAAGAAGTTTACGTCCCTGCAGATTACCTCCAAATAATTAAGTCAGCTAGAACATCTTTACCATACAAAACTATAAATCTGACATACAGAGATTTTCAAAAGTGCAATGCTTCGTTTTACAGTAACATAAGAACTGGGTCAAAAAAAGGAGACCCCTGTGTAACCGACTTGGTCGCGCTCAAATGTACTGCGGACGAAATCAAATTCAAACTAAACTTTTCTGACGCCTGGGCACCTCTTCCTTCTCGTCTAAAACGTAAACAGGAACTTGCTGAGAAACCACCTTTGTATACTGAGCCTTGTCCTATCGAGGCTTCTAAGTATGGACATTTGCAAGAACTCAAGAATTTAATTCCTGCTGACTACCATGCGTTCTACGACAACCTCGCTCATAAGTAGTTTTTCTGACATTTTTCTATAATTTTATGTATTTTTTTTTTTTGTTCATTTGTTTGTAACATTTAACTCGAGGGGCCAACCACTCATGAAAATTTGTACAGGTATTCCGAGAATACTATGTATTTCCGACCTATTCCTGCATTTCCACGTATTCCCTATTATTTCCCAAGTATTCTTCAATATTTCTTGATATTCCCAAGTATTTCCATGTATTCCTCAGTATTTCCTTGTATTCCCCAGTATTTCCTAAAATTTCCAAGTATTTTCAGGTATTCCCAAAGAATTTCCTATGCACCCAAATTGAAATATATCGCAGTTAAAGGCATAAAAACCTTGAATTGACACACCCTCGCGGTTTATAACGTTATTAAATAACCTTAGAAGTATAAAACTTGAGATTCTGATAAAGCAGTGAGATTCTTTTTTTCTGTAAATAATAATAATAATAGTCATGCGTTGAAATCTAAAAACAAATCTGTTTGGCAACGCCGCATCAAAACGTCAAAAAATGTATAGGTACCATCACGAGGAAAAAAGGCAGCTTCACCTGCCTGACTTGATAAGGTTTGGCTTTAGATACAGTACAGGGTGTGAAAAATTATTTTCCTCAAAAAATGTCCAATATTTAAAAAAATATGCATTTTAGGTATAGGACATCCCTTATGAATAATGTAGCCAGACCACAGACAGATCCAATCATGTCAAAAAGTACAGGGGGTGCCATTTTAATAAATGAAGTCATGACTTTCTTAAATAATGAATAAACAATTTTACGTACATTACCGCCAAACCTTATTATGTCATGTGGATGGGGATGTCATTTTTCTAAATGTAGGTATTCAAAATTTCAAGACGGTAACGCCGCCGCACCAAAACGTCAAACATTTCATACCGCCCTGAACCTATTAGTATTGTATAGTATTAGCCTTTAAAGCGTAATAAGAATATGTGATAGAATATAGGATGTCCAATTTGAAAAAAAAAGTTGACACACTTATAGGTACCTGAACTATATGACTTACCTCACCCTGTATAATTGAATTTTTTTGAGTGATGCAGAATGAAAAACGATGTGGATAGGCGTTTGAATCATATTTTGATCTTGAACGGGTGAAACGTAGTGTTCCGATCCCTTACTATTTTACTCACCCTGTAATATACAGGGTGTTAGGTACTAGTTGTAACAAATTTTGAGAGATGAGTCTCCAAGTTTCAGAAAAATCATGGAATTAGCTTGAAAATAAGAATGTTCATACGAAACAAGAGTAAGTTCCAAGACATCCAAGTTTCATGACAATCGTTCCATTAATGAAAAATTCAATGTGGCGGCCAAGATGGCGGTGGAATTATGGAACTTGGCTTGAAAATAAGAATGATCGTACGAGACAAGGGTACGTAAGTTCCAAGTTTCATGAAAATCGTTCCACTGATTAGAGATTTCAATACGGTGACCAAGATAGCACCACCACCATGAAATCCAATCTGCTTATTGGCCACCCCTGAGAACCTAAGCTATCCATCGAAAAAAGTTCCAGGGCTGTAGCTTTATCGCCCGAGGAGGAGTTCAATTTCTTTGAAGTCCACAGGAGGTCTTTGGTTTTTGATAATGTTAATGATAACTATGTATGGATAAGAAAAATGCCCATTGGCCACCCTTGGCATCATCAGCTATCCATCGGAAAAAGTTCCAAGGCCCTAGCTTGATTCCTCGAGGAGAAGTACAACTTCCTTATTTGTACACCGACAGATGGATAGACAGACAAACCGGCCATATCAGTCTCATTTTCTTAAGACAATGCGCCAAAAATAGGATTGAACATACGAGACAAGGGAAGTTCCAAGCTTAATGAAGATCGTTCCAATAAGAAATTTCAATATGGCGGCGGAATCATGGAATCCAGTTTGAAAATAAGACTGAACATATGTACAAGACCAAGGGTAAGTTCAAAGTTCCATGAAAATCGTTTCACTAATCGTTCCACTGGATTTCATGATTCCGCCGCTATCTTGGCCGCCCCCGCCATATTGAAATTTCTTATCAGTGGCACGATTTTTATGGAACTTGAAACTCACCTTTGTCTTGTATGATCATTGTTATTTTCAAACTGAATTTCATGATTCCGCCGCCACACTGAAATTTCTTATTAGTGGAACGATTGTAATGAAACGTGAAACTCACTCTTGTCTCGTATGAACATTCTTATTCTCAAGCTGGACTTCATTTCTATCAATAACAGATCTGCACTAAGAAAATGCGCTATTGCGACTCACGCACGTGAGGGGATATTCACTTGTTTAGATTAGGTGAACAAGATCAAAATGAGCTGTTAATTCTATGAAAATTCTCGTATAAGTATTACTACTATTTTACGCATGCAGGAGAAGCAATTGTTAAAAAATGTATGACAATTTAGTCTACCTTCCCCTTTATTAACGCTTTTTCCCAGAAATTCACAGCACCGATTCTTTCACCTTCGAACTCTGTTGCTCTCTCTGTCTCGTTTCTCTTTCGAATGACGATATTTTTTCCATAACAAATGGAAACGGCTCGTCTACCGATCTCTGGTGAGGTTTTCTAAGACAAGTATTTCCTAGGTATTCCTAGATATTTCCTGATATTCCCACATATTCTCGAGTATTCCCATGTATTCCCAGGTATTTCCGGAGTATTCCCGAATATTCCCGGTATTTCCATATATTCCCTAGTATTCCCTAAGTATTCTGAACATTTTGTACAGGTATTCTCGGAGTGGTTGGCCCCTCGATTTAACTACTAATTTCTATTATAATTAAAAATAATAAAGCTTTATTTGAATCATAATTGTGTAATTTTATTACCTGAAATACCGAGAGTTCATAAATTAAATGGGTCAAGGGTGCCTGTGGATTCAAAAACGTCTGTCGAAACTAGCGTAATCCTTTTGTAATAAATTTGTCAAACTTTGACAAGTCACGTCCCATATTATTGATTTCTGATCTGCCATAAGTGCACGAGAATACTTCAAGTTCAAAAATACTCCTCGATCATGTAGGTTTTGTGCCCTGCCATGAAAACCACATTTAAAATGTCCCAAAAACGAAAACTGCGACTGGTTTGACAAATTACGATAACCAAAAAATTACAGACATCAAATGAACGATGCTAGTTCCGACAGATGTTTTCAAACTCATAGGCACCCTTGACCCATTTAATTTATGAACGCTCGGTAGAATGAAAGAAGTCGTATGTCAAGTTTTTGTATTCATTTCGATCAAACAAAAAATCTTATGTCAAGATTTCAAAGAACTGTATTGTTTCTTGTAAACGTCTTTAAATCCTCAAAAGTAACTTCTGACTCTAAGATCTATTAAATTTTTTTGTGTGTGTAAGTCCGGAACATGAAAAAATATAATGTTTTTTTGTTGTTCTGAAAAGTAGCAATTTGAACATACGACTTATTGAAGTATCAACGACGATATGGAATCTGATTACGATGACATCAATACGCTTCTAGGTAATTTCAGAATATAATACGTCTAACTGTTTTTGTTATGAGAGATTTTAATGCTAAATTTTTGTCTTTGCAGAAGACGAACAGATCATCTGTGACGATTACGTGTTGGTGAGATTCCCCACAAAAAAAACCGTTCGTTCTCCATTATGTGGGCCAGGTAATAGGATTGGCTGAATATGGGGAATTCATCGTGAAATTTTTGAGGCATTGCAAGAGTAAGTTTCACTTTCCTGCCGCTGAGGATGTGTCAACCATTTCCAGAGATGAGATCGTCTCAAAATTGCCAAGGCCAACTGCCATTCAAGGAACGTCACGTTTGGCGGGTTTTTTCAAATTCAGTGTTAATTTTGATAATCTAAATATCAAATGAGTATCTATGAACGATGGTTGGCAGGCGGAGAAGATGGTCTGAAGAGATTTTGGAGCTGTGACATTATATCTGACAAATTAATTATTGTAATTGTTGACAGTGTCGAGATATAAACTACCTCCGACGAGGTCTCTCGATGGCACTATAAATAAATGAAATGAAATGAAATATTCCATTGAGGTTTTACGTTAAATTTATTAGAATAGACAGTTGTTTGCTATGAATTTGATTTTTACTGATCTGTGTCCGAATCTACCCCGTGCATGTCCGGAAGTACCCCAGGTTGGGGCACTTTCGGACAAATGCAACTTTTTTTTATAATTTTTTTTACACAAAAACCGTCGATTGATTTTTGATCTAGGCTCTTGACTCTTTCAATGCATAACATATCAAAGCACCTAGTAGCATGTGTTTCTTGTCCCGCATTCTTCAAATGCGATTGGGAACTTCCCTTGACCAAAACCGTCCGAAGGTGCCCCCCCCCCTACCCTATTTAAGTGAACAATGTTCCAACCAGACATATTATCTACCTATTGTGTACCTACCTATTACATCAAACAGTATTTCAAAATTCAGTGCTTAATAATATTATGTGCTGTAGAGTCATATTATTATTAGGTATGAAGCATATTCTGTGTAACTCCTCATTATTTGTCACATTCATTGGAGAAAAGTGTGCATCTCCAACAAAAATTTGAAAATACGTCATGTTGTCTCTGAACTCATTTGATAATACAAATAGTAGTACGAATAATGATTATACAAAATTTCAGCCATATCTTGTGAGTATTTTTTTAAATACGATGTTATAATGCTCTCCTGTAAAATTTGGTGAAATGGAGTTACACACTTCTCTGGTTTCACCAACGATATGAACATTTCGTACAACTAAGCGAATAATCATCAATTTCAGCTCCGCTTTTGAATTGATTGGGCTCACTTGATGGATGTGGTTTTAGATGTTTAGTTTGTGTCTTGGTACGAACATTGAGTATATTGTGAGCGTAAATAGCAAGCTTTGCGACAATGGCACATGAGCGTATGATCTGGACCGCTAATCACATTGCACGCAGCACGCAGCTTGATATTTATTACTCATTAAACGATGATAAGCCTTTCATTTTTCTAAAATAAGTTCATGCAACTCACCGGCCATGTTATTTGAACTTTGCACTGCTCGTACATGTCGAGCTTACGAGAACTGTTGAAGCGGTGGTTACGGTGGTTTCTCCGAACTGAAACGACCGGGGGCTGCACGATGCGAACATTCCGTACACTACTGGCGAGAGACCGCATCAGATTCCGTCGGTTTTGCCTGCTTCGTTCACGGAACCTTGCCGATTTTACAAACGAATTGATAGTATTGAATTCGAATCGATTCAACGCGTTTTTATGCTTGGTCCTGTTGCTCCGACGCCGGCTCAAGGGAAAAGAAAGAGACCTCATCTTCGTAGCACCTAGCCGTCAATCTTTGATATAGTCGCCATTGTACGCATGAGCTGTGCAAGGACTGCGAGGTAGAGATGGGTATAGTCTGTACACCGATAGAACGGACTTTTTTGAATTTCAGTGATGTAACCTATAGCAAATAAAAGCACCAAAGACTGTAACAACATGGGCGCGTCTGGAACTAATATTAGTTTTGTTCGGTTGGTAGTCTTACCCGGGCAAATTATTCCTACGCCAAGCCATTGGCATTACATTCAGCGAGTTTGACACCTACATACGATTTTTAACCTCCATTTCTCTATGATGTTTGTTATTTTTAAAAGCTAGTCCGCACGGGCGATATACCGCTGGATCGATTTCCTGTCAAAAATGTCCAACTTTCAGCGAATATTCGCAAAAAGTTGAATCCCCGCCAACTTTTAGCGATTGACCGCTGTTTTCAAAGTGTCAGCATTGACTCAGCATGAAAATGTGACGTTAGGTTTTGCTAGGAAGGAGCCCGGTGCTTATCTCAAGACGAAATGGAAAAACTTGATCACCGATGGGTGTACCAGTCCAAGGGAGAGAGGAAAAATCGTGACTACTGGACGGTGGACACGTATCAGCTTGATTTCAGAGTTATGAATCCATCTGCAGTCTGCATGAGCTTGAGTTGCACCAAAGCAAGGTCGGAGGCAAGATTATCAAGAAAAAAAGAAAACGTGCACGGTTTTGAGTACCATCAAAATACATGTACCTAGGTTTCACGCCACAATTTTTCTTTTATATATTTGTGCCCGAGTTTGTGTCTTTCCCGCAATGGAAGTTTGAAGTTCCACAGTGGAGGCCTTTTCTAAACCTCTTCAATTAGTTGCAAGGCTGAGAGCGGGGTTCACTGTCCACACCGTGTCGTCACTCGTCATCGTCGTAGGTGTGACTGTGATTCTCATGGGCTCGGGCTGCTCATTTCTGTAGTTGATTATTTCAAAATGCTCACATAAATCATTGGAAGACACCCGTCGCCAGCTTGTATTGCAAAAAATAGTTTCCTACTCAAAAGAAGACCACGTATTTATGAGAATTTTGCTTTTTTATTTATCACAATAACATTAGGTAGGTATTAACATCGTCTTTGATTTGAAGAACACCCGTCTTTTGAAGAATACCCAGACACTACATCATGCAATTCGCATGACAAACGACTGACAACCGGATCTGACACTTTAAACAACAGACGTGACACTAATTATTCGCTGATTTTCGCCGCTCATGCGGACGATGATTTCAGCGGCAAAAAAAATAGCGGTATATCGCCAAAAACCAGCGGTATACCGCCCGTGCGGACTAAGCTTTAAGCTAGTCCGCACGGGCGATATACCGCTGGATCGATTTCCTGTCAAAAATGTCCAACTTTCAGCGAATATTCGCAAAAAGTTGAATCCCCGCCAACTTTTAGCGATTGACCGCTGTTTTCAAAGTGTCAGCATTGACACAGCATGAAAATGTGACGTTAGGTTTTGCTAGGAAGGAGCCCGGTGCTTATCTCAAGACGAAATAGAAAAACTTGATCACCGATGGGTGTACCAGTCCAAGGGAGAGAGGAAAAATCGTGACTGCTGGACGGTGGACACGTATCAGCTTGATTTCAGAGTTATGAATCCATCTGCAGTCTGCATGAGCTTGAGTTGCACCAGAGCAAGGTCGGAGGCAAGATTATCAAGAAAAAAAGAAAACGTGCACGGTTTTGAGTACCATCAAAATACATGTACCTAGGTTTCACGCCACAATTTTTCTTTTATATATTTGTGCCCGAGTTTGTGTCTTTCCCGCAATGGAATTTTGAAGTTCCACAGTGGAGGCCTTTTCTGAACCTCTTCAATTAGTTGCAAGGCTGAGAGCGGGGTTCACTGTCCACACCGTGTCGTCACTCGTCATCGTCGTAGGTGTGACTGTGATTCTCATGGGCTCGGGCTGCTCATTTCTGTAGTTGATCATTTCAACATGCTCACATAAATCATTGAAAGACACCCGTCGCCAGCATGTATCTATTGCAAAGAATAGTTTCCTACTCAAAAGAAGACCACGTACTTATGAGAATTTTGCTTTTTTATTTATCACAATAACATTAGGTAGGTATTAACATCGTCTTTGATTTGAAGAACACCCGTTTTTTTAAGAATATCCAGACACTACATCATGCAATTCGCGTGACAAACGACTGACAACCGGATCTGACACTTTAAACAACAGACGTGACACTAATTATTCGCTGATTTTCGCCGCTCATGCGGACGATGATTTCAGCGGCAAAAAAAATAGCGGTATATCGCCAAAAACCAGCGGTATACCGCCCGTGCGGACTAAGCTTTAGTCGGCTCGGCTGTTGTGAGTGTTGAGTTCAATAAAATGAGCCTCATTCAAAAAAAATATTTTCTTATTCATTAAAATTGGTATTAAACTGGTGTCATTTCAAATTACCATAGCATTTAGCTGTGATTACCGGAAATAAGCACCTCTTTCTAACTGGAATACCAAATTTCGCGGGTAACGCTCGGGTCTACTTTTCAAGCGGAGGAATCTGGTGGTTCTTTCTATGAGTGTATAGAGTATAGTTCTAGAGAGACCTGGATCTGGTCACCCAGAGAGTGACGAAAGCCAAGTCATTGAGCGAGAGGGTATAGAGAGAGAGAGAAAGCTAGAGCACTAGGGTATTTGCACGTCAGGGTGTGGTGCCATTGCTTGTTACTAAACCACCCTGCGTCACAGTCAAAATGCATGACATGAGCAGCATGAGCTGTCAATATTTTTGTTTAGGTTAAGTCGACTGTTTCATCTTTTAACACAGATTTTTTCACTAAATTCAACAGAAACTCTTAAAAACTGTTCTAGTCATGTATATTGTGCTCCATACATAGCAGATGCTTTCGATCACCGTATTTCAAGTACTGCTGGCATTTCGTCGAACGTAGGTTTCATCATCCAACTCATTCCGTCGAACGCAAATTCCGTTGATCGTTGAATGCAGTAACCGTCGACGTGGTGACCCCATCGTGAAGATATATTTGTAATTGCCGTACGCGCAGTAGGTATATTATGTATTTCAGTGGGTACTGGCCCCGAACAGCTGGAAAACCCAAAAAGTACAATAATAGAAGTTCATCAATTTTGCAAGATTCTATACCTGATGGCTTCTTCGGCAAGGAAAACACCACATCTTCCCGACCCTTGTACTGCTTCACGGTGCACCTTTTCCGTTTTGGCACTTTTAGCCCGGATTTCGGCGATTTCGGCAAGCAATAAAATAATGACAATTCAAATTTGTAAACAAATCGTGGAAATGACAAATGTCAATAGCAACCACGCCCACCCCAGCTAACTATGTTTTAAATTTTGACGAGGCCAGGAAATGCCGAGATACTGACAGAGAATACCGATATATCCTATATCCCTTTCATAGCTTCGTCTCTCTCTCTAATCCAGGCCCTAGCAGTACTTCTGTAGGAAAAACGATGTAATCAAAAATTTTTTTTTGGAATCGTTAGAGGATCATCCCAGGACAAATAATCACTCGGGTGCTTTCGCGATTTCTGGTACATTTTCCAGCAACATCGCATCAAAGTTGGCGGCTGGTCAATTCTTCAGTTCTCTACACCAAATCTTGACAAGAAAAATAACAGTTGTCGCCATGTACGCATTGTTCTTCGTATTAAAAAAATTTCTGCGGGGTGTCAAAACAAAACACAGTTTCTAATGATTTTTTCATCTAAAAAAAATGTGAATTGATCTGCTGTGTATCATTATTAACTAATTTGTATTTGACGAAGCTATTCATGAAGTCTGTTTTTTGATATTGTCATTCTAGAAATGACAGCTCCCGAAGAAATAAGCCAATTTGAGTGTGAAGTTCAACAGCGTTTTTTTATTGTTCCCAATCAATATGATCGACAATTTATGAACGAATGGATAGCTTAAACTGTTCCGTAAGTAATTATCTTTGACTTCACGCGGAACCAAGCGCAAAAGCCTAGGGAAAAATATTTTTCACGTCGCCCACTATCATGAAATTTGTGCCTAGGGGCACACACCCTAGGTAGGGTTGCCATATATTTGGTATGAGACTCATATATTTCAACAAGATCTCATACCTCATACCATACATCAAATATATGAGCAAATCTCATATATTTTCAGTTATTAGCTGTTTCAGACATAATTTTGTTAGTTTTCATTATATTTTTTTATTTTTGCGCTGCAATTCAAGCATAACAATTATGAACTGGAATGTTATACTCTTTCTCAAGTTGAGAAGATTTTTTTCATCATGAGACACTAATGAACGGATGTCCAGGAGAAGGCCTCAGCAAAAAAGCTACTGAAAATCGGCAGCTGCAAAATATTTTTGAATATGTCTGTACTTAGTTTTGTGCTTATTATTTTCTAAAAATTACATGGAAGGGTCGGAATTATTGCCCCGAATGAGTTATTTTTCCTCACTTGATAAAAGAGTATTTCATCGTTAAATTCCTTTAGATTATGACGTATCTCTGTATACGCATACGTTACTATTGCTTTATGCTTTGCTTTTGCTTCTTATAATGACATGGGTAATGAAAGCCGGCGACTCAAACTTAACGATTGTATATTACATTATTACTCTTGGGCTGCTGAAGACAAAGTAAGGATAAACTGCCGGGAGCGGGAGCCTATTTCAATCATTCTGTCGCACACAACACCCCTACACTAAAGGTGCCCATTCACTAGGGAACCCGGTTGGCCAACCCGGTTGGCCAACCCGGTTGGGTTCGCCGGATGTTGGCTAGTGTGTGGTTGGCGCCAACACCAACCCAACCAAGTTGGCCGGTTTTCCAGCGAGCTTGAAAACGCGGTTGGGTTCGTTGTTGGGTTCGTCAGTGAATGGGTAAGTTGGCCAACATAACAACCAACATCAGGGATAGTTACTACGGCTAATCACGGTATTTGAACTATTTGATGGAATATTGATATTAATTAGACATAAGTGATCAATTATCATCGAAGTAGATTAGATACTTTGTTTTTTTGATACGGTTATGAAAAAAAATATCTGCGAGGGAATGACATTTTATTTATGTCAGTGTGTGTAATATAGGTACATGTGATACAGGATATTTTGATTCAATTCAAGAAATCAGAAATTAACAGTAGGTAGGTACCTACTTGATTTCCTTTGTTTTTGCTACATTACAGTCGCGTTACACATCAAGGCAGCGGCAAGATGCGGGGAGAGGGGCGGGGGCAAACGCAAGGCTCAATAATTCATCAAGAAATAATGTGTTGAGTTACATCCATGGTGTAGAGTTAGGAACCATTTCCTTTTTGCAACACTGATAGTTTCTCGCGTCTTGTGGATTCAGAATGAAAAGCTATGTATGAGAAAACCCTCAAAAATTCGCAATTCTACGCCTGATTTGTAATCTGTATTCAGATGCATTTTTACGTCGATGTAGGCAGGTAAGTAGGTAGGTAATTAGGTAGGTGCGTAGGTGGAGGTGGGCAGTTGGGTGGAGGTGGGTGGGTAGGTGCGTGAGTAGGTAAGTGGACACAGACAGGCAGGTAGGTAAGTAGGCAGACGGCGAAGTAGGTACCTAACGGTCATAAACCGTTTTTGAACTTATTTCTGGTACCTATTTATAGGTGTATACAGGACGTTTAAGATTTAACCGCCTAAATTTAAGGGTCGATAGAGGATCTAAGAAGGTGAAGATTCACTCTGGGAACCATATTTGTAAAAGTGACGGACGTGAGTACGTAACTACTTAAGGATATAGCTCTTCAAAGTTGAAAATAAATTACCTTTATTCGACTAATTTTTGAGTCGTTAGACCGATGTTGCGTTTCTTGAAGAAATACAATTTTGCGTGTCGAGTTTTTTTACCCACTTTTGTTTTGTTCAATGGTTTGCTATATGACACATAGCGCCAGTAATTTTCTTTTTGATCCGTTCATGACTTCGTCTTCATCAACTATCCAAAGAACTGCGCTCGCCAACCCAGTTCGCCAACACAGTTCGCCAGTGTGTGGGCAAAGCAATAAAACGCGTCAACCTGACAGCCAACACGGACCAACCGGGTTGGCCGGCCGGGTTCCCTAGTGAATGGGCACCTTAAGATAAGAAATTACCGTAAAAATAAATATGCTATTATGTTACATAATTTACACCTATTTTACGTAACACATTAAAATCACACAGTAATGGTTTGATCTGAAATATTTACAACTTACTATCTACTGTTGAATAACATTCACAATCATCACTGTACGAAATCTTTCAGGTGTTTAGGTTTCACCACCGTTCTTCTATCCCGCTGTTTTGGGCTTACAAAGGTTCTCCTATCTTGTGGTTTTCGCTCAGTTTTCGTACTGCTTGCCTGAAGTTTTCGTTGAGTCTTCGTACTGCTTGTTTGCAGTATTTGTTCTGTTTTCCTGTTCGGACTCTCCCCGTTACTAGGTCCTTGGATCACGTCTGTAAAAACTTTATTAAACTTACGATCGATAACAGGAGGCATATCAGTTTTTTCTCCAGTTCCTTGAACTGTGTCGTTATCACTACTTACAAAAGACGTCGCCGCGATCTTCACCCTTGCCTTTGACCCTGTGCCCTCTGCGCCCCAAACAAGCATGTCTTGGCCCACACACGTTTTACCTGGTCTTCGGCTTATTAATTGATTCACGTGCCGTCTCCATTTCTCCCCCGTTGCAATCTTACAGACGTATATTGATTTACCTTGTTTCTCCACTATTTCCGCTTCCAACCATTTTTTCTTGTTAGGCGTCCTATGATCTCTGGCCATCACCAAGTCTCCTACTTGAAAGCTTCTGCATTTTTGTGAATTGTCTTGTGTTTCGTCTTCGTTTCTTAGAAGTTTTGGTGTGGTCTCGGGATTCTTTTCCGTCAGAAGATTTAGTGTTGTACGAATTTCTCTTCCTAGCATTCGCTTGGCTTGTGTTTCTTTAGTGGTACAATGCATGGTGTTTCTATATGAAATTAGGTACTTAGGTCGTTAATTAATTACTTATTAGGTCGTCATGAGTTTTCCTTCGTTTTTCTTGTCCATCAATTCGGTGTACATCTTTGTTTTGAATGTTTTCACTGCATTTTCTGCCAAACCGTTGGACTGAGGGTGGAAAGGTGGTGATGTTCTGTGTCTTACTCCGTTTCTCTGTAGGAATCTCTCCAGTTGTCTTCCGTTGTCACTTACGATCAGCTCTGGAAGTCCAAATCTCGCAAACATGTCCCGTAACTTTTCTTCCAGTACGTCGGCATTCAATGATTTCACTGGAATCACCTCCGGCCATCTGCTGTACGAATCAATAGCCAACAAAAACATGGTGCCCCTTATCGGTCCTAGGTAATCGAGATGAACTCTTTCCCACGGTCTGTCCGTTTGCTTCCAGGGTACTGGCTTTTCTCTTGGTGGATCTTGCCTGTTGTGTAAACATGGACTGCAGGTACTTGCGATTCTCTCGATTTCACTGTTGATACCTGGCCACCACAATAGAGATCTTGCCTTGTTCTTCATCTTCACAATCCCAAAATGTCCCGCATGCAACTCTTCTAGAATGCGGTCTCTCATTGGACTTGGAATAACTATTTTGTGTCCCCACAAAATTAATCCATGCTCAATTCTGAGTTCCTTCCTTTTTCCGAAATATGGTTTTAACTTTTCTTCAACTTTTCCTGGCCATCCATGTTCGATATATCTGTAGACATCCATCAGTGTTGCGTCTTTCTTTGTCTGCTTTTCTACTTCATCTCTGTTGATTGGGTACTCTGTCTGTGAACTTGCAAAATTCAAGAAAAGTCCCTTTTCTTCAAATTCAGTTGATCTGTAGTCGACTTCCGCAGGTGCTCTGGAAAAATAATCGGCCACAACATTTGATGTACCTTGTATGAATTGCATGTAGTTGAATCCTGACAGGAATGAAGCCCATCTTTGCAATCTGCTGGCGTGCATTTGTGGTATTCCTTTATTCTCACCAAACAATGAAAGCAAAGGTTTGTGATCTGTCCTGATCACAAATTTCTTCTGTCCAATTAAATAATGCTGAAACTTACATACTCCGTAGTAAATCGCTAAACTTTCTCTGTGTATTGTGGAATAATTTCCTTCAGCCGGCATCAAAGTTCTCGAGACGCATCCTACCATTCTTTCTTTTCCATCTTTCATTCGGTGACTAAGAACTGCTGATATTCCAAACTGTGATGCATCTGTGGTTAAAATCAATGGTAATTCAGGATTGAAATGTGTCAAAACTGTGTCCGATGACAAGATTTCCTTCAATCTCTCAAATGCTCTGTTGCAATCAGCGTTCCACACGAAATCTGTGTTTTTCTTCAACAATCTATACAATGGATTCAAAGTCGCAGCAAGGTTTGGTATGTATTTCGAATAATAGTTGACCATACCGCAGAATGCTCGGACTTCAGATACTGTGCTTGGTGCTTTTGCCTGTTTTATGGCCCTCACTTTTTCTTCCGACTTTCGAAGTCCCTCTCTCGAAATTATGTGGCCCAGATACTGTACTTCAGATTTAAAGAATTCACCTCGGAATTCACATTTTCCTTCTTTACTGTCAAACCAGCATCATCCAGTATCTTCAGCACTTTCCTCAGCGTTTCAACATGCTCGTTCATGTCTTTTCCTGTTATTAGTATGTCGTCTAGGAAATTTACGACGTTTGCCATACCTTGAAATAACTGTTCCACGTACTTCTGGAAAAACGCGCTCGCTGGTGATATTCCGTACATCATCCTGTTTACTTTGTAGAGTCCTCGATGTGTGCTCCACGTCAGAAGTTTTGCTGATTCTTCATCGACTGTGAATTGAGTGTAGGCCTGGTTTAAATCCAATTTCGTGAAAAGTGTGCCGCCCTGTAGTTTCGCGAAAATGTGGTCGATCCTCGGAAGCGGATAGTTTACTTCCGTTAGATGTTTGTTCAAAGTTGTTTTGTAGTCGCCACATATTCTCAAATTGCCGTCATTCTTCACTACTACTACCAGTGGGGTTCCCCAAGCGCTTGACTCGATAGGTGAAATAACGCCCAGATGTTCTAATCTTGACAACTCGTCATCCAACTTCTCACGATAAGCTTGTCTTAGTTTGCAGAACACAGGTCGGGCATTGGGTTCCAATCGCAGCGATACCTTGGCATACCTGAAACATCCCAATTTATTACCAAAAACACTCGGAAACTGACTAACCAACCTATCAATCATAAGTCGCGGTTCAAAACTCACCGCATTGATGTTTTCAAACCTTAACTTATTCGTTTCAATCCAGTCTCTACCCAGTAACGAAGGTCCTCCTCCTGGAACTACATAAAATTTACTTAATTTGTTCAAACCGTTATATTTGACATTCACACAAAAATAACCTTTGGGTTTTAAACATTCACCAACATATGTCTTCAAAACAGCGTAATCTTTTCTCAATTTGTTGTATGAAAATTCGTGTTCATACATCGTTTCGCTTACGCAGCTGATCGCCGCCCCTGTGTCGATTTCAAAATTGTAAAATCGGCCCCCTATTTCTACGCGAACTGAGAAAGGATTGCTACCGTACTTATTTCTAATAACAAACAATTCGGCGTTTTCGTCGTTACAAAATGTCTTCTTCTACTTGATGTACTGGCTTCTTAGTACAAACTCGAGCTAAATGGCCCTCGATATTGCATCGGTCGCATCTGTACTTGCGGTATCTGCAGGTATCTTCGCTTCCTCGGTGCATTTTTCCGCAAACTTTGCATTTGTTGATGCTTGATCGAGAACTGATGTCAAAATGGCGGTGGCTGTCACTTTGCTGTCGGTGACGTTGCTGCCAACCCTGACGTTTGAGCTGCGACGTTTCTCGTTGCGGCTGCGCTTGCTGAGCGCGCCGACCATTCGAAATTGTCGGTGTCGCACGTGCGCTGTCGATCTTGTTCACGTCCATTTTCAACGATGACTCTTTTTGCAAAGCTATCTTCACCATATCTTCTTGAGGTTTTTCTGCATCTTCTTCACACAAGCGATCCTGAACTTTGCCTCTTTTTAGACCGGTTATGAATTTTTCTCTCAAGGTCGTCGTGAGACGATCATCGAAATTGCAATTTACAGCTGCCTGCCGAAGTCTTGCATACCAATCGTTTATGCTCTCACCTGCTTCCTGGTTGAGCTCATGGAATCGAATTCTTTCCCTCCAGATGGAAACTTGAGGTCCGAATTGAGTTGACATCATGGTACACAGGTCTTCGTAGCTTTTCTTCATCGGCAAATCCGGGAAACAGAGACTTCTGAGGATCTGATACGCTTCGGTGCCCACGACGGTTATCAGAGTTGCTACCTTCTTTCCGGGAGTCGTCACGCCATTTGCTTCAAAAAATTGGTCGAGCCGTTCTTTGTAGATTACCCAGTCATCTACTCGGTGGTCGAATTCCCGCACGCTGCCTATGGAATTTACGCTTGCCATTTTTTCTTCTCGTCGCCACTGACGTATCTCTGTATACGCATACGTTACTATTGCTTTATGCTTTGCTTTTGCTTCTTATAATGACATGGGTAATGAAAGCCGGCTACTCAAACTTAACGATTGTATATTACATTATTACTCTTGGGCTGCTGAAGACAAAGTAAGGATAAACTGCCGTTATCTCAGAAGCAAGAAATACATAAAGATAACGTTGTGCGCGGGAGCCTATTTCAATCATTCTGTCGCACACAACAGATTACCTACCTACTTCTTCAAAGATGAGCGAACTGTTAATTGTTATCAATAGAGGTAGGTAGTTAGTATAGAATAGATCTTCTCATATAGGCGGTTCCCTTTTGCTCGCAGCTCGTGCGCAGGTCTTCAAGTATACAAGCTTACTGGTTTAATTGGCTGTTCAACCGGGAGCGCTTTATCCATCGGGCTGGTTGGGGTTGGGGTTGGCGATGGCGCCAATATAGGTGAACCTGCGAGGACCCCAGGTAAAATTAGGACTTTATTAAATTTCATCAGATTTTTAAATTGTTTATTTTTTATTTGTCTTTTTTACGGAATGTTTATTGTGATGTGGATCTAGATAATCCATAATAAAAAATAGGACCTCATATATTTTTTGCTAATCTCATATACAGGGTGTTTCCAAAATGGTGTTACAAACTTCTAGGGGAGATTCCCCATCAAAAATGGACAAGGATAATATATACCTTTGATGTCCTAAAATGCTCAGTTGAAAAGTTACAGGGTGTTCAAGTTGACTTTTTGAAACTGATTTTTTGACATAAGTTTTGAACCGTTCAACCGATTTTGTTCAAGTTCTCACCAAAGTTAACTGAAATAAGTCTCTATCGAATAATAGTAACGTGTTGGAGAAAAAAGTTCAGGGGCGTAGATAATGGGGGCTGTCCTCATATTTCCCCCATTATTTTTTACACCCCTAGCTATAGGCTACACCCCTAGAGGCTTTGTTTTTGAGATATCTGAGTTTGAAACTTTGGAAAACATCTCGAAATTGCCACTTTCCAAGGCCAAAAAATTAGAATAAAAAAAAACTCATGATTTTTCAGCAGAAATAGGTTCTCTTCAATTTTCTAAGTTGATAAACCACTATTTCCTCTGAGAAACGAGAGCTTTTCAGGGAAAAAAAATGGGCTCATTGAAAGTGGCGATTTCGAGATGTTTTCCAAAGTTTCAAACTCAGATATCTCAAAAACGAAGCCTCTAATCAAAATTTTGCAGGAGTAACTTTTTTCTCTAAATTGAACGTAGAATGAAAAAATAAGAACAATTTGGGAAAATAGCTAGGGGTGTAAAAAATAGGGGGGGGGGGGGGAATATGAGGACAGCCCCCATTATCTACGCCCCTGAAGTTTTTTTCTCCAACACGTTACTATTATTCGATAGAGACTTATTTCAGTTAACTTTGGTGAGAACTTGAACAAAATCGGTTGAACGGTTCAAAACTTATGTCAAAAAATCAGTTTTAAAAAGTCAACTTGAACACCCTGTAACTTTTCAACTAAGCATTTTAGGACATCAAAGGTATATATTTTCCTTGTCCATTTTTGATGGGGAATCTCCCCTAGAAGTTTGTAACACCATTTTGGAAACACCCTGTATATTTCTCAGGTGTCTCATATATATCATTCAAAAAAATCTGGCAACCCTAACCCTAGGGGGTGTGTTGAGAATATTTCTATACCGTGTATTCACTCGAACTCAGTGCTTTGAAGTATTTCACGCCTTAATATCAATTCTTTGTGCCTTCTACTTGACAACTGCAGATCGTATTGACATTTGTCTATTCTCATTAGTTTGTATTGTATTTGTAGTCCGGATGCTAGTTGAAAGTATCTTGCATTTTTTGATGAGAAGATGCCACTCGGTGGAAATGTTCTTTGCATCGTACTCTTCCGATCCAGAGAGGTAACCATCAGCGCCATCCATGCCGGCGGCGTATACAGGGTGATACAGAATAAAAAAGTTGAAAAAATTATATTTATTCACCCGAAACATGTGGAGACGTGTAACTCACCACATACAATAACTATTTCATGCTTATGAAGTCACAGCAAACTGTTCTTTGATTACCTTGAACCGTCTTTGGAATGCAGGGGAAAACCAGAAAAAGAAAAACAAGAACACTCTTTTTTCCATAAATAAGTAATTCTTCAAGATATTGACACAATACTTTGTATTTCTACAAAAAGTAATGTTAGAAATGATGTGAGCTGGGTAGCCAAATCCTAAGCAAACTATTTCCAGAAATACGATTGTCAACTTTTTTTCTTCTTGAGCACCATCTTGAATCTGCCCTGTGGGGCATCGTTGAAAAAGTTATTGGTTATCATAATAATGGTAACATGAAATCATTGCATCGTAAAAACAACCTCCTCATCATAATTTAGTGACCTCTTCGGCGGGAAAGAATTGTCATTCACGTATTTTTTGGCTCTTCAAAGCTTTGATGCCCATGATGGCATTGACAACATTTGGAATGGTGAAATATGTTACGCATTATGAATCTTGATGTACTTTGAGGTAGCCTACCAAGTTTCACCATCATCAGTTGAAAGGTTTCTTCTTAAAAGCTGTTTGAACAAAATTTGTATCGTTTTTTAATGAAATATATAAAATATTGGGTCTCTCACCCTTACTTGATCCCTCACTGAGGATAGCCTGAAACCGAAAGTCCCCGAATTTTTTATGATAATGGTTCAGTGGGAAGTGCTCTTCAATGTTTAGTTGTCAAAAATTGCATAGTTGCGTTCAGATTTCAGACAGAGAGCGACAAAGAAGTTCATGCAGTAAAAAAAGACATAAATTACAGTCGAGAAAAAACTAGTCCAGAGCTAGACTGAAAGCTGTCTGGAGACCTTGCTTTTTATAACATGAATTTGCAATTTGATACACTGTTAGAGCCTTAAGTAAGTAACGTTTCAAGCCTTTCACCCACGCTTGGAAGTTTTACAGAACCTGTGTATTGCGGGAAGCCTATCTAAAAGGGACATTTTCGGGATTTCTCCGTTGCATTGAAAAGTGTGTCTTTTTTCACTGCATGAACTTCTTTGTCGCTCTCTGTCTGAAAATCCATGACTTTCTTGGAAGTTCAACATGGCGGAACAAAATGATCAATATCTTTGGCAATTTACTTTCGATTTCCAAAATTCAAAAACGTTACTGAAGCTGAAACACCAATCTTCATAACTGGTTTATTGTAATTCATGAATTTTTTTTTAAATCGCGTTTGTTCTGAGCTTTTGGCAGTTTTACACTGTTCCATTGACCACCCTGTAGAATCTTTTTGCTTGTCCCCTAGATTCTTTTGATGTGTGTAGTCAAACTAGGTATACGGGCGTATACCGTACCACATAATGAACTGCGAGTACTGAACTACTGATGCAGTTCGTCTATGTGCAGTTCCCAGCAGTGGCGTAACTAGAAGTGTCCAATGGGGGGGGGGGGGTCACGACTGAAAAATATGCAATAATGCGAGCAAAGCGAACAAAAAAAGCCGCATTCGAATTTTTTTCAGGAAAATCGATGGCTAAGGGGGGGGGGGGTTGATCCCGAAACTCCCCCTCTAGTTACGCCACTGGTTCCCAGTACCTATTTTCCTATTTGCGTCAGGAACTTGGGTTGGGACCACGGGTTGGGACTCATGTCGTTATATTCTTTATAAGAAATAAAAAATTAGAATTCATAATTTTTACTGATTTTAGTTCGCGAACGAACTAAATAGAATAATGAACGATTTTTATTGATTTTTCCCATCTCTACTTCGAGGAGGTGACCAACGGCGAAACCGGAAAGCCATTGCGGCTGCGCCCCTAAACTCTTCTCCGCTCGGCTAGTCTCTGTCTCTGTCCTCTGTCCTTTTTCCTGAGTAGTTTGTTGCTTTGCTTTGCTTTGCTTCGGCACGTAATCACTAATCAGCTGTTTCCATAGACATCGAAAGACGAAAAACGTGTTGAAGTGACCCGAATACTCAACAGTCCGGCAAAATGCAAGTAATCACCATTGAATTTAATAGTATTGATTCATATTCAACTGAATAACGCCCCATAACGAATGCACGTGATTTTAGGTTAGAACTGCCGGAATCTGACGCGATCCATCATCATTGTACGGAATGTTCGTATCGAGGTAGTTTGGTTGTCCCAGCTCGATCACCACATATAAAGGAACCATGGTAACATCCAAGCATCCGTACCATTCCGTGGCGAAACAAAACCAAAAACGCACCCATTTTTTAATTGAATGCTGCTTCAACAGCTGCCAGTACCAACACAGCAAAGAAAATGGTCTTGCGAGCATCAACGAGAGCATCATCGGTGAGTTGCATGAACATTTTCATCGATGTATTTGTTGGACCACACCACCAGGTTCTATCATGCGATCAACAAAATTTAGAATTGGGGTAGGCTGTGCTCTGGCCGGAAGCAGCTTGACATCCTCAAATTTGACCAGGTCACGGCCTACCTCAATTCCGAATTTTGTTGATCGCATGGTCTATCGTCCGTTTTTTATTTTAGGCCGCAGCCCGTAGCACCTTTATTATGGGTCTCGCACCCAATATATTATATATTTTTGAAATCAGAAAAACAAGATCTTTTGAGTGATGATATGTCAAATTATTTTTGACAGATGTCATTTTTTAACAAATGACAGAATAGTACTTGTGATACATCATTTTAAAGCCCTTAAAATTTTGAGGAGAACTGTGTTCTTATTTTTGTGATACATCATTTTAAAGCCCTTAAAATTTTGAGGAGAACTGTGTTCTTATTTTTGAAATAGGGTGTCTTTTACAGCTTCCAGGGCACAGGTGTCTTCAAGTAGAAATGAGTTTTACAAAATTGTCACCAAAAACTGTTGATGGGACCTTGTAATAGAGGTTCTGGAGAGCACAGAAATGTATCCAACAAAATCGTAGCTGATCCCGAACGGCAATTATTCAATTTTTAAGATAATTAGTTGAAAATGTCTTAATAAAAATTTGGCTTCATGTTTTTTCAAATTTTTAGAATAACTAAGATTGTCTAAACGGTTAATTTTGCATCTCTCCCAATATCTAACAAAATCTCTGTGGATAGATTCATACCCTTCTGTTGTAATAAGAGTCCAAGACCTCCATTGTTGAAGAACTTCAACAAGTTTTGGAGATGACATGAATTTCCGAAGCTTCTGATAACACCCTTGTCCCAAAACACTTTTATGATATATTTATGCCCTCTTCGAAACGTCCAGCTACAACCTTTGCAGTGCTGAAACACTTTTCAACAATTCCGTTCATCGTTTTGAAGCCAGACACAAGCGGAATCACTCAAAGTACTCCCACATTTTCTACGTTTCCCGGATCAGTAAGACCGGCGCTCTCCTTTGGAAGTTTTCGGCAGGTGTTCCTTCTGAATATCTCGTTGTGGTAACTTTTGGCCACTAAGTTCAACTTCTTGGGCCAACAGCAAAACTTCATCACGCCAAAGTATCAGCACAAGATCATTCCAAAACAAATCGTTCACTAACCCTTGAAAAGATGCAACTCTGGAATGATGCAAAGTCTTTTTCGAAAAAAGGGGGGGTTGATTGAGCTTGTGACACTCTTTTGAAAACTTCTTTCTTTCTTCAGAGCAAAATTTCTCATTAATGCGCTTTCAAATCTTCATAAGTCTTCATACTCGTAACCATTTTTCTTCTGTTTTCTTCACAAACCTCATTTCAACGTCATTTTATCGAATTTCCCTCGTAAGTCTTTTAGAGTTATAAAGCAGTGCGGGGATGGTTGTCGTGTAGCCATTTGCTGGTCATTGATCAAGAGAATAAGTTCAATATCCGAAACAAATTTAAACCTAAGTCCATTGATGTTGGTCATTTGAAACATCAACTCGATATTTTCATATAGGTTTTTTTCACCTGGGGTACAATGCAAACCATTCATAAGCCTATTGAAACTGGTTGATTCCCCCCTTTTTTTTTTCAATCGATCGTCAATCTATGTAACGAATTTTTTGCTGCCTGTGTGATTTTTTTCCTCTTTCTCTAAAATTATTTCCGCATCTTCTAGACCAATTAAGATCAAGTTGATGTTTGAAATGACCAATATCAATGCAATTCCTTTAAAATTTGTTCAGGAATCCTAACTTCTTTTGATCAATGACCAGCAAACAACTACGGCTACTTCCATGTCTGTACTGCTTCATCACTCTAATAGACTTACGAGGGAAATCCGATGAAATTACGTTGAATATGGTTTGTGAAGAAAATAAACAGAAGGAGATAGTTACGAGTATGAAGACTTACGGAGATTTGAGGCGCATTGATTGAAAATTTTGCTCTGCAGGAAAAAAAGGAGAACTTTGCGAAAGATTGTCACAGCATAATTACCCCCCTCTTTTCGAAGCATCTCCTTTAAGGGTTTGTGAACCATTTATTTTGGAATGGTCTTGTGCCGATACTTGGGTGTGATGAAGTTTGCTGTGGCCCAAGGAACTAAACTTGGTCGCCAAAAGTAACCAACATAAGATTTTTGAAGAGAACTCCTGTCGGAAACTTTCAAAGGAAAGCGACAGTTGCAATGATCCGTAAAAAATGTGGGAGTACTTTGCGTGATTCCGCTTGTGTCTGGCTTCAAAACGATGAACGAAATTGTTAAAAAGTGTTTCAGCACTGCAAAAATTGTAGCTGGACGTTACGAAGAGGGCATAAATATATCATAAAAGTGTTTTGGGACAAGGGTGTTATCAGAAGCTTCGGAAATTCATGTCATCTCCAAAACTTGTTGAAGTTCCTCAACAATGGAGGTCTTGGACTCTTATTACAACAGAAGGGTATGAATCTATCCACAGAGATTTTTTTAGATATTGGGAGAGATGCAAAATTAACCGTTTAGACAATCTTAGTTATTCTAAAAATTTGAAAAAACCGAAGCCAGATTTTTATTACGACATTTTCAACTAATAATCTTAAAAATTGAATAACTGCCGTTCGGGATCAGCTACGATTTTGTTAGATACATTTCTGTGATCCCCAGAACCTCTATTACAAGGTCCCATCAACAGTTTTTGGTGACAATTTTTTTAAACTCATTTCTACTTGAGGACATCTGTGAGGGGTCTTTCAATAGGAAAAAATGTCAATTCCAGAAATAGCCACTCAGTAAGTGATAGGCACAGATGACCCAGATGCGCATCTGCAATACTGCAATGTTAAACGGCTTCCGCTTCCGACAGATCCCCTTGCCTCACACCCCCCGCAAAGTTGCTTGAACTGTTTCAGAGATGGCGCCAGCAATCAAAAACCCGCGAAACTTTGAAATGTGAAGTACCTCAATATTCAAAATAATAATTAAAATTATCCATTTTTTCACTTCTTGACGCATTTCGGCAATCATAATAATTTTTTAAAATTTATTCAACTGGTTTTTTTTAGAAAAGAAGAGAAATATTAACACTTCAAAAAAACCACTTGAAAAAAAATTAAAAATATTACAAGAGCCGAAGACATCAAGAAGTGAAAAACAGGACAATTTTAATGCATTATTACGATTGAGTTGAATTTGAAAAAACCTCCAACTATGGCCGCATTGAAAGACAAGAAGGCAAAGAGTTATTAATGATTATTTAATCGGAAACTATTTTTCACAAATGCCTACGGAAAATCCGAAAATCTAATTTGTGGTTTGCGTTTGGCCCATTGTACACCATGTTTTTACTTTAGTTTTTGTAACTTATTTAGTAGTGACAAGAATAACGTATAATGATTAATTATTAATTATGCAAAATTACAAGTAGGTATGTACAAAATAGTAAAATATTTTCATAGAATTTGGGTAAATTTTTGAGATTAACATCATGAAGTCAAATATCACACATGTCATAAAAACACCTACTACTAGAATAGAGGTCCCATTGATGATAACAATAATGAATATTCAGCTCTAGGAAATCATCACTAAAATGAGATTTGTTGCTTTTCACTATGTAACAAAAATTATGCTATGGTCGAAATAAAGGATGCTTGAGTATTCTGCTGCAGTATTGTCTTGTATTGTGGAAATCAAAGACGACCATATAAGGGCTCTGCTGCACTTGGTGTATTGAGTTGTGGAAGTCAAAGGCGACAGTGCAAGGGCTCCGCTGCAGTAGTGGTCCTGGCTTGTGGAAATCAAAGCCGACAGTGCCCCAGGGCTCTGCTGCAGTAGTTGTCGTATATTGTGGACATCGAGGACGACAATGTAAGGGCCCTGCTGCAGTAATTGTCGTGTATTATGGACATCAAAGACGACAGTATTGGGAGGGATTTTCCTCGAGGAGAATAAAGGATGATACGGATGGAGATATCAAAGTTACCTTCAGGAAGCCAAGGAAAATTGACCACATTACTGGAGGAGTTCGTGGCAAAACGGCCATCTTCCACTATTTCAATCACATAATTGCGTTTCGGAAGTTTTCTTTTCATTATTCTGACAAGTCCACTAGTGATGGAATTCGTAGTAGAAACTATAAGTATGGAAATACCGTAAGCAACTACTCAGTATCGAACCAAAAGTTTTCAGAATTGTAAAGAAATCTCCGAAGAAAAATGAATGATAAAAACAGTGAAAAAAATGGGTACTTTGCTGCGAACTTCCTCCGTAAATTGGAACTCATCGCTGTCCCAAGGACTTATTGAGCTACCTATTTTGCAATTTAGCCAATTTTCGTTTGACCCCTTTGAAACGCTGCTGGGATTTCCATTCGCGGACTGTACGGGTACAATACCAAGGAATACCAATCTGACAAACGGCCACGATAATCTTTTTTTTTCATGTGCTCGAAATGTGGAACACAATTGAACCAAGAAAAGTCAACTTTCTCACCAAAGTAATTGATTGCTTCATCCTGAAGCCTACCAGAACGTGCCTTCTTCAGATTTGTCTCCAATAAAGTCATAGCAACACGAACCGTACGAACTAATTCTTCTGAAGGATAAATTAGATTGTTACGGTGGTCCGCAAATTCTTTATTTTCGATAAACCTATTATGCAAGCTGGTTGGTTCAGAAATCATGCAATTTTTGCAGTCATCACAATCATGAGAAGTGAGAAGTCGTTTGGAGATAAATCCACTCACATAAGCAACAGATAAAATTTCTGTTTGGCCCTCGGATACAGCCTTGGCTATATCTTCGGCCACTTTGGATATTTCATCCGTTGACTCAATGTGAGAGGATTCATCAGCAGACGTACTTGCCCTGCTTGGTTCAATTGTCTCACAAATTTCAGGTACATTTGAGAGTAAAGCTCGCAAGTTGCTTAAAGCTTCCAAATCATCCTCCTCAGAGTTCAAACCTTGCAAGTCTTGACGTGTGAGGTTGTTGATAATTTGAGATTTTAAGGAACTTACAAACTGTGTTACCGTGGGGTTCTCATTGGCTCCACATCCAGGACGGATCATCCCAAACAGATTTTTCAAGGGGTCTTGATTGAAGGAGCGAGGATGAAGATACGAGAGTCCCTGATTCCTCAAATAATCCCAGATGCCCTTCATAGCTTTAATAGAATGCATCCAACCAACCTGAGAAGGGGGTTTTGCCCTCTGTACCCGGTTTTTGGCACCACTCACAAATTTCCACTGAACAATTTTTTTGAATGCTACATCCCAAAAATTGATGTGTGGAGATTCATCAGTAATGAAGCACCTCACGTTTTTGCCTTCTGGACTAAAGCGCGAGGTTCCATTAAAGCTATCAAACAATTCATCAACTTCTTCAATGAACTTCGCGGTACCAACAGCGGGTGATGAAATATCACGCTGAGCAACTAGCGTGAAAATGCTAGCTGCCATCGTGTAGCTCATCACCTGAGCTGCGTACTTGACTTTCATTCGTCACATTTCCGTCATGGAATTCTGTAAAAGAAAAAAATCAATTAGTATACATAAAAAGAACCCACCTAACATAATAGTACCTACCTACAAGCTACAAGTAAATAATATAGTGTTACCCCGTCTATGATGTGAGCATATTACATAGAGTTATTTCACTGCAAAAAAGAGAAAAATAAATATAATACTAAGTTGAAATTATGGTAATCAGCTACCTACCTGATCTTTTAAATCTTTGATTGGCTTGTCTGAACCACTCGCCTCTGGTAGATGTTAGTAAATGGTCCTCAAAATCCCTAAATTTGGACCTCAACACAACTAGAATTTGAATAAAAGTATCGTGAGTTATGAACCAGACTTAGGGCCAGTTTATCAATGCACGGTCAACTTTAGCCGAAGGTTAGATACTTTGAATACTATGATCTCATTGGTTCCGACGTAGCTGCTAGTTAGGTGAACCAATAAGATCAGAGTATCCAGCCCACCAACTGACAGTTACGCATCCAATCCTTTTAACCCTGCATTGATAAACTGAACCTTAGTTGAAGGCAACTTCTTACCATCAACTGCTTTAATCAGGGTTAGACCTGAAATTTGAAGTTATTTTTTAGACCCAGCCAGCTACACTTCACTGCGAATTCGTCCGTGAAAAGTTTTTTGAGTATCAATGCAGTCCAGACACACGTTCCAATTTCTACAGCCGCCCCTTACGCATAATTTCGATTGTACATACGGTAATGTCAACGTTCGCGGACACCTATCGATAGTAGGGGACTTCAAAAAACGCACTATGGTAACTTTCGAACCAGATCAGATACCGGGGTCTAGTAACAAGCTATATATTTGATATGCCATTTTGGACAATATTTTTACAAAAAAAAGTTGAGCGGCATATGCCGTCTTGTCCGTAATTAATTAGGTTTTCGTCAAATGGGACAAGGGCGGGGTATACCGACAGAAAAAATAATTACATTTATTCATAATTTATTCGTTTGAACACGTTTTAGTCATAAAAAAAACTAATTGAAACTCTATAAAAGGAAACAAGAATAAATTCTAGAAAAAAAAAACATAAAACAAATAAAGTAAAAAAACATTTCATCACTATATCTACTGTTTGTGATAGTTTTCAAAACAAGGTACAACGCAAAGTGCGGGTTTTTCTGGACAAGTCTTACATAGATATTTGGTTTCTTTTCTGATTTTTGTTTTGCTGCACTGTTTGCATCTCATATGATGACTTTTATTTGGGTCCTTCGGATTTGGGATATTATCGAGAAAGTGCTGTGGAGTTCGTTGTCCATTGTTTCGCTGATTCTCTCCTCCTCTTCCTTCATCTTCCGCTTCTTCTTCCTCTTCCACCGTTTCAACCCTCACTCTCTTTCCTCCATGTAGTGCTCCGGATCTTATTATTTTTCGGCCGTCATTCAACGTCTGTGGCACATCAAGGAAGTCTTTGATGAGTTGTTCACGATAGTGAAGGAGTGTAAGCTTGCTGTTGTAGCTCTTCATGATGAAATACGAGTTCCAAATAGCGACATCTAATAGATGGAACATGACTTTTTTATACCATCTGATACTTTTACGTGGAGAAGAATAGTACGTGACCATTTGATCACTGCGATCAATACCAGACATGTTGTCATTGTATTTGGAAATCTCTTCTGGTTTTATTTTTTTTTGACCGAATCTGTTCTGAGCTTCAATAAGCTTCGGGTGGTATTTCGTTGTTATACAGAGTACATCCCTCCTATCCTTCCATTTGGATACGTAGACATTTCCATGTCTTTTCCATTTATGCTCTCCTTTCTTAAATTTCGATTGTGTGATGTCTTTCGGATTTCCACGCCTATTTGATCGCAATGTACCAGTTGTATGGGTTTTTCTTCTCAGAAGTTTTTTACAAAGGTTTACACTGTTATAGAAATTGTCCATAAATAAATGGTGGCCACGATCCAAATAAGGTTCCATTAGAGAAAAAACCAGTGTTTCCAGTTTTGACATTCCTTCAACTTCTGCAGATTGCCCTTTGTATATTTGCAAATTGAGTACGTATCCATCTGGTGTGCATACAGAGTAAAATTTTATGCCATATCTTGCTCGTTTTCCCTTTATATACTGTCTGAAGCTGAGTCTGCCACGAAAGAGAAGCAGGGACTCATCTAATGATAAATTTTCATGCGGGTAATACATTTGCCTGAAATTTATCAACAATTTGTCCATCAAAGGAGAAATCTTATTCAGCCTATCCTTCGGATCGGTTATCTGACCATAGCAGCAACTGAAACATCTAAGCAGCTGTTCAAATCTTCTGCCGGACAGTTTGAGGTGCAAAGAAGGACAATAGTAAAGCGGATCCATGGTGAACATTTTTCTGATCGAGGGAAATTTCATTTGGCCTTGTAAAATGCATATCGCAAGGAAATACTTCAACTCATCCCTGGTAATGGGCTTTATGGTTGTTGTTCGGCTGTGTCTTTGATGAGGTCGATTACTATTTTGTAGACGTGTGGCATATACATTCATGGAGACAAGTATCATTTCCATAATTTCGTCGTTCCATAGTTTTTCAAAACATTGTGTAGCTGAAGGGGGATCTTCGAACATAAATTGTTGGCCGGATAAAGTATCATCAAAATGAAAGTCTGGGATATCGTTTGTATCGTCGTACCAATCGTCATCGCTTGAATCGAGGCTTGAATCTCCAGTTCCAGATGAGTTTTGTGACGGAACATCTTCATTACCTCCTTCTTCACTGTCGCTACCGGATTCACTCCTAGTAGCATAGGTTGGATCATGGACGTCATCATCACTACTAAATGGATCAGATTCAGAACTTTCCGTTTCACCAGAGCTCACTGTGTCCATAAGATGTTGGAGCCTGGCTTCTTCTCTCGCGTCCATTTGCTGGGGAACGCACGTATTACGAAAAAAGGTAGACTATCACCATATTTCAAGCAAAATATTAGCTGGGAATACTCACCTCTGTCCTTACCGCCTTTCACAAACACAGGAACGATGTTTGTGCACGATGCACGAATGACGTATAACCGAATCACAGGTTATGTAGTCATGACAGGTCTATAAAGCACATTTTTCAAATTTTTAGCGCATTTTCCATCTTGATGAAAATCGCTATTGCAACCGCTTTGTCCGTCCGTCCGTCCGTCCGTCCGTCCGTCCGTCCGTCCGTTCCTCGAACTCCTCCCAAACTAGACGACCTAGCCTTCTAATTTTTTCGCTGTTACATAGCTGCCACTCCCAAAGGAGGGCTAGGCCATATTGGATGTCCATATTGCGCCGCCAACATAGAGAAAACCGCCCCCGATAAACTTGAAATAACATAATATTGCACTTTTTACCAGACCTGATGCTCTAGTGTTCTCATTTTTTGAATAATACATAGTTGCCACTTATAAACGTAAGCCAGAAAACATTCCGTCTTCAATATGCGCCGCCGACATGAAAAAACTGCTAAAAACCGCCCCCAATCACTTTAAAACGAAAAACATGAACCCGAAGACATAGCGATCTGATTCTTTCGGTATATAAATAGCTGACTAAAAATGGGAAAGGATAGGCTACTTTTGGTTAGTCGCCGCCCCCAGATTCCGCCCCCAAACGATAAAAAGTGCAACTTTCACAAATGTTACTGATTGAGATGTTCCCTTGAACATTTAGGAATTGCCAACTCAAATTGTGCAACATTTGCTCAGCCGAACGCTGCCGCTCCCACACGCCGCCCCCAAAGTAAGAGATAAATGAAAAACATGAACCCGAAGACATAGCGATCTAAGTTTTTTGCTATATGGATCTGCTATATTCGCTGACTAAAAATGGAAAAAGATAGGCTACTTTTGATATGGCGCCGCCTCCAGCTTCCGCCCCCAAAAGAAAAAAAGTGCAACATTCAACAATTTTCACTGGTTTAGCTGATAATGTTACCTCGATCATTTAGAAACTCTTGACTCAAACTGTGCAAGAATTTCTTTGCCAAACTCTGCCGCTCCCACACGCCGCCCCCAAAGTGAGAGATGAATGTAAAACATGAACCTGAAGACATAGCGATCTAATTCTTCCACTATATTGATAGCTGACTGAAATTGGAAAAAGATAGGCCACTTTCAATTAACCGCCGCCTCCAGCTGCCGCCTCCAAACGAAAAAAATGCAACTTCCACAATTTTCACTGATTGTCATATTTCCCTTACATTTAGAAACTCCCAACTCACACTGTGCAACAGTTACTTTGCCGAATGCTGCCGCCCCCACCCCCACACCCTGCTATCAAAGTGAGAGATGAATGAAAAACATAAACCCGAAGACATAACGATCTAATTCTTTCGCTATATGGATAGCCAACTAAAAATGGGAAAGAATAGGCTACTTTTGATATGGCGCCGCCTCCAACTTTCACCCCCAAAAGAAAAAAAGTGCAACTTTCAATAATTTCCACTGATTTACATTATAATGTTACCTCAAACATTCAGAAACTCCCTACTCAAACTGTGGAAGAATTTCTTCGCCAAACTCTGCCGCTCTCACACGCCGCCCCCAAAGTAAGAGATAAATGAAAAACATAAACCCGAAGACATAGCGATCTAATTCTTTCGCTAGATAGCCGACTTAAAATGGGAAAGAATAGACTACTGTTGATTAGTCGCCGCTCCCAGCTCCCGCCCTCAAACAAAAAATACTGATGAGTGAAAGAATTTTCATTCGAATCTATTTCATTGGCAAGTACCCCATTCTGATAACAAAATATCACAATGAGTTTCGAATGAAGAAAGTGGGCAAGGAATGGTGTTTCTCCTTCAACCAAATTTCTTTACGTTCACAATATGCCTCTTTGAGAAAATGCGCTACTGAGACTCACGCACGTGAAGGCATACTCACTTGTTTTTTTTTTTGCTGGGACAGTAACTAGTGAGACATAGGAATATCAATACATTTCGTGTCGGCATATGCCGCTTTGCGTCTATGAGGCGCCCTTAAGTTGGACGGCATATCACGTCTTGTCCCAGCATGCAGTGCGGCATATGCCGCGTTGTCCGCGAACGTGATAATTCGTACAAGCAAAAGTACTGCTGGAAGCGCTAACGTGTGAATTTTGCAGTCTCTCCAAGCAACACAAATAACTGGTGTATTTTCATATGTAGCGGTTGCCAAGACGGAACTTCCTCTATCCACAGGGCATCTTGTTTGAGCCTCTTCGAGGGGAAAGTTCTTGTGAGCTGTTTTCACGTTGCCAAGAAAAAATAAACCCCGCTTTTTTAATTCCACTGCTGTTTTTACTGATCCAAACCACGAATCACCAACCATGATTCGTTCAGTTCCATGCCACGGTTGTGTAAGACACAATGTGGTGGCTGTTTCAAATGAACACACCTCTCAATTTGACAGCGCGAAGGTTTTTGAAGCCGAGAAAACCGCTTTACTAATCTCAATTTGAATTTTCTTTTTTCTATCGGGCAACGAAATTCTTTCGCAAGCATTCTCTTCAGATTGGAATTTAGCGCAGCTGTTCAATAAAAAAAACTTCTTCTCAGCATCAAACCAAGCAAAATGTGTCATGTGCAGACATTTGTTGATGATCACTATGGCCTGCCCGGCGTGAAAAATTTTAATAAATAGCACCTTTTATCAAAATTATCGATTATCTCGGAAATTATCAAATTTAGGAATAGGGTACCTACTCCTGGTAAAAATGAAAGAGGAGAAAAAAGCTGTCGAATGGTTGAATGAAATAGGGGGCATTCCATTTGATAAAAATGACTCAAGGCATTTTGAAATTGGCGAAGTTCGAGAAAAAATTCTGAAGACCCTGTATCACTGATTCTGAAGTTTTTTGTCATGAAATCATTCAACTTCTATTCGACTATTGTTGTGTCAAATTTCATTCCTTGATTGCAAAAAACGAAGCTCTCACAATTTTTCAAAACAAACCTTAAAATTACAAAAAATTTCAATTTTTAATTTTTAGTTGGTAGCACTGCCACAAATTGAAAAAACAAAAATACGCTTGTAATAGAACTTGAAAAGCTGAACAAGAAAATTAAATCAAAAGTGGGGCATTTCGTTAAAAAAAATCTTTGTTTTTGATATAGCGCAAAAATGGAACACCTGTATAGTTGAAAATAATTTTACTGGTTAGAACTTTTCAAGTCAATAATTTCATGTATTACACCTTTGTCTCTATCCTGTAAGGGAAGGGCGCTAGGAAAGCCCGACGCACTGTTGCTGGACCCTGTATAGAACCCGGTATTTTTTGTCGGGAATGTAATTTTCCAAATTCTCCAAATCCTTCACGTAATTTGATGGAACCACAGCTTCAATATTATCTTTCACATACAGTACGTAGGCAAACGCAGCGGCAGCGGGCTGGGCCATCCTGGTGCTTTCAACTGGAATAAACAATGAAGTTATACCTAAACATACAGGGTGGTCCATCCTAGCGTAATTATCCCATAGCGGCCTTACCGTTCAAGATAGGAAAAAAGATGTAAGAGAAAAGTTTTATGGTTTGATAAGACCTATGACCTAAAATTATTTTCAGCTATACAGGATGTCCCATTTTAACGAGATAAAGGAAACGTCAATTTTTTTGAATGGAACACTCTATATTTTTTTGCATTAAATGTGCAATAAGTCCGCACGGATCGAGTTCGCAACGCCTTTATTTGAATGTCAAACTCCGTCCTCAAGTATATTTTGACCTTAAAACAAAACTGTCGTTTTGTTCAATGTTCCCCCGCAGTTCAAAATAATCCCGGTTTACGGTAATGCTCTTTTGAACCGTCCTTTATATCATGGCCGTCTTCAAGTTAACTTATTAATGGCCGATTAATCGACTTTAAAGGGGTCTTTTGGCTAGAAGTGCGCTCTTAGACTGTCACAGACTATATGGGAAATCCCACTGCATCACCAACAATGGTGTTATTGATGGAAGAAACCATCAAGAACTCACAATAATGGGTAGCGGACTATACGGGAAATCCCACTACATCACCAACAATGATGTTATTAATGGGAAAAATCATCAAGAACTCACAATAATGGGTAGCGGATGTTACCGGCCCGGCCGGAAGGGGGTGGGGCCTACGCTCGTCCCTTCGCTCCTATATAAGCCGACGCTTACCTGATACCCCCCAGCAGTGTTGCCATAGGTGGTGATTTGTCACCAGATCTGGTGATTTCACCTACTCAAATATCACCTAGTGATTATTTTTGCAAAAAGCCTTGGTGTATTGCAAATAGCAGTTGAGGCGTTTGCAGAGTGTCGTTTTTGAGTTGTGGAAGGTTGCAATGGTCTGTCAACAGAATGTTTCTGAGTTCCGGATGTTGAAGGCTGCGGAGATTTGCTGATAGGAGTTTGTGGTGAGCTTGAGTCACTTTCTTCCTGTGCTGAAACATCTCCTTCGTCTGCCGCATCGGTTTCTGTAAGACTGCGAGCTGCTTCGAAGTCATGTCCGGTGAATCTTAGAGGGTTTAGAGGGAAAGTCCCGGTGGACTTGAATCCTGCGACTCCTTTTTCAATGTTGGCAACTTGTGTGTATGCTGAGTTGAAGAGTTCTGCCAAGTCATAATGCGTTAGCTTGAACTGTTCTTTTGATCGGAGAAACAGTTGTGCGTGTCTTGCGAAAGCATTCTTTAACGGCCCAAAAAATGACACATCCAAGGGTTGCATCTTATGAGAGGTATGAGGAGGGAGGCTGACCATTATTATAGAATTTTGTCTGCAGTATTCATAGATTTCGCAAGAGATATGACTAGCATGGTTGTCAAGAATCAGTAGGACGGGATTGTCAGCAGTTGCTGTGACTTTATTCTGGAAGTGTTGCAGCCATTTGAAAAATATCTCTGCATTGCTCCATCCATTATTGGAACAGCAATACATTGCACCAGTTGGTCCATTTTTCCCCAACAAAGGAGTCATTCTTGCTCTGGGGTACACAAACAATGGTGGAATATATGATCCAGTTGCGCTCATAGCGCATATTACCGTAACTGTTTTACCACGTTCTCCAGACGAAATGATGCCGAACTGTTTGATTCCTTTTGGTCCCAACCGTTTAGCTGTCTCCTTTGAAACGGTTGAAATCGCACTTTCATCGACGTTATAGATCCTGTCCGGAGAGAATTTGTATCTATCCATCACAGTCTCTAAGCTGGAGAAATACTGATCAACTTCAGTTTTATTAAAAGCCGTTATACGATTAACACTGGTTGCTTCTGCTTTTCTGAGGCTCAATTCTGGATTCCTTCTCAGAAAGTTTTTATACCAATCGTGTCCTGCTTCTTGTTTGTCTTTGTTGAAATTGTGCTTTATTTTGTTCCTCCGCATACTTGAACACAAGTTGACAAAGTTCGGCTTTCGTTATTCCAAAGAACAATTTGGCCAGATGGAGCACATGATCACGAATTTCATTTTCTTGATCAGGTGTGAACACTGGTGCCCCACCCAGGGTAGATGACTTTTTTTGCTTTATATTCCTTCTTATTTTCAAATGACGTCTGAGAGTGGCTTCATGTATTCCGTAGTGTCGTCCAACTTCTCTTATTTTTCGGTTTTCAGCAATGATGGCGTTCAATGCTTCTTCAAGACGTTCTTTATTTTCACCTCTTGTTGTTTTTCTTGTGTACTTCCACTTCTTCTTTCACTTCTTGTGAATAGGAAATTTTTCTTTCCTGCCGGTGTAATTATTTTTTTGTTGGAGGTCCAACGAGTAAATTTTCTTCACAATATTTTTCACACAACACCTTAGGGTTTCACCGCCGACTTGCTTTAAATACAGTGTCTAGGAAATACAACAGTGCTTTTATCGAAGAAAAAAAAAACACAAATTAATAATCACTTCCGTACTGTATGAAAATATCAAGAATTTTCCTCTTGATCTGCTTCTTTTGTTTACTATCTTTCACTTTCTCAAGGTACTGGACCACAATTTTTCCAAACAGTACTTCGGCGTTTTCATCAGCGCCTGGATCGGATAGCTTTTGCAGCCTTTTCCTCTTATTTATGGTCCATGTAGCTGCTAAATGAGTTTAGAGCATCTTTCAAGTTGGCCCCAAGCTCCTTATCATCGGGTTTTTTTTTTTTTTTTTTTTTTTTTTGGATGAATTTCTTTTCTCAACGTGCCTAACGTCTTTGCTGTTAGTGGTGCAGTGGACGGTGGCACTAAATTTGTTATAGTGGTGAGAGCTTGCCTAGTGACAACAAACAACAACAAATGAATTCCGCGCGTAGTTTTCCGGAAAGAACGAAAAAGCCGTTTCCAGTGTATAACTATTAACTGGTTGCCTAGAAGGTGATGCTTTTTGGGAACACACATGGGAATGAAACTGCAATGTTTTTTTCGTACAGTTTTTGCAGCCAGGCATGCAACAAACTGCCCGTCATTTAGAAAAAAAAACCACAAAACCTCTGATACAACCCTATAAAATTTTATCTACCATTTGTTTACTTGCAGTTTTAATGCCATTGACAGACAGGACGGCAACCGTTAGGCAGAGAAGATTACTAGACGTAGGGCGGTATTTAAAAAAAAACACTTACTGATAAACACGTTGTAATGGCCACAGGCCACTTCCTGCATTGAACACCCAAATGATAGGTAACTAAAAGAAATTGGTGAATATCAAGCTTCAATGTTAAAGCACAAGGCTTTGCAACTTACTGTAATGTCACAATGGGGTACTTGCCAATGGAATAGATTTAGCTGGAAATACTTTCGATTGCTAGTATAAGTGATAAGGGGACTCTACTGAGAATTTCACAAAAATTCCGTCGTTTTCTACAGAAAAAAACGAATTTGAAAAATCCTCCTAAAAGCTTCGCGCCAGGACAGGGATTTTGAGTGGGGTTGGTCTGACTGTGTGACAATGGAATAATCAAGAATGTCAGGGATGTCACTGTGACACTGTCATTTTGAACATGCTATCGCAAAACCGGTTTTCTATCGAATTCTCTTACCATGAGCATTTAGACAATAAAGTCGAACAAGGTTTCGAAGAAACTGACTCCAGAAACCTCTTATAACACTGTCTCAGTCGAGATAATTTATTTCCAGGGGAAAATCTGGAGGATCACCAATAGCACAGAAATAAGAGGCTGAAAATGAACAGTGAGCTTTAATAGGTTCATCATTAGCATACATCATCGTAGCATTGGCGACGTTATATCATTGCCAACCCAACGAGGAAAAAGAGTCCTTCTATGTTCTATATCTAATATATTTGTGACGTCACAAATATATTTTTAAAACACGCATTGCGGCCACAATTTTGGGAATTTAGGGAAAAGAAAAAATACGGGTACATTTTTTTCAACCATACTATCGATTAAGCCAATAAAAAAAAATTAGGCAAGTACCCCATTGAACGGTGTGCTGGTTCAATCGGCCTCCTCCTTCTATCCTTTTGTAGTCGGTGTTTTACCAGAGGTCACAGAAAAAATAACATATTTGGAGTCATTCGGGTGTATTTGAAAAAAAGTTCGTGGTCCTTTGGACTATCATTTGCGTAATAAGGTTAGCAAACATGCCTTTCTCCTTCCGGGCTCTGTTCATAGATCGCACAGCATATCTACGGTTGCCTTTTTCTCTTTCTTTATAAACGCGAAAGCTGCACTGGCGAGCTACAAAAACAAAAATGCACACTCTGCCTCCATGACTGGACCGGCTCATGTCGTTTGACATAATAATCATAATATAACCTCAAACAATTGTTATTGATCGACAAGCTGGTTCCGTTTCAGAGACCGTCTATTTGAATGCGCAGGCATGATAAACAATTAAGGAGCTTGCATGAAATGTGAACATTTGTTAGTTGGAGTTGTAGCATAGATAGTATATAATATAGATAGGCAACTCTACATACAACTAATGTTTCAGTTACGCGTCCCCCGACCACAGGCGGCGCTGGCGTGCCCAACGGGAAAAAGCGCGGGTATTCAAATGTTTGTTATTTCGTGCTAGGTAAATTCAAATTTCCAGGTTTTCCAAATATTTTCGTTCTCTTGATGTATGGCATGACAGCAGGCCTCGGCTAATTTTTTCAATTTTCAACTGGCGTCCTCTCCTCTTATTACACTTTGTGTACGCAATTTCTTCAATAGCACATTAATGTCCCTAGTTTCACTTCCTTTCAAAATTCTAATAATGTTTCCCACCCAGCTGAAAAGATGAAATTTCACAAAAAGCGAAAAAAAAAGCATGCAAAATGTTGTGCTCTTCGCACCTACTACTAGGGAATAAGTTTCCTACATGCCGGAACAGTTCAGCAATCAACAATTTTTTCAATGAAGACTTGGTACAAAGTTTAGGCAGAAAACAGTGAACCACCTCACAACTTTTAGTAAACCAATTCCTGAAGTGGGTATTGGTTCTAATAAGAGCACGTGGACTATATGCTCTTGCTTCAATCATACGGTGCTTTTCTGGATTCGAAGTACCGGACAATATAGCTGCCTTACAGCCACGGCACGCTAATTTCGGCATAAGTTTCCTGCCGACGTATTTAGTGAGGTAGGCATGTGGCTCAATTTTTTGAGAATTTTGTTCATTTTTAAACTGAAAGTTATATTCAGCCACCTGGACTTCAGGTTCCAATGTGTCTATTCCAGCGGATTCTATTCCAGTGTAAATTTTCCAGCGGATCTTGGTTAAAATTTCTGAGGCAAAGAAAAGCGAACTGCTCAGAGTGGTGCGATTTGTGCCACAAATAGCGTAACCCTCTAATGGTTTTCTCCCAGTTAGTCACTGATGGAGGCTCTTGTAGTTTGTAACATTTATGTCCACCGTGTGGCCGCACACTTCGCAGTATCGGTTCAGCTCGCATATATAGGAGGTACAAACGAAGCACCGAAGTATAGTTACTGACTTCAATTCATGCGACATGATATATGGCATGACTTTGCATTTGTTGCATTTGTCTGTGGATAAAAATATGCTAGGTACCATTGTAGATATATATTTGTATTTGTATTTGTATTTATTTGTACGTTTCATTATAATACCGTGTAAATAAAAAATAGCGTCTGCTTCCGACTACTTTCAACTAGGAGTTGCTAAGAATAATTACCAAAATAGGTAATAACTCTTGAGCAGGAATGGCAAAAAACATGTTTTTTTAAACAAAGAAAAATGTTTTTTTTTGTTTTTAAGATGTTTTTGCATTGCTTCAAGCTGTTTTTTTCTCTTTGAAAAAACATATTTCAAATATAAAAAAAACATGTTTGCAACATTGTTTGAAACAAGTTCAAAACATTTTGTTCTCAAATCAGTCGAAAAAATCAAGAACATGCCTTAAAGCAAAACCACAAAAAAAATAGTAACGTGGAGAATCATCAAAAAATTAATCCATTCCTGTTGAAAACAGAAAAAAAAAAAGATTTTAAACGGAAGTAAAAAACCATGTTTGAAATTTTGGAAGCAATTTTGTTTAAAACAATAAGTTTACAACATTTGTTTTGAAACAACCAACCCTGCGTGAGTTTCTAAGAAAATCAAAATGAAAGCAAAAGCTACTTTTTAATCATACGTCGAATAGACACATTTTAATTTGATTAACTCACCAGTAGCATTTTCCAAATTAATCAAATGCCTGTAACCACAATTAGCACAGAACCGATCCATTTTGATATTTCAACACTTCCTACTTCGAAGACGGCTGTTTTCGTAATACTTCTAGTTAATTATTTCTTTATTATCTTATTGTGTACAAGAATCCGTAGTTTTGGATGTTGTGTGGAGGATACTCTTTTCTTGGAAACAGAGAACTTGCATTTTTTGTTTTCACAATGAATTAAATGTGCGAAGACAAAGTTTTTGTGCTCTTTGCATTCTCCATCTTTCAGCCAATTGATATCAATTATTTCAATTTTTTTTTCTATCTTCCTTAACACAGTTTTTGATAAATTGCTTTCATAATAGGAGGAATCGTAATGTTTTTCAAAACATCTGACACTGACATCGACTATTTTTCTGAAAGAATTCGAAGGTGCTTTCAATTCATATTTGACACTATTGTCGTACACTTTTGCTATGATCAACAGTTGATTTTTATCAAAAATTGTGACCTCTTGTGTCATGTTTTTGTAACAGTCGTCGCATTCGAACTCTTTCATGTACTTGAAGGCTAGGTACCCCGCAAAATGAGACACTGAACAGTCTTCCAATGATTCTTGTGTGTCTGAATCAGTTGGGCCTGAAGTTGTAGTTGAAGTACCGGAGTGCCGGGCTTCTCAGAAGAACTGGGCTTCCCCGAAGTGCTGGACATCCCAGGAGTGTCGCGCATCTCAGAAGTGCTGGATAGCTCAGTGAATGAGATCGGAACAACAGCTGTTGCTTTGAGTCGGTGGCTTTCTGCACTCATCAAAGATTCAGGTGTGAAATGCCTTTCACAGATGTATTTCGAATGAACTTGTTTTGGCTTCAAATCGAAGAATTTCGTTTGCCCTGAAATGAATATTGTAGATATAATTAATAATCATGATGATAATGTTTTATATAATTATACAGACTGCCTCAAAACTATCGCATTCTGAGGTCAGAGCGATAAATGGAATCTACTCAACAAAACGGAAAAAATCGGTTGTGTTACCTCAAAACTTTCCCGACTAGTATCCAGTAACCTATGGAAAATTTTGTTCGAAACGTTCCTTCGGGTGGGAAGTTGGAATTAGAGAGAAAGATTGAAAATAATTTGCAGCAAAATCTAAATTTTCCGGGAAAACCTCATATTATATTCCAAATCATCTTATTGCAAATATTGTCAATTAAGGCTTCACTTCAAGCTCCATCATTTAAAAGTCCGGTCTCAAAAACCCAGGCCGGTTTGACTTCTCAACCGGAAAATTCCCGGGAAATTGGAAAATTAGGTGTTGGAAAATATTCAAGAACCAGTTTACCTTTTGTAAAAAAAATGGTGAAAATCTATTCGCGGGATAAAAAGTTGGAAATTTTCAATTTTTCCAGAGAGGAAATCTCGAAAACCGTAGGTCTAATTTTAAAAGTTTTCTCTTCAAAAATGAATTCAATCTTTTCTTCAACTTGCATTCCCAGCATGTCTGCACCTAAAACGAATATGTCGTGGGGCTCACCCGCATGTCGAAGTTTGCACTGCAGTATTTTCAAAATCACGGAATGTGCAAATTTCATTTCGAAAAAATTACCGTCGGACAATCGAAACCGTGTCGATTTTGAAAATGGGTCTACATGACATCCAATCCAATCGTCAGTTGGAATTTTTCGAAAAAAGTCGATCCCCGAGAAGGAATGAATTTTCGAGTGAAGTCCTGCATCAACAGCGAATCGTCCTGGTCAAATCACGGGCGAGAGGCCCTCTCGGGTGGCAACGGCCAGGAGAAATTTTGAAAATTCATAACGCCCTTCCGAAAAATGGTGGAGAAGTGCAACTGCAGACTTGATTTGACTCTTTTGTTGTGTTGCTTTCGGCCAAATTTGGTTCCAATCCATCGGATAGATTTTGAATAATTGAATCGTGAAGTTTTGAACTTTGACATTTTTTATATTTGACAGATGAGATAGGGCAATACTTCTAACTGTTCTGGATACAGTTTTTCAAGGGCTTTCAAATGACATGCCGCAAGTCAAGTTCTGTGAGATATAGCTTCTGACATTTGTTGATAGTGACACTTCTGTTTGACAGATGACAGCTAAAAACAAAAGTTGGTCCTTCGATCGCTTCTATTTTCGTTGTTTTAAAAGATTTTAAACAGTTAACGTTTATGGGAAAATAATGAGTACTAAAAAGCAACCTCTGCATCTATGCTAAATTTCTATTCTCTATCCAGGGTGAGTCATGAACTACAAAAATTTAGTTTCCCTGAAAAACTAGAAGCGAAAGAATTCTATTGAAATGAATTGTATTTCTTTGTACTCTACATAGGTTATGGGACCACTGTGACTGTTTGCAGGCACTTGAAAAAAATACAGGATTCATGACACCCTGTATACAAAACAAAAATTCATTGAAGATTCAGAGGTTGATTTTTTGTACTCATTGTTTTTCTATAAACAGTTTACTAAAATCTCTTGGAACAACGAAAATAGAAGCGATCGAAAGACCAACTTCTGGTTCCTCCATAACTTCAAAATTAAAAGACACAGAACTTTTCCAACAACTTTCCAGAACTCTACTACACATCTCCATGTTGCTCACCCTCAAGATGGTCCGATACTTTTGAATCACTGTGTATTTAATGATGTAACAAATAGGGCGGGGAAAAAGCAAGCAATACCCCAAAATCTAAGCCACTGATCACTTCTCATCAAACACGAGATTATCATTTAACAAGGACTTATTTCAGAAGGCAATGGTCAAAATTTGATCAAAATCGAAACAGTTCAAAAGTTAAAATTCAACTTGAGTACCTTGTCACTTTTCAACGGAACATTTCAAGACATCGTAGTTATATTTTTTCCTAATCCATTTTTAATGAGAAATCTCCTCTAGAAGTTTGTAGTCGTAATTGCGAAACATCCTGTATACTGCATCCTGAACGACTTTTTGAACCTGAATATAGCCAACAGCTTTTCATGAATCAATGTATTGATAGTTTTGAGGCTACATTTCAAGACCATCACTACTGGGTATTGCTGCTACAAGCTACAATCCACCAATACAAACTTAATGACTGTATCATTGCATGTGTCAGATACGAGGTCAGATGCGAACATTATTAGAAGAGTTCCTTTAAGAGTCAAAACTGACTGAGTTTACTCTGATTGGATCACTTCGAAAAAGAAAATCTAGCAAAAAAATTGACTTACTACGCACGCTACGTGAATACGTGATTGCCCAGGGATCGGTAGATACAGCTGGTGCTTGCGCAAACAGAAGAAGGGAGTCCGAAGGTGTTATCGGTCACTTTTGAACTTGAAAAGGAACGGATCCTGTCAAATTACTTTCACTCTCAAGTAAATCAGATTCAATAAAGGCAGGTAGCCAATGTGATGATGTGAACCCATGAGTTTTCACCAATTCACCACAATTAAATGTTTACTTACCACAGTTGATTATTCACTGCTTCATCAACTCTGGATTTGTTACTGGAATGCGAAACATCTTCAAATTTGGAAAGGTCTTCCTTGTTCCTTCACAACTTGCATATTGGCAATATGTTCCAGGCATTATGGAAAGGCAGGTACTGTAACATGTATTGAAATTATAGACCTCGTAGTCCTCGTACGATACGAAGTAATTTGTGATTATGTAGGTACCTGATACAGTATTTCAACCAAGTTTTATTTCACACTGGTTGATGATCATCACGAATCGAAGTATCTGCAGCACTACACTTCAACGGATCACGCAATTGTCTCAGGAAAATGCAAAATTTCAACAAAACACTGGGCTAGTGTGGCAAGGCCCTTTAGGCTGATGCACGAATGACGGACAGGTGTTATATGTTTCATAGGTTTATTCCAATTGTTCGTTCCTAGTCTACGTTACAGCTTAAATAGGCATAGGTAATAATGACCGTCGAAGAATGTGCTGACACATCTTGCGCTACCACGCGGCTATTAATAAGTAGGTAACTACACTAGTAGCTACACACGAGATTACAAAACAAAGAGAAAGAGAGGTTAGGTTGTGTTTGACCGACGAACAGCATGGCTGATAATACGCCATGTTGCCAAACGTAACTGCGAGGCAATAATTTCCATTTGTAGAAGTATAGAACAGAAGAACTGCTACAAAATTCATTATTTTCGATAAATTTATGAACGCTGATATACGTTTAGGGTTATTTATAAATATTTCTTGGAAATTTTGTGAACATTAAGAATCAGTTTACGACAGAAGCGGTGCCCAATTTGGCAACGATTTCTGACCGACTAACTACGCTGGCGTCATCTGTTGACTGCAATGCTTCAGGCGAGCACGAAAAATTACATAGAATCGGCAATTCTGATAATTAGACATTCAACGATAATGGCTACGTTTACACCGGTGGACTAAAACTGGACTGACCCAAGCACTGACCCAAATTCCACCTAAAGTAATTCTTCTCTTCCAGCGTTTTCACCGGCAGACTTACGCGGCCGACCTATTTTAAAACATGGACTTGAACTAAATAAATATAAAAACTAAATTTAGTTCAGTCCACGGCTAACCGGAGACCTGACCCAAGCTACTTGGTCCTAATGTGGTCCTTGTCTACGATCGCTTACACCAGGTGTACTAAATGGTGGACCACGTGGACAATTCGACCCAATTTCATTTGGGTCGAATTTAGTGCTTAGGTCGCGGACCAAAGCCATGGTGTAAACATAGCCAATATAGCCCGTCGGGCTATAGATAGGCAACTCTACATACAACTAAGGTTTCAGTTACGCGTCCCCCGACCACCGGCGGCGCTGGCGTGTCCAACGGGAAAAAGCGCGGGTATTCAAATGTTTGTTATTTCATGCTAGGTAAATTCAAATTTCAAGGTTTTTCAAATATTTTCGTTCTCTTGATGTTTGGCATGACAGCAGGCCTCAACATCAAGAAAAACGAAAATATTTGAAAGGAGGACCAAATAAAACTAACAAGATTCACAATAAAAAAAAAATCAGCCCTTAATTTTTTCAATTTTCAACTGGCGTCCTCTCCTCTTATTACACTTTGTGTACGCAATTTCTGCAATGGCATCATCAATGTCCCTAGTTTCGCTTCCTTTCAAAATTCTATTATTGTTTCCCACCCAGCTGAGAATATAAAATCTCACAAAAAACAAACAAAAAACATGCAAAATGTTGTGCTCTTCGCATCTACATGCTGGAACAGTTCAGCAATCAACAATTTATTCAATGAAGACTTAGTACAAAGTTTAGGCAGAAAATAGTTAACCACCTCACAACTTTTAGTAAACAAATTCCTGAAGTGGGTATTGGTTCTAATAAGAGCACGTGGACTATATGCTCTTGCTTCAATCATACGGTGCTCTTCTGGATTCGAAGTACCTGACAATATAGCTGCCTTACATAAGTAAGGCATAAGTTTTCTGGCGACGTATCCAGCGAGGTAGGAATTTAGCTCAATTTTTAGAGAACTTTGTTCATTTCTAAACTGAAAGTTATTGTCAGCCACCTGAACTTCAGGTTCCAATGTGTCTATTTCTTCGACCTCCGGAACGGACAAAAAATTCCTGAGGCTATCCAGTGCTCCCTCACTTTCGTCCTCCTCGCAATTGCTCCCAGCAGAATGTGCGGACATGAAATTATTGATCAGCAATGCCTTAAACGAGGCTGCGAAGGCTGAAGGTGTCTGATTGATGTTCCTGACGCCATGGCTGCGGATGATCCCAAAGAAATTTTCCAGCGGATCTTGGTTAAAATTTCTGAGGCAAAGAAAAGCGAACTGCTCAGAGTGGTGCAATTTGTGCCACAAATAGCGTAACCCTCTAATGGTTCTCTCCCAGTTGGTCACTGATGGAGGCTCTTGTAGTTTGTAACATTTATGTTCGGCTTTCTCAATTTTCCCCGATTTTTCCTATTCAACAAAACCGACTCACTGCGATTCATTTCTGACACCTGTCTCAAACATACGGGACGACATACGGATGAAAATCCAGAAATATACACAATTACATCTTCGACATAATTGGACAATGCACCTATGTCACAAATATAATCATGATCGTCGTCAATGATCATTTGAAGGTGTGTATTGTCTGTCGTACTGTTCTGTTCTTTTGAACCACTGCCAACAAACAATATTTTTGTGTCGTCCAAACTTTCGCAATTCCCATAAATGGAGGAGGCTATTTGGTGCCTGACAAGTAGCCTTTTGTAGGCGGATTGGAACTGTATCATCATCATCTTCTCCGGCACCACTTATCTTCGATGATGCCAGTTTCTTGTATTCATTAATGAAGTTGGTTTTTAGGCCATTCCATTTGTTTTTGATGTCCGTTGAGGTGACGCCAGGTTTGACTTTTATCGCTACTTCCTCAATTTTCGCCAGAGCCTGGTTCCTGGCGTGTTTGTTTTTGTATTCTTTGCTTTTAATCGCAACTAAACAGGGGTACTTTCTATACTCCTTCATCAGCACCGAGCTTTGCTCCCTGGACCAAGTCATACCTTTGTTATTCACTCTGTAACAATACATAATTATTATTGGCTGTAACTGTGCAAGAATCTCGTGGACTTACCTTGTATATGTATATTAACCACGTCACGAGGACTGAGGAGTCGACAACACGAGTGACCTTTGCCTATAACCTCACTTTTAACTGGAACTGGAGTCTTCTTGGTAGCAATGCAACGTATAGACAATACAAATAGAAAAGACCATATGTTGTCACGGATTTTTACGGTTGCGTAGGAACCAGGCGAGTCCTTAATTCAAAAAAAGGTTGGCTGATTTTTGATGCCCCAATATCCGTGACTACGGTGGTGATAACATAATGGTCTTCTCTATTTGTATTGTCTATACGTACTCAACAATCAACAGGTGATTTGGAAATGATAGGAAATGATGTCGAATGTCGAAAAAGAAAATCGTATTTGGTCGACTAAGTTCGTGTGTAGTCGTGATGTGTGTGTGTGTGACACAGCGACATCGGATTGGTTGGATTGCAACAAGGAATAAACAGCATACTCAATGGTGTAGGGAGCTTTTGCCCGAGCTTGTACACAAGTTGCTTGCGGACTCCAGATCAATTTCGGTAGATATTTTTGTCCAAGCCTCAACAGTACAGGGTGTCTGAAAATAAAAGAAATAAATCTATACTGTACAATGTCATTGAGTTTGAGTGCTAATTGATGTCTGCATAATTTCCAAGTATACCTAATGGTGGCCCTACAATCTACATTGAGCATCAAATGCTGCAGCTTTCTTTGCTGCAAAATTCTGATTGGATGGGCAAAATTTAAAAATTTTTGCCCATCCAATCCGAATTGTGCTGCAGAGAAAGCTGCAGCACTTGATGCTCGATGTAGGGCCACCATAATGTGTTGGGACTGACCTTCGAATATTGTGGTTTCAATTTTTCAATGATGGCATCACAAACTACTGGGACGAAGCGAGAAATAGTGCTTTCATGAATCCGAGTAGAATACATGAGTGATCCAAAGGACTCGCCAGTGGCAAGGAATCGGAGAGTAACCTCTAATCTGAAACAACAAATAACAAAATATTGAGATGATATCAAATTTAATACTGAAAATCGATTTTCAAATTACCTTTACCGGGCAGGTACACTGAGAGAAAAGATTTCGAATATTTATTATGGAAAACACAGACTCGTTTATTGTTAACAAATGCCTTATTTAAATACGGCTTAATAAATATTTATTTGCATCCACCAAGCGGATTGTTTTGATAGCGTTGAAATACCTTGTTTCCTGTTATTTCATATTTGGTTATAATTACAAAACATCAGTTTGATAATGTTTTATCAATAAGAAACGTGAATAATAATAAGCAATTCGATTATTGAGTGGTAACGATAGTATATTAGCTATGAATAATATGATCTAATTTAGTTTTTATAGGTAATTTTATGCATTATTGCTGGCTATAGATGATTTTGCTAAATTATCATAAAACATATTAAATCCATTATCAATAGCTAATAATTCGTTTATTAAATACAGGGTGATTCAAAAGTGTCGGACCACCTTGAACGTGCATGATATGCAGGTATAGTACAGTACTGGGAAGTTGTTTTAAAGATTCTAGGCTTTTTGATTTTGAAGTTATGGAGGTACAAAATTTAATTTTTCGATTTCTTCTATTTTCGTTGTTTCAAAAGATTTTAGCAAAGACTCCATTACATATAGTGAGATAATGGATTCGAAAAATCAACCTCTGAATCTGTATTGAATTTCTGTTTTCTATATAGGTTGAGTCATAAACTACAAAAATTCAGTTTTCCTAAGAAACCAGAAGCAAAGAATTTCATAAAATTGAATTGTGGTTTATTGTGCTCTACAAAGGATATGGGACTGTTTGCAGGCACTTTAAGAAAAAAATAATTTCCAAGATTCATGACTCACCCTTTATACAGAACAGAAATTCATCACAGATTTAGAGGTTGATTTCTGGCACTCATTGTTTTTCTATAAACAGTTCACCAAAATCTTTTGAAACAACGAAAATAGAAGCGACCGAAGAACCAACTTTTGTTCCTCCACAACTTCAAAACTGAAAGACATGAGAATTTTTTCAACAACTTCCCAGCACTCTACTACACCTCTACATTACGCACCTTCAAGATGGTCTGACATTTTTAAATCACCCTGTATAAATAAATTTGTCTTTCTTCAACGAGATACTAGACAATGAATGAATGAGTAAATCTACAATAATGTTTCGGTGCTTCTTTGCAGCCTAAAGATCAAAAATGAATTCAGAAGAATTTGTTGTAGAAACCCAATGCAATGATACAAAATTACCAAATCTTTCAAACACGCTTTTTTTCTGGTCTGAAGGAAGTGAATTCATCGAAATATCACTGTATCGACTCCTCAATTTTTCATTATCCAGTATCCCCTTAAAGAGGCATTGCGGAAATTTTGGAAATGGATCTCGAATAAAATGAAAGTGAACAACCCTTTTTATGTAGGAACATCTATTCATACCTATGAATAAAACATTTATGTTCATATGCCATTGACAATATCACAACAATAGGTAATCAGTAAGTCAGTCTTGATTCATGGCAGTGACATATTTATTGCCATCCCCGGTGACATGACTATTTGAAGGGAAATGCCAAATATTGTCTACAGAAATTAAATGTTTTGATTTATCAACATTATCATCAACTATTTCGTAGGCTTCCAAATCTTTATCAATTCCGTAACAATGGAGCTTTCTAAAAATTGAAAATATCTTAGCATTGCCACTATATAAAACATTCTCAATTTTCCCAAAAATAGGATCATCATACACATCACGACCAATTTGAACAATACTGCTGTTCTTATAAATGACACCATTTAATTTCGCCCACTTTACAACAGAAGTGTTTTCAACGTCAACTAAATCTTCGAATAAAATTTTCAAGGTGCTATCTAAAGGACTAGATGCTCCCACAGAAATTTCATCAGAAAAACCTTTGTTCAGAATAACTCGATTTGCCAATTTCAACTGAAGTTTCATACTCAAAGATAATGTGATATTTCGTCTAGATGAAATTACGTTAGCATTAGATTTAGAAATTCTATGGTAGCTCTCATAACGAATTGAAGACACTTTTGACAAGGGACCTATATTACGTATAGCTCTGGAGTAGTGTGTTAAAAAGTGAAATTTAGGTGTTAGTTTGCTAGCAAATATTGAAATGTAGAGTTTATTATGCTCACCAATGATATATTGTAAATATAGTAATTCTTCTTTAGTTGTGGATTGCTTTGAAACAATGTGTACAATATTAAACAATAGCAAATATAGCTGCCAAACATCATCTGATGCATCGATCAGATCCAAGACCAATATACCGAAATATGTCACAAAAGCATGCATTTCAGACGACGACATGATCAGGTGTTCTTTTTCCACCTGATTACGCGTAACAGGAGGGAATTTATTCCCAATATCGCTTTCTGAATGGTTGAAACACCTTATGCGATTATTCAATGCCTCTAAACTAAAACATTTTCTTTCCAAAATGTACTTTTTAAGAATCTTTCCAAAAACATAGCGGCAAACGCCTTCATACAGGTCGTGCATTATGTCAAAATGAATATTGCTCGTGCAGTGGAAATAAGATAGTTCATTCCATATACATTCTTGTTTAATTCCGTGACTTTTCTCTTCCAAATGCACCCCGTAGTTATTTTCATTTCTCAACGTTTTAGGGTCATCGTCAGTCATCATTTGAGTACAGTTTTTATCGGAAAAACATGCTCGACAAAAATAGTTTGATGAGAAACTTTCCGTCATACCAATCATAGAATTTATCCCTAAATTATCGCCAAGAAGCAGAGGTGCAAAGATGTAAATTTTTTTGCCGTTAATTTCAAGACCTTCAGATTCCAAAAATTTTACTTTATTTATGAATGGTCGAAATACATTTTCATTAGAAAATTTTGTTCTATCGGAAGAATGAAAGAGGCCCCATAAAAAAATATTTTCCAATCTTGAAGAGTATTTGGGAGAGACACCAGCAAAAGAAAAATAAATTCCCCCCAATTTATGAACGCCTGCTTGCGTACCAAGAGGATTCCCAGTTTCAAAGTCGTCGTAATAGACAAATATTGGTACAATTGTTTTGTCTTTATGCTCATGTCGGATATGTCTCCACCATGTGGCATTGAATATGCTCGATATCACTTCAACTTCTCTCTCTTCGTCTTTAATGTAGTTCAGCATTTCTTCCAAAACGTTCGACATATTAAGGAATTGTTGGAGTAGAACCCTCAAAGGTATTATTTGACCCTCACAAGGCTTCATCCCGAGAATGGTGTGACCCGATACAATCATATTATCTAATCTATTCCCTATCAGAAAACTTTCAGGTCGGATAAAGTAACCATGCTTTTCCAAAAGTTGAAAGCGTTTATACTCTGAGTTGCATGATTCAAATATGTCCTTTGATAAAAACGAACTTAGGAAATCTTCTTGGCAATCTGATAAAGGCAATGTAGATTTAATAACTGAGAATACGCTACTGAGCAATTCAGATGTACCATCTATAACTTCCTGTATGACTGATCTATTTATAGTGTTACTACTGTATAATTTGGTTACAAAATGTATGCAATGTTGTTCTAGTTCCGCGTCAAAATCTTTTGTTTGTTTGTTTGTTTATAAATGTTTGTGCCGAACATGAGTTTGTGCTGTTAGTCTGTTCTGTTTCCTGAACTAAGACAGGTACATTATTAGGTACCTCTGAATTGATCAAAATATTCTGTGTGTCAAAAGTGTCCACAACTAGTTCTGAATCGTATCGACTATGGGAGTAATTGACGTGTTTTTTCAAAGAAGAAATAGAGTTGAAAGTTCTACTACAAGACAAAAATCCACATGAAATTGTTTCAAATCGATGAATCCTTTTCACGTGAAGAATTAAATCAATGTTGTTGGCAAAATCTCGAGAGCAAATTTTACATTTCATATTGAAGTTAATCGTGTCAATAACAAGAAAATGGAGAATGTTTAGAACAACAGCAACAATAGCTGGTAATAATACTCATAAGTAATTTATAAATACATATATAAAAAAGTGAAAAAAATCACACGAACTATAAAAACTGAAACATCAAGGCAACAAAATCCGAATAAGTCTAGGTATGTGTTGTTGTTGGCAAGATCTCGAAAATAAATTTTGTATTCAATGTTGAAGTTACTCTGCCACTAACGCAAAAATTAGAATTGGAAACAGCAGCAACAGTAACTGATAATAATACTTATAGGGACAGGTAATCTATGAAATATATAAAAAACTGAGAAAATCATATGAACTATGAACACTGAAACATTTCGACAACAAAAGACGAATAAATCTAAATATGTGGTTGGCAAGATCTCAGAAATAGATTTTTCATTTTGTTAAACTTACTCTGTCACTAACGGAAACATTGAAATTGTGAACAGCAGTAACAATAACTGATAATAATACTTATAGGCACAGGTAATATATAAAATATATGAAAAAAACTGAATAAATCATATAAACTATGAAAACTGAAACATTAAGAGAACAAAATACGAATACAATGTATGTTGTTTGGTTATACTACACAAAAAACAGATATAATGCCTAAATAGGTGAGTACCTAATTTATAAAATATATGGAAAAATTGAACACAGTCACATAAACTATAAACACTGACTACTACTCACTAAACGGACACTACCGCGACAAAATACGAGCTACTCTCACTCTATCAACTTGTTCTTAGTTAAGAGTTAAGATTTTGTTCGCAACATCGATGATATTGGGGATATTGTCATATTTCGTGATTATTTTGTAAATGGACCGTTGAATGAACAACCAGATGTGCTCTGATTCGAAGGGGTATACGAGGTTGAGTACATGGATGATCTTATAGCATATGTCCAAGCCTTTGAGAACACTAAGGATTTTATTGGCGAGTTTCAAGATCGAATACGCCATCTGACGGCCAACGTGTAAACGACGTTTGTGCACGGATCAACTGCAGATTTGTGTGGGCTCTTATGAGCGTTGCGGTGTTTGGGGACTTTATTTGATTCCATCTGACTTAACGCGGCGTTAATTTTTTCCAACAAAGTACGTGAGCCACGCACGTGTCATTATCTTGAATATACAGTATGTTCATTAAAAAATTCAATAATGAGAGGCCGTGGACCGATGATAACCTGGCCGTTTTCGGATCGAATGGCCTGCGTCACAGCCTCCCTTTATTGAAGTTTTCAATGATCATACGGTATTAGGTGTCGTCGATTGCGAAAGCATTGCATTTTTAAATAAGAGTGGCACGTGTACGACGACTGGCAAGCAATAGTGGCATAGAATGGAAGGTGGCAAGATAGATAGTGACAAAAAGTGGCGGAGAATTAGTTGTGTTTCCAAGTGCGAGTCGCGCTGTGGAAACCGAAAAAAGGAAGAGTTACATTTTCACCGTTTCCCGTCGAAAGCGAAAGACGCAAGTTGGGTAGTCAAAATGACAAACAAACTCGGCACTGAGGAAAATATGACTACGAGAAAAGCCTGGGAAGTGTCGCTGAAAATGAGAACTTTATATGGCTGCATCGAAGAAGCACAGCTGTACCAGACTGGCCTGCTTTGCAAGTGCATTTGAACGTTCCAATTTCACAGGAACTGCTTCTACTATTTTTTTAATTACATTCCCAGTTACCTAGTGAGGAGATTCATACAATGCGCTTGTTTGTAAACACAATTCAAATATGTCTATGTTTAAATTGATGCTTGATTCGGTTCGCTTTCGACCACACAACACAAGAAATTGTGACTTCAGAATTTCTTCTCCCATCACGATACATCGAGATCCGTTGAGTCCATCAAGTGATTCAAAACCTCCATAACACTCAATTGCGCTTCTGCCATGTTTGAGTTCCACCGCAATACTAATTAACCACGTTTCACGTCTGGAGGACATTAAAAACCGCTCACTACTAATGAGATTTTTGAACGCGCGGGCAACAATCCGTGCTCTATCCGACATGTTTGTTTACATGCAAAGCGCATCAGCAGCGCCACCATCGGTAATGTTACTCGCCAATAAAAAATCGATCGGTAACTCACATAGATGTTTTCCATTTCGGTGGATGAAGGAGCTTCCACAATTATGAATGGAGATGGCGGCAGTCGCAAGTTTTTCGTATTTCTCGTTTTTTTGTTGGATAGCCTGTTCAATTTCACCGGCAACCTGAGGATAAAAATGCTTGTTAAATCAGTAATTATTATAAATGGAAAATTTGTTGTTTTCATGCAGTTAGTAGGTGAAACTACTCTTCATATACCTACCTTCACTTGAATGACTAATCCTTCTGTAATTTCACTTGAAGTGGGGTGCCATTTACCCTTGTTCTTCTTATTGAAGCTTTTGGATGGTAGTAACGATGACAACAAAGTTATCATCAAGTAGTGACGGGTTTCTGCAATGGGAAAAATGACCCTTAGAACTTGAGCAAATTGATATTCAAATTGCATCAGTTATTGCATGAGTTGACTTTACTTATTCACCTTGATTCACAGTTTGGTTGCGAACGATGTCCGCTAGTAGTTTGTCACTATGTTGTGATGAAGTTGTTTCTCTCAATGCCAACAATTTATTAAAAACCGGTTCAAAGTTTTCAAAGAGTTTGTCATTGTAGTCAGGGAATCGTTGCTTAAAATCATCTTCAATGAGAATATATCCCTTCTCATACTTCACAATAGGATATTTTTCAAAAAACTCCGCTATATCGATATCCCCATTGGGACCTCCACCGCTACGTAGATGACTACGCTCTTTGGTGTAGTCATTCTACAATCGCTTTAAGCTTTCTCCAAAATTTGGGGACTCCAGTCGATGTCGGCTAGAAGCCTTAAAGCTTTTGTTTTGATTTTTTTTTTTTTTTTTTTTTTTCCATCTCGCATCATGGGGTGGAGAAATAATATGGTGTCCATAAGAAAAAATGAAGTTAACTGTCATATCTCAAAAACTAGTAGGCGTAGGAGAAAATTATGACCGTCAGTCGATCAAGGACCTTCAAAAATGTAAGAATACCAAATTTCAAATTGATAGCTGTCATAATTAAGAAGTGATTTGAAATTTTCGAATTCGGCATTTTTCAGTTTTTTTTGGGATATTTCAGAAATGACCAAAGATATCTTGGATATCTTGACATTTTTGAGATAGTCATAAAATTGCGCAACTTTTTTGTAATTTAACCGACTTTGTATCTCTTACCGTTTCCGAGATACCCATAGTGAGCGTTGAAAAACGGGACACCCTGTATAATGGAGTATTATGCTGAAATTTTTTTTCGATTGAAATGGAAACTACATTGGAAAATAATTGACCCGTGTTTTTTTATTCAGTCAAAAATCGTATCGTTTGGGCGCAATAAATAAATAACATGAACTAGTTCTGACGTCACAGCGAGTCACCGCCTATGCTACCTGTGTAAATGACGTCAGAAATAGGCGGAATATAGGAATTTCGTTTATTTATTATTGCGGCCAAACGATTTGATCTTACTCTATGATTTTCTTTTTCCGAGCATCATTCGCCTCTTCTATCTCCACCTTATTCGGCGTGTCTGTCAACACCAATGACCTACCACGTTTCCGCCCTTGCCTAGAGTTATTTCTCTCGGAAGCTTTCAGGTGGGGTCTCACTTATTCAGGTGAAAAAAACAATTTCACATGACATTCCGGTGCTTGTTCTTCTGATTGTTCCCTCGAATTATTTTGCCGCGACGTTGAGGCTTGCTGTTCTTCAATGGTGTCTTCAGACGGAGCAGTTGCAGAAACCGGAAAAGCTGTAGTGATTTTGACATCATCAGCTGGTGGTGCTCGGTCTGTAACATACGACAAAAGGTATTAGGAGACGTCAATGATGTTCGAATTGAGCGGACAGATGCCAGATCTTTCAAAAGCCCTGGCAATATTAGCAGGGGTAAAAACAGCAAGAACGACCCTCCCAACAATACTTGCTATGCCATAAATCGTTACAGGAATCCCAGTGTGGCTCAAGATCCATTCGTCCATGTATTTGTTGTAGTAGCCTTTGAACGATCCATCCCTGTTGCAAATGACCAACAGAATCCAACAAAAAAAATTACCTTTCGGGTTTCTGTTGGACTGGTGTGGGTTTTTGTTACGGGAATTCCCAACAAATGCCAACAGAAACAATGTAGGTATGTTTTGTGCTGGGCAATTCCAGCGAAAGTGTTGGGTAATCCCAACGATCCCCAACAGAATCAATAAATGATTGGAAAACCGTTGCGTTTCCCCAACAGAAATCGAAATGGTGCTATTGGCTGATTCCTTTGGGTAGGGATAACGGTTTTTGACCGTTGGGTTTGAAAACCTAAATACTGACCCCGGTTGCATCAAAAAATTTAATCATGAAATAGTTACTTGTTGCATTTTCTTTGGTGAATTTTAAAGTGGTACCCAATGGAAAACATTAAAGAAATACAGGGTGTCCGTTTTTCGAGCCTAAGTATCTCGCTTATCTTAAGAGATACAAAGTCAATCAAAAATATCAAAATCCAATATGGCGCCCATTAGAGAAAAAAGTTGAATGTCGTATCTCGGTTGCTTTGGAAGCTAAAATAAAGATTTTGGCAGATTTGGATTCCCCTTGAAAAAGTGCCCCGACAATGTCTAGATTAGAAAAAGCTACCTTCAACCGTTTTTCAAATAAAAAATTAAAACAAAAATTACAAATTTCTGTTTTTTCTCGATATCTCGAAAACTAAAACTGACAAGTCAAATATCTTCTTGGATCATTGATCGTCATGAAAATTCGCAACTTTTTTCTAATTTAACCGACTCTGTATCTCTAAAGATAAGCGAGATACCCATGCTTAGCCTCGAAAAACGGACACCCTGTATATAGAAATTCTATCCGTATATAGTAAACGGATTTGTTTGCTTGACTCGAACATATTCGACCCCTTGTGGTCTCTTGATAGAGAGATGGTGCTTTTTTTTAAGCTTTGAACCATTCCCATCCCGGTTTGCCGTCTCTAAATCTTGTTTTTACGTTATTTGTTTCCACAAAACATTGAACAATATCCCATGCCCGTGACAAAGCAATGTGTCCTCCTCCTCCGGAACCATGAGCTGCAACTTGACCGCTACCTCTAGTTCCGTTAAGGTAGTGCCTCATACTTCTGCGAAGCTGCCCTTGCTGTCGTTTTCCCGTTTTTCACATCATTTACAGCCATTTCCAAACTATCTCGACTATAGGAAGCCCCAGCGGCACCCCGGTGTGTTTTTCTGACGTAGGTACGAACCATATCTACCGTCAACAAATCATACCATTTATGTTACAGTAGGTACCTACTTCAACTTGATTTAGTACAAAATATCTCACTCATTGCGGGAATAGGTCAGTTTTATCACCAAACTTTGATGTGGGGAAACTGGGCCGTGTAGGACCCAGTTCCCCAACCCCCCCTGGCCCACCTGCCTCAAATTTTTCAACTTCATGGGGCAAGTGGACCACCCAGAAAATTATCCAAACCATATCTAACTTTGCAAAAAAAACTAGTGTCTGTGTTATTTCACACTTTGTAACCTTTTCCACTCCTGCTGATGGAGTTGGAGCGGATTTCTCTGGAGCATGGCCCAGGGGACGGCGAGAGAAGGCCGCTAATGACCTTCTCTAGGCACGCTTCTCTAGAACAAAAGTGCCGGTTAGCTCTCTGATAGAGCTGGGTCGTGAAACTTAAATTGTGTCTAACTATGGAGCCAGCTGAGTAGTGAAACACAGATTCAGCGACTAATCAGGTTTATTGAACCAAACCAAAAAAACAAAAATTCAAGCACAAATGACAGCGAAGAAATAAATACCAACGGCAGTTGTTGACAATAATAGCCGAGCTGAAGGCTCATTATAAATATAAAATTGGCAGAAGGCCCTAAAAGCTAATGAAAGTTATATAAATGAAAGGGGGTACTCAACCGAGTCCACTGAAGAAGGTAAAGAAGCCTTGCTGGTACGCTCTGTTGTCTCCAGGCCGATTCGATCCATCGGACACCCGGCTCGTGACGGCTCGATGTCTGGAGTGAAGCCCAAGTTCCAGCGGCTTTGTATTGCAAGCTTGAGATGGTGGTGGGGCGCCAGTCCACAGCTGACGTGGGGCTTGATAGCTGGCACGTTGTGGAGTTGTGGACGCCGAGCGAGCGAAGGTCCGTCACGAAGGCCTCGGATGGCCGAACCTAGAACACAACAGAACGACAGCAGGTGCTTCGGGCAAGAAAGAAAAATCAACAAAGCAAAATGTAAGCAAGGTGGCAGTGCCAAACCACAAGGCAAAGCATTAAAATAAACTAGGCACAATTGAAAGTAATGACATGATGAAGAAAAGTGAGGTTAGAGCAAAGGTGAACAGAGCGAAGCAAAGCATCTACCATGCACCAGGCTACCCCTCCAGTAAGGCGCACTCTGGACTAGCCGCGTAGGGCAGAAATCGCATGCTGAACAACTTGGCATTGACGATGGTGGTGGGTTTTGGCCGTTCAGCCACGCATATTTGACAATCAGCTGAGAATGACCCACTTATCCCATGGACCCAGTTAACCATGTCTGCCTTATCACAATGAAATTCACGCGGTGCTACCGGTATTTAGCTGGGTTATACAAGATGGTCCTTGGTCCAAGCCCTTCTGTCATAGGTTAACTGTCAAGAGTGTCAATCTATCTACAAACCGCCTACCGCTCGTTTTGTCGCCTAAATGCACCGGTATTTACCACCCTGGTCAAACTGCACCAAGTCTTTCTTTCCTGCTGAGTTGGTTATTGGCTTTGTAACGAGTCATAAGCCAAGTTCTTAAACCATAAGCACTATCTCCAAAACTTTTGATCATCATGAAAGACGTGCTAGGCCAAGTATGACTTTGTAAGATTGGCTAATATTTGACGACACTTGTCGGTGCCATTACAACCAATATTGAATTTGGCATTTTTCAATGTCAGCAATGGACTCCAGAGTTGATTCTTGTTGCACTTTTTGTCATCAAACTTGTCGGACAACTCTCATTATTATTATCATCATCACTGCATAGAGACACGCTTTAAATGATGCCCTCACTGTGGCCTTCAGAAAATAATATTCTTTGTTTTTCATCGCATCTTGCAATTGGGTAACATGACCACTCTTGAAATACAAGCGGCCTCTCTCAAATGGTTTTGAACAGCCGTGATCATCTGCCACGTCTTCGTCATCATTCCTACTTCCCTCACTGTCACTGTTTGAAGTGTACGTCACGCAAGAAGTGATTTGATTTTTGAAAATATGCCCATGGCATGGCAAAATCTTCCAGGAATGTTGGCAGTAGGAAATGGTTTCCATACAATAGGAAATGGTGGCGGAGCTCCTCGTGGACTATTTCCCTGGATACATTCCAACAGGATCTCCCTACTTTTTTTTTCTTTGGCAGACAACCAACTGCCACTATCAACGGCTTGATAAATTGGTTCTTTCTTCGAGGTAGCATCCTTTACCTCGAAGAACACCAATAAAATATTATAATCATGATCGACTCACGCTTTGCATTTTTCATCTTACCTTCCAATCAAAATATTTTTCGTGCCACTTGTTTTCAGTCTGCGACATAGGAGGAATCGTTCCAGGACATTTATGCTGTTCTTACCCACTCCGTTGTACAACAATTGGTGGTGGTGGCGGAAGAACTAGCTGTTGCAGGAAAGCCAACTGCCGTTGAAATTGTTGCTGTTGTTGTTTTGAAAAAAATGGCCGCTGTTGTTTGAAAAAATTGCTGTTGTTGTTGCAACTGCGGTGGTTGTGGTTGTTGGTATGACAATTGACGATGTTGTCCACAGTTTCGGGCTTGGCATTTATTGTTCTATGAAAAATCCGGAAAAGTGCAACAAGAATACCAAGAGCGTTTTTGATGACACGTCAAGCTCTACTTAACGGTAATTGAAAATGCGCTCGGACACTGCTATTAACCCGCTTTTGGGCCTTGCTAAGAGGTCTTAATCAATTACCCGAAGAGGGAAAGCTTCGTCACCCACAAAATAATAGGGCATAGACGCGTTATCACCAGGAAAAAGGTAGTTTTTCGAAATATTTATGTCATTGCTTGTTTGTCATAACTTTTTACCAAATAATAATAATAATAATAAATACTTTATTTCCAAAAGGTGTTACACCCTATGCGAAGGAAAAAATATAAAAACAATACTCATATTTTACAAAAAAAAAAAAAGAGGAGGACAGAAAATAGCAGATAAATTAAAATGAGGTACATTCTGCAAAACATGTCAGCGCATCTATCACTGCCCAACATCAATGCCGTGTGAGTCGTGAATGCTAGAAACAATAAAACGTAAAGAATGAAAATTGATATCGCACTGTCGGGCAATCTTATTGAATTCACAGCATAAGATTGAGACGGGAGAGTTGAAAAGGAGGTTGGTTCTGGAGGCCTGGTTATAAAAAGTGACACACTGCCTGGAGTTGGCACGTGAAACATAAAAATTAATTTTTGACAATAGATATGAACAGTCCATTTTATTGTGCAAGATGTTATGTGATAACTTAATGGCCAAAATAGAGCGGCGAGTTTCCAAGGAAACAAAGCCAAATCTAGACAACAGCAGACTGTATTCAATACCCCTCGCAGGATAGACGCCATCAAACAAGAAGCACAGGAACTTCAAAAACCGTCGCTGGACCCGCTCAATACAATGAATATGGACTTTATAGTAAGGGTACCAAATGATCGAACCGTACTCCAATCGGGATCGAATCAAAGCAAAATACAGTTTCTTCAGAGACTCACTGTTGGTAAATTCCCGGCAATTCCTGTAAATCATTCCATACATTTTGTAAGACTTACTGACAATCTCAGCTCTGTGATTTGAAAAGTCTAGTTTTGGATAAAAAATGATGCCCAAATCCTTCACAGACTCGGCGTGTTCCAAAGTTATTCCACTGATGTTATAAGGATAAACGACGTAGGAATGTCTTTTGGTAAATGTCATGACTGTACACTTGTTAACATTGAGAAAAAGACGGTTATTGGAACACCATTCAACCACAGATACAATGTCTCTCTGCAACAGGGCACAGTCAGATACTGAGTCCACTCTACGGAATAACTTTAGATCATCAGCAAAGAGGAGCTTGTCAGAGGAAACATAGTCAACGATGTCATTGATAAATAATAAAAACAGCAAAGGCCCAAGATTGGAGCCTTGAGGAACTCCAGAAGTCGGCGTGAAAATTTTGGAAGTGTGGTTGCGATATCTCACGGATTGCTCTCTTCCCAAAAGATAAGAAGTGAACAACGAAAGCAGTTCTGGAGAAAAACCCCAAGATCGAAGTTTGTTGAGAAGGATATAGTGGTCTATTTGGTCAAAAGCTTTCTGAAAGTCTGTATAGACAACATCAACCTGACCCCCATCATCAACCACCTCTGCAACATACTGTTTGAAAGCGGCTAGGGTAGAGGTGGTAGATCTCTTCTCCGTGAAACCGTGTTGGTGCGGTGAAATGTGGTGTTTGACGGAGGAATATATTTGACTGTATAGCATTGATTCAAACACCTTGGAAAAGTTGCATAATAGCGAGATCGGTCTATAGTTTCCAACATCTGTGTTGTCGCCTTTCTTGAAAATAGGTGTGACAAACGACCTCTTCCACACAGAAGGGAATATGGAATGCTGCAATATTAAATTGTAAATTCTTTCCAAAGGCTTGCTAAGCACACATGCGCAGTCCCTCAACAGAAAACTAGGAATCCCGTCGACTCCGGCCGTTAGAGTATTCTTCGAACGCTTCAAAGTTCGGTGGATCTCGTCGCTAGATAAGTAATGAATAGAGACAGTCGAACAGAAGGAAAAGTTATCAGTGGGAGTTTGTGTACCGGATGAGTCGGAATCAGTATAAACGGAAGAAAAATAGTCTGCAAACGAGTCTACTATGGCTTGAGGTGAGGAAAGTTCAACATCGTTGAACATCATAAGTCCAGGTATACGAGTGTTATTTCTCTTCCTATGTATGAAAGACCAGAATCTTGAAGGATCAGAAATTATACCATCCTCAATGTCATTGATGTAGTCATTGTAAGCACGTGACGTAAGTCTTTTCACAAGAGACCGCTGTTGTTTGTACAATTCGTGGTGGTGACGAGTTTTCTGTTTTTTATATTTTCTGAACAGCGATTTTTTCTTGCGGATCGCGTTAATTAATTCAGAATTAAACCAAGGTGGAAAATAGTGGCTGGATCTGATTTTTAATTTGGGAACGGTTAAATCAAAAATGTCGTACAAAACTTTGTAAAATAGTGAACAGGCGCTGTCAACATCGGCGACCGAGTCCAGAACAGACCAGTCTTGACTCCCGAGCATCTCGTACATCAAGGGAAGGTTAGCTCTTTTGAAATTGTACAGATCAGTCCGATTATTGATAGCAAAATTTTGTGATTTTTTCTTTATCTCAAGATCAACGCACAGAGCCGGATGATGGACATCTTCCTCAACTAGAGGATCAAGAGCTCTGGCAACAGCACAAAACGAATCACAAAGAACCAAATCCAGCTGACGTCCATGACCATTGAGAATACTATTGCACTGTGCCAAACCCTGTAGATCAACAAAATTCCGCAGAACGCCTGAAAAAATATTCTTCGGATCAAAACCAAAACTGGGAGTATTGAAATCACCAAGAAACACTACCCTGCCATCAAACACATCCGCATCACCGAGGAGATCGAAGAACCTTTCAAAGTCTGCAATGCGTATATGGGGTGGAATATAAGCCCTGGTCGAAAAGATCCCTAAGGGAAACACCCATAAGAGGTCCCTAAGGGAGTAATTCGGCCACCCTTAGGGAGCACACCCTTAGGGAGCACGCCCTTAGGGAGCACGCCCTTAGGGAGCACGCCCTTAGGGAGCACGCCCTTAGGGAGCACGCCCTTAGGGAGCACGCCCTTAGGGAGCACACCCTTAGGGAGTCGCCCTTGTGGAGCATGCGCCCCGTAAGGAACATATTTCTGAGTAGCACATCCTTGGTGTGTCCCCTGGGGTGCAGAATAACGCGCCCCAGGTAAAACTCCTTAGATGCTCCCTGAAGGTGCTTCCCTAAGCAGTGAAAATACCGAATCACAACCTCAGGGACCTCATATTATTTTCACTTGCATATTTTCAATATCCTACTTATTGTGCATTTTTAGCGTGTACAAATCTTGTAACAACAGAAATGTTCCAGTCTAAAACAGCCTTTACATACCAGTAAAAACATTATCACAAAAAAAAAAAATAAAAAAAAAACAAGATAAGAATTATCACAAAAGAAAAAAAAACAAGAAAACATACCATACTTCAGCCTCACAATTACCGGTCAAAATAGTTTCAAGCGGTGTTGTCCTGCGATTTCTCAACGTTCGTTCCTTGAGGAAATTCGACTATTATAATCCGACTAAAATTGCCAGGTGTTTCATTTCAATTGTTGAGAACTGTATATAACTGTAACTGCAAAGGATATTAAATATAAAACAAAAATAGTTTCATAACTTTACTGCTGTCTGCACCAATGAACGAGAATACAGCATTCAACATTAAATTCGAACATTCGATCAACAACGAACTAATTATACCTACCTACCTATACTATTAATATAGGCAGGGTACTCTTTGGTTAAAAAAAAAACTGTCTTTATATACGACTTATCGATAATTCTATAATTATTTGGAGCTGAACGGATTCCTTCTTGCAGCCTTGATTTTTTCTTTTAGAAATTTATTCAGTTGTTTTTTTCTTCCAGCTGCCTCCTCCTTTGAGATAGCTGGGTCTTCAGTGGTCATACGTTGATTCAAAAGCTCTATAAAAAAATAAATAATAGTTAATGAGTCGTGATAAACAAAATATATACCGAGCATATATTCCTTTTTTGCTGGGGTGCATTCCGGCCTTGGTGTTTCATCTTTAGCGTCAGGCCGAGGCTGTCCTGTGGCACTCCGTCCCCTAAGTTCTTCTGGAGACCACAAAAGGCTTGCTAAATTTTTTATAAATCTTGCGTCGCCCAATTTCCCTGCCGGTACCCCCTTGCTGCAGGCCAAAATTTGCGCTTCATTTATTTCGAAACTCTGTAATATAATGTGTACTTAACAAATACAAAATGCATAGGTACCCATTAAAATGGTAAATTAATTTTATTATTGTACGAAGTTTAATAAGTGACGATCCTGTGGCGCAGGTGATGCAATGGCTGCTTGTGATTTGAAAAGTTGATCAGCTGAACAGGGTCGAAATATAAGGTAACAAGTCCATCTCCCTACCTTGCGGTAGGTCTAATAGAAAGCCTCGCTTTAAATGTGCTATACTTTTTTGAAACAATTCGAATGTTCTGTTGTTAACAATTGTTAATAGTTAATCGATTGTTCTCAAAATGCAATTGGTGTCTAGTAGCAGTCGATAAGAACCGAATAACGAAAACATGAACTCGCTAAATTGAGCTGTTTGTAAAATTCGCTAATTTGTTGTTAACAATAATTGTTCATAGTTAACCGATCGTTCTCAAATGCAATAGGTGTCTAGCCATAGTAGATAAAAACCGAATTACGAAAACATGAAATCACTAAATTGATCCGTTTCTAAAATTTGCTAAATTGTTGTTAACAATATTTGTTCATAGTTAACCGATCGTTCTCAATTGCAATAGGTGTCTAGCCATGGTAGATAAGAACCGAATAACGAAAACACGAACTTGTTACACTGAACCGTTTGTGAAATTCACCTATTTGTTGTTAACAATTGTTTATAGTTAACCGATCGTTCTCAAAATGCAATAGGCGTCTAGCTATAGTAAATAAGAAACGAATAAAGAAAACACGAACTCGCTAAATTGAGCCGTTTGTCAAATTCCCTAATTTGTTGTTGACAATAATTGTTTATAGTTAACCGATCGTTCTCAATTGCAACAGGTGTCTAGCCATGGCAGATAAGAACCGGATAACGAAAACACGAACTTGCTACGTTAAACCGTTTGTGAAATTCACCAATTTGTTGTTAACAATTGTTTATAGTTAACCGATCGTTCTCAAAATGCAATAGGCGTCTAGCCATAGTAAATAAGAAACGAATAAAGAAAACACGAACTCGCTAAATTGAGCCGTTTGTCAAATTCGCTAATTTGTTGTTAACAATTGTTTATATTTGACCAATCGATAACAATTGTTATTAGTTAACTGATCGTTCTCCATAGGTATCCAGCCGCAGTCTATAAGATTCAAATAAAGAAAATACGACTTCCCTAAATTGAACGGTTTGTAAAATTCGCTAATTTGTTGTTAACAAATGTTTACATTTAACCGATCGACCTAATATCAAATGCAAAATGCAATAAATGTCCAGTTAAAGTGAAAAAGATTTGATTAGCAAAAAAAACGAACTCGTTTAACCGATATAAATATATAGTTGCAGTGAAACCACGATTTGTCGATGAACTTTTGTTTTCAAAAATTAATAACTATTGAACCGTAGCAGGTATCGATTTGCGATTTGCACTAAAAATTAATTCAAAGTGTTGTCTAATTATAATGTCGCATATCGTCGTTGATACTTCAATAAGTCGTATGTTCAAATTGCTACTTTTCAGAACAACAAAAAAACATTATATTTTTTCATGTTCCGGACTTACACACACAAAAAAAATTTAATAGATCTTAGAGTCAGAAGTTACTTTTGAGGATTTAAAGACGTTTACAAGAAACAATACAGTTCTTTGAAATCTTGACATAAGATTTTTTGTTTGATCGAAATGAATACAAAAACTTGACATACGACTTCTTTCATTCTATTTCAGGTAATAAAATTACACAATTATGATTCAAATAAAGCTTTATTATTTTTAATTATAATAGAAATTAGTAGTTGAATGCTACAAACAAATGAACAAAAAAAAATACATAAAATTATAGAAAAATGTCAGAAAAACTACTTATGAGCGAGGTTGTCGTAGAACGCATGGTAGTCAGCAGGAATTAAATTCTTGAGTTCTTGCAAATGTCCATACTTAGAAGCCTCGATAGGACAAGGCTCAGTATACAAAGGTGGTTTCTCAGCAAGTTCCTGTTTACGTTTTAGACGAGAAGGAAGAGGTGCCCAGGCGTCAGAAAAGTTTAGTTTGAATTTGATTTCGTCCGCAGTACATTTGAGCGCGACCAAGTCGGTTACACAGGGGTCTCCTTTTTTTGACCCAGGTCTTATGTTACTGTAAAACGAAGCATTGCACTTTTGAAAATCTCTGTATGTCAGATTTATAGTTTTGTATGGTAAAGATGTTCTAGCTGACTTAATTATTTGGAGGTAATCTGCAGGGACGTAAACTTCTTTTCTGTTCTTTAGCTTTCTTTCAATGGTGCTGTGGACGGAGTCCACCTCCATTTGAGTATGGCCAACATGCAGGTATTTTTGTTCAATTGTAATATTCTCTTCTATTGCTAATTCCATTAGCATATTAGACAATTTAGCATTCCTGTTCTGGTAACAGCAACCATCACTCCAAATGATAATGCTTTCGGGGCGTTGTTGAGCCTTGTCCAATTCACTCTTAAGAAATTTTCTCACAATGGAACCAAAGACATCACTTTCCAGACCTCCGTTTCCCTCATGCCACACATAACATGTCACATCTTTGTTTCCGAGATTATTGTACGTAAGATTGTGAACTTTGAGTTTTGTCTTGTAATAATTAGCTGAAGCATTCAATCGAGGCGACAATAAGACCGCTTGCAAGTCGACAGTATAGACCCATACATTGCTGTTGTCTACTGCCATTTCCTTGTCTCGTTCTTTTTCTTGTCGGGCTTCATTTTTTTTCTGCTGATGTTTGACGTAGTCTTCTTCCTTGAGATTTCCATTTTTGAATAAAGTGCAATTATTACACTGATCCTTCTTGGGTTGAAAAATTTCACAATTCATTTTGCGAAACACTTTCATAAAAGTTCGCCATGATGTTGGAGTTTTATTTTCTTGAGGGCAAAAACCATTGGAGTATTCTCTGTAGAGATGTCGATAGCTGTCCCATACTGGCTCCAGATATAATTTTCTTGAAGATGATCTACAGTAGTGTGATTCCATTTTCGGCAGAGCTTCTAAAAACTTGCGAACGTCTTTATTGCATTTGGATTCAGTCCTACGCTGGCCTTGGTTAGCTTCGGACTCATCAAACTCGTCAAGTTCAGCTTCATTATTGTGAGCTCCATTAGGCTGATCTTGTTTCTGAATCACCCATGATCTTACAGACCTCTCGCCAATGCCAATAGTTGCGAGAAACATGTGTTTGCAGACATGTTTTTTATCGCCGGCGTCAGTGGAAAGAAAATATCGGAAAGTCATGCTTTTTCTTGATTCTTCTATGTCAGTGGTAGATCGTCTGTACTTTGGTTCTTGTAGGAGAACGTGTTGCTGTACATAAACTTTCTTAGCTTCCCAAGAACCCAGTTTCCAAAATTTATTCAAAATATTTTGTCGCTGCTCTTCGGTTATTTTAGAGCATTCCAAACTTTTCAAATTTCGAGAAGTTTCATGGCCATTACATTTTGGTTGCAGGGCTCTTCCTTTTTTTGCTTGAGTTTGAGTGTATTTTCCAGAGGAATTTTTTGCAAATCCGATATAAACTTTTCCTTTAAGTCGTAGCTCTGCATTAGCTCTTTTTTTCCACTGCTGACTATCTCCTTGCCCTTTGCTTTTTCTTTTATTTTTTCTACCGTCGATTTCTTTCGGTTCTTCAGCATCTGATTGATTAGTAACTGAAGGTGTGTACTCTGACCCTGAGTCTTGAAACGGCTCATCGTCAGTGGAAACTTCATTATTATGTTCCATACCATCTTCCGTTTCCTTCACCTCTGCTTCTTGCACTTCCCATTCTTGCACCTCTGCTTCTTGCACTTGCGATTCTTCCACCTCTGCTTCTTGCACCTCCGATTCTTGCACTTTCGATTCTTGCACCTCTGATTCTTGCACCTCTACTTCTTGCACCTCCGATTCTTGCACTTTCGATTCTTGCACCTCTGATTCTTGCACCTCTACTTCTTGCACTCCTGCTTCTTGTCCCTCTACTTCCATATTTTTATTCTCGCAAAAATCCACTGTGTTCAGACCAATCTCTACTTCTCGACTCTCCTCTACCTCCATTTGTTCAACATTGCTGTCACGGGCCTGATTAAGGGCTAATTTCAACATAAGCTTCCCTCGAGACATTGAAAACTGCGACATCATTGGCTAATTTGTTTAAACTGAAAATAGAAACTATTAACAAATTGTCGGTGCTAGGACAATTCGTCCCGCGGACAATTCGTAGCGGACAATTCGTCGCGGACAATTCGTCCCGCGGACAATTCGTCCCGCGGACAGTTCGTCCCGCGGACAATTCGTCTCACGGACAATTCGTCCCGCGGACAATTCGTCGCAAGTGAAGGCTTCGGAAGGTAAGGGGGTTATATTACACATGAAGACACAAGGGGGCTCAATAAAAAGATCTAAAAATCATGAGCAAACACAAGGGACTCCGACAGAGATCCGAACGCCACGAAAAAATGCAACGGGGCTCAGCAAGGCTTCAAACGATATTGAAAACATAAGGGGGCCTTATGGAGCTTCGAGAGGGATCCGAATATCACATAGAGGCACAAGGTGCTTACTACTGCTTCGAAATTCACGGAAAGATGTAAGGGGGCTCAGCATGCAGGGCTCAAAAGACGTTGAAGAAACAAGGGGGCCCACGGCAGCTACGGATGACACAAGAAGGCAACAGGAGGCTCACTGGAATTCTGATAGTCGCATTGAAGAACATAAGGGGGCTCACTAGGGCTCCAAACTACACTCATGGGAACGAGGGGGCTCACTAGGGTTCCAAGCTACACGTATGGACACAAGGGGGCTCACTAGGGCTCCAAACTACTTTTGCGGGCACAAGGGGGCCCGATAAAGCTCCGTATATCACATGAAGGCACAGGAGACTTACACTAGGGCTTCCAACAATGTGAAAGCGCACAAGATGGCTTACTGAAATTCTGAAAGTCACGAAAACACATAATGGGGCTCATTAGGGCTCTTAACGACACATAGGGCACAAGGGGCTTAACAAGAATCTGGAAATCACGGGAAAATGCAAGGGGGCTCCTTAGAACTTCATATAATATTGGTTACACAAGGGGGCCCGAGGGGCTCTTCACAATAAGAAAAGGCAAAAGGGGGCTCACTGTATGATACTCTGAAAGCCAACACAAGTGGACTGATTGGGGCTCCAAACTACACATAAGGGTACAAAGGGGACCCGATAGAGCTTCAAAAACCATGGAAATACAACAAGGGGGCCCAATGGAGCTCTGTATAATCAAAAAAGGCAAAAGAGGGGTGACTGGGTTTCTGGAAGCCATTAAAAAACCAAAGGGGCTCACTAGGACTCCAAACTACACTAACCGGCACAAGGGGGTCCGATAGAGCTCCGCATATCACATAAAGGCACAAGGGAGCCCAAAGAGCTTTATATAACAACAGAAGGCAAAAGGAGCTCACTGGAATTCCGGAAGCTACGAAAAAACACAAGGGGGCTCATTAGGGCTCCATAGGACACTTGAAGACACAAGGGGGCTCGATAGGGCTCTGAATATCACATGAAGGCACAAGGTGCTTACTGCTGCTCCGGAAGCCACGAAAAGATGTAAGGGGGCTCAGCACGGCTTCAAAAGACGTGTGAAGAAACAAAGGGGCCCACTGACGCTCCGGATGACATAAGACGGCAACAGGGGCTTACTAGAATTCTGATAGTCATGGAAAAATACAAGGGGGCTCACTAGGGCTCCAAGCTATACTTATGGACACAAGGGGGCTTACTAGGGCTCCAAGCTATACTTATGGACCCAAGGGGGCTCCAAACTAGGACTAGGGCTCCAAACTACACTTGCGGTTACAAGAGGGTCCGATAGGGCTCCTTATATCACATGGAGGCACAAGGGACTTACACTAAGGCTTCCAGAAATGCAAAAGCGCACAAGATGGCTTACTGGAATTCTGAAAGCCACGAAAACACATGAGGGGGCTCGTTAGGGCTCCAATGGACACATAAAGCAGAAGGGGCCTATGGAAAATCCAGAAATCACGGGAAAGTGCAAGGGAGCTCCGTAGAACTTCATCTGATATTGGTGACACAAGGGCTCTTTATAACGAGAAAAGGCAAAAGGGGACTTACTGCATAGTACTGAAAGCCAATAAAAACAAAAATGGACTGCTTAGGGCTCCAAACTACACATAAGGGTACAAGGGGACCCGATAGAGCTCCGAAAGCCACGGAAATACGACAAGGGGGCCCAATGAAGCTCTTTATAATCAAGCTTATTTGCTTGCACAATGGGGCCCGATAGGGCTCCGAATATCACCTGAAGGCAGAAGGTGCTTGCTACTGCTCCGAAAGTCACGGAAAGATGTAAGGGGGCTCAGCAGGGCTTCAAAAAACGTTGAGGAAATAAGGGGGCCCAATGGAGCTCCGAATAACACAAGAAGGCAACAAGGGGCTTACTGGAATTCTGATAGCCAGACAAAAAACAAGAGGGCTCACTAGGCGCCAAACTATACTCTTGCGGACACAAAGGGGTCCGATAGGGCTCCGTATATCACATGAAGGCACAAGAGACCCAGGTACACTGGGGCTTTCAGCAATGCAAGAACGCACAAGCCACGAAAACACACAAGGGGGCTCCTTAGGGCTCTAAATGACGCAGGGCTCAATAAAAATCAGAAAGTCACGGAAAAATGCAAGGGGGCTCAGTAGGGCTTCAAATGATATTGGTGACTCAAGGGGCTCTAAGGGGGTTCATTAGGGCTCCAAATTATATTTATATAAGAAACAAGGGATAAGGGGTCGAATATAACATAAAGGCACAAGGGACTTACTACTGCTCCAAAAGCCTATAGGAAAAGTGCAAGGGGGCCCAACAGAACTTTAAACGGTATTGAAGAGACAAGGGGGCCCCATGGAGCTCTGTATAACAAAATAACGCGAAATGGGGCTTACTGGTACCTACTCCGAAAGTCATGAAAAAACATAAGGAGGCTCAACGGGGCTCCAACTACACTTGAAGGCACAATGGGGCCCGATAGGGCTTCAACATGCCATGGCGGCATAACGCTGCTTGCTGCTCCGGAATTCATGGAAAATTCGAGGGGGTTCAGCAGAGGGCTTCAAGTTACGTTGAATATAGAATAAGGGGGCCCAGTGAAGCTCTTGATAACACAAGACTGCAAAAGGGGTCGTATGGAAATCTGAAAGCAATGAAAAACATAAGAGAACTCATTAGAGCTCAAAAATTACACTAGAGAAGATAAAGGGCTCGATAGGGGCCAAATATCTCATGAAAGTATAAGGGGGCTTACTGGTGCTCCCGTCAGTGGGTGCTACCAAAGCTTGATGTACTAGCAAAAATTCTCGGAATGATGCAAGGGGACTAAGCAGAGCTCCAAAGACATGAAGAAACCAGGGTGCGCAGTAGGGCTCCAAATACTACAAAAAGGAATAAGGGGGCTTACTAAAGTTCGAAAAGCAACGAGGAAAGACAAAGGGACTTGTTAAAGTGCAAAACATTATTTTGCGACGAATTGTCCGCGGGACGAATTGTCCGCGGGACGAATTGTCCGCGAGACGAATTGTCCGCGGGACGAATTGTCCGCGGGACGAATTGTCCGCGACGAATTGTCCGCTACGAATTGTCCGCGGGACGAATTGTCCGGTCACGCAAATTGTCGTATGTCACGATTATGAAAAACAAAATGTCGTATGTCGTAGGTCTTGGCTCATTCTCAATAATATTATTAAATTGTTAGTGCATACTGAAAGAACAACTGATGAAATAGTCCATTGTAGATCTCAACAATGATATTTTTTCACTTTGATTAAGCTTAGTACCCCAAAAACGAAACTATGAATTTCAATAAAAGTAAGGTTAGTTTGAACAACTGCCGAGAATTTCTGCGCTTTTCCTGCCATTCGAACATGAAATTCATTACAAATTTAAATGCGTATCATCCCTTAAATATTGAGTAGTACAAAATTAACTACTCACCAATTTCTAGTTCAGTTATTGCACCAGTACCTAAGTAGGTACGTACTAACATAAAAACCAACGACACTCAGTACGACATACGACAAATTGGGTAGCCAGGTGAGACATCCAACGTATTGAAACGCGCGTGCAGCGTCTCGCTTATTGGTCTGTGACTTAAGACATTTTGTAGGATGATAGAGCCGGCAATTTTGGCTACAATAGCACAATAAAAAAAAAATGTTTTTTTGACATACGACTTATTGAAGTATCAACGACGATATATGCCCACGTATCTATTCAAATTCGAGTACTTGCTCGCATCGTGAAATTTTGAAGTCTAGGATGAACACTGAGTTCAGTTTACATATTTGTTGTTAAAAATTGTTTATAGTTGACCGATCGTCGTTAAATTCCAGGAGTGTTGAGTCAAAGTGGATAGGTTTCGATTAGCGAAAACACGAATCCAAAATATTTTACGGTTTGGAAGCTACAGAAGATTTACTAACGTTGGAGAAAAATAAAAAAAAAAAAAAAACGGAAAAAAAGCGGGCACAAATAGCCTCTTCTACCTTGTAGCGCGAGGCTTAAAAAATATCTTCTCTGAAGGGGATCTACCTATAGGTACATTATTGTGCTTTTAATTTGTTTTATTCTCAAAAGAGTCCTCCTATTATTTGTTTTTGAACGTAATGCTCGACGTAATGACATAAAAAAATGGAAACATCCTGTATGAATGTCAAGATTGTCAAGTATAATAGTAGGTAATGATTATAACTACTGAATATATTTCAAAAATATAATTGATTCAAGAATAAAATACAATATGATTGCATTTTAAGATAGTGAATTTGAAAGTTACTGATAGGTCACTGGATTATTTCTTACCTCAATTGATGAACTTCGTTTTCGCTTTGAATCATTGTCCTCTTTGATACGCTCACTCTGTTCATCATCGGGTTCACCCCATTTATCATCTTTTGAAGTACCAGCTTCATCTATATCGTGAATAGAATAAGTGGGCGAGTTCTTCGGTTTGTCTGGCACTATCGGCAGTACCGATACTGTCTCAACTTGGAGGGCCTCAGTGTACTGGTACTCAGGTTGGTGGGTAAGCAGTATCTGGGAAATCAAATTAGATACATGCTATTCACGTTGGAAATTCAGACTAGGACTTTTTGAATCAAAAATAAAGTGACAATAGCTGGGAGGCTAGGGCTACGGCTGATGGCACCTGCAAAGTTTTTGTGCAAACCATCAGCGACCATCAGCAGTATCCTTCCAGCGCTACAGCTTGTCACCTTATTTTTGTTCCAAAAAGTCCTAGTGCTGAATAAAAGAAATGAAACGTTCACCCTGCTTCAAAATTAGTAGTTTCAAAAACTTGAGTGTTGGCCAATTTTGAGTTTTTTTTTTAAATGAGTAAAATGTTGAAGAGTGCAATGAAAAACAAGCAGTTTTGAAGGTTTTTGAATAGTTCTATTATCTTCTAATGTTTTTCCAAGCATACTTCAACATTTTTAATATACAAGGTGTTTCTAAAATAGGTGGTCAAAATTGGAGAGCATATAGACCGAGTTAAAAAATGACGAAAACCCTTATACATTTTTCTCCTAAAGTGCCCCCTAAGAAAGATACAGCCCTTCAAATGTGGGTCTGGAGAATCGTTTTGAATTATTATCTTCAACACCTTTCGTATTAAAATTATGAAAATTTGTCCATTTACTAACCATTTGATGCTTGATGAAATGAAATTAAAATTACCCCTAAATTCAGTTCAGGGGTGTGTCAAAATAGGGGGTGGGGCGTAAAAACAGCCCCACATTTTTTGCATATTTTATTTTTGCCTTTTTGACATGAAATTGTGAAATTCTACGGTCTTTTGCATAAAAAAGGTGCTCTTGTTGAAACTCGATTAGATGCACTATTCTCGAATGAATCGGATTTTTACATTTCAATGCACCATAATTCAAATAATAAAATTTAAAAAAATATACTTTTTTATTTTTTCAAGTCGGGAAGCATGTAGGGCATGTAAAAAGATAACGAAACCTTGTTAAAGTTTTTTTATTAAAAAAATTCTCAAGGCTCCATGGCGCCTTTTAGTTTTTATTTTAAATAGTAGGTGGTACCTATGCAGTCTCTTTTTTCTTTCTTAATAGGATCATTTTGATAAAAAACTTTATCAAGGTTTTCGTTAAGAATTTACATGCCCTACATGCTCCCCGACTTGGAGAGAAAAAAAAGTATTTTTTTTTTTCAATTTCAAATTTGATATTATGGTGCATTGAAATGTAAAAATCCAATTCATTCGAGGATAATGGTGCATCTAATCGAGTTTCAACAATAAAAGCACCTTTTTTATGCAAAAGACTGTAGAATTTCACAATTTTATGTCAAAAAGGCAAAAATAAAATATGCAAAAAATTTGGGGCTATTTTTACGCCCCAGCCCCTATTTTGACACACCCCTGAACTGAATCTAGGGGTAATTTTGATTTCATTTCATCAAGCATCAAATGGTTAATGGACAAATTTTCATAATTTTATTACGAAAGGTGTTGAAGATAATAATTCAAAACGATTCTCCAGATCCACATTTGAAGGGCTGTATCTTTCTTAGGGGGCACTTTGGGAAAAAATGTATAAGGGTTTTCATCATTTTTTAACTCTGTCTATATGCTCCCCAATTTTGACCACCTATTTTAGAAACACCTTGTATAAAATGAAAACTCAAAATTGCCAACAGACATTTTTTTTCGCCCTACGAATTCTGAAACAAGGTCAACGTGTGTTAACCATCAATAAATTCAGAAAAAAATGCTCAATCAGAATCACCCTCGATTAATCTAGATACTAGTTTAGGACATAGGGTGTGTGTATACCTACCTATGTATAAATACTTTTTATAAATATTGTATTTTGAGCTCAAGCACAAACCAGGCGGTAGGTACTTACAGGAGGTGTTGATTGTGCAAAATATTTATTTTGCCATTCAAAATTCAGAGATTTGACTTTTTCGTTTTCTTCTCGAAGAACCTTGATCTCTTGTGTCATTTTAAGATTTGCTTCCTTCAACTCTTGATACTCTTTTAAGGGGACCATGACTTGATCATCAGCATCACCTTCAGTGTCGAGTAGCTTCAAGTTACGTTTTCGGGCCAATTCTGCTTTAGATTCTTTTTCTTTTGCAGTAGTCTTCTAAAAAAAAAAAAAATGAACAAGGAGTGCATCCTTCGATCGCCAGGGTTATTGAAGCAAATTGAAGCTATGCACGCGGATATTTTGCACAACTATTATTGCAAGAATTCAAAAGCGATAAGTATACAGTGTGTCGTGTCCTAGATTCGAGGCTTCACTATGGGTAACTTCGTTATTATACGAAATACAAGGTCGGTTAAATTAGAAAACTTTTTCAGAATTTTATGGCTTATTCAATTCTGCAAACAGATTTTTATTATCTTTTTTGGTTTTTGAGATATTTGGAAAAAAACAAAAATGCGCATTTTCTTTTTTTGACGATAACTTTTTTTTAAATAATTTTACATAATTGGGACTTTTGACATTCTTAAGGCACTTTTTTAAGGTGGGTTCACTAGTGTCATCAGTTTTTTTTTAAATCTTCATTTATTTCCAAGATATGACTATCAACTTTTGTTTTTCTTATAGACGTCAGTTGTTTTTCTAACACTTTCAAATAGCATTTTTGATTGTCTTTTCAACCGTGCATCAACTTGTAAAAAAAAATTTGGAAAAAAAATATAAAAAAAAAATAATTATTATTTTGAACTTTTTTTATGCTGATTTGAATAAACTCATTGACGTACAAATGTGTCAGCTTTTAACAAACAAATTAATTGACTTGCTAGGTCACAGAGCACTCGATTCTTGTAACAGAATAAAAAATATTTTTCAAAATGATTTTTTTGACAGGTTGTGATAAATTGCTGAACAGGCAATGAAAAAGGCTATTCAAGTTTGTTAAAAAACCGATTGACGTCCATAAGAAAAACAAAAGTTAATAGTCATATCTTGGAAACAAATGAAGATTAAAAAAAACCGATAACACTATTGAACGCGGCTTAAAAAAGTGCCTTAAGAATGTCAAAGTCCCAATTGTGTAAAAAATTTTTTTTAAAGTTATCGTCAAAAGAAGAAAATGCACATATGTATTTGGTTTTTTACAAATATCTCAAAGACCAAACAAGATAATCAAAATCTGTTTGTAGAATTGAAATACTTATAAAATTCTGAAAAACTTTCCTAACTTAACTGACTTTGTACCTCCTATAATAACAAAGTTACCCATAGTGGAGCCTCGAATCTGGGACACACTGTATATTGATAGTGCACAGTATACGCTTTATTGACAGATGCATGCAATAGTCGCGATAAACCCAAACTTGACTCTGGCCTCTCCGACCGAAGTTACCAAAGAGGAAATAAAGAGCACTTTCAAACTGAAAATTGTGTACCTTTCTTCATAAAAATTAAAATTGGCTTGTTTGAAATGATTGAATAAAATAAAATACGACTCATCGTAGTTTGAATTATTTGCAAGAATTTGGCTCTTATCGTAAACTTAAATTATAGCTAGATAATCATTCGTCCTATATAGATTCATGCTGTTGTCGTGAAACAATACAACTTATTCCTTTCTACTTAAAGCGATACACAATTGTTGTAATAGTTCATCCACTTGTGGTACTTATTGATTGCTATACTGAACACAAAATACCTATAGTTAAATAACTTTGAAACTTGTACCTGGATTGTTACTTTGTGTTCGCCAATTGTTTCTTGCATTACTTGCGTTGGTTTCCTGATCCTTTCAGACTCCAAGAGAGTTAGCAATTCTTCCTCCGAATCTACAATGATAACAATAAGTTTTATTGGGAAAAAAAAATTAAAAAATTGAGAGTGGGTACCTCGGTGGGTACAAACTTACTTGCAATTTTCAAAAGAGTTGCTAAGTAATACCCGGCAGTGGGTACACTTTTCTTAGTTTTTTTTATTAGTTCCACTTTCAAAATTCGTTTCTCTCTTTCGAGAACCTTCTCTGGAGTGTCGTCTTCTCTGGGGCTCCAAAATACATAATAATTTTTATGAATTTCGAATTCTTTGATTTCTTCAAAGCCATCAAAGAAATTGATCGGAACGTCACCTACTTGTTTGTCAGCTTTGTACTCGACGTGGGCCCACATAATGCTGAAAAACATGCAGCACTTAATTATCTTGTAGACAAATATATTCATAAAATAGGTCTCTAGGTCTCTAGCAGGACTTCCTTCCTTAATATTTATATTAAGTATAGGTACTCACTTCCACTTTAACAGTTCTTCAACTCACACATATAACGAAATTAACGACCCACTGGCCAGTTTTAAAAACAATACTATGTACATCAACCATACTCTTACCTTTTCCTTTTCACCTAGCTTTTCCACCTTTTCACAACTTTAACCAGAACTTTAACTTTTCATCACATTCACAAGTTTCTCGGAACGAAACCCGAACCGAACTTCCCTAGTTGAAGTGTCAAGTGCTTTGCAGAGTTGCCATGTGTACTTTTCTTGAATCAGTCTTCAAAGCATGCGAGTGAGCGGTGAAGTCACTGAATTATTAATTTAGCAAAATTTCCAATAACAGTGCCACGATTAATAAAGTCTTGATTCTCTTCACCGTCTGAGATGTCAGGTTATTTTTTTTACCGCACAGTTGATAATTTTTACCCCCGAATTTCTTACGTGGCTGTGGGTCTCCACATTGACAACGTTGGAAAGCAACGGGTGTAGAGCGATTTGCTTATGACACCATATCGACGCCACGAAAATATGACAAGAATTGAAAAGAATCACAATTACCTGTTGAGTTCTGACAGAGTTGCCATTGAGAACATATTTGGAATAGTTGAAGGAAGATGGAGACGGATCATTTTTGTCAATACATATTCTGTATCGAAAGCAGTTGAAATTTCCACTGCAGCATGCATCTTGCATAATTTTTGCTACATGCTTGATGATGTTTGGGAAGAACCTTACTTGGTAGTGAGGTATCTCAATCATGTTAATGACAGAGAAAATAATTTGGAGCAGAATAGGAGGGCTCAGCAGAAAAGAAATCGTATTGCGAGAAACTTACTTGTCAATAATGATTAGTGAATAAAAAATCGTAGCAAAACACGTTTATTATTATTATTTCATAAGCTTCAGTCTTGGTTCTCAAAATTATTACCGAATTAGGGGCTGAAGCCGCAAACACAAAAAAATATCGGCAAAAAGTACCTAGCATAAAACAAAAACATTCTTATACAATAATAAAACTAGGTAAGTATGAACATTAAAAACTCATTATTAACATTAAGCTTCTTAATAGTAAAAAAAAATCTATAATAATTAACAAATCTAAAATAATTAACAGTCATCCAATTAATACAAATTATTTAGATTTCTGGTTGTCAATAAATTCTCTGAACAAATTTAGCATTTCACTCCTCTGAGTGTTTTGCACTTCCATAAGTTGTTGAGATTTGCGGCGATCTTCGCGATCAAGCTCAAACTGGCGTTTCAATTCATCTAACATAATTTCTGATCCACTCTTTGGCCGGGCACTTTTCTTTTCTTTTGAAAATCTCGACGTGATTGCTTCTTTTGATGATCCTGTTTTCAAAGATGGCAATGGTTCATCATCTTCCTCACGAACTGCAAAATCTGAACTCCCGCTTGAGCTTGGTCCTGGTTCACCAGCTTCAAAGCTATCTGAGTCTTGCAGAAACTTTGGATGGCTTTTGTCTTTTCCTCCTGAAAGTCAGCATAATAAGAAACAATTGTGGACTCTCTCATTTCACTCAAAATATCAAAACAATTGTAGAGTGGATGTAAATAACGTACGTTTGGCACTTCGAGGTGGTGATTTACATTCACTCTAAAATTATGGACATCAACAGGTACCTATACGTATAGGTATCTACACCTACCTATTATGGAATGAAGTTCGTCAAAAAACGGGGGAGGATCTTTCTTTTCCTTTCCAGTCGAATTCATGTGTTTAATATGTTGTAGGTATTTGGCTTCCATGTTTATAAATTTTTGCTTTAATTTTCCACCTGGTCCCTCCTTTGAATTAGCACAGATGTCAAATCCCGCCTGTTTCATTTCTTTTGCGATTTCATTCCACAGTTGAATCTTTAACGTTTTTCTGTCTCTGAATTTGTGATCAAGTTTTTGCCGCAACTCTAAGAACAGTGCAGTTGCTTCTTTATCAGCAGGTGTCGGTCGTCCTTTTGAGAACCATACTTGCGTCAAATCATTTGCAGCACATATTAGCCCTGTGGGCTGCTGGTGGGGTTGGGGGTGGCAGAGGGGCCGGGTGGCGGCAGCCAAAGTACTCTGAGTAGTATCTTCTTTGTCTTCGTCATTGGAATGGTCATTGCTCTCGGACCATAATATTGCTGGATATACTTTTTCAATATAGCTCTCAGCTAACTGTTGGTCTGCAATAATTTAACAATGGATAATTACGGGGCTGCCTTGCGATATGTTTATTTAAGGTATTTTCACTTACCATTTAATAAAGTATTTGCCGTTTGCAGATCAACCGTTAGTCGAAAATCCTGCCCTTTGTAATTAATCGAGATTAATACCATTCCTTCAAACACTTCCCCGCTCATTGCCTCAGCCTCATCAACATCCATTTCGCTTGCCTTGCCACACCAGGGAAACAGCCACTTCACAAATTTTCACACGACTGGACGAGAGATTCAACGAAGAGAGTCAAGAATTTAACCTCAAAAATCTGGTGTTGAAGAGCTTCTAACCCCACATTCAGCACATCAACGTTCAGCACTGCCCTCTACCACATTCGTCTCATACACCAAACCAAACGACATACGCTAGTCCCGAGCAGAGTATGTGGTGTATGTCGTTTGACAGATAACAATGACGTCACACTACTACGTCATTCCACTTCCCCTCTCATACATTTTACGCGAAAACGCAGATAATCACATACACCACATACACGCGTATGAGATTATCTCTCGCGAAAAATCGCTAATTAACCACGTCTTCCGAGGAAAAGCACTATCGCCGATGAGATGGTGATCTGGGGTAGGAAAATAGAACTCTGATCCAAATGCTTCTATGTTCCTAGCAAAACTTGAATAACTAAACACCTGTGAACACAAAAAAAATATTTTCATACAACAGTATACCTATGTATATTTTTAATCGTTTTTACTGCTGAGTGCTTACCCGAGAATCGTGGGCTGATCCAGGAAATCCAACAAAGATATACGAAAATATTTTTTGTGCAGTACAAATCCCCATGAGGTTTATGGAGTGGCCTAGGTAACGGTCCACATAGCTGTCGTGTTGCTCAGCAGGAACTTTAATTTCAATATGACTCCCGTCGATTGCACCCAAGGTCCCTGTAAAGTAAAAGACATTTTCATTATTTTACCATGGTGTACTCAGTACTTAGGTGGTTACCTGGATATTTATCGAAACCACTTGAAACAGCTTCAAATTCCTCAGGTGTTTGCGGCCAAAATATGTATTTTTTCCTTTATGTTAAGAAGTATGTATAGGAAAACGTTCACTATTTTCATTACTGTACTAGCAGTAACTTGGAAACTGTGTCCAATAGACTGTAAGGTATCCTGTTGAGCCATGTACCATAAAAATATTAAAAGGGATTTTTCAGGTTGGATCGGGTAATTGCCACCCCTGTACTTTTTCCTTATCAACTCGTGAACATCATTTTGAATTAATTCCAACAGTAGCCGATCAAATGTAGCCTTCTTCATTCGAAAGAAGCGATAGAAGAGCGCTTCATTATACTTATTTAACCAATCTTCGTTGTCGTCAACAAACAATTTCGGTCCATAGAACGTATTTCGGGTCTTTGAGGCTAAAGCAGCGTGAAGGGCTCTTCTATTTCGATTTTCAATACACACATTTTCACTTCCAAAAAAGAAATCTTCCAAAACGTAGAAAAGCACACCGACCTCCATTCTAGTTGCAGACCGTTACAGATGACAGATGAGGTGACGTGACATCTGTGCAGATGACATTTCTCATACACCTCGGAGATACATTTCATGTTTTCGCGAAAGCGGCGCTACGGCTAACATCAAGAAGTTTGGTGTGGTGGTGGGGACATACATTAGGATAACATACTCGTGTATGTGACTTATGTCGCGAAAAATCCCTTATTATCAAGTATTGGTCGTATAGCGGCACTATTGCCAACATAAAAAATAGCGCGAATATAAATTGCAGACGATGTTGATTAATCTTTGATCATTTTATGGATTATGGTGCTATAACTTGAAAAACTAAAAATAAATTGTTTTGGATTATATTTCACGAGGTAATGTTGAAATTTCAGCACGGCAGCATGAAAAATTTGCATTTAATTCTAGACAATTGATACAACAGTATGACCAATATTGTTGACGAAAAGTCTCCAAATCCAAATTGTCACTCTTGTCTTCGTCCCGTCCACTCCACTAGTGACTTGTGGAAACAATGCTTGTGGTAAAGTTTTATTTTAATAAATTAGTTTGAAATTAATTTGAAATAAGAAATAAGTAGGTAATTATCGCTGTTCGTTTTCGTTGTTTGGGTTCACCGTTTAGTTTTTCGTATAACCTCTTCAAAAACGTAAGTAAGTAAAATTTTTAATGTTGCCTATATATTGCATGTTTGCATGCATTTACTTTGTTTGATATTTATTCGAATGTTTCTTTAGGCAATAAAGTGCACACTTACATCAAATTGTTCAACTCACTTTTGGCCTACGCTACCTCAATTGACATGGATCCCGATGAAACAAATCTCTCGAAAAGAAGAAAAAGAAAGTACAGATCATGGATGTCTTATCAATCACCAAAACCGCCACGTTCAACTCAACACACATGGGAAACTGGAAAAAAATCGAGTGCTCAGCATGAAGTTGGCGGATCAGATGAGAATGATGTAAGTAATTAATAGTCAGATTTTTTTGTAAATAGAAATTAGGTACCTAATATTGCAAAACCTGGTCTTTTTTATAGAATCCAGATAATCCTGTGTGCACACCTTCAACTTCAAGTCGGGGGCTTTGTGACAATCTACAGCAAAATGCAACTGGACTTGATGAGGACTTTTACCCATATGAAAAAAGTCTCTGAGCTTGTTTATCCTAATTTGTAATTGGGTAAGGTCCAGGGAAAGATGCTATTAAGGGGTTTCTGACAGGTCAATAAAGTAAGGTAAGATGAGGCGAATTTTCAATTCATAAAAAAAAAAAAACAATGCAAGCTTCGGAATGTGTGTATGGAATATGGATCACAATCTGTTAACTTGAGGCTAGACAAAACTTACTTTTTATAATTTATAGGCCATCATTTCAAAATCAAGGTTACTTATAAAGAAGCCTGCCTGCTGTCACAGCAAAAACCAAAAACTCATTATACAAGGTGTTTCTAAAATAGGTGGTCAAAATTGGGGAGCATATAGACCGAGTAAAAAAATTACGAAAACGTTGATACATTTTTTTCCTAAAGTGCCCCCTAAGAAAGATACAGCCCTTCAAATGTGAGTCTGGAGAATCGTTTTGAATTATTATCTCCAACACCTTTCGAAATAAAATTATGAAAATTTGTACATTTACTAACCATTTGATACTTGATAAAATGAAATTAAAATTACCCCTAAATTCAGTTCAGGGGTGTGTCAGAATAGGGGGGTGGGGGGTAAAAATAGCCCCAAATTTTTTACACATATTAGTTTTGTCTTTTTGACATAAACTTATGAAATTCTACGGTCTTTTGCATAAAAAAGGTGCTCTTGTTGAAACTCGATTAGATGCACCATTCTCAAATGAATTGGATTTTTACATTTTAATGCACCTTAATTCCAATAATGAAATTAAAAAAAAAACTTTTTTATTTCTTGAAGTCGGGGAGCATGTAGGGCATGTAAAAAGATAACCAAAACCTCAATAAAGTTTTTTTATTAAAATAATTCTTAAGGCTCCATCGCACTTTTTAGTTTTTATTTTAAATAGTAGGTGGTACCTATGCAATGTCTCCGTTTTTTTCTTAATATGATCATTTTAATAAAAAACTTCATTAAGGTTTTCGTTAAGCATTTAAATGCCCTACATGCTCCCCGACTTGGAGAGAAAAAGTATATATTTTTATTTTATTATTGAAATTATGGTGCATTAAAATGTAAAAATCCAATTCATTTGAGAAGGTGCATCTAATCGAGTTTCAACAAGAGCACCTTTTTCATGCAAAAGACCGTAGAATTTCATAATTTTATGTCAAAAAGGCAAAACTAAAATGTGTAAAAAATTTGGGGCTATTTTTACCCCCCACCCCCCTAATTTGACACACCCCTGAACTGAATTTAGGGGTAATTTTAATTTCATTTTATCAAGCATCAAATGGTTAGTAAATGTACAAATTTTCATAATTTTATTTAGAAAGGTGTTGGAGATAATAATTCAAAACGATTTTCCAGATTCACATTTTAAGGGCTGTATCTTTCTTAGGGGGCACTTTAGGAAAAAAATTTATTAAGGTTTTCGTCATTTTTTTACTCGGTCTATATGCTCCCTAGTTTTGACCACCTAGTATTTAAATTTTGCTTTACCTTCGGCTTTACCTATAATATAATTTATTAACTTCTCAATAAGATATACATCATTCTTAGCTAGCCTAAGAAAGTTGAAAAGCAGCCTCTAATTTATAGTTTTAACTACAATTTACCAAATTTGAATAGGGATGGATGAAAGCAATATTGCTGGGAACTGAGAGAGGCGGCTATGCACAAATGCACGATCGAACAAGAAGTTTCAAAGAAATGACTTAATGAATGGTTATGGTGTCAGAAATCCCTTAAGCATAATATAAATTAATGATTCTTGATGGTTTTAAATTCCATTCTTCAATAAGTTCTTATTGCGGTGCTTTTTTATACTTATGATGATGAAGTAATTTCAATTAAGTTGAAATACTTGAAATCAGTTGTTGACTGATTAAGATACTTACTTGTTTTGTTTAATAAAATAAATTTAATTGTCTCAGGATTTGGACAGTTCCTCACAGTCACAATCAAACATGTACATCACTGACGAAGAAGACGATGAAATAGAGGCAGATGAGGAACATGAACTACAGACGGAGCCTAATTTAGAAAAAGATGGTGGTAATTGGCAGCAAGCATCCAGTGAACGGAACGCAAAGTTGGATAAGCCTCTCCAACCCAATTTAAAAACCACAATTTTTGAATGCCTTCTAATGATAATTAATTTTGCTCTAAGACATAGTCTAACTGCAGTAGCAACTGAAGATCTTTGCAAATTGATCAATAACATTTTGTCGCAAGAGTTGATTCCAACAAGCAACTATATGATAAACAAATTATTCAGTTTTGGGAGTGCCAACAGTCATGGCCACTTTTTTTGTCCTGAATGTCAGTCTTACTTAGGTGAACAGTTAGAATTTGTTATCGATAAGAAAACTTCCATGTTATGTCCTATATGTAGATCTGAATGTAATGTGAAGCAAATGTCTCCTGATAATTGCTTTTTAACATTCTCGTTAGGAGAACAAATTATTTCGTTGCTCGAACATACCGACAATATATTAGATTTACTGAAATATCGAATGGACAAAGTAAGCAAACATAATATTTCTGATATTTTCGATGGAAGTTCATACAGAAAATTTGCGCAAGAGGGAAATGTGTTATCCAACCCTAACAACTTGAGTATTACCTTTAACACAGATGGTGCTTGTGTGTTCAACTCAGGCAAAAATACGCTATGGCCTATTCACTTTCGACTTAATGAACTCCCTCCCTCTGTACGGTTCAACCAAAGCAATGCAATGGTATGTGGGTTATGGTTTGGAAAGAAGGAACCGAATATGACCCTGTTTTTGTCTCCATTAGTAAAAGAAGCAAATAAACTGTACACTGATGGAATTAGTTGGAAATTGCCTGATGGTAGCGTTATCAAGAGCAGAATAGTATTACTAAACTGTGTTCTAGATTCAAAAGCTAAACCAATCGTGCAGAATGTAAAACAGTTCAATGGTTACTATGGCTGCGGATATTGCTACCATCCTGGGGTTGTGCCTGAAGGAGGCAATCAAGTAAAATATTGCATGAATGATGACGTTTATTTTTTGGTTGACCAAAGTTCTACGTATACCGTTAATGGAAAAGACCGAGACACGAAACTAGACAAAATTTGCCAAGTCAAGGATCGAACTGATGAAGAAATGCGGTCACATATGAAACTAGCAGAAGAAAGTGACAAACGAAATTTTGATGTTAAAGGTGTTAAGGGCGCTAGTCCTTTAATGGCGCTTCCATTTTTTGATATCGTTAATGGTTTTTGCATTGATTACATGCATTGTGTTTTATTGGGAGTCACGAAACTATTGGCAAACTTTTGGTTTGACACTACATCACACGAACAAAGCTATTATATTGGAAATAAAGTGAGAGATGTTGATAATCGATTGTTAAATATAAAACCGCCATCCTCTATTAGTAGAAGACCCAGATCAATATCTGAAAGGGTTGACTGGAAAGCAAACGAGTGGAGGTCATGGTTGATCTTTTACAGTTTACCTTGTTTGCTGGATATTCTCCCAATTGTGTTCTTGAAACACCATTGCATGCTCGTAGCCGCAGTGCAAATTTTCCTTAAAAATGAAATAAGTCCTAATGAATTAGAGAGTGCTTCATGGTATTTGACTCAATATGTTTTAGAGTACCAGAGACTCTATGGGAAGGCTTTTATGCACTACAATATACATCTGCTTTTGCATTTGGGAAAATGCGTTGAATCATGGGGCCCTCTATGGTGTTTCTCTGCATTTTCATTTGAATCGAGTAATGGGTGTTTAATTAAACTTGTAAGTGGCACGAGGGGAGTAGCCGCCCAAATTGCACGCAAATATGCAATGTTCAAATCTATACCATATACTATAAAACTGTATAATGTGAGTGACCGGGTTTTGGAATTTTGCAAAGATTTGATGTGCTATCGCAGTGTTCACATGGCTACCAAAATTGAAGACATTACATTATTAGGAACGCCAAAAATTGTTAAGCTCACTGAAGAAGAAAGAAATCTATTGTTTTCTAGACATGAACATCTTTCAGACGAAAATTCAAGTTATGAACGCATGATTAAAAACAGTATCATGTATCACGCAAGGTGTTACACCAGAAAAGGTGAAAAATCAGATGATAGCGTAGTTAGACTTGTGAACGGCACATATGGTGTGATTGAAAAAATATTTTATATTAAAAGTGAAATACCTGTGATCATTGATGTTCTTATTTGTAATATAAATATTGTTGAAAATGAAAATGTAATAAGTCACACTTCTGGAGCAGCCCCTTTGCACATAAAAAAATGTTCAGAACTTGTTTATGGCGATCTAAAATTGATATCTGCTTTAGATATTTCTTCGAAAGCTATTTTAATGAGCTTTGAGACATATGCTTATGTTGCTGACTTTCCAAATACATATGAAAAGGATTAAATAATTTTCGGAATTAGCCTAATTACTTTCAACTTTTTTTCCCCATTTTCTTCCATGTATCTCTATTAGATGTAAGTGTATAAGAGCTCTACCTGCTTATTAGTTATATTGATCAGGTATTATATTACAGTTTATATTCATCATTTTTTGAATAATTTTTGAGAAAAATAAAGCAATAACAAAATTCCTGAATTATATTTGCTAAACCCTAAAATCGAGTACCTAACTATTTAGTTATAGATACCTCTACCTCTACATAGACTTATAATTTCAAGGACTCATAAGCGAACACCATAATAATAACTCCCCTGGGGTCATAGGGGTGTAGAGCTAGGAATAATGATAAACTCCCTAACACCCTACATGTGTAACCTAAGGGGACATGAAACTCCCTTGTGCTGTAGGGTGTTTCACCTAAGGGGACATATCACTCCATTGTGCTGTAGGGTGTTTCACCTAAGGGGACATGGAACTCCCTTGTGCTGTAGGGTGTTTTCCCTATGGGGAACGTGTAGTGAGGGCGTATCCCCTTGTCACCTAAGGGATATCACCTTGGCCCCTTAGGGTGTGAAGGGAACTTTTCGACCAGGGAGTAACAAACACGCGCAGAGTGTCACCGTTGGGGAACATAAGCCCAGTGCCCACAACATCAACCAATGGAAGAACGTCAGTAATCGATGATAAGTCAGTCCTTGCGGACGCAATATTACTTCTCACAGCCAACAGAACTCCACCACCTCTCGACACACCCAGAGCTCCGAAATTACGGTCATTGCGAAATACTGCAAAGTTGTCATCGAACAGCTCAGCATCCCCGATGTCATCCGATAACCAGGTCTCAGCAAGCGCGACAATGTCATACTCACACGCTGAAACAGAATTATAAAAATTAGTTACTTTGGTTCTTAATCCTCTGACATTTTGATAGGAGCACCCATGGGCGCCCGCAGGATTTTTGTCAGGGGGGGGCAAATAGCTTTAGTTAGAGAACGTCACATACCTACCTGGCCTAATTTGCGAAGTCGTTTAGATTAGCGCCGCAGGCGAAAATTTTTTCGAATAATAATAATAATGGTGATAATATTTATTGTGCGAAAAATAAGAAAATATATTTGAAAATTAAACTTAACTTTAGAGAAATTTATTAAAATTTGTAATTTTGTACAAAATGTATAAAAATTTACTTCAAAATAGCCAGGTCAATAGTTACACTCGTTCATTATCTTGAAAAAACCCCGACTGAATTACTGGATAACTGAATAACCAAGTGTAGAGCAAGCAGCGCTGCGGCACAGCGGCAGCCCTCTGCCCCCACCAGTCTGCACCTTTTTAGTGGCTTATTAGCTCTTAGAAATGTTTTGATAATAAACTGCTTTTTATCCAAAGCTCTTTACAGTGTTTATACCAAACGGAAAAAATAACATAATCATTTCACCTTATATTGGGCAGTGGAGCTGGTAGCTGGAATGCACAAATTGCAGATCGTTACCTACCTACCTACCTATCTACCTATTTTATGACTTTACGGGTAGCTATCTAATTCAGGTAGAAGCCTAATGAAATTTCAAATTACTCTAACAATAATTCAAGAAAATGTAAATTACCTTCCAAAGTTTTTTCTTTCGAAAATGAATTTTTTGTCCTTTCTCGAAAAAAAAAAAATTTTTCGTGAGGAAGAATTTATTCAGCTGCTCCAGAGCCAGGGGGGGGCAAGTGCCCCCCCTTGCCCCCCCCTCCGGGCGCCCATGGGAGCACCGCAAAAAATTGGCGCATCGCGGCGGTTGTGATTTAGGGTCAGGTGAATTATTCAAAGAATGCCGGACACAAGTATCAGACGAAATCAACTGTGATTGCTACTTAGCTCCAAATAAATCCTCTTTCAAAGAGGCAAGTTTTTTCTTGTAAACACTGCAGTTATAATCCCATGCAGCATGACATACATCAATGTCAGGTATTGCCTTGCTGATATTATCGCAGTTACAACACTTTAGAGTTTCCGATTTGCAATCCTTCAACGCATGATTCTCAGCACATCGGGGGCAAACAGTTTTGTTCTTGCATTTATTGGCTACATGGTGGTAGCCGCAACAATTGAAACAACGAATCACTTCAATACCATCATACACAGAGCAGACGTCGAAACCGACAAAGACTCGCTGGCTACGCATGGCCCTGCTATATGTTTCAGCATTAACTTGTAAAACTATTTGGAAACTGCTTTTTTTATTCTTAAGAGGATCAATAGAGACAATGCTAAAATCAGAATCGCCGAAAGTCTCCGAATTTTGAGCTCTCAAGAAAGAATCGTGATTCATTTAAAATACCTCTATCTGACTGACTGCCATATGCTCCAGTATCAACAAATGTGAAATTATACATAATTGGCATCGCACGCGGCCAATAACACAATGCTGAACGATTTTTTATAATAAAAAAAAAACATTGAACCACTATTACCAGGAGGCTGAATGGTTACATGTTTGCCATCAATGGCACCGATGCAGTTTGGGAGTTGCCACTAATGGTAGAATTCTCCACTGATTTGTTTGAATTTTTTTGAATCAGGACATTTCAAATGAAATGGAGAAAGTACGTTCCACAACATAGAACAAGTTTCCCTAACAATCATGCACACTGTAGGAACATCTAATCTGAACGCATAGCCTAAACTAGGGTATGAGTTCTCTGGTGGTTAGGAACCGCAAAGTCACAGCTAATCGACATCCAGGGGAAATGGCTTCACGACGAGAATTCTTTTGGAGATATGGGCCGAATAAGTGCAACAGTTCATCAAACGACCGTGCAGACATCCTTGTGTAATTGAAGAAAAGAACTTCACCACATAGACCCATTTCTTGTAGCAAGTGTTCGTATTGGCCCTGTGTTTGACGGTTCTGCAATATTGGATTGACTCAGAATCGTCGTTTTCTCCGGTTTTATTTCACTCCCTATGATGACCTATACATTTCAGGTATATACATATACCTGGCATTGACCATTGACCCAGAAACACCAGAGAAAATCCTGAACTGGCTGTTTCATGACCAAATTTTTTGGTGCAACCGGGGGCTAGTCTATTCTACCGTGAAACTTCACACGCGATGCTTTTTCCTTTTTACTTTTTCAGTATTTCGTGGCCCATCCAGGAGTTGAGGCAAAGCTGGCTCCTAATTGAATAATCATTCATACGGTATCGGTGTTTTCTCACGAATGAAGATGCCTTAGAGAACAGTCTAGAACAAGTAAACATTTTAAGCTACAAGTAAAAATAAACAAAACTGGAACTAAGAAGAGGGAAAGAAATACTAACTTACAAGCTTTAATGGAAAAATTTACAAAACTTACTTAATCTGGTCTTTAGGACCAAGATCAACCATTACCTGTTTCATTGCTGCGGTAGGGCGATCATATTCTTTAGGGGATATCTGCCTTGAAATTTATTGGAATTGGGCGATTTGAGGAACTATAGTATGAGAAAATGGCTTGAGATACATAATGTATATTGTATACCTGCATAATAATCATGTTTCACTTGTCCTAAATACGTTCAAGGCACCACCATATGTTTCTTGCACAATATATTTAATGCTGTCTTCGATTTTAGAGCCCAACTAAGCATTTTAAGAGTAGAATTCCATCTGGTACAAACATCGACTACTGGCGTAAGACATTTCACATGGCCATTTGACAACATATCTAGAATTTTTTTGACTTTACTTGTTCCGTTCTTGATTTATTTTGTCAGTTTCCTTAGTCCAGTTATGGGCTTGCTCGCGTTGAAATCTGTATCGCAATCTTCGTCACCCTCCTCATCTTCTTCATTGTATTGCTCTTTTTCGTTTAGAGCCTCGTTCAAGTTCGTTGTGCTACCATTATTCAGGAGTCGCATAAAATCTTGAACTGCAAGATTCAGCACGTGAGCGAAACAAAAGAAGTGGTTGTTGGCGGAGTCGATTTGAGGAATAAGGGTGCTTAGATGGGACATGAAAGTAAAATTTGCTGAAGCATTGTCGGTAGTAACACCTTGAATTTTATCTTCGAGATAATAAAACTCGATCACGTTTTTTAGTATCTTGGCAATATCTTCGCCTGTATGTTTTGCTTGAGACGGTACGAAATCGAGTACAATTGGCTGCAACTTGTAGTCATTCGTGATAAAATGTGCTGTTATTCTGTAGTACTAACGATTTGCAACAGAGGACCACCCATCAATCGTTAATGATATGTTCGATTTATTGGCCAGAAGTACTTTTTCAACTTCACTCTGTACAGTCACAAATAGGTCTGACACTTGAGATCTGAGCTTGTTCTGCTGTTCTGCCTGGCAGAACAAGATCAATTGTCAGATATTATTAGGAATCCTTAACAACGTCATCTTCGAAATACGAAAATGGCAAGTATTTCTTCAGAACCATGTTGATTAATAGCTCATCGAAAGCTCGAAGAAGTCGAAGATTTGGCATCCTGAAAAAAAAGAAATTTCTTAGTATGGGAAAATCCAAATTTATTACAAATTTGCATTCGGCCAAGGTGCCCGCTATGGATTCTACTGCTTGTAACAATTCTTCCAAAACTGGATCCGTCAGCCAGGAAGCCCCACATTTTTTACTGTATTGCGGCTTGTCGATTGGTTTCGATTTTTTTAAAATGAAGTCCCGTTGTCTGACTTCACTGGCTAGTCGCCAGAATTTTCGAATATCATGAGTTTTTCTTCCTGCGAAAATTTCTCGTAACATTTTCGGCGACATTTGCAGCCATTTCCAGGCATTCTCGCTTTTTTCAGTTTCCGTGCTCTTTGCCGCTGTTGTACGCGGCATTAGCTTTTTCTTTAATCCACTCTTTAGGAAAAGCTTGCCGTTACCTGCCTGTGTCTTTCTTGAACTGTCACACGCCCCTTTGAGAGGCAAGAAGTCAAGAACTGTCTCCAAAGCCTCTGAGTATTGTCGCATCAGGTTCAATCATGAGCTTTAGTCTCAGCGCACAAGCCGAAGTGATTATGTTGAATTGGCTACCGGGGTCTAGGTACACAGTTATCACCTCACCACTAGGTACTGTCATCTACACCATGTTTTCTATAAAGTGAATTCAAGTCACTCATCGCGTTCACCTCGCCTTCCTCCTCGCGAGTAGCGTCTTGTCCAGTTGATGGCCGACTGTCACCTTCTCGGCGACCTCGGTTGGGACACTCAAACTTCTTGTGGCCCACCTGGCCACGGGTCAGACATCGAATACGTTTCGGGAGAGGGCAATTGGGTGCTATGTGGTCATCTACCTCATGGCAATCATACCCGGAGCAACCACTTGCGCCTTGCACCTGTAACAAAAGAGCATGAACAGTAGCATCGCCGCAAATGTTCAGCTCATCACCTGCTTTGTTTACATTTCCAATGCCAATGACGTCTCTCACCACAGTCGCTCCGAACTCGAACGACTGACGTTTGACAGCTCACGCCTCACCACAGTTTATGTTGGTCCTCCTGTCAACGGGGATGAGGATGACGATGACGCACTCGCGTCCATCCTGTTTATCTATGCGTCCGCCATCTTGGTGTCGAGTTTCCGCTCCAGCGCCGTCAACCTCAACAAGACGCGCTGGAGGACGAAACCCGTCATCTGGCCTGCCAGCGTCGTATCAACGGACCCAACCACGACCGATCCATCGCCATCCTCCTCGTTGGACATGTCCTGGTCCTCCTCGTAGTCCAAGATCTGACCTGCGCCATCCGGAACGTGATCCGCCATTTTGGATGCAACCAGTAGGATGCCACCACCTGTTGCAAGTTGCAATCACCTTCACAAGCACTCACAAGACACCGTGTGGACTGTGGATTCAAATCGCACTTCTGAATTTATCAACCGAGTAAAATAATAAACGCCGCAACTGTTTTGTAAAACGTATTCAATTAGTAGAGTGGTAATTCACCGATACACCGTTAAGTAACACCCTCTCTTCAATTCGTCAACGTGCGGAGTGCCCATAGAATAGCCCTCCTAGAATAGAAGGCCCCTGTATTACCGGCTGCAAGTGATTACAGCGCTAGCGGTGGGTGTGCACAGAACTAAACGTGTAAATAAAATTACAACACTTGAACAAGGTTTTGGCGGGAAATTCAAAATCGTGTTCATTCGAAAAGTCAGTTTTCGGCTGACTTGCTCTGGCTCTGACTCGAAGCAATTTCAGACAACAAAAGAATCTCGTGTGGTCTGAGATCGTTCTAAATCAGAACCTAAGCAAACCATCCAAAAACGCTATACAGTCAATTGTTTGTTCAATCAATACCAGCATAATGTACATGATTTTTTTACTTTATTCAGTTACTTAGCCAAATATTTTAGGTACATGTTCAGGGGTACATAGAGTGATGATTATATTTATGTGTTTAATATCTATAATACACGATATTTATTTTCCATATTTCTTTTTGAACGATTGTCTGGCCTGGTATTTTTTATGGGCGCTCATTTTGATAGGATCAACCAGTGGGTAGTTTGGATGGGCGTTGACGTATTTTGAAAATTTTTAATCTTTGCCTTTTGCAATCAAATTGATTTTGCGACACCAAAAAAAAAATTGCACATCTTACAATAAGCTTGCAAACAAAAGGAACAAAGTTCACTCTTTCTAAAATCAAATTTTTGAGAAGTACAGACAAATTACGCTTGTGACATAATCAAGGGATTAAAAAGTACAACCTGCTTAATGATTGGTTCACAAGGTAATAGCAAAAGTTTCCAGGTTTGGTCAAACGGGAATTCCCATATTGCCAGGCTTCTATAAAGTCAGTGTCACGATCGTCACCATGTGCTGACAAGTACTTTTACACACTGCACATTTTGTAATTTCGAAGCACTTTTTTGCTATATAACCAGCAATAAAGGTTACAGTGCAGCGAGCCACTTTTGTTCTTCTATCGTCAGGAAAATCCCCTTCTCCAAAATTGATGTCATGGACGTCTTCCAACGGTGCAATTCCAGCGGAGACTTCCCCTGTCACGTAACACCTTAATGTGTCAAGAGCTTCTGAAGCTTGTTCGTCTTCACAATTCGCTGCCTTAGATCAGAACTAGCCTAAGTGTCAAAATGCAAATTTTACAGGAGACGTTTTTTTTTGTTAGATGTCATATCGCTCACGATTTTTTCAAGCTTCTTTTGAAATGTCAATTTTGAAACAGTTTATTTTTATACTCAATCAAGTTTTACCATTCATTTATTCAGTCTTAAAAAAAGTTGGACATAGGTTATTTGCACAGAACATTATGTAACCTAAGTAAGACTTAAGCTGAATTCACAATTGCAAATATATCCTATGTCCGCATATGTAAAGTGAAATAGTAGTTTATATTAGTAGTAGGTAGGTTATAGTGCTTGAATAAAAATCATTTTCACTTGAATGCATTTACTTAAATATTTTTTTTTTTTTTTTTATAGTACTATAGTATTTAATAAAAATATTGTATAATAAAAGTTTCACAACACTATAAAAATTGTTCCCCAATGTTTCCAGCAGGGAAAGTACCCATAATTGATGCTGCATTCCCGCGAATTATTGCCAGACTGATGCGTTGGAGTAAAAACTCGCTGGATCTTTTCTCGTGATTTTGTTCAGTGATCCGGCATCCTATCTCTCTAATGAATTTCAAACCATCCAAGTTCCAACATCCCATGGTTTCAATAACTACTGGGATGAATTCGTAATCCTTCGTGAGGTTGGCGTATTTCCTGGATTTCTCGTCCTCTCGCTTGTTGGCAGCAAATCTTTCGATAGAGGAAGAATTGTTGAGGACGCTTGGTGCAACAGTGTCAGTACAGGTGAAGTCCCAGATAACAGGTTTGCCCTTTCTCCAAGGTATTAAGGTCATACCATCGGGTTTCTTTCCGTCTAAACGGGAGCATCCTACTGGTTCCAAAATCGATGGGATGTTAGCTGAACGGAGTGCACGGCAAATAAGGTCGTTTACTGAGGAATGACGTGAGATTCTTCCTGCCGATTTGACACAGGATAAACCATGAAGTCCCCTTCGGTCGACGGGTGCACCGCAAATGCATTTATGAGGTACACATAAAGGGCAACCTAAACGTAGAGAAATGGCAATTCGAAAGCATTCGTCGGATAGTTGTAATCCCATTGCAGATGAAGGTAAAGCATTCAGCCAACTACCGGATTCCGGGAGTGAACAGGATAGCCATCGCGCTTTATCTTCAGGTGTGTCAAGGAGATTGACGATTGTTGATTTTGATTGTGAAATAAAAACTGAATCCCAAAACGACTGTTTCAATTTTTCTTCTCTGGTAGGGAGTAGGTCAATAGATGGATCAATTTTGGTTAGCCATCTGTCTTCGCCCTCGTGAACGGCGGTATCGCGAATCAGAATATTTGCTGATAAAAGCCTTTCTGATAGTTCAAGTGAACCATAGAAGGAAGATAGAAAAGCAGGTATCGAAATGTCAGTTGTTCGGCGAAGTCCAAGACCACCGAGACGTACAGGTAAACAGGCTTGTATCCAAGCTGAGTCTGATAGGGAGCAGTTAATTATTGATTCCAAACAACACCTTAATTTTGAATCATATTCGGAGAGGAGGTGATGATATCTCCAAGAAGGAGAACAACGTAGAAAATATATAAGACGGGGAATGGCAAGCGAGGCTCGTAATAAGAAAAATGCAGAATGAGATGGCAGACCTCTTAGCTTGGAAGTCAACCTTTCGAGTGTGGATATCTTTTCTTGTATAATAGATGGTATCGAGTCATCACAAAGTGGAGAGCCTAAAAGTGTGGCGTTGTTATTGGACAAATGTTTGATACCATTGGCATGATCGTTGAACAGTGTTAATGTAGAAGAGTTATCGGAATCAATTGAATTACCCAAAATTGCTATTTCGCATTTGTTAAGATTGAGATCTAGACCTAATTCAGCGGCTTCGGATTTGATTTTTTGAAAATTTTCTAAGACGGTATCAGGGTCACCGGCAATGGTACCGTCGTCGAGATACCAAATGTTGAGTTCTGTTGAAATGGAAGCAACAATTTTTTGAAGAGAAATTGCGAATAATGCTGGTCCTAACGGGTCGCCTTGCTGAACGCCGTTCTTTGAAAGAATAAGATCTTGATTGAAGTAAAGCTTTGTGTCTGCCGAGTAACATTGGGAAACATATGGTAACAAATCTGGGAAACTCTCATCAATTTGTGTGAGCATCATGTCGCGACGAAGCTCATTGAAAGCATTAGAAAAATCTAGTTTTAGGAAAACTTTTTGAGAAGTATGTTGAGCGGAAAAGTATACACGCGCGGCATGAGCACCTGCTTCTGCGCCTCTTGAAATACCAACGCCAAGTTGATGAGGCTTAAGGAATTCAGCAAATTTAGATCGATAACGTTTGCATATAATCTTAGCTGCGAGCCTGCGTAATGTATTTCCAACAGCTATCGGCCGTATCCCTCCATCTTTTTTTTTAAGTGCTGTTAAGGAGGCTCCAAAAAGTATTGGCTGAATACTTTCGCAAACTTGACCGTTCAGGATGATGTTCAGTAAAGCTTGTAGTGACGATAGGAGCTTGTTTTTTGCGTTTATGTCTTGACACGACAGAAGTTCTTTGATGATTTGTGGACGAAGACCATCTAAACCACCAGCGGAACCGGGTGTAAAAGTTCTCATTGCATTAATAATTTCTTCTTGAGAAATTCGATCGAGAGGTTGATTATTATTATTATGGAGACCAGGGAAAGTCGATTGTAGAGATGGAGAAGGGTGCTTGCTGCGGAGCTGAGCAAGGGTAGATTCATCGAGTGGGGCTAGGACGTCTTCGGAACAAAGCAAACGAACGGCGCCGTGGATGTCACCGTCGCTAATTTTTGATTCAGCTTTCTTTATCTTTTGGTCATCGTTGTTGAGTTTTGAAGAGGAAACGACTCTTGGAGTAGGTGGTGGGATACAATTAAGTCCAAGGTTCTTCCAGTCTCGTATTCTGTTTTTCAGCCAGGATGTATGATTCTGACATTTTAATGACATCGGTGGGGAAATCAGAACAGCAAACGGGAAAAGCAGCAAGGAAATCCAGCTGAGCGCATCATTGGTTCGTGCAGTCTTCTCGATCACATCTGCAAAAGTTTCCTTAATCTTTTTATACGATTTCTTTTCCAATTCTGTTCCTTTCTCACCCGCTTTCTGGTTTTTTCACTGGTGATGTTTGGTTGTGGAGAAGTTCTTGATTCTTCAATACTGCTCACCACATCTTCATTTGTTTATTTTCTTCTTTCGTCCTCTTCTGCCTCTTCAATTTCGTCACTTTCTGGTGCGTAATCGCTATCGCTGTCCGTTTGGAAAGGATCTTCAACTTCCTGGTAATCACTTTCATACTCCGAATTATTTTGGGTATAGACGGTCTCTTCTTGAAGTGTTTCTTGTTCTTGAGCAAATACCTCTTGAAAATCATCTTGCGCACAAGAAACGCTTTCCATCTGTTGATTTTCCATATCCAAGTTCCCTAATTGGAAAGAAGACTTTAGGGTGTTTAGAATCGTCTCAGGAACATGATTTTTTTCGTGGGTAAGAGTCTCGATGAATAGCAAAGAATCAGGCACACGCATGTCTTCTAGAAATTCGACATGGCACTTTTTATGGGGCTCATTTGGTAGAATCGGGCCGCCAGCTGCAAATAACCATTATAATTATTATACTACCTTGAACGAAATAAATATTCATAACCTCAACAAATTTAAGTGCATTAAATGAATGAAAATGTCAGCAAGAATGTTGAATTCTGATAATTATAGGTACGTTTTACTTACCAACAACAGGTGCATGGTCGACACTCTTCAAATCTGCACGCACTTTTGCCAATTCCAAAATTTTCAGCGTCCGATCAGACATCTCGGGGAGTTTGTTTAGACTGGAGATTAGATCAGAAGTAGCGTAAGTCCTTGACGTTGCCTTCGAGAAATGAGCTCTTGTATCCTATCTGAACATAGGCTACTTTCGCATTAGGTGTAAACTTAGGCTACTTTAATCCCATCGTTTTTAATACTGAAGGAGTATATATGCACTTACGACACTTCTGCAGTAGATCCGCTTCTATCACAAGTGTACATAGCACATAAAATTCGATTTTCACCAAAAATGGACTTAGGCTAGTTCTGATCTAAGGTAGCGAATTGGCGCCTGGAGAATGTGCCGACATAAAATTATTTGTAATGAGTGTTTTATATGCATTTATAAAATGGGACGCATCAGGCGACACATTCCTTGCTCCCTGGCTGCGTATATAGCCAAAGAAATTTTCCAATGCATTTTGATTGAACACCCTCAATAAAATATAACCCAGATTTCCATTGGCCATCATGGATTTCAAATATAATAATATATAATAATACTGTTTATTGTTCTTTCAGTGGTAACACTATGAACAAGGGAGTAGAACAAAAATCGAATAATTCAATAAAATTAGGTAAAATAACTAAAAATATTACAATAGTGCAGTATGGCATAGAGGAAAAAAAAATAAAAAAGGATGTAAAAAGACTGATTATTCATTCCTACTGAATGCTCTTAACTTGAGCATTCCCACAATGAAATTAACAATTTTCATGATATCACTCTTATCATTATTCTCAATGAAACGTAGAAGCACCGCCAGATTGTCAATATTGCTCATGTAATGTGATCTCAAAGGTCTGTAAATTGGACACTCAAAAAGAAGGTGATCTAAGGTTTCTTTTTTGTTCAAATTACAAACAGAACACAGTTCTTCGGTTAATATTCGATAGCATGACCCCTTCCACGTAAATTTCAAGTACCGATCACTTCCTAGCCTCAACTGGGCTATTACCTTAGTGGCACGAATAGGCAAATCCAACCGCAGGTATGGTGGGCAGCCAGAACTGAAGGCGAAAGAACTGTACAATGTGGAGAAATTGGAGGATTGCACCCTATTCAGATCATTGTGATGAAGACGTTCCGCATAACGAGCAAGAATCTCCCCCTTGTGTCTCATCAAGCTTTGCAAGTTTAGACGCGGCCACAAATCACCAAAACCAACGGACCGGAAGAGCAGCTTCATCTGAGTAGCCCAACTGTATTTAGCTTCCTCCAAATCAAGTTGTACCAAACGCTTAAAACATATCACTGGAAAACGGCTCGAGTCCATCAGAAAGAGTTTCTCCAACCAGTTTAAGCATGCCCTGAAAGTAAAGAGTGCTAAATCCGGAACCCCCATCTCTAACCTCACAGCATAATCTGGTGTGTTTTTTGCCAAAGCATACAGTCGCTTGAAAAAACAAACTTGAACTCGCTCGAGAAGGTCGGTATATCGGACTCCATACACAGCGATGCAGTGGGACAGTGAATTGACAATAACGGAATCATAAAGTCTCATGCGAGACTCCCAACAAATTAACCCAGTTCGAGACATCAATGACAATACCGCCCCGCTCGCAATCTTGGCTCTAGCCACCGACTCTCTCGCCGCCTGAAGAAACACTGATGAAGAGGTGAAAGATATTCCCAGGTACGTATACTTTTTCACCACCGAGATCTGTTGTTTGTCGTAAAAAAAGTTCATCCCACTTGTTGAACTAGCAGGGCTTTTACTGAAACAAACGATCTTTGATTTTTCCGTGTTGACAGCTAAATCATTGACCAAGCAGTACTTCTCAAGGACTGATAGCTTCCGCGCCAAGTCAATTGGAGACTCTCCCAGAATAACCAAGTCATCTGCGTACAGGAGCACGCAGACATCCACTTTATTGTCAATATTAAGTCCCACCGAACCAGCCTCGCGAAAATATACGTCGATATCAGATAAAAACAGCGCAAATAGATACGGGCTAAGAGATTCTCCCTGCAAAACTCCCGACTCAACCTCAAACTTTCGCGTAAACTCCGAGCCGACTCTCACTCTCATAGTAGCACTCTCATACAGACCCTTCATCAACCTAATAAACTTAGCACTGATCCCCAAATGATAGAGCTTCTGCCATAACAACGTATGCTTAACAGAATCGAAGGCGCGTCTGAAATCGATAAAAGCTGCGTAAACACGTCGTCCCCTCAACCTTAAATGGATCTGGATTATAGAATTCAGCACAAATATATTGTCCATACAGCCTCTACCTCTTCTGAAGCCAGATTGACATTCAGGTATCGTACATGTTTTCTCATCCCACTGAATTAATCGCTGCAGTAATATCTGTGTAAAAAGCTTCGTACAACAGTTCACTAATGCTATCCCTCTATAATTCGACGGATCTACGATGGGTCCCTTTTTATGAAGCATCGTCAGAATGACCTCACTCCACTGGCTTGGCAACTCTTCCTCAATTAGAATGCGATTGAACAACCCCTGCATGTAAAGCAGCCAATTCTGAGGACACCCTCCAAAAAACTCGTAAGTGACCCCGTCAATACCCGGTGCCTTTCCAGATTTAGATTTACAAAGTGCGCAGAAAAGTTCATCAGTCGTGATCGGGATATCCAAGATCTGACAGCCTGCGTCGTAAAAAAAAGTGTTTGAGGAAATACGTGTTTCCGAAATGTAAATCGATTGGTAAAACTCTTCCCAGGTCTCGAGAGGTATTATGTCCTTATTACAGGTTGTTCCACGGAACGATCTAAGAGTTTTCCAGAAAAGTGCCGAGTTCCTAACATTGCTTAAGGCTTCGATGTGTAGTTTCTCAAATTCAGACTTTTTGAATTTTAGTAATCTGTTGTATTGCTTTTTGGCTGTGAGGTATTTGTTTACAAAGACTTGCGAAAAATGGTTATGTTTACAAATATTTAACTTTGTCTTAAGTTCTCTCCTAGCTGAAACGCAATCCCGGTCGAACCATTTCTTTGGGCTAACTGCTTTTTTACCATCCGAGACATATTTCACGAGACCAACTTTTTTCCCAATTTCAGTTATTGTTCGGCATAAATTGTCATACATTTCTTGAGCACAGCCACCCCTAGCTACGTTTGGTGAATGTTGCATTTCAACCTTAAACTCCGTACCTAACTCATTCCTCCATCTCAGACGCACTGTGCGGCTAGTCCTGCCTTTCGGTGAGGATCGATCCGTGCACCAATTAAACGAAATTTGTAATTCTAGTCTGATGGGAAAATGGTCAGATTCAACTACATCGTTCATAACAAGGAAATCATTCACTCTATGCAAGTCAAGAACTGAACCCCAGACGTAATCTATACTGCTACTACCTGATGGACCGCAAAACGTGAACTCTCCCAGTTCGTCACTCTTGGATCTGCCGTTAATGAGAATCAACGCGTTTTCACTCATGAACTCAAGTAAAGAACGTCCCCGCTCGTTAATGATCCTGTCCCTGGAACTTCTGTCTTGATACAGGTTGCAATCCTCCAAGGCCTCCAAGGGAAAGTTACCCAGCTCACCCAACCTGCAGTTGAAATCACCCCCTACCACCAACATGTCATCAGGATACATTAATTTCAGGTCATCCAAACAGATCTGAAAAAGTTCCAACATATTAGTGATATCAAGTGACGGCCTAAAATAAACTGAACATAGCAAAATATTAAAATTTCTCAACGCAAGCCTACAGACAATCCAATGCGGTGATATGTCGATTATTTTAACAAGTTGTGAGAAGTGTCTGGGAAAAAACGCCAGCAGGCCGCCACTGGCCCTTCCCCGTGAATGATCTCTGATTGCCGGAGAAGAAACAACCGAAAAGTGCTGGAGGTAAGGGGGCGCCACGCAGACATCTTCAGCCAGCCAAGTCTCACTTATACACAAGATATCGAATTGACCAAGACAGTCACAAAAAGATTCAAGATTAGATAAACCGTGACAATTCCAAAAAACCACACGGAGAGCTGATAAGGATTTAGCTTTTTGACATTCACCAATTTTACAAAGAACTTGACTTGTTTCCTCCCTCATCAGTCCCGTGTGCCTTCCTGGTTGCTATGAAGGCGTGTTATCGCTGTAGTTGATCGATCGTCGGACTATGTCAATCTTCCGTTTGAAGCTTGGACAATTAAGATCCCTCGCTGAATGCTTTCGTTCCATTATCCCCATTTTTTCACAGTTCGGACAATTCAATTCTTCGGCTTTACATTCCTTCGGTTCATGTTTTTCTCCGCATAGATGACAGCATATTTCATCACTACAGTACTTGGCCACGTGAGCAAAAGCACAGCATTGGAAACATATAGCCAAGTTTATATGTTCTTGTACGTATAGCTTCAAAAGATCGAAATTGATGCGCTCCTGCTTCACCAGATATTTGAAAATATCAGGGGGTGTTTGTATTATCCAATTTTCTTTGCCAGGATTTCTGCAGTTCTTCTTTGCAATTATGCGGATTGTCTCCAACAATCTTTGGCCGCCAAACTTCGATCGGAATTCCTCATTCTGCTCAATTATTATTTTTTTGAAATCTGAATCTTCGTATCCTTTTTCTACTCCAGTTATAACGAGCATGGGGTCGGAGTTTTGGACCTCATTTACAGTTATCTCCGTGAAATCTTTGAGTACGTTTCTCAGTTTGTTTCTCTGTTCCTCATTCTGACTCTCTATAATAACATTGCCATTTCGCAATGTTCTTACACTTTTGAGACCACCCTGTATGTCTGAGATTTTGATGCCTTTCTTGAGTTTATTCCAAGTTTCTTTTGTGTTTTCTTCGTTGATGGATTTTATCATCACTTCAAATTTTTTTTCTAACTTGGGTGATGTCCAGGCTTCTTTTGTGTCTTGTTTTTCTCGCGTGTGTTGTGTACCGTACGTTTTTTCCTTTTCCAGCTTGGTTGTTGCTGCTGTCTGCGCGTAGGATCTTTTCCGCTGGTCTAATTTGATTTTAATTTGAAATATATAAAACCGCGAAGGGTAAAGATCAAATTTTTGAGTGATGGCGTTGGAACGAAGCCTTTTCGTTTTGGGCAAAAATATTTCATTTTTTCAATGACTGCAATTAGTGGGAGCGGTACGCAAAAGCATACCGCATTTTGGAGTGCAGTAACGAGATTTTGCATGGGTGTGCTTTATACCAAGACAAGCGATTTGACCCGCAGCACTCGATATTTCGTCCCTTAGGGGGCCAATGGGGGCCCTCCAAATTTTCAAGATGCAAGAACTTTCACAAAATGATCATTGAGTATCGTCATGTATGTCATAAGTGAAGCTTACGGGTCTATTGAAAATGTTTTCATCAAATGTCGTCGTGTCCGATTCATTCTTCACATTTGAAAAAAAAATTCTTTCATAGAGGTCAAAAAAACTGTTTTTATTTTTTCTGCTGTGCAAGGAAACAATAAATTCATATGTTTTGTTGCGTTCTTAACTAAATCGCATTCCTTAAGCCCAAATATGAAGACAATTTTTTCGCAATATCATTTTCCCAAGAAGAGGTGACCTCTTCAGTACACTTTTTCCAACAGCATTTTTTTCAATGTTCCTAGTGGATAAGACTGTCAATTTTCGCTGATATGAGAAGCTTGAACTCTTTTCTTAGTAATTTCCATGCAACATGGCTTCAAAACATACAAGAGAGCCCTAAAACTTTTTTTTTCTGCTGGGCCGTCAAATTTTTGGCATGTTGATTTAGTAGTAGGGGAGACGCGCAAATAAATAAGATCTAGTCTAGGCGAATAAGTTCTACCGGAAAATATACCTACTTACACCTAACGACTCTGCGTTTTGTTGTACTGCAATACAACACGGCATGGAAGAATATTTTCTGTTGAAACCAAATCACCTGTGCCTGCAGCCTGGATTGAATACTGGTCCGCGTCTCTCCTACTATAAAATCAAAATATCGTAAGTTGGACGGCCCAGCAGAAAAAATTTTTTTTTGGGCTCCCTTGGGCGTTTTAGAGTCATGTTGCTTCGCAACCACCAGGAAAAGAGTTCGAGGTCTCCATTCCTGCAAAAATTACGAGTGATATCCAGTGGGGACATAGAAAGAAATGCTCTTGGAAAAGAGGTACTGAAGAGGTCACCACTTCTTTGAAAAATACCATTACAAGAAAAATTTCTTTATAATTAGGTTCAAGGAATGCGATTTAGTTGGGAACGCAACAGAACATATGAATTTGTCGTCTCCTTGCATAGAAGAAAAAATAAAAACAGTTTTTTTGACCTCTGCCACAGAATTTTTTTTTTCAAGTGTGAAGAATGAATTGGACACAACGACAATTGATGAAAATATTTTCAACAGACCCGTAAGCTTCACTTATGACATACATGACGATACTGAATGATCGTCATGTGAAAGTTCTTGCATCTTGAAAATTTGGAGGGCCCCCATGGGACGAAATATGGAGTGCTGCGGGTCAAATCGCTTGTTTTGATATGAAGTATGCCCATGCAAAATCTCGTTACTGCACTCCAAAATGCAGTATCGATATGTTTTTAGGTGTGTACCGCTTGCACTAAATAGCATTCCTCCAATACTGCTCGTGTCCTGATGTTGCGGTTAGAGCTCTCTTCATTGGCTTACTGGCTGGTGCCACTCTACAACTCGAGTTCACACTGTCGAAGAGCTCATCAAGGAATAATATCAAGCTTGCTGTTTGAGCAGCTTCTCGTGGCAGCTTTAATTCTGAATCTATGTCTGAAAACAGTAAACACAAATTAGAGTTGATAACATACATTATTTAAAACTTACTCCAATTGGCTATTCTGTACATCAATCTTCCCACTTGATTGCTAAAAACTTGCGCGGAGTAAGAAACTTTCATCTTGTTAATAGCTGTTTTCACGACATGTTTATCAGTCAACTTTGAACATACTCGATGTTCATCCATGGAATCCAGGTCATGGAAATTTTGGATGTGGTCGTGGTCCCAGTTTGCCACCATATCATTTAAATTTAAACATGTTTTCCAAACGACGCAGTCTCTTGTTTATGGAGCGGAGCGTCTGCTTCAGGTCCTCGGCCTCATCTGACGATGAGTCCCCATCGGCAGAAGTACTGGCCCGGTGGCTTCTTTGTCGTTTTCTGGAGGATGGCATCCTGAACACACTACAATTTGAATTATTTGAAACCGGTAGGTTGTCGCGTGACTAACACCGTTGACGCCAAAAAGAAGAGTGAAGTGAGATGGCGGCGTGCGGGAGGATATTTTCAGCTTTGTATAGTGGCGACATCTAGTGCCGAGAAGAGGAAACTACATGTTTTGATCTTGAAAAGAGGCGCGAATATAATTAAAACTTGCGGCTAAATAAGCTGACTGAACGCACCTTTACGAAGCGTCATTGTGCCGTGACATGCTGTGGGATTACAGAAACCTGTAAAATATACGCCGCTAGCGCCAGTCATGGTTGTTTACAGAACTAAAACTCTCTTCGGGTCAGGTCGGGTCGCTTTCCATTCTAGGAGGGCTATTCTATGGGAACGCCTTGGTTCCTGTCCACCCCCGGTTCGGTCCCTTACATCCCCTCGTCCCAGCGCCACCTAGCGGCGCTTGCGGTAGGCGCCACGGGGAGATGCCTTCTCGGGTGGTAACAGAATGTATATATACTTATGTTTCCCCATCTCTACTTTGTTTCCCACAGTTTTTTCTTAGTTTTCAATTTTTCGCTTTCTTCAACATTTCGGCCGAGATCGTTATACAGCGATATCTACGGTTTTGTTGGAGCCTCGGTCCAACTTTGCACTTGGCCTTGTGCCATATCTATTATCAATATGAGGATCCTCATCTCCTATGATATTTGGAACTGATATCTCTGAAGCTGAAATAAGAATAAATTTCAGTATTGACATGTATTTACTCCAATAAAAAATAAGTTCAGAAACTAACAAGATGTAGCTTCCTCATCTTCCTTGTTTTCGACCTGGCCAAAATCAGGACACAGTTTATCCTCGACCTGGCTTTCATAAGGTCAATATGTCACGAAATGGCAAATTGAAAATTTGAGTCAACCGGTACGGCTTGCCTTTGGTGTTGGAGCGTAGCGCTAAGGCTAAGGTGTATGGCGACAAAGAAGGTCCCGGTGCTGATAAGTGTTTTCAACCTTCCCACTCACTCTCAAGTAACTAGCCTGGAATCCTCCAAGAAGGAAATCGGCCGGCTGCAATACGATTTGGTCCTTGTTGCTTAAACCTGAAGAGGCAAGCTGACATCAACCGCGAAACCCAAAGAGGTCAAGGGCGAACCTCGCCCACTTCATTCATGTCAGTGGAAATTCAAAGCGAGACTCTTGCGTATACCTTTTCTCCCTGTTCAGGGAACGGAGCATTACGATAGCTCTTGGAGGATACGCTAAAAGATCCCTGCAATTCAGCTTTCTTTCACTGCTATGACTTGGGCAATTTGTTTTCTGGTTAAACGTGAAAATCGTTATTCCCATTGAAACCGTAGTTGGTCTGTGTGCCAGGTGAAAATGTCACTGAGGTCCCTGTACCTCACCGACATCAAGCCGCAGGCTTTCTGAGGCAGATGGCTGTACACTCGTGACTGTTTGATATTTTCTTTTCGCCTTGTCAATCACTTACGACATAACGTTTTTGCCAGAATTTTCTGATACCTGATTATAAGAAAAACACAAATATGTAGTTACACAAATAACTGATTTTTATTTGTGGCTATACGGTTGCATGATACGCGCGTATCAATTGGGAAAAGTTGAATCATCTTCGATATCGCAAAGCCAAGATTGCGAGGCACCGGAACCCTAGCCGGACGCAGCGGAAAGAACAGGGAGGTCAGCAGAGTAGCACTGGCGGTGTGTCCACTGCTTGTTGTCAGGTTCGATCACTTTGAACTTAGCTGGGACTTTTCTGCTTGGTTCAAGGAGAGACGCCCAAAAGGCAAGTCAGAATTGTAAAACCATATTGCAGTAAAACGTTGCACAAAATTATCCAGAGCTGCACTTGGTATCACACACGTAAACCACACGTTTTTGTGGTTGGTGAGATTTTGGTCGCAATTTTCTCCGCCAAATCATTAAAATAAATACCCTCCACTTTCCATTTGGCCGTTTGGCATAACCAGTGAAGTGGACGACTTTTTTCCCAATTGCCCTGACCCTGTCACTTAGAAGGCTCCTTGAAGATTGTAAATGCCGTTGAAACAGACTTTGTGAAGAATATCTTGCAATTGTAAAATTCTATCTTGGCCCGTCCTATCAATCCACTCCAGAAAGATATACTGCTTGTTGATGACGTACCTACCTACAATAGGTAGAGCACGAGGTAGAGCATCTTTCCAATACACGCGGCACTATACTTACGCCTTGAACATTTCCAGAGTGGTAGCTTTTTCTATTTGGGTAGTTTTGTGCTCCTCTATCACAGGTTCCAAAATTGATTTATGCGTGCAGTCGATTGCTCCGATTACAGCTGAAAATCCTCTGGATTCCATAAATTCGAGTTTGGTAGCAAGCGTTTCCGCATTTGTAGTGGGAAATCGGATCCATTGCTGGATCAAGTGTTCATATATACCATCAGTGACATCCCGTACACATTTGCTTATGGACTGCTCCCTGTTGTAAATGACCCATACAGAAACAATTAAAAACATTTCTATGGGTCTCTACAGGTTTCAATAGAGGTTAGTGTCGCAGGTATTCTCCTACAGAATCCCATATAAATACACTCCTATAGGATACCCACAGACTCCCATAGAAAATATCCACGCATGAAATTCTCTATAGGTGAATCCCCATAAGAATGAAAATGTTTGTGGGCGTGGTTTATACTTGTCCCATATAATCCCATAGAAAATATAGCTAGCAAGGGCGAATAGGAGAGCATTAAGTATAACAACGGTATAACTGTAAATATTTTTTACAGGAGTGGTATAAACAATTTCATCATACATTTCATCCTCTTGCGATTCTTGGGAATCTACTTCACGGGACGCCGGGATTCTGATGCGCTTGCTCTCGCCTACTTCTTGAGCTTCTGATTTGCTTTCTAGAAAAGAAAAACATCAAACCATTTTATATCCTTCTGTATCAAGGATTGTTGTTATAACCTACTTCCGACACTAATAATGTATGCTTTATAGTAAGCTCCATCGTCTTCCAAGTCGTTTTTAAATAGTACTTTGTACTTCTGATCTGGTTTGTAAATTCGATTGGGTTTGTGGTCCCTGATGTAATCCAGGGGGACTACCTGTTTTAACTTGTCTTTGCAAAATAAAACATATGCGTATGCGTTACACGCCGACGAAGCCATCACTGAAACAAAGAAGTCAAAATTATTAGTGTTTAATGCATGAATTTATAAGTTATTGATGAGTTATTGTTGGTTATGTGTAATATGGACGTGGTAGCAGTACGCCTACGCCGTTTTTTTTTTGATAATTACCTTTATTTCCTTTGCGAAATGGAGCAGGAGCAGTAGCACTTTCAATAATTATCTCACTCGAACACAAATCTGAAATCACATACCTACACACAACTGCACACAACAATAAAATGAGCACGAACACCATGGATAACGCACACAGTCAAGTAGTCCGACAGCACACTCTGATTTCAGTGGCTCTATGGCCATTGGCCAACGTTGATCCGGAAACCGAAGTTCTCTGCAGGGAACAGCCAATGGCAACACAATCAGAACGTGCCTGCCTCGTAAGCGGGAGTTTTGAATATGAATCTGGCCCGTGAAATCTTTGCGCTCGGCCGGGAATGATACGAAAGTATTATAATAATTATTATAATAATTTATTGTCGTGTTTCAGGTTTCATATTTGGCTTCAGAGCATGTTTTTTCAATAATTAGGTAGATATTATCAGTATTAGGCAGTAGAGGTACATAATACTGAGTTTATTTGTTAGAGACAGTTTCATAACCTAAAATCGAATAAAATATGATGGATTAAGGCTTGAAAGGGAGATTTGAGTTCTATCGGGAAATACCTATTATTATTTTTTCACTTTTATGGGATATTCCTTATAGGAAGACATTCAATTTAGGAAACCTATAGAAACCCACAGAAACCCATACGAAATTAATACGTGGGGAATTCCTTATAGATGTTTTATCAAACCAACCTATAGAAACCCTATGGACCCCACACAAACCCACAGGAACACCCATGGTGTTCTATGTGTTTTCTACGGGTCATTTTTAACAGGGCTACGACATGCTTAACAAATATGATTGACCCACTCTTCTTTGGTAGGAACCAGTTCCATGAAAGTGAAGGATACTTGAAATGCACAAATTTGGATGTATAGGGTGGGCCTAAATAAACCGTACCGTTTCATTTTCCTCATTAAATTTTCATTTCTTATCCGATTTCAGCAAACTTAGTATCAATAGCTAGCTGAAAAAATTGGCGACAAAAATGTCAAATATCCAAATGGTGAAAATTCATGAACTCCAAGATGGCGGATGAAGTTGAACATAGGGGTACTTTTGGCCTCGTTTCTTTTAGAACAATGATCTTCATTTTGACAGCACAAATGACGGAATTCGAGACAATGATCTTTTTCCAACATTTCAAGACCACAATGAACTGAATTTTTGAATAAATAAATGCTTCTTCAATTTCAATTTGAACCTCCAGATTCTCTTTCTGAATTTCCAATCGTTCTTGAATTGGTTCCACTTTTTGCTTTTCGGTTCCAAGCATTTGTTCCATCGATTTTTTTTCTAAAGATTTTCTTTTGACAGCTCGAGCATCTCTTGCGATACCTCTTGTGATTTTTTTCAAAATGGCCACTTTTGTGGTCTGCCTCACACGTTTGAGTTTTGATGTGGTGGGTGTTATTTTTCTGATTGGAGCGGCAGTTGGCGGTGGAGCGCTTGACATCACAGTTAGCGGTGGAGCAGTAGGTTGTGTGACGATTAGCGGTGTGGTGGAGGCAGCATTATCATGTTTCCTTATTTCAGTGCATTCTATTATACCTGAATAACAAGATGGTCAATGCTACGTGTACGTTAAATAAAAATCTCCATAGAAGTGTTGATTCTTACAGTCATTCGGGTCACACATGTCCCAAGAAGTCTGTGCTTGTTCGTTCCTCAAGTTCAAGTTGAGAACTGCCTCGAACTTCCTCATCATCCTCAAAGCGAAATGAGGCTGATGGCAGATTGATCAATGGATCACCTATGACTTGGGTATCGCCCACCACTGCAGCCATTTGTTCGTCCAATTCGTCCCATTTGAGTGATGCGGGGCCACCATCACCTGTTCCATTTTGGCTTTTTCGTATGGCACTACGTTTATTTATATGATTTTTCTTCATATCATGAAATGTCTAGAAAAAGCAAGTACATAAAAATTATTGTATAGTCAAACAATAAGGAAACAAACACGAAGCACATACCTTGCGCCACTGGGCCAGGGTTTTCGGGCACCCCCTTGAACAATGTTGAGCTTCTCTGTGAATTCTGTGATCTCTTGCCACAACTTGTTGGCATCCGCAGAGAATCCGGCTGTAATTAGACTAGGGTGCTCCGCAGAGGCGTATCTACGGGGGGGCAAATGGGGCACGTGCCATGGGCGCACTTTGATCCTCAGGGCACAAATGAGAGGAAAAAATGAAAATGTGAAAAATGTAGAATGAAAAATTGGAAAAATATAAATATTTGAACTGTTGGGCACGAGGTTGGGCATAATTCGTGTGTTGACGAGCGAAATGGGAAAGAGAGAAAGGGAAAAAACCAAAACCAATACATCCAAACAGACGACCAACTTTAGACTTTTTCATCTGAATCAGATAAAGCTTAATAGGAGGGCCTAATTTGATGTTGGCCCGCCTGAATTCTGAAAAAAAAGCCTAATTCAGGGGCGCAATTCTCAGTTTTGCCCTGGGCGCAATTTACCCTAGATACGCCACTGGTGCTCCGTCGCAAACGCCAAGAGCATTTTGTACAGAGTTGGGCGGCAGGGCAATTTCCCGATCTCCTGACATCATGATTGTGGATATCACTCACGGGGTGAGATGATAAACTGTAGCAGCGACTAACTTGACAACAAGTTTATTCCGTATCCCTTATGGACACGTCTTGCCTCCTTGGTGAATTCAAGTAGACTATGTAAATACACACATGGACCAAGGGTTGCCAGTTGTTTAAAATTTAAATCGCCACTATTATTATAAAAACGCGCCTAAAAGCGCCACTTTCAAATAATCACACTAGTTCCACACAAAGGGAGGTCCGGGGGAACTGTTTTGTTCGTCGGCGCGTCGGTTGTTGTTTTTTTTTTCAATTCGGAGTCTCGTGCGTCCATTGGTGCGGGAGTGGTTTTTTTTGTGTTGTTTGGGTTTGAAAAGTCAGTTTTATAATTTGTTCGTTTGGTTGCCTGAGCTGGTTCTGGAGGTCCTTGACTAAGGCTTGGGTTCGGCTGTAGGCCATGAAGAGCTGCTGGATTTGCTCTGGAGTAGTCTGGAGTGATGTTGTCGGGGCGTAGTTCGTTTTCTTGCATCCAGGGGCCTTATTCCTAGCGGGGAGCGATCACCAGGCGATCACAATTCGGCCAATCACAGTCCTGGTTGCCTAGCAACTTGACATGGGAACGGATCACATCCTTCCTAGAAATAGGCTCCCTGGGCGGTGGTACCGCCTCGGCGTGGTCGAGCGGGCGAGGGCGCGCTTGGGCTCGTCGCTGGCGGTGCGTCGCGTCGGTTTGTCCTTCGCGATTGCGGCGGCTTTGGCTTGGGTCGGTGTGTTGTGGCTTGGAGCGTATTCTAACAGAGTAGCGTGAGGTGCACTGCATGCGTACTCGGCAACGACTGTGGCGACTGTGCGCTGGCTAGGTACCTGGGAACCTGGGGCCAGTGTTGCCAGCGGGTTTTTTGTGAATTCCGTTACTGAGTCCGTCAAATTCCGCTACCAGCGCTTCCGCACCGCTACCTTCTTAATTTTGCTTTTGCGAATCACGGGAGCCAAAACCCTATGCCCTGACACGACACCATGCCCTATGCAATTTTATTGTGTTGATCACTTACTTGATTAGGTAGTAAAAAAACATGCCTAAACGCGGGCGCGGGAGATTCAAATGAAAAAAAAATTGCAGCAGTAATATAAAGAATGCCAAATCGCCTTTAATATCTACTACTTTATTTTTTTACGATATTGGAGTGGGCAGTTTTTACTATTCAAATGACAAATACCTGTAGTTTCATTACTCATTTATTTTACGTTATACCTACATAATATGCTTGACATAAAGTATGTAAATGAAAACATAATGATAAAGTCAAAAAATTGTAACATTTAGAAAAAAAAAAATTCTATAACGAGGATTCTATACGAATAATACATATATTTAGAAGAACAAAATTATTAACTAATCTGAATCTGAATTAATTTCGACACTGGTAGTTTTGTACAAATCTTTGTTAAATTTTTTAAAATGAGTATCGTCCAAGGGGTATGTAAGGGAACATTGTTTGTTATTCTGCATATCTAATTTAATTCTCAAGATCCGCTATGTTTTGGAAAATATGTTCGTCGTTAAAATTTTTTAAATCTTTTATCGTTGTCCAAAATTCGATGATATTGGGTGATTTTTCCAAAAGCTTATTCTTTTCCTCGCCAAGAAAGAAGGAACTCATCATGGTAAACTCGGATAACGCTAAATCTGGATCTACTAAATGTCGGAATTTAGTCAACACACAGTTGTACAATAAATTTGTGTCTGTTGATCCGGTGTTCAGCGCGTTATCGGGAGACAAAAATGTTAGCTGTCGAAAAAAATCATTTTCTCTTATAGGAAACCGTGAAAGTGAATCGTTGACTGCTTTTTGATAGAATGTCAAACACTTCAGTTTGAATTGATTGTTGAGTGTTTTATCACAATTGTTCAAGATGTTCATTGTTTGAGGTCCAACAAGAACATTTTCAATAGGTAAGAGCACATGCGGGTTATCTACATTCAATTTGTACAGTTTTTCTTTTTCATAACATTCTGGCCGAACAAAATTTGCACATAATTGCCTTACAAATCTTTCACTTTCCACAGATAAAACATTGATCAAAACTTTTTCTGACTGAAAGACAGCGTTGAACTGGTTAAAAATTGGAAGAATATACTTGAAAAACATCAAGTATGCCTTGACATACGGGTTCTGTAGTTCTGCAAGTATGATATTTGCAACTTGATTTTTATCTTCAACTACAGCCAATCGAAACAAACCCAGTAAAACATCCCACTGATCAAGAATTCTCTCCACGCATCTTGATAGTGCAAGCCATCTTGTCCTACTTGGGTTGATCATTTTATTTTGGGCTTTGTTGAAAAATTTTTGTAATTCCTCAAGAATTGACTGCCTTTTAGGACTTCTTGAAAAGTACGAATACAAGTTATGAAGCAAAGCTTCCACATTGCTTGGAATTTTATCAGCAGCTGCTGCTGCGACTAGATGTGCTGAATGACAAATGCATCCGTTGACGACTACATTGGGATTTTCTCGCAACAGATATGTCTTGAAAGATTCATGATTGCCCATCATTACACTTGCATTGTCAGAACAATAACCAACAACGTTTTTTACCTCTAAATTGAAACTTTCTAGACATTGGGTCTTCAGGCGGAATGAGTCAATAAATCTTTGATCGGGCAATTGAAAATGGTCACTGCTGTCTCGAAATCATTTCTTGCGTGTATTCAGGGCTCTTGCTCTGTCTATAAGAGGGCGGCAAAGGTCTGAACCATTTTCTCCTTTGCCGTTCTCCACCTCATCAATCTTCCTTTTACCTGCACCATTCTCGTTTTCACCGTCTTTACCATTCTAGTTTTCACCTTCAGCATTCCCGTTTTCACCTTCACCATTCTCGTTTTCACCGTCATCGTCACCGTCATTCGGCCCATCACACACAAGGAACGGAGGGTCATTTTCTAGGGTTACATTGATTTCATCCATTGTTTTATTTCGATATTCGGTCATGTTGTCCCTTTGGGCGACCATCAGGAAACGGGCGATTTTGGTTGTCCGCAATTTTCGCCTGCTCGAGAGGTCCAATTTTTGTCACAGCCTCCTTCGATCGGTTTCGAAAACTAGTTAAATTCCTTTGGTGGGCGCGTGGTGCCACTGCTTCGTGCGGCGCTTCTGCTGTAGTCGGTGGAGGAGATGGTGATCGTGTTGCTGTACCACCACGTGCCACCACGGTGTGACCGCCGCGTGTTGAGGTTTCTTCACCGGGTTGATTTTCAGGGGAGATGACACGTGTTGCATTCTCTCTGATGATTGTGGGCTCATTCATATTAGTATCCTGACCTGTAACAATGCTTATCATGTTTATAATTAACATGATAAGCATTGCGTGATGTTCAATATCCATACGAGTAGGTACTTAATATTGGGTACTATAACATATAAAAGACAAAGCTGCTTACCAAAATTTTCGAGATCATCATCATCCCAAGGATTGTGAAAACCAACCACAGTTTTTTTGTTTATGATTGACATCACCACGTCATCATTTGCGCCTTCAGTTGGTGGCGGTTTGGGGCCCCCACCAGTTCTGTACAGCTCTTGTCTGTCTTTGGCTGAATTTTTCTTTGCCTCCTGTTTCATGTTGCTCCACTGTTTGCGGAGAGATCCAACATCCCTTTGGACTGAGTTTTGGGCATTAAGAAGTCTGTGGATAAGCTTCTAAGCCTCATCTTTTTGTTGATTGCTCGCACCGTTAGTTTGCTTATTTTCTATAATACTCTGCTGCCTGCCAACGAGCACCGATAAGAGTCGTTTTTCTTCTGCAGTATAATTTACCCGTTTTTAGGGCATTTTTGTAGGCTCGCTACTCATCGCAATTCACAGCATGAAGCCTAGTCTACAATATGGTCTTTAGTTGCAAGTTGCAAGTCGCAACGTGGAAGTGAGGTTGGAATTGCAGTCGCTAGTCGCAGTGAAAGTTGGTTCTAGACCAACTCTTGCGACTAGAGACTTGCAACTTGCAACTAGAGACCATATTGTAGACTAGGCTTAAATCACCACAATCTAATAGGTTAGGTTAGGTTATTTTCTCATGATCAAACGTCAGTCAACAAAATCTGGAATGACATTCAAACGCGGGATATTTGAATTCGGCGAATCCCATAGCACCACATTAATACACAGTGAGTGAGTAACCATGTTGCCAAGTTGTCTCCAGCTTGAGCAGGTCTTAGCTGGTAGTTGATGGTGCAACACAAACTTTTATCAAGCTGGGCTCGAGCTCCAAGCTCCGCCTAGCTAAGCTTTAGCTCAAGATGTGGTGGAGAAACCGGGCGTAAATCTTTGATCGGGCAATCGAAAATGGTAACTGCTGTCACGAATTTATTTCTCGCGTGTATTCAGGGCTCTTGCTCTGTCTATAAGAGGGCGGCAAAGGTCTGAACCATTTTCTCCTTCGCCGTTCTCCACCTCATCAATCTTCCTTTTACCTGCACCATTCTCGTTTTCACCGTCTTTACCATTCTAGTTTTTACCTTCAGCATTCTCGTTTTCACCGTCACCGTCATTCGGCCCATCACACACAAGGAACGGAGGGTCATTTTCTAGGGTTACATTGATTTCATCCATTGTTTTATTTCGATATTCGGTCATGTTGTCGCTTTGGGCGGCCATCAGGAAACGGGCGATTTTGGTTGTCTGCTTAAATTCATTCCCCCTCCCCCCCTTTGTTGGACGTCCCTGATGAAATGTAGAAGTCTTCTTCACAACATTACTTCAGGCCATACAATATTTGTTTTTTTCAACCAAGTAGTGCTGTATACGTCATCATAATTGCCGATGTTCACTACTGAATCGATTAAATTGCGATACTCAATATCAAAATCTTGAGTTACGGGCCATGCTCTATAAAATCCTTGAAACCAGATTTGCTGAGGAACTTAAATGTCAACATAAGCTGTTGCTTGACAGCCAACGTAAAAATGATATTTAAGTCACGGCGTTTCCTGTCGACTTCATTAAATTATGAAATCCTTCAAATTTCATCGACCGAGTTAACCTGGCTGGACCCAACAAAGAGATTATGTATGGATAGTGCAAAAGAAAATGAAACTTGGGTTTTACCGCCTCTTGGAATAGCTCACAATACAGCGTGTTATGCTCAGAAATCAGTACAGTCAAATGTGAAATCATGTCATTCGATATGGTTCTACTAAGAAGTATACAGGGTGTTGCATGAGGAAACCGACATAGCTCAAAGGTATGTCCAGTTTTTCTAGGCGAATTAGGATCTCGCTTTGAAATTTTTCTATCGCTTTCCGTTTTGATGTTACAGGGTGAATCATGTATTTTGTCGAAGTTTTTGATGAGCTATATCATTCGAATGGCTCAATGGATTCGACTGAAATTCAATAGGTATGATCTCCTAATGATAGCTGATACATTGCACCATGAAGTTGTTTGTAAGTTCCAGGGCCGGACTTATTTTTTTCATTTTCAAGTTTTTCTTAGAAAAGTCATCTTTTCAAATGTGTTTTTGAAAAACGAATATCAGATTCAAAAACTACAAAAAAAATGCCACAAAAAAACATCTTTCAATTTCCTAGGCACACCTGAAGTCTGCCCAGAAAAAAATATCTTTTGAGATTTGGGTCGGCTGCAATCTAGTGAAAACTAGTTAAGCACTTATTCTTTCACGGATCTTCGAGATGTTCATCCTCTAATTTGATGCTATCACGGATTTTTCCACTTTCCTACATTAGTATTACTTGGTACGACAAAAAAGACAAAAGTCCAGGATCGGATTCAAGACTAGTGAACATTGTTTCTAATAATCCGATTTTTCAGTATTTAGTTAGAAAGTTACAGCATAAAGTTACGGTGAAGTGGCTGAAAAATGCTCTCTTGTCTGCATGTGGAACCTAAGTCACTTGAGAAACCAGCTAAACAGATTTTTTTGTTGATTTCAAGAATACAAAAAATTCTTTCCGAAATTTTTTCGAGGACAAAATAAAATGAAGCAGAAATGATAATTCAGAAACGTGGTTTTTAGGTGTAGAAAACGAACAATAAATCAATGGCCCTCAATCTCCTGGTGCTTTTGGGTCCTCTTCCGCCATCGCCACAAATGTTTTCTTTCGTAAATTAATCACGTTATTAAAAGGCACACTTGTTGATGAACAACGTGAAGGAAATGAAAAATGAACCTGATCGAGGTCCTGCCCTGCGGGTCGTTTTCCGGTTGTTGCCGAGGAGAATTTTTCGTGCTCCCTAGTGAACTAGAGACTGTCGAGATAATTTTTTGTATTCCCAAAATAGCAAAAGGAAAAAATTGATTAAGCTGCTTTCTGAAGTGACCTAAGGTTCCACATGCAGACAACCAGACATTTTCCATTGACTTCACCCTAATTTGATGCTGTAATTTTCGAACTGAATACTGAAAAATCTAATTTTTAGAAATGTTCATTAGACTTGAATCCGGTCCTGGACTTTTGACTTTTTTGCCGCACCAAGTGATACTAATGTACTAATGCAGAAAAATGGAAAAAACCGCGACAGCGATAAATTAGTGGATAAACATCTCAAAGATCCGTGAAAGAATAAGTGCTTGACTAGTTTTCACTAGATCGCAGCCGACCCAAATCTCAAAAGATTTTTTTTTTTGACAGACTTTGGGTGTGCCGAAGAAAATGAACGATGTTTCTTGCAGCATTTTTTCTGTTGTTCCTGAATTTGATATTAGTTTTTCAAAAAAACATTTAAAAAGATGACTTTTCTTTTCTAACAAAAACTTTGAAAATATAATAAAAATAAGTGGGCCCTGGAACTTCCGAACTACTTCATGGTCCGATGTATCAACTATCATCAGGAGAATATACCTATCAAATTTCATTCGAATCCATTGAGCCATTCGAAAGATATAGCTCATCAAAAAATTCGATGAAATACATGATTCACCCTGTAACTAGAAGCGATAGAAAAATTTCAAAGCCTGATCCTAATTCTCCAAGAAAAACTGGACCTACCCTTGAGTTATGTCGGTTTCCTTATTCAACACCCTGTATATTATACAGCCCGACAATACATTTTTTCAAAGACAAATACAGGATCAAAGAAATCAAAATTATAGGACTTTTCATCGGTGCTCGTGGAACCATTTTTTATTGACATCATTTTTTTGAAACTTTTGAGATTTTCATGGAATAAGGTGGAAGGGTAAACATCAGTATCCTTGATGGTGAAGGCCAGAACTCCAGCTAGAAACTCGGGATAATGTTCCGTTACCCAAGTCTCCGCTGAATTCTCTTGATCTGGTGTCAGCCGCCGACCATTGTGTCGCGGATCCATCATGTTTTGCCAAAAGGTGGAAATGCTCCATTGCATCTCCGAATCTTGCATTATGACCATTCTGTACCTATCAATCGAACAAGTGTTGGAAAACACATATTTATTGTTCTTTATCTGGATCAATTTAAGGTTGGAAACGTTTTCGTTTCTCATCAACGGAATCTCTCATCTCGCCAATTTTTGACACTCGTTTTCTCTTCATCGGCCAGTTTGGAACAGGCCTCGTCCGTGACTCCATCCATGACTTCAACCATCACTTCGTCCATGACGCTGTCCGTGACATCTCGATCTTGAAATTATAATAACAGACTTGGTAAGTCCAGGATTGCTTGAAATTTTTCGGGTGGCTACTATACACCTAGACAGTCCACGGTGAAGCATCGCAAGCCAAAAACCACCGAAAAATTAAAGTTTTCGTCACTCTGATTTTTGAGCCTCGTAGCTCCAAAATCACGTTTTGGGGAGTCAAGGAAGTGTCCCTTAGAATCAGTGACACAAAGAACGAATCGTCCTGTATCCATAATCTTGTTCTCTTCAAATTGAGGATCAGCAACAGCAAATGCCGCATGTAGCTTCTCACACATCTCCATCTATTATTGCATTTTCCATTCATATTTTTCCACAAACTTGTAATCTTTAATAAAATTCTCGATAGTTGTTTTTGGACATTTCACTTCTATCACCGCAGTGTCGGTCAGTCCATCTGGCGAGACGTCAAAAATTGGAAATTTTGGAATCCTACACTAAACCACACTTTTCGGAAGATGTACGAAGAATTTTTTCGACTTCTTTTATTACCTATTTGAGATACTGAAGGCAATGTCATTGTTGAAATATGAAATACACTTAGTCGTTACCTGGTCTTCTAATTGCAATCCTCGGGTCATTGCTTCTGTGGGTATGAATTTTTAGGCCCCAAAAATAAGTTTTACCAAAGTACCTCCACCAGTTTTACATCTACTTGCTTCATGCAATTTGGACGCTGTGAGATACGACCATATCTCAGTCCATACCACATAATGCTGTCTGACTGTCCTTTAGTGAATTCAGCTGCATCAACACATTGCCTGTTTTGCATTTCCTTTGAACAAATTACTATGAAGCGGTCCGGTGATGTTGATAGTGCGTCTCCTTCTACATACTTGCAAATAAGGTGGTGTATTGATAAGCTAGCTAATATAGGTGTTTTGTGGAGAAGCAGATATGTGCAGGTGCTGTTGTTGTCTTCGTTTTCCTCTAGAAGCTTAGTGGCGACAGATTCTGAATCGGCAGTCCTTTCCACTTCCACCGTTTTTTTTTTGTCCCTACTTTGGACAGTTCTGACTTTCGCCAGTAACAAGTTACTTCTGTCACTGACTTTTCTTCAGTCCGTCGATGCAGCCAAAATTAAAATGCAATTCCATGTTTGCAGCCACCTCTGGAAGCAGCACAATCATGGCACGTTGTCACAAGGATTTCCGATGTCCCTTCGTTCACTTGCACTATTACCTTGTAGCTCTTGGCATGAACTTCATCCTCAGGTGTCAGTCATGCTTTGCAAATGACATTTTGTTGAGTCATTTGACTTGGACGCAACCCACGGCAGCGTCACCATTTGAGATTCGCGTGCTGACCTGATCAAAAAGTACCAAGAAAACAAAACGCATGTTAGTACCGGGTGTTTATAAACGTCTGTGATCGCATCGCCTTTGGAATCCCCTTTCGATCACTACAATTGCGCCTGTTGCTGCGTTTTTCGGCCTGACCCATGCCTGCCGCGATCACAGTTTCTTATAAACACCCCGTATAATACGTAGACACCTGTTACTTGGTTACCTCATAAATTTTGCTCCCTTGGACTCCGGGCTGAGAAAATTTGTCTTCTCAAAACAGTACTCAACAATCATGTCGAACCTCACTTGAGGCATGTTCCGTGAGTTCGCTTCCATGTACCCCTGTTCCACGTCGCCATACCGTTAAGGGCTCCCTTAGTTAACGTAACAATGTGTAAAAAGTAAAAGCCCAATTTCTTCGCAACCGTTCAACAGAAAGAATCGGGGAAGGTGACTAAATGTAGATCAAAGTCAACTCCAGTTTGTTGATTGAGCTAGATTTTTTTTTAATTTGGGAGAAATTCAGGAGCTCCAATGCTCATTACTGAATTTCTCAATTTGTAGGACCCCCACAAAGAAATCAATGAGTGCACGCTGTACGGTCAACATTCGGCTTCCTTTCACTGTTATGACTTCGACAATTAGTTTTTTGGTTCAGGTTGAAGTGGGATAGTTTCCCAATGAAGACGTATTTTATCTGTTTGCCAGGTGGAAATGTTACCGAGATTACTGTACCTCACCGACATCAAGCCGCAGGCTTTATGAGGCAGATGGTTACACACTCTTGACGTATTTGATATGTTCTTTTCACCTTTCTGTCAATCACTTGAGACAAAACGTTTTTGCTCAGAATTTGCTGATACCTTATTATAAGAAAAACACAAATACGTAGGTACACAAATAACTGATTTTCACTTGTGGCTATGAAAATTTATATTTTGCATGATACGCGTGTGGTAAAAGACAAAAGTTGAATCATCTTCGAGATCGCAAAGCCAAGTTTGCGAGGCTCCGGCAGCATTGCAGGAAGCAGCAGAAAGAAGAGGTCAGCAGAGTGGCACTTGTTGTCAGGTTCGATCACTTTGAACTTAGCTGGGACTTCCTTGCTTGTTCCAACGGAAGTGTTTGTGAGGAATATCTTGCAATTGTAAAATTCTATCTTGGCCCGTCCTATCAATCCACTCCAGAAAGATGGACTGCTTGTTGATGACGTATTTCGGTTAAATTGGTTCGCGACACTTTTAGCACACGATCCTTCAACAAGATTATCATGGAAGACAGTCGATGTTGCAGTATTGATTCTTTGACAGTCTGTTCTACAAGTTGTGCAGGATACTTCTTGCGACTTCGTCCATTCAAGAAAGTTCCTCGTCATTAATTTGTCTGGAATGAACTGAACTATCTGAATCTGAACTAAAACATTTTTCTTCTTCAAAATATCACAACTGTTGAACAAACTCGTTACAGCTGAGTTCAAAAAATTGCCACAGGATAGGTACCAATTTTGCCTTACAATGCTGTCAATATCTCACGAAATGGCAAATTGATAATTTGAGTCAACCGGTACGGCTTGCCTTTGGTGTTGGAGCGTAGCGCTAAGGTGTATGGCGACAGAGAAGGTCCCGGTGCTGGTTAGTGTTCTCAACCTTCCAACTCTCACTCTCAAGTAACTAGCCTGGAATCCTCCAAGAAGGAAATCGGCCGGCTGCAATACGATTTGGTCCTTTTGTTGCTTAAACCTGAAGAGGCAAGCTGACATCAACCGCGAAACCCAAAGAGGTCAAGGGCGAACCTCGCCCACTTCATTCATGTCAGTGGAAATTCAAAGCGAGACTCTTGCGTACCTTTTCTCCCTGTTCAGGGAACGGAGCATTACGATAGCTCTTGGAGGATACGCTAAAAGAACTCCGCAATTCAGCTTTCTTTCACTTCTATGACTTAGACAATTTGTTTTCTGGTTTCGTTGTTCCCCATTGATACCGTATTTTATCTGCGTGCCAGGTGGAAATGTCACTGAGGTCCCTGTACCTCACCGACATCAAGCCGCAGGCTTTCTGATGCAGATGGCTAAACACTCGTGACTGTTTGATATTTTCTTTTCACCTTGTCAATCACTTATGACAAAACGTTTTTGCCAGAAATCGCTGATACCTGATTATAAGAAAAACACAAATATGTAGGTACACAAATAATTGATTTTCATTTGTGGCTATATGGTTGCATGATACGCGCGTATCAAGGGAGAAAGGTTGAATCATCTTCGATATCGCAAAGCCAAGATTCCGAGGCACCGGAAGCCTAGCCGGAAGCACCGGAAAGAACAGGAAGGTCAGCAGAGTAGCACTGGAGGTGTGTCCACTGCTTGTTGTCAGGTTCGATCACTTTGAACTTAGCTGGGACTTTTCTGCTTGGTTCAAGGAGAGACGCCCAAAAGGCAAGTCAGAATTGTAAAACCATATTGCAGTAAAACGTTGCACAAAATTATCCAGAACTGCACTTGGTATCACACACGTAAACCACACGTTTTTGTGGTTGGTGGGATTTTGGTCGCCACTTTCTCCGCCAAATCATTAAAATATATACACTCCACTTTTCATTTGGCCGATTTTGTTCCCCAATGGCCCTGACCCTGTCACTTGGAAGGCCCCTTGAAGATTGTGAATGCCGTTGAAACAGACTTTGTGAAGAATATCTTGCAATTGTAAAATTCTGTCTTGGCCCGTCCTATCAATCCACTTCAGAAAGATATACTGCTTGTTGATGACGTACCTACCTACAATAGGTAGAGCACGAGGTAGGGCATGTTTCCAATACACGCGGCACTAAACCTATAAAACTACGCCTTGAACATTTCCAGAGTGGTAGCCTTTTCTATTTGGGTAGTTTTGTGCTCCTCTATCACGAAAATCCTCTGGCTTCCATAAATTCGAGTTTGGTAGCAAGCTTTTCCGCATTTGTAGTGGGAAATCGGATCCATTGCTGGGTCAAGTGTTCATATATAGCATCAGTGACATCCCGTACACATTTGCTTATGGACTGCTGCGACATGCTTAACAAATATGACTGACCCACACTTCTTTGGTAGGAACCAGTTCCATGAAAGTGAAGGGTACTTGAAATGCACAAAGTTGGATGTACCGGGTGGGCCTAAATAAACCGTACCGTTTCATTTTCCTCGCCAAATTTTCATTTCTCATCCGATTTCAGCAAACTTAGTATCAATAGCTGAAAAAATGGCGACAAAAATGTCAAATATCCAAAAAGTGAAAATTCATAAACTCCAAGATGGCGGACGAAGTTGAACATAGGGGTACTTTTGGCCTCGTTTCTTTTAGAACAATGATCTTCATTTTGACAGCGCAAATGACGGAATTCGAAACAATGATTTTTTTCCAACATTTTAAGACCACAATGAACTGAATTTTTAAATGAATAAATAAATGCTTTTTTATTTCAATTTGAACCTCCAGATTCTCTTTCTGAATGGGCAATTATTCTTGAATTGGTTCCACTTTTTGCTTTTCGGTTCCAAGCATTTGTTCCATCAGTCGGATTTTTTTTTTCTAAAGATTTTCTTTTGACAGCTCGAGCATCTCTTGTAATTTTTTCAAAATGGCCACTTTTGTGGACTGCCTCGCACGTTTGAGTTTTGATGTGGTGGTTGTTATTTTTTTGATTGGAGCGGCAGTTGGCGGTGGAGCGCTTGGCATCACAGTTAGCGGTGGAGCAGTAGGTTGTGTGATGATTAGCGGTGTGGTGGATGCAGCATTATCATGTTCTTTTATTTCAGTGCATTCTATTATATCTGAATAACAAGATGGTCAATGCTACGTGTACGTTAAATAAAAATGTGCATAGAAGTGTTGATTCTTACAGTCATTCGGGTCACACATGTCCCAAGAAGTCTGTGCTTGTTCCTCAAGTTCAAGTTGAGAACTGCCTCGAACTTCCTCATCATCCTCAAAGCGAAATGAGGCTGATGGCAGATTGATTAATGGGTCACCCATGACTTGGGTATCGCCCACCACTGCAGCTATTTGTTCGTCCAATTCGTCCCATTTGAGTGATGCGGGGCCACCATCACCTGTTCCATTTTGGCTTTTTCGTATGGCACTACGTTTATTTATGTGATTTTTCTTCATATCATGAAATGTCTAAAATAAGCAAGTACATAAAATTTATTGTATAGTCAAACAATAAGGAAACAAACACGAAGCACATACCTTGCGCCACTGGGCCCAGGTTTTTCGGGCACCCCCTTGAACAATGTTGAGCCTCTCTGTGAATTCTGTGATCTCTTGCCACAACTTGGTGGCATCCGCAGAGAATCCGGCTGTAATTAGACTAGGGTGCTCCGTTGCAAACGCCAAGAGCATTTTGTACAGAGTTGGGCGGCAGGGCAATTTCCCGATTTCCTGACAACTGTAGCAGCGACTAACTTGACAACAAATTTATTCCGTATCCCTTATGGACACGTCTTGCTTCCTTGGTGAATTCAAGTAGACTATGTAAATACATAAATGGACCAAGGGTTGCCAGTTGTTTAAAATTTGAATCGCCACTATCATTATAAAAACGCGCCTAAAAGCGCCACTTCCAAATAATCACACTAGTTCCTCACAAAGGGAGGTCCGGGGGAACTGTTTTGTTCGTCGGCGCGTCGGTTGTTGTTTTTTTTCAATTCGGAGTCTTGTGCGTCCATTGGTGCGGGAGTGTTTTTTTCATGTTGTTTGGGTTTGCAAAGTCAGTTTTTAATTTGTTAGTTTGCTTGTCTGAGCTGGTTCTGGAGGTCCTTGACTAAGACTTGGGTGCGGCTGTAGGCCATGAAGAGCTGCTGGATTTGCTATGGAGTGATGTTGTCGGGGTGTAGTTCGTTTTCTTGCATCCAGGGGCCTTATTCCTAGCGGGGAGCGATCACCAGGCGATCACAATTCAGCCAATCACAGCCCTGGTTGCCTAGCAACTTCACATGGGAACGGATCACATACTTCCTAGAAATAGGCTCCCTGGGCGGTGGTACCGCCTCGGCGTGGTCGAGCGGGCGAGAGCGCGCTTGGGCTCGTCGCTGGCGGTGCGTCGGTTTGTCCTTCGCGATTGCGGCGGCTTTGGCTTGGGTCGGTGTGTTGTGGCTTGGAGCGTATTCTAACAGAGTAGCGTGAGGTGCACTGCATGCGTACTCGGCAACGACTGTGCGCTGGCTAGGTACCTGGGAACCTGGGGCCCTATTCTTGAAACGGGGAACAGAGTCCACATGTGTAGTTGTTAGGCAACGGCTAATCAAAGCTCTCTTTGCATAGCAACACCGCATGAGAACTTTGTTTCCCGTTTCAAGAATAAGGTCCCTGATAGCTAGTCTCTACCTGTTTGGGTCCATTATAGACCCAAACAGGTAGAGACGAGCAGGTCATTAAAATCCCATTGGTCTAGACAGACGGTTCCTTAAGGGGTTCATAATGATCACCTTCAGGATGAGAGTAATTTAATACGGGACAACAATGATTGTTAACTAGGTATACTTTCACGACTTGAACAAGGAAATTTCGTGCCTTTGCTCCGTTTTATTCGTGTCGGTAAAACAGCACGCTGTCGTGTCACGTTTGGCGAATTAATACGATTTCGTCTCGGAACTTACCGAGCCAATGTCACAGAAATACCCATTTTGTACATGAGGCGGCGAGGCGGGTTGCAATGGGTGCTTTCCACCGACACGGTACAAATACCACCAGACGGAACATGCTCCACGATTTGGTACACCCAGATGGAAAGCACCGGCATCGTTGATCGACGCGACGTCTTTGGTCTGGAGACGACAGATAACAAATGTAACTCGGAAATGAAGAAATGGCAGCATAAATCGTAATCGATCGTACGTAATCCCTGCAGAGGAATGAAACAAAACATGGATGCATGGATGAAGCGACACAGAGAGAGACATATGACAACGGAGTGCTGGATACCATCTGACGGTGCGTCATTTTTCGCATCAGTTTCCTGTGTGCCTTTCGATGGCACAAAATTGCAGGTGATCCATGGGACGGCACAAAACCAGGTAAAAACACGTAGATGGAAAGCACCCATTGCGGTCACTGGGTGACCAACTTCCTGTTAGCAATAGGGCCCCTGTAGATAGGGATCACCGGAATCGCGGAATGTAGTGGCCTACAGGTATTAAAATTCAACATAAGATACATACATGGCTTCTTACTTCATGATTATGCCGGAAAACAAGCCGGAAAAGAAAAGGTCTAATTCCCTGAATCAAATAATTGGTCAAATCTTTGTTCAGGCGGAATGAGTCAATAAATCTTAGATCGGGCAATTGAAAATGGTCATTGCTGTCTCGAATTTATTTCTCGCGTGTATTTAGGGCTCTTGCTCTGTCTATAAGAGGGCGGCAAAGGTCTGAACCATTTTTTCCTTCGCCGTTCTCCACCTCATCAGTCTTCCTTTTACCTGCACCATTCTCGATTTCACCGTGTTCACTATTCTTGTTTTCACCGTGTTCACCATTCTCGTTTTCACCGTCTTTACCATTCTAGTTTTCACCTTCAGCATTTCCGTTTTTACCTTCACCATTCTCGTTTTCACCGTCACCGTCATTCGGCCCATCACACACAAGGAATGGAGGGTCATTTTCTAGGGTTACATTGATTTCATCCATTGTTTTATTTCGATATTCGGTCATGTTGTCGCTTTGGACGGCCATCAGGAAACGGGCGATTTTGGTTGTCTGCATCGAGCATTACGATAACTCTTGGAGGATACGCTAAAAGATCTCAGCAATTCAGCTTTCTTTCACTGCTATGACTTGGACAGTTTGTCTTCTCAGTTTCTTATTGTGTTCTACAAGTTGCGCAAGATACCTCTTTTGACTTCCTCCATTCAAGAAAATTTCTCGTCATTAATTTGTCGAGTAGCTGTTGAATCGTACCTACCGCAGACACGTTGGTTATACCGTTTGGATTTTCCTAACCAACAAAAATGTCCATAACAATTTCGCCACGTGCTTTGTGAATAGCACGACTGATAGGTACGACCTATAACCATTTTCTTCGTTGTACTTGTTACAAGGGTTTCTTCCACGTTGTTGACATGATCCCGCAATAATGTGTTGTTGCAGTACGTGGTTGCCAAGACTGACAGAAGACTATCAATTGAACAAATGTTGGAAAACACATATTTGTTGTTCCCCATCTGGATCGGTTTGAGGTTGGATGGAAACGTTTCCGTTTCTCATCAACGGAATTTCTCATTCCGCCAATTTTCGACAATCGTTTTCTCTTCATCGACACATGTCCTCTTCTATCCCTCTGACTTCAAGGGCCCGTGTCGCCATGGTTTTTGAAACGAATCTAACTTTTTGCTGACCGGCTATATTCTTGATAATCTGTTTTAACTTTGCTCCATGTTTGGCCTCTCTGTCCAACTGTATGACCATTTTCCCGTCTCTACTCGTCCTTATTTTTCGTACTTCTTCTACTAATGCTTTCTCAGTTACATGATCTTTAATTTTTTTGAGAATGCTAGCGTAAGTGTTTTTTTCTGTGTTTATTAAGATTGCTTCTGCTTTTTTCTCAGTGAAATTGTTATCTGCATCAGTACTTTGCCTGTTTTGCATTTCTTTCGAACAAAACTCTATGAAGCGGTCCGGCTATGTTGATTGTGCGTCTTCCTAATAATAATAATAATAGTAACAGGATTTTCTTGCTCAGGTCCCAATTTTTCGGGTCAGATTATTATTGGGACCTAAGAGGATGTCGGTAATGTAAAAACCTGCAGTGATTTCGAAAATCACAAATCAAGGCCCGGAATAAACCAAAAAGCGATCTAAGTTGAAAGCTAATACCATTACAGTGATCCGGAGGTTCCAAAACCTTGTTAATTGCGATATTTGCTAAAAAGCAACCAAGTGTATAACAAGTTGCATACCCTCGGATTATCAATTTACTGCAGTAAAAAAGTTTTTTTGATATAAAAATAAAAATTGATACAATGAAGTGTAACAAACATAATGGGTCGTTTACAATGAATTTTTAGTTACCGAAAAATGCCCTTAGGTAACTTTTAAAAGGTATATACATTGAAAATTTTCACTTGAAAAAAATTACCATCAACAATTTCAGTTCAAAAATAGGGGCTTGTCCTGAGCAATCATTTCAGGGACATGCGCTAAATTTTAGGCGGGCTTTTTGAAAAAACCGGACAAAAGCCTTTGAATCCTACTCTAATGCATCTGTAATGCCCGCTCTATGAAAATTCGCAGCAATCGCAACGCAACCGCAACGCAGAGCGCAAAGTTTATGATTGGCTCGCAAGGTATTCGCAAAGCCATCGCAACGATGCGAAAGGCTTGCGAGCCAATCAGAAAAGTTGCGCTCTGCGTTGCGGTTGCGTTGCGTAATTTCATAGAGCGGCCTTAATGTAATATAACGTGGTAGATTTCCAAGGCTAGTCTATTTTTGAGACAAAATATGCTATAATATTCCATCTGTGCAGAAATTTTGTTTATGACAAATCTGCGTGAATGCATTAGTTTGTCCGGTTGTTTTCAATATCCCGCCATTTCTTGCACCTCGCACATGTGCAGTATGGCCAGGAAAATGCCCTATTGTGCAATCTACAATGACACAAACTTCTTTTCTTCTAATGATTTCGTCTCTTTAACATTGCATAGGTTCATGTGATAGACACTATACCATTTCACAATTTTTGTTTTTAATTTAACAAAAAGGGATGGTACAATAAACTTACACGTAAAACTTATTATAGGCCATTTGGCAAGCGTCACATTAAATGTAACACTGCTTTTGGAACTTAATCTTTGTTGCATTTATTGTTGTTGCAGGTACCTAGGTCTTGATTATCTCTCAGTCATGTCAGTCAAGAAAATGAGTAATGTTTTTCCAAAGTTTTAACTCTAATTGTACTTCAACTCTAAACATCCTTGATATTACATGGTTATTATATTTAGATATAATTTGAAATGTAATGTACATGATTAGATTGTGGAACTTTTTAACTCTAATTGTACTTCAACTCTAAACACCTTTGGTATTAAATGTTAATTATAATTAGGTATTATTTGAAACGTTACCTTAGATCCTAGAAAGTGTTAAATAAAAGTTTTTAATTGCTTCATCCTTATGTTAATTATCATTAGATATTATTTGAAATGTACCTGATTAGATTGTGGAAAGTGTTAAATAAAAGTTTAAAATCGCTTCATCGTTTTATTTGCAACATTAAAGAAATGAAATTCAACAAAAAAACAAAAAATTATAATTAAACAAGAAATAATTCACATCGGCCCTAATCCAATATTCCAAAGCCTTCGCTCACAAAACTAATTCTCAAAGGAATCACATACAGCAGAAGCCAAATAAATAAGATAAGAACTCATTGAACAAAAAAGTCGAATAATTAATTAAAACAAAAATAATTCTTATTAAATATTTCTTATTAGAGATGACTGGTAAAATACGGCGTTGTGCAAATCAATTCTCGAGGGCATTCCTTTACAGAAATTTACCATTTCTTTTTCTAAAGCTATACGGAGGCAATGACTTTTGTTTGATCCCATTTTCATTTTAAAAATAAATCAAAAGTACTACCCTTCCTATAGCTTTAGAAAAACAAATGGTACATTTCTGTCAAGAAATATGTAATCGGAAATTGATTCCGCAACGCCTTATTTCAACAATTTAAGTTCATCCTTAAAAGGAGCCAAATAAATAGTATTAAAACTAATAATAATGGAATGAATCAAACAAATAATAAATAAAGAGTTGACAGCCAAGTGAATAATAGAAAACAGATTAATAAAAAAATGACCTTTTGTACAGTAAGAACTAAAAAAAAAAAACTTCAATAAAAAATTACCGCGACAATACAACACAGTGAATGAGCAGACTACACAAACAGACAAAAAAATCACTGCCACAACACAGCTAACAAAAAGACAACACAACGAATAAGCAGACAACACAGTGAACAATAACAGACAACACAGGAATGAACAAAACACAGCAAATCAAAAAAACACAGCAAATCAAAAAAACACAGCAAATAAAAATGTTTAGTTAAATTTAAGAAAGTTTTTCTACAAACGCCGTTTTCCTTTGTTGTAAGTGACGAAGGCATGAACACTCTGGTAGCATCGAGATGGGTGAAAAATGTGCTCATAAGTCTGAAGCATTTCTTCCACAACTTCTTTTCGGATTTTGTTCATTAAATTGTCTCCATAATAGGCCTTTAGTATTTTGAGTTCATTCTTCGTCCATGGGCTCTTACGCGACGGCTTTGGTGGGGATTTTTCACGAAGCGACGCAGCGACGTCCCGAAATCGTTGTTTTGGTATTATTGGGGAAATTCTGGAAGCGACTGCAGCCAGTTGGCGTTTTGAAGGAGACGGAGTCGTTTTCTGGGCTGCGCTGATGTGTCGTCTGCGTTTTGAGCGAGTTGGAGTCGCTTTCTCCGCTGTGCTGACAAGCCTGCGTTTTGGATGTGGCAGTGTACCACCTGTTGAGAAGAATAGAGATGTAGATAGGTGCAATGTTACCTATGCAAACGACTTCGTTTTTGTGATATAGGGTATTGAGATTTTGCAAACATGGTCAGAAACACCAATTTTAGGTGCGTAAAAAATAAAATTTCGATAAATCTTTGAATCTGCATACAAAAATTGGGTCTTATAACTAATCAGGCATAAAAAAAAATTGCAAAATTATCAGTGGCGCAATAAATATGGCTGGACAAGGGGACCACTAGTGTCTACGCCACTGGGTGGTTTTAACAAAAATCATGGTTGTAAGTTAAAGCGGAGTGTGTATTTAATTGGTAAAATCACTAAATTTAGTCAAAATTGGTCTAACGGTGTAAGAGTTATGAAAAGAAACACAATTATTTGATAAAAACTTTAAAGGGCTGTCATCTCCGTTATTATGCGTTTTTGAAAACAGTTTTACAATAAAAGTCCCATTCTTTTGCAGTTTTCACTTACCTCTTAAAATGACACAATATAAATTTGAAACACCCTGTAGAGGGGGTATTTTTGAAGTCACATTCAAATTAACTTTTTTAAATGGCACACCAATATACAAGTGCATTAAAAAATATAAATATTTATTAAGTATGGCCCTACAAAAACGGAACACCTATATTCAAGGGGTAGGTACATTTATTACCTGGAAGTAAATCAAACGGAACCAAAGGAACGTAAGGGACCAAAGCCGCGCCTCCGCCCCCGACCAAAGCCGCGCCTTCACCTTCAGTTCTTTCCGACGAGTTCTGTTAAATATAGACAAAAGTAGAAATGACCAAATAAAAACAAGGAACTGGTAAAAAGTGCGTTCACTTCTCACCTGTGGCAAATCAAAATTGGAGGTGGTCTCAAGTCCAATATCATCACCCATGCCTGGCGAATCGGGACGCAACGACACAGGAGGCTCATTATTTCGGGTGAGAATTTCTTCATCTTCATCATCAAAATTGATTTCTGGATGATCCGGATCCATGGGCAAAACGAATCCATTGGCATCAACAGGCGGGACATCACTGGAAAGTTCTTGCAAGGTGCGTCCTTTGTACCGAGTCACGTCTTGTTCACCCACTTTCATCAAAAAAGCAGCCAATTTGGTCGTTTGCAGGGTGAGCTCCGGTTGTCTGTAGCTACGCATATGAACGTCGAAAGTGTGGCCCATAAAATCGGCCATTTGATGTATCTCGTTTTCGTTCATTTGTAACATTTGGGCCAAAGTGGCAATCTGCCTTCTCAAATGTGTTCCGCGCAACGTGCCCGGATTCATGGCTCCGCACTCATCCGCCAATTGTTTCATTGCAACTGAGGCATCGAGATATTTCAATTTCCCCGAGACAGCAATTAAATAAACATTGTCGGCGGCCACTCCAGCTTCTTCTCTGTAGTTGATGTACCTACACATTCAACTCTCTGGAAAAGAAGAATTAGTCAATTTCTTTCATTTTAATGAATTTTAATTATTAGGAAATTAATTTTTTTGAAAGGAAGAAATATTGCTTAGGTACCTTATTTGTTGTTTTGTCACCAAAACGACAAGTATTTTGCCTCGTTTGCCTAGTAACTTTATTCTTTCGAGGTTGTTGGCTCTGGCCTGTTCTAGAAGAGTTAAATGTGCTACATCCTCTTTAGTGACACGTTCCCGCTTGTTGTACAAGTCCAAGTGTATTTCTGCCACCTCGCCGACTCTGCGGCGGTTAAACAGAATTATTTCGGCTAAGAAACTTCTGCCCAACAACATCCAGTATCGGCGGTTGAAAGTATTCTCCAATTCCCTGCAGGCTTTCTCCACACTGGCCCGGATGTGGTCTCCAAATCTCTTGACATCCATAGTCGTCGGCATAATGTCGATTTTTCTTAGTTTCGCTTGGCCCTGTGCGTACTTGGCGCTCTTGACCGCATTAGTGCGGGAGCTAAGGGTCAAAATATGTTCCTACCTTGCAAATTGTGAAAGAAGCACAAAATTTGGTACACTTACTCTTCAAAGTACCCCGAATAAGACTGGGGATGGTGCCCAGCCGAATTTTTCTCAGGAGGGCTGTACCAGAGCCTCTAAGTTGTCCCTGGAGCCCTAAGGTCTATCTTCGAAACGGCAAGTGATATCGACATACTTCAAACTTCTTTTGGACCGAAGTTACTCGCAGGTGATGAACACAGATTGTACGAACCGATCTGGACCTCCCGTTTACCCGTTGCCTATCTTTAGGGGTAAATTTGAGAAATCTGTCAGTGGGGGCTATTTCATTTGAACGTTATGGACTGATACGTGCATATACCTTGCGCTTTGTGATACAACCACGAAATTTGGTACACTTACTGTTCGGAGTACCCAGAACAAGACTGGAGATGGAACCCAGTCGAATCTTCCCTCCAAGAGCCGTACCGGCCCCGCCAAATTGTCTTTGGAGCCCTGCGGCACATTTCCTGAACGGGAAGTGTTATCGACATTCTGAAAAATTCTTCCTGATTGTAGGAACTTCCAGGTGACAGATAAAGGTTATATGAACTCATCTTGACTTCCTGTTTACCGGTTGCCTAACTTTTAGGGGCTAAATAAAAAAATAACTTAGTGACTACTATCTCAGGATCTAAGAGCTAAAATACGCATATATCTTGTCCTTTGTGATGTAAGCAAAAACTTTGGTTCATGCACTCTCCAAAGTACTTCAAACAAAGCCAGGGATGGTGCACTGTCAAATTTATAACTCAACTGCCGTACCAGAGCCATCAGAAAGTCTACGGTATCTTTGAAATGGCGAGCGATATCGACATGCTGAAAACTTTCTCCTGAGTGTCTATAGGTGATGAATGAAGATTGCATGAACAACCTTCCACTCAGAAACTGCCTACCTTCCAGGGCCAAAATTTGAAATATAATTACGCAAGTGGCTTACGAGTATTATAAGCAATTATCACTAAGTTTCGCATCATTTTCATTTTGGCTTCGATTTCGGCAGAACTGAATAGCGATGTAAATGAGAATGATATCCAGATGCCCATTCCACTTCCATCCTAAATTTCTCGTTTTGCCTGTCAGATAGGCAACGACGAATGGGCAGCATATTAATCAAATTGACGAAGTCTCCATTGAACACATGATAATATAGAGTAAAACACTTCAAAAATCGCTTCAACTCACCTCTGTATTCCAAGAAAACATTTAATGAATTATAGGGATACGTAATATTGATCACAGTGAAATTGTCAGATGTCATACAAGCACAAAACGCTGAGGAAAAAAGGTGAACGCCGAGATGCGCGGCACACTACGCATCGCGTTGAAGGTAGGCAATATATTTATGTGGACCAAAGATTTCATAGAGAACCCATTCTCTATGGATAACTAATGTTATCCAAATATTTTCAAATATGCCTTTAAACGTCCTACCCGAACTAAGAGAAATCGGAAGCCTTCTTCCATTGTGCCTGTCTTCGATGTCCTTAATAAATAAGAAAAAAGCGTGTGGTAAGGGCGAAGGGGGAGAGAGACAAGCTTGACACTTTCCATTAGTCATGAAAATAAGAAATCTTCCGAAAAAGTACCTACTGCTTCTAATAGTAGCCAGTTATTATGTAACGAAGAATGTGATCGAGAACGTAATATTTCCTAATTTTTTTCCCCTGGAAGGTAGGCATCGGGGAACGGAACAGTGAAATTCATCCATGGTTAAAATGCGGTTATATACTATCTTTATCAATTACCTACTTTGAAGTAACTACAGTCAGGAAAAAGTTCTTAGCATGTCGATATCGCTTGCTGTTTCAAAGATGTGCCGTGAACTTTGGGGACAAATGACGGCTCCGGTACAGCAATTAAGTAGGTAGGAGATAAATTTGACTAGACACTATCTCAAGTTTTGTTTGGGGTACTATGAAGAGTGCATTAACAAAAGTTTCCGCTAGTTTCACAAAAGACAAGACATAAGTATGCGTATTTTAGCTCTTGGCTACCGAAATATAGTGGTCACTAAGTTATTTTTCAATTTAGCACCTGGAAGTTAGGCAACCGGTGAACGGATGGTTCACATGAGTTCATATAGCCTATATCCTTCACCTGGAAGTTCTTACAATCAGGAATAACTTTTCAAAATGTCGATATCACTTCCCGTGTCGGAAATATGCCGTAGGGCTCCAAAGACAATTTGGCGGGGCCGGTACGGCTCTTGGGGGAAAGATTCGACTGGGCTCCATCTCCAGTCTTGTTTTGGGTACTCCGAACAGTAAGTGTACCAAATTCCGTGGTTGTATCACAAAGCGCAAGGTATATGCACGTATCAGTCCATAACGTTCAAATGAAATAGCCCCCACTGACAGATTTCTCAATTTTACCCCTGAAAGATAGGCAACGGGTAAACGGGAGATCCAGATTGGTTCGTACAATCTGTGTTCATCACCTGCGAGTAACTTCGGTCAAAAAGAAGTTTGAAGTATGTCGATATCACTTGCCGTTTCGAAGATAGACCTTAGGGCTCCAGGGACAACTTAGAGGCTCTGGTACAGCCCTCCTGAGAAAAATTCGGCTGGGCACCATCCCCAGTCTTATTTGGGGTACTTTGAAGAGTAAGTGTACCAAATTTTGTGCTTCTTTCACAATTTGCAAGGTGGTTCCCCTTACTTACCGCACTACATAGGCTTTTAGCCGCTTAGCCAGCCGGGTAACGGCGGATCCGTATGCCAACGCGAGAGACGGTTTCAGAAAAGTTTGTTTCTCCTTGTCAAACATGCAAATTTTTCCAAGGCCTGCGATCAAAATTTTATACTTGTCCGAGTTCAAGGCTTGAACGTAATCTTGTACGGTCGGGTCGATCTCTTTGATTGCGACCAATAAGCGGGCAAGTCTTCGAAGGTGTTGTCTGCTATTTCTTGAATGCCCAGTGTGGCTGCTTTTATGCAACTGTGCATAGTATTTTGCCGTCTCACGTAAGCAAAAGTCGGAACGGACAATGTGACCAACACCGTCTTCTGTCATTCCCCCCAAAAGGTGCTCCACTAGATGGTTTTTATCGAAAATTGAGTCATCGTGGCCGGAGAAGTCCTCACATCTGGCTTCAACCAGGGCTTTGGCACTGACGTGCTCATAGTTGGAGTCTCGTTTGCTGCATTGCCTCTGGTGTTTAGCAAAATTGTGTTTGCTGAAGACCCGCGTGCAAGTTGTACAAGTAAGGAGCTTGCTGTCGCTGGTACCACTGCGGTGTCGTCTTGCCACAGTTCATTTGACTTGAACTCAGAAGGTGACTAAATGTAGATCAAAGTCAACTCCAGTTTGTTGATTGAGCTAGATTTCTTTTTAAATTTGGGAGAAATTCAGGAGCTCCAATGCTCAATACTTGATTTCTCAATTTGTAGGACCTCCTCAAAGAAATCAATGAGTCCACGCTGTACGGTCAACATTCGGCTTCCTCTAACTGCTATGACTTCGACAATTAGTTTTCTGGTTTAGCTTGAAGTGGGATAGTTCCCCAATGAAGACGTTTTTCAAGTGTGTGCCAGGTGGAAATGTCACTGAGATTCCTGTACCTTACCGACATCAAGCCGCAGGCTTTCTCAGGCAGATGGTTACACACTCGTGACCACTCGTTTGATATTTTCTTTTCACCTTTCTGTCAATCACTTATGACAAAACGTTTTTGCTCAGAATTTGCTGATACCTTATTATAAGAAAAACACAAATATGTAGGTACTGATTCTCACTTGTGGCTATGAAAATTTATATTTTGCATGTTACGCGTGTGGTAAAAGATAAAAGTTGAATCATCTTTGAGATCGCAAAGCCAGGTTTGCGAGGCTCCGGCAGCATTGCCGGAAGCAGCAGAAAGAATAGGAAGGTCAGCAGAGTGGCACTTGTTGTCAGGTTTAATCACTTTGAACTTAGCTGGGACTTCTTTGCTTGGTCCAAGGAAAATGTTTGTGAGGAATATCTTGCAATTGTAAAATTTTATCTTGGCCCGTCATATCAATCCACTCCAGAAAGATAGCCTGCTTGTTGATGACGTATTTCTGTTAAATTGGTTCGCGACACTTTTAGCACAACGATCCTTCAACAAGATTATCATGGAATACAGTCGATGTTGCAGCATTGAATCTTTGACAGTCTGTTCAACAAGTTGTGTAGGATACTTCTTGCGACTTCGTTCATTCAAGAAAGTTCCTCGTCATTAATTTATCTGAAATGAACTGAACTATCTGAATCTGAACTAAAACATTTTTCTTATTCAAAATATCACAACTGTTGAACGTACTCGTAATAGCTGAGTTCAAAGAATTGCCACAGGATAAGTACCAATTTTGCCTTACAATGTTGTCAATATCTCACGAAATGGCAAATTGAAAATTTGGGTGAGTCAACCGGTACGGCTTGCCTTTGGTGTTGGAGCGTAGCGCTAAAGTGTATGGCGACAGAGAAGGTCCCGGTGCTGGTTAGTGTTCTCGACCTTCCCACTCACTCTCGAGTAACTAGCCTGGAATCCTCCAAGAAGGAAATCGGCCGGCTGCAATACGATTCGGTTCTTGTTGCTTAACCCTGAAGAGGCAAGCTGACATCAACCGCGAAACCCAAAGAGGTCAAGGGCGAACTTCGCCCACTTCATTCATGTCAGTGGAAATTCAAAGCGAGACTCTTGCGTACCTTTTCTCCCTGTTCAGGGAACGGAGCATTACGATAGCTCTTGGAGGATACGCTAAAAGAACTCCGCAATTCAGCTTTCTTCCACTGCTATCACTTAGACAATTTGTTTTCTGGTTTCGTTGTTCCCCATTGATACCGTATTTTATCTGCGTGCCAGGTGGAAATGTCACTGAGAAGATCCCTGTACCTCAACGACATCAAGCCGCAGGCTTTCTGATGCAGATGGCTATACACTCGTTTGATATTTTCTTTTCACCTTGTCAATCACTTATAACAAAACGTTTTTGCCAGAATTTGTTGATACCTGATTTAAAGAAAAACACAAATATGTAGGTACACAAATAACTGATTTTTATTTGTGGCTATATGGTTGCATGATACGCGCGTATCAATGGGGAAAAGTTGAATCATCTTCGATATCGCAATGCCAAGATTGCGAGGCACCGGAAGCCTAGCCGGAAGCAGCGGAAAGAACAGGAAGGTCAGCAGAGTAGCACTGGAGGTGTGTCCACTGCTTGTTGTCAGGTTCGATCACTTTGAACTTAGCTGGGACTTTTCTGCTTGGTTCAAGGAGAGACGCCCAAAAGGCAAGTCAAAATTGTAAAACCATATTGCAGTAAAACGTTGCACAAAATTATCCAGAACTGCACTTAGTATCACACACGTAAACCACACGTTTTTGTGGTTGGTGGGATTTTGGTCGCCACTTTCTCCGCCAAATCATCAAAATAAAATACGGTCCACTTTACATTTGGCCGTTTGGCATAACCGATGAAGTGGACGATTTTGTTCCCCAATTGCCTTGACCCTGTCACTTGGAAGGCTCCTTGAAGATTGTAATTGCCGTTGAAACAGACTTTGTGAAGAATATCTTGCAATTGTAAAATTCTATCTTGGCCCGTCCTATCAATCCACTCCAGAAAGATATACGGCTTGTTGATGACGTATTTCGGTGAAATTGGTTCGCGACACTTTTCGCACAACAATCCTTCAACAAGATTGTCATGGAAAACAGTCGATGTTGCAGCATTGAATCTTTGACAGTCTGTTCAACAAGCTGTGCAGGATACTTGGCCATCTTCCTTGTCAAAATGAAATGCATAGAGCTTTTTATAAATTTTCTACAGGGTGATGAACAGAGCAGTGCAAAATTGATGAAAGTTCAACATACCCCCGTTTTCGCAAAAAAATCTTTTTGGGAGTATTAACACCAAATTTATGAAGAATGATGTGTTCCCTCGAAACGGTTTTTGAATTTTCGGGATTCCAGTCGAAACAGCCAAAATGTGATTTTTTTATCGTGAATACTGCACCGGGTGACCATTTGAAAACTATTCACCTGCAATAACTCCCGATTCCTAGTGAATATTTCTTCGAGCAAAAACAGGTCGATTTTTATATCAAAGGAGACATCCAAAACATAAATTGGCAAATTTCTATCTTGAGCCCCCTCGCCCCCACTCACTCCAACTTTGAAATTAAAATGACATGACCTACCTTGCGATACATTAAATTGAAGAGATTTAAATTTTCTTTCTGAAAAAAATATTTACAAAAATATTAACCCCACCTTTTTTCGCCCTAAAAATTCTCTGACTGTCTTATTTTTAATTCTGGACCTCTCAATTGTTTTTAATTCAGTCAGTGTCATCATAGAAAACATCGAAGAAAAGAATTTTAGGTGGAAAAAGTGCTACCCAAATTAACCCTTTTGCTCTCCCCCACCTCAGCTTCAAAATTTTCCGGAACACTACCTACTTTGTGATACATCAAATTGAAGGGAATTGAATTCTCCTTCCGAAAACAGTTTTTTGAAATTTTCAACCCCTCTCCAAATAAATTAGACATTTGGGGTGTTTTGTGAGGAAAATGGCGGTTTTAAAAAGTTTGAAAAAATTTTGTTCATGGAGAGAATTTAATTTCCTTCAATTTGATGTATCACAAAGTAGGTATTGCCATTTTAGTTTTTTGAGATGAGGTGGGGGGAGCGAAAGGGTGAAATTTGGGTGGCATTTTTTCCACAGAAAACTATCGTCGGATGACGTTGACTGCATGAAAAGAATTGAGAGGTCAAGAATATCAAATTGGACACTCAGACAATTTCAGGAAAAAGGGGGTGGGGTTAAAAATTCTATAAATATTTTTTCGGAAAGAGATAGACAGATAAACAAACAGATAGACAGATCTCATTGACAGAATGCCATTTAGGGGACCAACATTTCAAGAAATGATGCCAAACATAATGCTTATGTTGAAATTTGAGGTAAAGGCAAAAAATTCCAAAATGGCGAAAATGTTGCTAATCCAATTCTAATCACGTAGTCCCATGTTGACTAAAGAGAGTAAAAATTAACCTTTTTTTTATGCTAAAAACTCGAATTTTAGGAGAAGTACCATAAAGTACACTGCCAATTGGGCTTCTCTTCACCCCTACACTAGACAATAGGAACGTTTTGCAAGTCAAATTGCTCAGAATTGTTCAGTGAACAAGCCTACCAAGTGGCGTCATCTTGATATGAAAAGTTCTAATGTTTTTGCGTTGCTACAGGAATAATATACTCCCTAATATAATTGGTGTTGATACTCCCGAAAAAAGTTTTTAACGAAAACGGGGGTATGTTGAACTTTCATCAATTTTGCACTGCTCTGTTCATCACTCTCTAGAAATTTGATGAGGGGCTCTATGGATTCCATATTGACAAGAAAGATGGCCAAAAGATTGGGCTCTTCAGTACTTAAAACAGAATCAGAATCGTTTGTGCCAATCAAAAGTTACAGCGGTTCAAAATTGGGTGAATTTTTGCTTTGTAACACTTTCATTGTTGAGCACTTTAGTAAGAATATGCAGTTTATAAAATGATGGAGGGGGACCCGCAGTTCTATCGCCGGACTGTGATTTTGTCGCAAGTGATCTCGTGACCTGAGCTCGTCTCGTCCTGCAAGAGCTAGGTAGCTACGGTTATTAACAGAATCATGATCTGTGATCCTGGCTGACAGAAAGCGGCTCAGGTCAGTGAGCAAACCGGCGACCTGCCGACGACACAGTCCCCAGAATGACAATTTAACAACACAACGTAGTTCATGTGAAGGTTTCATGTCATATGGACATAAATTTCAACGTAACTTGCCTTGTATTGAGATGACATCAAACAATAATACTCAGGGACACCAACAAAACTCGAATGTTTCATGGCAAGCTGTGGTTTTTAAGCTTGGAATGGATTATTTGCTCATTAGCAAATTGCTAGGGCGACAATAGGAAGGCGCGTTGCTACAACAATTTGCTCATAAGCACAGTGATTATGATTAACATTCCCTTGATATAGAATCAAGCTGAATAGCATATATTCAAGAAGTGTGGCTTGTCTAAGAATATAGGCTTTCGGATAAAACTCGATTTCTGTGGAGAATGAAACACCCTGTACCTTTATTGCAAAGTAAGTTGAAAATTAGTGCACTGCTAACCTATGGACATAGGCGCAAAGGTCCTCCATCCCTGCGTGGTGTCCATCCAGGAAATTCTTGATTTGTTGCAAGCCATCCTCTATTTGCCCGCTGGGCAAGTATGGCAACACCATAAACATATGCAAACCTGCTTTTGCAGACTCGTTGTCTCTGGTGTGCCTTACATAACCCAGGGTCCTTGTTTTTCTCCATATCGCCTATGAAACACAGAAACAAATTACAAATGTTCAAATTAAACTACCTAAACTATATAAATAATCACAAAAGCTCTCCAAAACTACATACAGGTGTCCCGAAAATACACCGACAACGTTCAAGAGCAGCTTTCTCTCATCAAAACAAGAAAAAAAGTTCCCATAAGTATGGGTCCAGAAACGCTTCCTAAGGGAGCTACAGGCCCCTGAAAATGGGACCCTGAAGATGGTGCGTTTATTCAATATTTCCGAAACCGTTCAAGGGAAATCAATCAAACTTGACACATCTAATAACCTTCTCATGCCTAACAAAATTTGAATGCCTAACAAAAATGAAGTTGCTTTGAAATAGTTTTTCTTTTGCCTTGAATATCGTAATTAAAAAATCAGCATTTCTGACTACGTTTTACTCGTAACTCAAATATCTCGTAAACGGTGCGTCTATCGAGCTTGAACATGGAGACCTTTTTTTGATAAAGACTCCAATATTCCATAATTTCTTATTAAATTTGGAAACAATTTACATTAAAAAAAGTTGGGGTTATTTTTACCCCAACACCTCAGCCTGACCTATCCCTGGTAAATTATTTTGAAATAAATGTTGCCTCATTGTCTTGGGCATAAGAAGGTTAGTGGATGTGTCCTGTTTGATTGATTTGCCTTGAACGGTTTCGGAGATATTCAATAAAAACCATCTTCAGGGTCTCACCTTTAGGGGCCTGTAGCTCCCTCAGGAAGCCTTTCCGGACCCACGTTCATGGGAACGTTTTGTCTTGTTTTGATGAGAGGAAGCTGCCCTAGAACGTTTTCGGTGTATTTTCGGGACACCTGTATAAGCGGAAGAATTCTTGAGTTTCCAAAGCCAACGGGTGCATGTATTGAAAAAAGCTGATAAAATACCGTAGGGGCAGTTTTGAATGTGCCATCCATTAGCCAGTATTCAGCTTGAGACAGCCTTCGCACATTTTGTCTGGCCGTGAAGATTGGAACTCTGTCATTTCCGATGGTAACATCCCTTACCAAGAACTTGTCCCCATTGTAGCTTTGCAGTTCTTGGGGAACGACAATTTCACCAAGAGCCTGTGGTTCTGCTAGACGTTGGCCTCTTCTTGCTTTTTGAATTAATTTCCTTCAAGCATTTTTACTCGGAATCTACGGTTGTTGTTGTTCATTCTGGGTGGTCGCAATCAGGCTTTGCTGGATAATCTGGCATGGCAAATCGTTTGTTCTCTTGACTTGATTTTTTTTTGTTAGCTGTTCTTCGAGCAACTGTGGCTGCACTTGCTTGGGGTGTGTGATTGTGACATTGAATTTTGAAAAATTTGGACTTTATTTTTTTCACCAATTTATGTTCACTACCAATAACTACATCAACTGGTTTAACGTAGATGCCGATTTCTGTAAACAGTTTCAAGCATTTGTGTTCACTTGAGAGAGATGATGTGACTTTATTTTCTATGGACTTTTCAAATGTATTCATCACTTCAGACTGGATATTTTCACGGACACTTGCCTGTTTTAAATGATTCAGAGTTTAATTTTTCACAACTCCCAATTCAGCTTTCCAGTGGGTATTGATATCAGATTAGATTTTATCAATTCTTGTGATCGAATGAATAAATTTCTCCTCAAGGTAGGCCTCGATCTCCACCCTAGCCATGTTTTTTGCCAGATTTTCAGGAGTCAGTGCGGAAGAATAACTGCATCAAGTGCCCACGAAGCATCCAGGTGTATATACAGGGTTATTCAAAAGTCCGGAATAAAATTCATTTTTTTTTCCATATTCATTTCGGAAAAAACGCTCGAACCGGTCGATTTCTAAAAACGGTAAGCCGTTTTTTCATGACACGTGTCATGTTCTACCGTCAACCCCCTAACCCCAAGCCACCCCTAGTATTTTTTTTCAAATGACACCCTATGGCTTGTGGGGGCTCGTTGGAAAGCTTGTCAAAAACTCTATTCAGATCTACCATTGAAAATTAGATCCGACGCTTCACCATGAAGTTTTGAGGAACTCCAGTTTTACTTGACAGTCCGGAATAAAATTCATAATTTTTTTCCATATTTATTTCGGAAAAAACGCTCGAACCGGTCGATTTCTAAAAACGATAAGCCGTTTTTTCATGACACGTGTCATGTTCTACCGTCAACCCCCCAACCCCAAGCCACCATGAAGTTCCTCAAAACTTCATGGTGAAGCGTCCGATCTAATTTTCAATGGTAGATCTGAATAGAGTTTTTGACAAGCTTTCCAACGAGCCCCCACAAGCCATAGGATGCTATTTGAAAAAAAATACTAAGGGTAGCTTGGGGTTAGGGGGTTGACGGTAGAACATGACACGTGTCATGAAAAAACGGCTTACCGTTTTTAGAAATCGACCTGTTCGAGCGTTTTTTTCTGGAAGAATATGGTAAGAAATTATAAATTTTGTTCCGGACTGTTAAGTAAAACTGGGGTTCCTCAAAACTTCATGGTGAAGCGGCTGATCTGATTTTCAATGGTTGATCTGAATAGAGTTTTTGATTAGCTTTCCAACGAGCCCCCACAAGCCATAGAGTGCCATTTGAAAAAAAATAGTAAGGGTGGCTTGGGGTTAGGGAGATGACAGTAGAACATGACACGTGTCATGAAAAAACGGCTTACCGTTTTCAGAAATCGACCTGTTCAAGCGTTTTTTCCGCAATGAATATGGAAAAATATTATGAATTTTATTCCGGACTTTTGAATAACCCTGTATGATACATCATATACAAGCAACATATGATGGAGTGTTAGTCGAAAGGATCTTGGGGGCAACGCCGCCATTACATTTAAGTCCTGTACAAAGAGGAAAGGAATTGGAAAGCAAAGTATTGGAAGTTGTGACAGCTCGAATGGACAAAGAAGTAAAGAAATGTGGAATATTTTTGGATGCCCAGTATCCTCTCATGGGAGCATCACCCGACGGGATCAATGAACAGTTTTGCTTAGAAGTAAAGTGCCCTAGCAAGGAAGCAACAGTAAAAAATTACTTCAAAGATGGGAGCATAACACCAGGGCCTTATGCACAAATTCAATTACAAATGCATTTATCCAAAAGAACCAAGTGCTTGTTTTGCATTGCCTCTCCTAAATTTGAGGAAAATAATGAAGTGACCATTGTACCATGTCAATATGATGAACATTACTGTGAGGATCTAATAGCAAAATGTATGGAATTTTGGGGTAATAGCATTTCCAAGAAATTATTCTGTAAGCTTCAGTATTTATTTATTTTATATCAGTCATGTCACAAAAAATATGGTATTGACAAATTATCAAAAAAAAAAAATTCTTTTGTATAATCAATTTCACTTTTCATGTACATATGTCATTTGGATAATTAAACTATATAAAAAAACGAGAATTATAAAATCATTTTATTAATGGGCTATGTAGGTTAAGAATTCCACAAACAATGATAATCACTTGATCCATTAAATATAACAAGCTATGATCTAAAGTACTATGTGGATCTGACATTTTAAATTCTCTAAGGCGGCCAATAACACGTTCAATGTGTATTCTCAAGCTGGCTATCTGTTTCCCTGCTTTCACTTCTTATTTGGCTAAGACCTCTGAAGACGAAACGCTTGGTGGTCTCACTAAAATACAATTTTTTTTTTAAGAAGAAGATGTGCCACGTGCTTAAATCCTCTGTCCTCCATAACTGCCACACCGTCAGGTAACTTGTTCAGATAGCCGCATTTTTCAAAAATTATAGTGTCAGACGTTCGGCCCCCAAATCCTTGAGAAATAAAATGTATCTCTCCATTTGGTGTCGCAGAGATCATGTACTTGATTGTATTTGCTTTTTTATACTCTGACCAAGTCAGAGACTAATTAACAGGCTTGGACGGCTATTGAATTGAAATTTCGAAGCAATCTATGATTGACTGCACATGCCAATACCTCGACCTAAAGCCAATGGGCAATTTTCGCCTTATTTCTAGTGCTGATGGCCAAATTATCAGTTCTTGTATCAAACTAGCAAGAATGGGTACCGTCCTGGTGAATATATTCTGCCAGCGTAGCTGGTACTAATACCAAAATCGTCACCAAGTCTTACATATGGATCATCAACTCTGATCTTCTTTAAAGTCAACAAAATGTCTAGTTCAGATATGTGTCCTTTCTCTGAACAAATTTTCACAAGAAAATAAGTGTCCAAAGGTGAACCCAGCATTGGTCTCTTATTTATGTTGCACCATGTAGGTAGCTCCTTCTTTGACAGCACTTTTGGTTACTTCAGTTGGTTTATCTGACAGGAGTGATGAGGATGATGAACTGGCAGATGGTATATAATCCGGTGATTGGTGTCTAATTCCATTACTCGAACTGACAGAACTGTCCGAGTCAATTGGAGGGATGTCCTCGGCTACTTCTTTTATTGTACGCATATTAGATTTCAGTTTGGTGACACGCTTCACTGGTTCACTAACATTTATCCCAATTGTTCTTACTTTCACACGCAGCTCACATTGGATAGCTTTATCAAAAGCACAGTCTTGATACTTTGAACTTTCCTGAAGGTGAATGAATACTTGTTGAAGATGAAGTGGGGACGACCATCTTGGTTGGCGATGCCGTGAGATTCGACATCAACGGTACATCACTTCTCGTTGTATCCAATGGATCGGTCTCCACCTCAGTCGGAAACAACTGTCTTTTAGTTCGATAGACACTTCCCTGACTTTCCATTTTCCTTTTCCTTGAAGTGGGTGTTAACTGAGATTGTTCCGTTGGTGGTTTTTTCGTCGGAGTTGAACAGTTATGTGGCAACACATCTGGTTTCATGGATATAGATTTGCCCATTGTTTCTGGTTTCAAGGATATAGATTTGCCCATTGTTTTAAAATTAATCCAGTTTGATGCATCCACCTCGAGCTGTAAACGAATATTGTTATTTTTATTATAAATGAGGTATTCATTATCAAATATTTCACCTCAAAATGGTCTTCGCAGAAAAAACGAACGTGTTTGCGAGAATTTGCAATCAGTCACAAGCAAATTTACTGCTTCAAACCAGGCTGTTCTTTTCGGTGGATTATTCGGAACCATCACGAATATTTTGTTTGGCATTGCATCTGAACGGCTCACGCACAGAGGCAGAAAACAAATTTTCACGTTTTTGTCACGATTTGGAAGCGACATTTTCGGTTTAAGGAAACATGTAAATCCGTAAAACTTTAAACAACACAGAGAGGAGCTTATGTTATCCAGCTGTCACTTGTCAGCTATTAAAACAACGGGTCGAATCAAGTACGGACTGTGTACGGACGGTAGTTTCTATAGCTATCTCGTATGTTGTTATTTCGCTCACCAATCACACACAACGCTACTAGATGACGTCTCCAGCCGCTCGTTTGAAATTTTCTCAACTTTATTAATCAATTCCTATTAATTAACAAACATTTCAGCCAAATAAAAAATACGGGTCGACTCTTTTTTGATAAACTTTTTTCCGTAAAAGAAAATGAGCGACTTTTTTTTGAAAGTATAACACTCCATTGCGTCATGAAGCTGTTGCTTTTGTTGTGTTGGAATATCGATGTGCCTTCATCATCTTCATCGCTATCTTCTTCTATTTGTTCCTGTATTACGATTTGTGGCATATTAGATGGTAAGCCAACTCTTGGTGTCTCAGTGTCTTTGATAAATTCCACATGGGCCATGAGTGGCCATGACTTCCTCAGCACCAGCTTGGTTCCGCTTCGAGTAAGTTTTTCAAATTCAGTCTCTTCTCTCCTTAGTTTTTCACGCAGGGCCCCCCACCGTGCTTTACATGCGGCGACTAGAAGTGAATACAAAAAGTTTATTAATAAGACCTCAACGCTTTTCCTTCACTGCTTCACTTACCAGACTCAAAACCGCAGTTCAGAGATACGGTCTGCCAGCAATAGGTCCCTTCGTTTCGGTTTTTTTGAGTGCGCATGTCTGGCGCGAATTTCATAGTTTCGTACACCAATATTGAAAATTAACACAAAAAAATAATGTAGTGCACCTAAAATTTCACAAATAATTTGGTTGAATGTTAGATACCATTTTTATATTCAAAGGAAATGTTTCATTGGAATTAAATTCAATGATCATTTGTGGAAGTCCAAAAACAACAAAAATGGCAACAGCGCTGAAAACAACAAGACATCGGCGCCAACTGCCACTTGTGACAATAATTATGGTCACTTCTCGTTTCTATCTGACCTACACTCCCTTTGCTCATGTTTTGTCGAAAGAACAGAACCTGTTGAAAATGGCTGCACCAAGAAGGAAGTTCAAAGAAGCTACGAAGAGATGCATTTACGGTATGTATAGAAGTGACAGCCAGGAACCAGTTGTTGGTCAGGCGGCTAGACAGAGCATGCAGCGTTGCCATTCAACTGACAGGTGTACGAAAGTTTTCAAAATTTGGAGCCTTCAAGCATGCGCACCTGCCCAAACGAAGTAGCCTATTCGCCTTCGCTATTTTGTTGTGGTAACTTTTGGCGGTCTTGTCCCACAACGCCGGGAAATCTTAAACACAATAGTGCGTTCTCCTGATCCGACGGCGCAGATGCAACATGGACGCAACTGTCGCTATTTAGTGCCAAATTTGAAACATCCAGACAAATATCGACTTTTCTATGAAATACCAGGCTATTTCATGACTAAGTCTCCAGATAGATACAAAAAAGTTACTTAAAAAAAGTTACTAAAAATGTGAAGAAGAACCAGTCGCAAGCCAAATTTCTATTTTGTATAGTTCTTTTTTACAAAATAATAAAAATATTGGAAGTTCCTTGCTTACTTCGCAAATGATCCACAGTCTGTTATCGCGATGTTGTCAGATTTGGCATGGCCGCCGTTACCAATAATACGTTATATTACATAATACTGTCACCTCAAATAGTCACTATAAAATCAATTTGTTTTGCAAGATGTTTCCTTGCGCTCTTCTAGTAAAAGAATCTGACACCATACTGAATGAAAGTTCAAAACTGGGAAATTATTATATCGAAGTAATTGAAATTTATATTTCTTGTTCACTTGGCAACCCCGAATACGGCTTCTGCCGTTCTCCTGCCTAGCTTCTGGGCCGGATAGTCTTATGCAATCCGCAGTACATTCATGTAGCAAGGATTGCCTGAAACGTACCATATGAGAGTGGCTCTCGCGGCTCGCCTACCTTTGGCCCCAGAGGCTTTCAGTTAGAGGAGACTCGGAGAGGGCCTTGACCAAAACTTTCACGCCACGTGTTCGCGGAAACGGAATAAAATTAAACCTTTTTCTTCATCGTATCGACTCTCGCTTCTACAATTGTCATGACGCAGTGTTTATTTCAATTCTTTCTTGTAAGAACCGAAAGCGTGCCTTCCTATTCCACCTTCAAAATGATTGTTTTTATGTTGTTTTTGTGTTGTGTTAAGATTGAAATAACATCAGTCTCACAACAAACAGTGAGCATCAATAGTTGAAAATTTCACTTACACAAACGATTATTGATAGTTTTTCTGATCATGTTACGTGTTAACAGACGCTATTTGTCTGGAAGTTTCATATCAAGCGCCTAATTCTACGCGCATGGGCCCGGATAACACGTAAGATACACAGTCCTATTGACAAGCTTGAAATCGGTTCCACTCGTTCCGGCCTCGGACCCGTTCATTCGGAACGGGTCCGGCTGGAATGACCCATCTCTAGCGTGGTGGCACATGATGTGGACACTCTCATAAGAAACACATCACACAAGCTCGTGGCACGAAAATTGTGCGTATTGGCACGGACATTGTGAACGCAACTTTAGGTACCTGTCGCTAAGTAACTAACCTATTTGAAGAGCACGGTGGGCGATGCCATGATATCTGAAGGAAAAGCCTATCCAAATTTAACAATAGTTCAAATTTGAGCCAAACCAAGGGGAAGACAATCTAGAAAACATATCGCAAATCGGTACATTTCATTACTCGACAACGGAACGTGGCGACATTTTACAAAATATGACGCCCAACGTGATAACAATAAGCACAGAATTCCATGTCAGTAATCACACCAGCTTCAGTGCATTATTATCTAGTGAAACTGCAATTTTCTTCATACAATTATCCAGACGGGTTTTTGGTTTGAAAAATGGAAGTGAAACTAATTTAATTTGTTCGCTACGGCGAACATCTTTCTCTCCATCAGTCTCTTTCTCTTACACCCGATCATCACTCACACTCACCATCAATATCAATTCTGACAATTTATCCTCCACTAATTTTTAGGCATTTTTTGCATTATCTGCTCTTCTAAATGCCAATTTCTTAAATCTTGGGTCAGCAAGGGTTGTAATTCTAGGGGCTGCACGAGTTCCATACGTGAACAGTCTTTTGATAATGGAATTATTGAGCGCAGTAAACAGACTTCGGCCCTCAGCAGATTTAATGGTTCTTCCCAAATTGGAAATTTTCAATGAATTTCCATCGCTGTTGGTATTAATTATTATGACGCCACAAAACTATCGCCGGCTATTGTTCTGATTGCTTTCTCAAATGGTTGCAGGATCTGCATCACTTATTCTTCAAGAACAATCAGATAATCTCCAAATAAAGAAATCGGAGCGTTTCGTAGCTTTGACAAGGACATTGTTACCGAGTCTGCTATCTTTAACATACGTTCAATCGTGTAAAATGTGCTATTCCAGCGAGTTTGCACATCTTCAATTTCAAAAAGCTTCCGCTTTCATTGTTCTCCAACTGCTCCCCGTTCACCTTTTTGGGTACTATTTAGATACATTGAGGCCTAACACGGCTTTGGCAAAAATTGCTGTGTCGTCCGGTAAGGTTTATTATGAACTTTGCTATACATGTCGGACTTACTAGTCCAACCGGCAGTTGGGTGGGAGGGTTCTGTTACGGGAAGATGCAACCGCCTAAAAATCGGCCGGCATGTCCACAAACTGCTCCTCTGGACCTGATGCCTCCCTGACGGTCCTTGGCAAACATTTGCTAACTAAGCATGCAAATAGGAACTTGCAAGAAAGAAATGGAGAAAAATGTCCTTCAAGTTCAAAACCGATGAGTTTATAATTTTATCCGTACCTCCCGACCTCCCCCTATTGGGTTTACACCTGGAAATAAACAATACTACTTATTCATTTATTCAATTATTTATTTATAATAAACATATTCGGAACATTTTATTACTGCATGTAGTGAGCTTGATGATGCCCGTGGATCAGTGCTGCAAGGCTCTGGTCACTTATATCTGAGGGGTACCGTCAAACGGGGTTAATGGATCAAGAAATGATGTTTTCTTCGGATTTTGGCTTGAAAAGTAAGTCAGAAAATTATGAAAAAATTAAGTAAGGGCACTCAATATCTGTTTTATTGAATGGAATGAAAATGAGAAATGACAAGTCAACTGTTTTCTTTTTTATTTTAGTTTGAAAGCTGATCCACTTTACCCCACGAAAAGGGTAAAATGGATCACCTACTTATTTATGCACCAAAACTATTTAAAACTCATTCAGGGGTAAAGGGGATCAGTAATTAACTTTAATTTTTTTTTTAAAGTGAAGCAATAACTGAAAAAACTCAATAATAATGGAAAAAAACGCTTGATGGTCAAATTTTTATGGCGTAACATAAACGATATGAACCAGTCTATGCCTGGCATGTTATCAGTGAATCTTTTTTCATTCACTCCAGCCTTATTCAGAAATTGTTGAGTGATGTATCTGACATCATAACTCTCTTGGGGAAAACCCCACTTCCCACAGGTCACCAGAGCTTGAACCAATAAACATTCTTCTTTTACCTGTGAGGCCGGCTGCCTTCCATACTTCAATATTTGCCTATTTACAGTAGTATAGAGAACCGCATATACTGTTCAGAGGCTTGACGCATGCTCAGTCGGCCGCTTTTCACAGCAGCCACGGCCCTTTCGAGGTAAACTGTCTCATAATTTCGCTTCCCATATGCACCGAGTTTCTGTGATGGCCGCATCTGTGGTCAGTAAATAATATAATGGATAATATAATATAATGGAGTTCAATATGGAATATCATATCCTGATGATATATTGGAAAATTAAAAAAAAGACGAATGCTCGTTATGGGAACAAAAGATCAGATCACTTCAACATAAGTCGGAGATATTTTGGAAGTATTTTTTCGGAAGCTCGACTATATGTATTTTGAGTGCGTGTAGTACCCAACTTAGTTAGTGGAGGTGGAAGTTTTCGATAAATGTCCTCAATTTTCACTTGGCGTTTTTCAGGAACGAGTGGAAAAAGAAATTGGTAAGTTTGACGTTTTCTCCGCAGAAACTTTACTTCAAGGCCATCTTCGGTCGAGCCGTGGTACTTTTGCAACATAAAAAAACTTGTCGTTTCTTGATGCGGAATCTGATAGGAAGAAAATCAGCGTACTGCCGTTCTACCCAATAAACACAAACACATAAAACCAACGTAAAAATTACAGAACAACGTTCTTTTTAAAAGTAACGGTTACGTATTGTGTAGCATACTGGTGACTTGCATTCGACCTCCAATGTCTGCAACATCAAGCCTTGCTGAATACGTACCATTTACGTAACCCTGTTCCCTTTAGAACACGTGCATGTGATGTACCAGCTACGTTCACGTTACGCCGGGCGTCACGCGGAAATTACTGAAATGTTACGTGGATGCCATATTAATTATGGACTATTATTTATTGGGAAAAATGAACAATTGAAATTATCATTGTTGATTTATTTAAAAAATATGTTAATTATTAGGTATCAAAATTTGAATATTAAAAAAATATTGGAAAAGGATATAAGTATAATATAGGCAGAAGTGCAAAAAAATCAGAAGTATAGAGAGCTGGAATCGAGGTTTATTTTTACACTTTCGTCGGTGGAAACTTCCGGTGCGTGGGGCGATGACGTGAAGAACCTAGCCAAATCAGTCGGAAAGTTTATTTGCGGTGTAACCAACGAGGCAAAGTCAACTGACCATTTAATACAAAGAATAAGCGTGGCTATTCAAAGAGGCAATGCTGCTGCTGTATTAGGCACTATCCCCTCTTTATCTTCCTCAGAGGAGATTTTTTATACAGGGTGTTTCAAAAAGTATGTGCCATACGTGAATGGCAGATGGAGGATGTCAAAGCAAGTGGAGATCAAGAAGAGAAAAAAATTTTTGGCGATCGGTCTCGAAGATACAGGGTGTTTTGTTCTTTGGTCACAATTTACAATTAACGATATCTCTGGAGCGGTTTGATACAAACAAATGAAACTCACCTGCCGCATTCCTCTGCTGGTACTTGATCAAATGCCATAGCAGGTAGAAAAAAATCAGGTCCAGTCTTGAAAGAAAAATGTTTTTGAGTTTGCGTGTCAAAAAGTACATTTTTTGAGCGGATTTCGGAAAGAACACTACCATATCTGGAAAGCTCAGGAAAAATGCTACAGGAGTGACTGTTCAATTTTCACGGCACACTTGAAATCATCCGGCAAAGAAATTGAGAAACAACTCATACCAGTGTTACTATTCAGAGATTTTTGTTAAAATTGTTACCACGTTTGGCCGGAATAATCAGTTCTCTTAGTAGGTACTTTATTTGACCATACAAAAAATTAAATAAGAAAGAGTTCCATCATTTCTTATACCACAAAATATTCGCTCGTTTTTGTTATACCTACCTAGTTCACCTAGGTCACTTTATTTTTTCTGAAACATTCATTGTTGTGTTGTTAGTTGTGTTACAAGTTGAAAAATTGAATTCTTGAGAATAAAAAATTCTCCCAAACGTGTTTCGAGATGGTAACTATTCTGCGACCTGGATATATTAGCTCGTATTGCCTTTTGGCGGCTCTCCCGTTGCCATCGCAGAACCCATACACGGAAATAATATCGGCAAATTCAGCGTTTGTAAATCGGTTGGCCATTTTGTTTGCGAGGATTCATTTGGACCGAACAAACAACTTGTAACACAACTGACAACACAACAATGAATGTTTCAAAAAAATAAAATTACCAAGGTGAACTAGGTAGGTGTAACAAAACCGAGCAAATATTTTGTGGTAAGGAATGATGGAACTCCCTCTAATTCAATTTTTTGTATGGTGAAATAAGGTACCCACTAAGAAAACTGATTATTCTGGCACAAATGTGATAACAACTTCAACAAAAATCTGTGAACTCTTTTTTTTTTTTTCTTTTTTTTTTTTTCTTTCTTTATTTGCATCAGCCTAGAAGGCTATTAGCATTCAACAAAAAAATACATTCGATAGCTAAACTAGATCAGGTCAAACAGCTGTAATAGTGTAATGAGTTTTTCATCTTCTTCGAGGCTTCCACGCAATGCTACCTTGAGATCTTCGGCATTAATTTGGTCCTCGGGTATACATCCCACCAGGATGTGCGCCACCGACAACGGTCCCTGGCAGCTCTCACATACCGGTGGGTTTTATCGGCAAATAAGGTGTTGGTGTGTGAGTCTGGTATGTCCTAACCTGAGTCGAGTAAGGACCATTTGGCATTTTCTGGATGGTAGTCTTGAGATCCATGTCTTTACTGTTGATTTCACCCTGTTCAACTTTGTGTGCTGCCTTTGCCAACTCTGCTCCCATTGTGCGCCAACGAGTGTTCTCAAGTACCTTACAGTGTCTTGACCAGTGGCTTTATTTTCTATCGGAGCCAGAGGCGTGTTTGCTGCAATGGATGCTTCATGGTCCGCAATCTCGTTCCGAACTATTCCGACATGGGATGGTGTCCAGAAGAGGGTAATTTCTGTGCCAGTGTTCTGCAGCGTCGTGATGTGTTGTTGGATTTCTTGGGCTATGGGATTCATCGGGTATAGCTGATTAATTTGCCGGATTGAACTCAAAGAGTCCGTACAGATGATGGCGTTGCGGCATCTTTGGGCGGTGGCTGGTGCTCGGGGAGCCGGCGGCGAGCCGCCCGTTACTTCCCGAGCACCAGTGATGTTAGCGAGATGTTTTACAGACTGCAGTATTGCATAAAGTTCCGCACTAAAGATAGTCCACATTCCTGGTAATTGGATGGTCAAGGTCACTGGGTCTCTCAAGTCTACATTCACTGCACACCCGACACCCGTTTCACTTTTAGACGCGTCTGTGTATACTATTCGCACTGGTGTTTCAAACTGCTCACATATATTTTTAAATTCGTTTTGGATAATTAGAGGGCTTACTTCAGATTTTGGGAATTTTTCAAGATCAAGTATGGTGCGTGGGTGGCGGAAAAGCCAGGGTGAAAGAGTCATTTGAGGTGCTGTTATCGTCTTTGGAAAGGTAAAGTTCAGGTTTTGTAGAAGATGGTCGAGTTTTATGTAGAAGGGTTTTGCATTGCTCTTCATTCTCTCGAAGGTTCGTTGAAAACGTCTTGCAAAGGCATATCTATGAGCTGGGTTGATTGGATTTGACTGAATGCGAGCTGCATATAAAAGAAACTGCTGTTGTCGTCTGTACTCAAGTGGTAGTTCTCCTGTTATATTGATGATGCTCATGACTGGCTGGTTCAAAAAGCTCCGGTGCAGATTCTGAGGGCTGTAGAATGGATTGTGTCTATTGTCTTCAATAGGGTTTTGCTGGCAGAGTCGTATACAATCGATCCATAATCTATTTTAGATAACACTACACTCTTGTACACTCGGAGGAGGACTGTAGTGTCGGAACCCCATGATTGGCTAGCTAGTGTTTTGAGTAGTCCCAATCCTTTTTGACATTGTTGTTTGAGGTGTTCCAGATGTATGTTCCACTTAAGTTGAGCATCAAGGTGCATACCCAAAAATTTATAGTTGGTGACATGCTCGATCAGTTTCCCATAGATTTTCAATTGGGGTACATCTCTGCTGGGCTTTTTTAAGAACAGCATACATTTTGATTTGTTTGTTGAGAATTTATACCCTGTATTACTGGCCCAGTCTTCCACTGTTGTAATAGCTCTCTGAATATTTGTTTCCATGGTGTGAAAGTTCTTTCCTTTTGTATAGATGACCAGGTCGTCGGCATATTGGAGAGCTTTAACTGGGAGGGATAATCTTCTGGCTACATCGTCAACTGCCACGAGGAAAAGAGTCACGCTGAGATTGGCTCCTTGAGGGGTGCCGTTTTCGAGGGTTCTCTGGTCTGACATCTCGCTGTTTATTCTTACACGGAAACTTCGGTTCTTCATGAAATTGATGACGAAGTGTAGAATATTTCCGTTCAGATTTCACTCTTTGAGCTTCATGACTATCCCATGTTTCCATTAGTCCATCCGCTAGGTACTATTCTGTATTTGTTTAGAGGTCGAAGAGGTTTTTTTGGGGATTCCAATCAGTTAAGGTCCACAGAATCATATTTTTATGGTGGCAACGCTCAAAAGTGGTGCGGTCACCCTGTGCACCCCCATGGGGGCCAGCCCCCAATTAATCGAATTTCAGTTCTCTCACTCGGAGGATCGACACAGAATTACAAAAAATTCAGGATGTCATGAAAAAACTCCCTCAAAAGTCATCCATAATGAAGATACAGCCCTTCAAGTTTCAAAAAAGGCGATTTCCGTGGAGGTACAATTTCCACAATTTTCAACCGATAATGCTGAAAATTTGGCTAAGCCCCTCTGTAACAAGCATCTAGAAGGGGGAATTTCATTTTCTCGATAAATTGTCCAGCGGCGGAACAACTGGAAATTTTGACATAATGCCGTCCCTCCTCATTTCTCAAGTCCCTGGTCAACTTTGGACTCTGAAACTTTCACTATGTATCGAATACATTATTCAGCTACGATGTTCCCAAAAAAAAACAAAAAAATTTGAACACAATTTTTTCATATAAAAAGAATACTATGATATTCAGCTAAAAAAATTAAAGCAAATCCTCCTCTTCTATATTCAACATTAAACCCAGAAACCAGCTCTGATTCTAATTTTTTTGGGAACATCGTAGCTGAACAATATATTCGATACATAGTGAAAGTTTCAGAGTTCAAAGTTGACCAGGGACTTGAGAAATGAGGAGGGACGGCATTATGTCAAAATTTCCAGTTGCTCCGCCACTGGACAATTTATCCAGAAAATGAAATTCCCCCTTTTAGATACATGTTACAGAGGGGCCTAGCCAAATTTTCAGCAAAATCGGTTGAAAATTGTGGAAATTGTACCTCCACGGAAATCGCCTTTTTTGAAACTTGAAGGGCTGTATCTTCATTGTGGATGACTTTTGAGGGAGTTTTTTTATGACATCCTGAATTTTTTGTAATTCTGTGTCGATCCTCCGAGTTACAGAACTGAAATTCGATTAACTGGGGGCTGGCCCCCATGGGGGTGCACAGGGTGACCGCACCACTTTTGAGCGTTGCCACCAAAAAAATATGATTCTGTGGACCTCAACTGATTGGAATTCCAAAACAAACCTTTTCGACCTCTAAAAAAATACAGAATAGTACCTAGCGGATGGACTACATGTCATGTCGTACGCTTTCTCGAGATCAAAGAAGACGGCCATAATTCGTTGTCTGTTTGCAAAGGACTCATGAATCTCCGATTGTAATACGACGAGATTATCGATCGTTGATCTTGCTTTCCTGAAGCCTGCTTGTTCAGGTGTAATGATGTTCTTTTCTTCTAGGTACCACATAAGTCTTTTGTCTATTATTTTTTCTAGCAATTTGCTCAGTGTGGAAGTCAACGAAATTGGTCTGTACGAGTCCATTCGATCTTTTGGTTTATTTGGTTTACATATCGGGATGATTGTTGCCTCCGACCAGTTGGATGGGAATTCATGTGATATCCAGATCTTGTTATATATTCCTAGTAGATGAGTTTTTGCTTCGAAGGAGAGTTTCTTGAGAAAAATATAGGGGATATCATCTGGGCCTGGTGCGGAGTTTTTTGCATCATCCAATGCACTGTTTAATTCCTCTATGCTGATTTTTGTGTTAAGATCACTTTCATCTTCCATTGGCTATATCGTGGTCGCGGAAGCTAGTACAGCCGACTCATCAACCACTCTGCCTGCTGCCTCGACATACACATTGCGGAGAGCCGCTAGTAGATGGCGCCGCACGGGTATCTCACCTGTGAGTACCCTCGGAGAGCACACATACTAAAGTCTTGGACCGTTAGACCATCGAGCTTCTGCCTTTGAATGCTTCAGCACTGATGAGACCCAAACAGGTCGAAACACGTGTCTGCTGGATTTCGATGGTGGTTGCTCGGTCGGTTCGATGGTCTGAGACTTCTCCTGACATCAATCACATATCCTATCCCACGCTCACTGCTCAGAGGTCAGAGAAACGCCTTTCTTTCATAAAGGCATCGACACTAATCACTTAAATGAATATCTCTGATGATTAGCGGGATACAAGCAGAAAACTGGATCGAAGGACCATTTTTCCAAGATGGCGGCTCGAGCTCAATAGGTAGAGTTATAGACTTTTAGTATGTTTAACAGTATACCTTACCGGACATTACTGTCAAATTTCCAAAACTCCAACAGTTTTTTTTCCTCAAACGGAAAAATCTGTTCTAATTTGACTGGCCTATTATTGCAGCATACCAAGAACTTTGCTTCCATTCATGGTGTAGTGCATAATGTAAGGTAATTTATTCAACAAATTTTGACTGTTCAATAAAATCCACTTAGCGGCGTATGAATCTCTCACCTCATACGCTTGAATGTGTAAATTAGGACCAACAACGTAAAGTGGAATGATTATGAAATAGGTTTCATCCTTCATATTTACAATATACTTGATGATTCCAAATTGAAGAATTTCATTCTCTTCATCCGCATCAGGGATTTGTAAACAAAACCCTAACTTATAGAGAATATTGGTAATTTGTCCATGTTAATTAATCCATGGTACAGTAAAAGGTTGCTCATCAGGTAGACTTTTGTATTTTTCCATCAAATGCTCAACTTTTGGAGAATCATTAGGTAAAAATTCGAAATCACTAGAAGGACCAAATTCAGGCTCCGAAACACAAAAGGCGGATCTTCTCGAGTTTTCCTGGGATCCTTGCTCGTTCTTTAGCTGATTCTTGGGGGGCGCTTCACAGTCTCGTTTAAAGTGGCCCCTTTTTCCACAGTTGTGATAAGAAAAGCGATTTTTTTCTTTCTTCCTGTCATTATGTTTGACTGAACTTGCCGTTAGCGCAGATTCATTGTACTCGATGCTCGTCAGGCTCGCCTCCTCATCCACCAATCTTGCTGTGAGGTTATGCAGGGTTTTCCTTCCCCTCTTTCAGGGACAACCAGGCTTGTCTGAAGTTCCTATACTTTGCCGGCAGGGTTCCTACAATTTTTGCAACTACTGCTGTATCGCTCACCTGGTCTCCGCTTTCTCGAATCAGTTTGGCTAGATTTTCCACTTTTGAGACATATGCGCCATCGAGTCTGTCGGCTGCATTGTGTACTGATAGAACTTCTCATGGCGCATCATTTTATTTGTTTCGGATTTCATTGCGTAGATACCATCCAACTTCTTGAATATGTCTTGAGACGTATCGCATGTTTCAATTAAAGTGATTTGAGAAAGTTCCATTGTCGACGTGATGACACACATTGCGAGTGCATCATTCTTGTCCCACGCAGCGATGTCCGCGGCATTGGTTGGCGGTGCCCTGGCTGCACCCGCTGTAGGAGTCGGTCTCGGCGACAAACCAGTAGCAAACGCCAGCAGGGCCTTCCCTATTGCTTTTCCGTCATACTCATGACAATACCACATTTACCCCATTCCTGCGGTGAAATGGGAACTGGCGGAAGTTGGAAACTGGTGTCAGATAAAAAACACTATATGTAGGTGTGAAAATTATATTTAAAAAAATTTGATACACAGTATAGAGCATTCGTAGGTGTGAAAACAAACTGTAAAAAATATGAGAACATTATATTTAAACATAAGACAAAAAGTTATTTCTGGTCTTGGCATAAGGTACACACGTGCTTCACACCTCGTCATCTTCTTCTTCCTCTCCGGCACACGAGCAGAGTGTGTCCATTTCTTGCAAAGGAAGCATCGCACCCAGTCTTCTGAATATTGCAAATAAAAGTAGCCGCAATACAGGCATTCAGCATCACTTTCTTCATCATGCTCAGAGGAAGAAGAGCTTGCTGTCTTTCTTTTTCCCTTTTTTCTCTATCTTCTTTTTCCCTGGCTTTCCTTTTCGATCTTGCTGTTCTTGAAGTTCATTGTTATAAAGTGACTCCGTGAGATCGGATGTTGTCCCTTTTTACTTGTGGTTGTCCGCCTGGTTTCTCGGACGTATGTTCGCAGTGGGCTTTATAATGACCGATGCCGGTGGCATGTGCTGGTATGACGAAATCTGCTACACTTCGGAGGATGTAGCTCCGGGAGTCAATTTTCAATGTAACAGGTGTATTGTGTATTATTAAATAGACATCGACTATAGTCCTTCTGGAGGTCGAAAAAGAGCAGTGGAGACCAAACAATGTTTAAATTGACTTCACCGTTGCACTTTTGGCCTTTCACATTTAAATAACTTCGATTATGAAGTGTTTAATCTTGGTCTAACAGCTCCTGAAGTTTACCAAAAATGCGTCCTTATTGCCGTTCTTGTTCGGCTTCATCATGCTTTATTGTTGCAAGTATTCTTGATAACTGCCCCATAGCCACAGTCGCTGATCTGACAAGCACGTACTTCGGTTGAAGATGACAAATGGATGACATGTTTCAATACATAGTCAAAAACGCAATGGCTCTTCACAACTGTTGTCGTAGATGTACCTAAGCTCTAGTTTCTCAAAAACATCTTTTCCAAGTTCAGATGATCTCAGATCTTTCAGAGAAATGAAGCGCCATTCCTCGTATATATTTTTTTTTTGCTGATTTACGCCAAAACTTGAGGTTTTCTTCATTATTTCGCTTGTACAAACATCTTTGCCGTCAATGTATTTCGCTACTTCGTAAGGATCGTAGTAAGCTGGTAGTAGTGCATTGGATGCTTTGGATACCTACCGAAAATTTTTGAAACCGACCAATGGTTTTTGAGTTCCTCCCCCCGCCCCCAGGAAAACTGCAAACGTCCAACTTTTTGTCCATGAACGAATTATCACCATTTTTTAAACAAGAGCTAACTGCTTCTTGGACATTCTTCAACCAACAATTTATTCCCCCATTTCTCCGAGGGTTCAACGTTGAAGCTCGTTTTGATGCTGTGAATGCCTTCGGATGTGAATAAGTCCAGTCTCTTGAGATGTTCACCTGGATTGTCTCTTGTTGTGTCCAAGATCCTGAAAAACCAAAACACCTTTAGATGCAAATTAGCACATTAGAAGAATTTGATATTGGAACAGGTATATCCAACTACACACTAACTACACTACCAATAGGTCCCTTCGTTTCGTTTTTTTTTGAGTGCGCATGTCTGGCGCGAATTTCATAGTTTCGTACACTGATATTGAAAATTAACACTAAAAAATATTGTAGTGCACCTAAAATTCCACAAATAATTTGGTTGAATGTTAGATACCATTTTTTATATTGAAAGGAAATATTTCATCGAAATAAAGTTCAATGATCTTTTGTGGAAGTTCAGGAACAACGAAAATGGCAACAGCGCTCAGAACAACAACACACCGGCGCCAACTGTCACTTGTGACAATTATAATCACACTTCTCGTTTCTACCTGACCTACGTTTCATTTGCTCATGTTTTGACGAAAGAATAGAACCTGTTGAAAATGGCTGTTCCGAGGAGGAAGTTCAAAGAGGCTACGAAGAGATGCATTTACGGTATGTATAAAAGTGACAGCCAGGAACCAGTTGTTGGTCAGGCGGCTAGACAGAGCATGCAGCGTTGCCATTCAACTGACAGGTGTACGAAAGTTTTCAAAATTTGGAGCTTTCAAGCATGCGCACCTGTCCAAACGAAGTAGCCTATTGAAAATAACAGCCAAACTGGCCTTACACCTGTTAGCGTGGTACATTGAGACGACAGCTTTCCGAATGAAGACTGCATTAAAGGTGCATTCAGTCAGCTTAAGGTGCGTTCGGTCAGCTTATTTAGCCGCAAGTTTTAATTTTAGTCGCAAGTTCAGCGACGCCCATTGGCTCTTATGCACCAGCCTCCTCAGAACAGCCAATAAGCGATGCAGCGCTCACAAGTAAAATTAAAACTTGCGGCTAAAAAATAAGCTGAGTGAACGCACCTAAACAAGTTCAGGGATTATGAACGCAGCGCACGCATCAGTCAAGAAATAATAGTCACCACAACAATTTGAACTTTGATAACCAAACGAACAAAAAAACGTGACAGAATTAGTACATCAAATAAACTTGAGGTGGAGTGTGGATGGCGAGCAGCTGAGGTCTGAGTGGCTTGGCGGGGGTAGCTGCGCATGCGGGCGCAAGAGGCGTTCTGAAGTTAAACGTAGGTACCTACTGCACTGAAGGTACACGATAGTGCGTTTTCCTGACCCGACGGCGCGGATGCAACATGGACGCAACTTTCGCCATTCAGCGCCAGATTTGAAACATCCAGACAAATATCGACTTTTCTATGGAATACCAGGCTGTTTCATGACCCAAGTCTTCAGCTAGACACAAAAAAGTTACTAAGAATGTGAAGAAGAACCAGTCGTAATGATAATTTTTATTCCAATCACTGTCACCTCAATTATTAGTCACTATAAAATCAGTTTGTTTTGCGAGATGTTACCTTGTGCTTTTCTAGTTGGTAAATCTGACACTATACTAAATGAAAGTTCAAAATTTGGAAAATACTATATCGGAATAATTGAAATTATATTTTTTGTTCACTTGGCAACCCCGAACAAAGCTTCTGGGCCGCTATTCTTGATTCGTGTGAAAAAAGTCCCTGGGAGTTTTATGCAATCCGCAATACATTGATGTAGCGAGAGTTGCCTAAAACCATGTGAGAATGGTTCTCGCCTACCTTAGAGTAGACGAGCAAACTCACATAACTCACATAGGTTGCACCATTATACGGCGTGAAGAGTCATTGCGGGTGGCGGCTTCGGGTGAGGGTTCGGAACACGTTACGGGAAACTGCGAAAGGAACCGAATCGGCCATTCCTCCCACACTTCAAGAATACATGTTTAGAACTGGCATGTGATTTTGTCACACGAGTGGGTTACATCTCACCCGTGTGAGTTTCTCACACGATTCAAGAATAGCGGCCCTGGACGAGATGGTCTTATGCAATCCGCGGTACATTGACGTAGCAAGGATTGCCTAGAACGTACCGTGTGAGAGTGGCTCTCGCCTACCTTTGGCCCCAGAGGGTGTCAGTTAGAGGAGAGGGCCCTGACCAAAACTTCCACGTGTTTGCGGAAACGGCATAAAATGAAACCTTTTTCTTCATTGTATCGACTCTCGCTTCTACAGTTGTCATGATGCAGTGTTAATTTGCACTTTTTCTTGCAAGAACCGAAATCGTACCTTCCTGTTTAACCACAAAATGATTGTTTTCAATTTTTAAAAGATTAAAATAACATCAGACTCACAACTCACAAACAGTGAGCATCAATAGTTGAAAATTTCACTTATACAAACGATTATTCATAGTTTTCTAATCATGTTACGTGTTAACAGACGCTATTTGTCTGGAGGTTTTATTGGCCCTATTCCCCTATGATTGGATGGAAAATGAACGGTATGATGAAAGCGGAAAAAGGGTACTTACTCGATGACGTCACGGCAATGGCTGCTCACCGGGCAAGGCGTTCTGTTGGCAGCGTGGCTTCGGGTTGGGGGCTGGCTAGCCGCGGCGGCCGGCTGAAAGCCGGAAAATACTGCAAGAATCCAGCCGGAACAGCTTTTCTGGAAGGACTGCTGGCCTAGGTAGCCGCGGATGACCATCCGTTATGGCGATGCCGCCGTACTTGTCGCCGTATTATTGCTAGTTGCAAGATGGCGGCCGGGCTTGGGGTTGGCACATGCGGGTAGCGTGATGCTCTCACTCGATATATTCCTCCGACTTGGCAATCTTGGTATTGGCAACGACTGCTGAAGATTTGTGACGTGGCAGTGATGCCAACCTTCCAAAATTACAATCCCTGCATGGACGCACATTTATCCCTAGATCCACACCTTCTCCCACTGTCACAATCTCTGACAAAATTTACCTTGGATGAAGAAAATATATATTCACGAAAAACGTTTCATTGCAATAATTTGAACAAAAACAAACCAAAAAAAAAGATCTTTCTCATGGCGCTTATAAAACTAAAAACATAATTTCTCTGATAACAGGTAGGTACCTACGTAAACGTAATACAGACTTATTAGCTCGTGCACAATGAGCTTGTTTACGCGAGGCTTAGCAGAGATTTTAACAGTGGTTAGTAAGGAGTGTTTACGCGCGCCGACCAAAATGACAGCCGACAGCCCCTTAACCTAGGCCGCTATTCTGGAATCGTGTGAGAAAAGTCCCTGGCAGTAAAATACATTCCGCAGTACACTTCTGTAGTGAAAGTTGCCTAAAAACTACGATTTTAGGCAACATTCGCTACATCAGTTGACTGCGGATGGGCATGGGCGTTTACGTGCGATTGCCTACACTTGTTTGCTTACTAAATGCAATTTAAAATCACATTTAGCTAAGCTTAACAGCTGTTGCGAAACTTGCGTTTAGAGGTGTTTATGCGGACGATAACATTGATGTTACGGACCTAACACCAGTTTTAAACCTCGCGTAAACAAGGCCAATGATGTTAACGTTAACGTAACGTAATGACGATGGTAATGTTAGCAGGAGCATGTTTAGTGTTCACAATGATGTTAACAGAATATGTCTTGGAAGTGCGCATGCGATGTCATTACTGATACCAGCCAAACTGGAAAAATACCTCCAAATCGACGTTGTCACTGTTGACCTCACAACCTCACAAAATCAAGAGAAATAAATAAAACTGACCGACGCAGAAGCAATGAGCGTAATAGCTCAAAATAGGTGTTGTTGGGCGACTGGATATGATATCGGCATGGGTGTTCACTGTTGTGTGCTGGGATGTTTGAATGTTCGAACGGGAATAATATCTACATCCGCTGTTAGTATACGAACACTCGAAACAAACATAGTGCATTGATTTCTATTCAGGATAAAAAAACTCGTACGAATGTTTTTCGACAAAAATTGTTTGTCAGACATTTCTTGCACCAAATGTGGTATCAGATGCACAAAGAATGACATTCGATATATCATTTTTGTTGATGAATGGAGCCAAAACGCACGGATGCACAGAGTGTTCGTTTATAAGACCATGCACAAGGATTACTTGAAACGACACAATTTTCGGACGATACCTCAATTTAGACAATTTCGAAATTGTGGCAGCCTACTTCAATTCCTTTCGGTGCCTCGAGTGCCCGTTCAGACAAAATACAAAAGAAACTTGGAACCGCATACAGTGTCAAAACACTTTGCGACCGATCGAATCGAATGGTCCGAGTGCACCAAGTGTTCGTACAAGGCGGAAGTGTTGGGCTCGCAGGCGCAGGCAGTTGTCAGTCACGTTCAACTGCAGCCCAAAACCCACAGCGCAGGTGCAGGAAACAGCTGAATTAGAAGTTTTAGATTTCCGAGGTTCCTGTAAGTGGATGTCAAGGAACGATGTCAAGATTCAAAACATCCCATCCTCTCATTCCTTTCCAACATTACGTTATTTTCAAGGTTAACTGAAGGGCACGGGCACGATCAATTTTCGAAAGTACTTCCAACCTAGGGTTACCAACCGTACTCTTTAAAGAGTACAGGTACTCTTTTTGCGGTCCCCACAAATTAGGTTTGTTCTTGGGCGCATGCGTACTGCTGTAGACTCAAGACACAATCAAAGACCAATAATCTCAGTCCAGTGCTGTGACTACTGTGCAGTGCGATATTGGTGATATTGATATCTGTGTCATGTGTCAGTACTGATGTCAGTAATGTACCTAACCACTAACCAAAGCTCCCTGTACCTACTGTCACGTTCGCACAAAATTACGCATGTGGCCAAAATCTAAGAATATGAGGAATCTCCATCAACTATATTTTTGTTTATATTTCACTTTTCCGTTGTGTTTTACATTAGGACGACATCATATTATACAAAATGCAGTACACGCGAAACGGTGGATTCTCATGTGTGGATATCGCAAGATTTTGATTATCAATTGTCAAATTTGAAGGGTCAGCAAATCCTCCAAAAATTCGAATTTGACGAGTGTCACCGATTTTTTTGCGAATATCTTCAAATGGGAATCCGCCTCAAGTCTTCATGGTATTCAAAACTGACTGATCACGTCCCTTCTCCCGAAAAATTTTCGGGGCTATTTAGCTCGCTTCGCTGAGACTGTACTCTTTTCGTGTGGTTTGAGGATGGTAACCCTATTCCAGCCTAGTGTCCTCAAATTCACCCTTGGCAATTATTTTTCGATGTTCTTATTGGTCGATGTTGAGAAGGGTGGTGTTATCGGCTCAAGTTTTCATTACAGAAGTACCTACTAACATGATTGTTAACGTCATCATTTGAAACTCGTTGCTTTGAATGCCAACATTACCATAGTTCTTCTTCCTATACAGATTGGGCTCTTCTGCGACGGCGTGGATTGGATAGGTAGGTAATGGCGGTATATTTGATCAGGCCATAATTTCGAACAAATGATCAATTTTACCATTACAATTAACAAATGGATGCATGAAATGCGTCAAAATTTGTGCTAGAGCATGTAAAAGTATAACATTTTGCTAGGAAAGTAAGCAAGAAACTAAATGATTGCTTGATTTTCCATATATTGTGATATTAAAGTTGAAAAATTTGTGGTGAGATTCTGATCCGAGGATGGACTGTAAACAGGTTGCCTGCTCGTTGACCGTTTGCCCTCTGTTTATGTTTTAAACCCACGTCCCACGTGCCATGTGCCATGTGTGAACCTCACATATTTGGCCGAGAAAAGTCATCACATCAGAGTACATACATCAGAGAAAAGTGTCCGTCGATTTAAGGCAAACAATAGACTTCATGCTTCCATTTTTACATGGTTTATTCGTTTATGGCACGTGTGGCAGTACAGTACTGTCAGTTCGGAATGTTCGGATGTAACATTGGTTGCCCAACCTGATGATAAATAATACGAAAAGGTCTGGATCGCTCACTGAACCTTCTCGTATCCCTCTAGCATTCACCATTTAGCTTCTTAATAACTATTTCACACTAAAAACAACTCATTTGATAAGAAACGCAACGTTTTCCAACGTAATGTACACAAATTTTCCAGTTTGTTCGAATGTAGCACAAGTTGCCTAATCAAAAGTTGCACATGCGTCTAGAACACTATGTATAGGAACAGGAACTATTGCCGAAAACATTACGTTAACATTAACATCATTGTGAATGGCCTATTATTGTATAGGTAATAAGGAATAAGGCCCCTCTCTGTGTCGTTTCATCCATGTTTTTTTTCTTATGAGATAATGATTAGTCTTAAACTTCCAGTACTGGCGCCCGGTGTGTCAGACCGACCATGACAATGCACTTTTTTTGCACAATTTTGGAAAACAAAAACGGAGCCATTTCTCTCTCTATGTATCTTATCAGTGAGTTGCGCCCGAAGTACAGTACCAATTAGAGTATTGCAAGTGGTAGTCTACTATAATTATAACTTATTATAATTAGAGCATCTTATTTGAGTTTGCCAGGAGTGTCGAGAAAATGCTCTAAACCAAGTTTGAATATGTTTTTTTAATATTTTTTATATTGAGAAAGAGTTTTATTTTTGTTGAAACACATTTTGCGTTGTTCCGTTTCTTTGTTTTTTTCATGTGTCTGAATAAATTGCTTCATTGATTGAAAAACACTATTTTTGAAAATTCTATGGTGAACTTGGAATAATGTATCAAATGTGGTTTTTCTCTTCCCTTCTGGTTGTTATTGTGTTGTTGAAACATCTACGCTTGTGATTTTTGACAATTTAAGCTTTACTATTTTTTTGTGAAGTAAATTAGGTATATGGTCTGTGAGACCGACGCCATCACTGACGTTTAAAATTTCTCGCCACTACTGGAAGGTTAAAATAATGGAATTATGTAGTAATTTGTTTCTGTTTACCACACGGGACTGACACAGATACAACTACTGTCGACTGAATGACATATGCCACCTGTCGCGTCCAGACATGTCGCGTCAATCAACGATGCCAACTCGATTCCGCATCCGTTAAAATTTTAAGGAGCTTTCCATCTAGGTGTACCAAATCGTGGAACATGTTCCGCCTGGTGGTATTTGTACCGTCTAGGTGGAAAGCACCCATTCGCCCAAAACAGGTAGTGGCGAGCAGGTCGTTAAAATTCCACTGGTCTGGTCTAGACAGATGGTTTCCTTGAGGGGCTTATAATGATCACCTACAGGGTGAGAGTAAATTAATAGCTAATTAACAGTTGACACAAACTCCAACACTTGACGCGATAAGACACTTGACATAGATATACAGGGTGTTTCATGGTGAGATTGACATAGAGTAAGGACAGGTAGCGTTTTCCAAGGTGAATCGGGATCTAGCTTCACAATTTCTCTAACGCTCTTCGTTTCGAAGTTACAGGGTGATTCATGTATTTGGTCGATTTTTTGATCGGCCATAATATCTTTGAGACGAATTGATGGAATGCAACAAAATTTGGCGGGTGAGTTCTACTACCGACATTTGATACATTGCAATATCGATCAATCCGAAAATTCCAGGTTCGGACTTTATTTTTCTTCTTTCAAGATTCTGGCAAAAATTTCAGTATGCGTGTTTTTCAAAACTCAGTTCCACATTCGGAAACTACATAATAGAGACTGTGACTCCGTCATATACATTTTTTTGGCGCCATTAAACTGTGCCAAGGAAAAATCAATGACCTAATGAAATATTTCGCCTGATAACATTTTTATTCGTCATAACTTTCGAACGAAGTCATAGAATCTAGTGAAATTTAACAGGTATATTCCAGTGCCAAACCTTGATACATTGCATCATCGATCTATTAGTTAACTGCAAAAACTGCAGGGTCGGACTTGAATTTTTGCCTTCCAAGCTTTCATCACAATGGCCAACCCTGTATGCATTTTTTCCAAATACTTTTGTACACCAGTAGACTACATGGAAAATGCTACATATGATTCTGGCTAATGTTAAATGACATCTTGAATCACAATCTTGAAGATTGAAAAGTACATAAATAATAATGCGAGTGATGATAATTTTTTCTTGCCTCAGTTCAATCACGCCAACAGTCAGAATAATAGCAGTCCGTGAAAAAGTATTTGGAAAAAAATGCATACAGGGTGGCCTTTGTGATAGAAACTTGGGACGCAAAGATTCAAGTTCGACCCTGTAGCTTATGAAGTTGACAAATAGATTGATGATGCGATGTATTGAGGGTTAGCAGTAGAATATACCTGTCAAATTTCACTGGGGTCTATTACTCCGTTCGAAAGTTATGACGAATAAAATTTTTATCAGGCGAAATATTCAAAGTCAATTATTTTTCCTTGGCACAGTTCACTGGTGCCAAAAAATTTAATCAGCCGGAGTTATAGCCTTTTTTATGTTGTTTCCGAATGTGAAGCTTAATTTCAAAAAATATGCATACGGGGTGAAATTTTTGACAGAAATTTGAAAGAAGAAAAATAAAGTCCGGCTCTGTAATTTTTGAATTGTTCGATAGTGCAATGTATCAAGTGTCGGTAGTAGAACGTACCTGCCGAAGATATGGCCGATGAAAAAATCGAAAAAATACATGAATCACCCTGTAACTTCGAAACGAAGAGCCTCCTATGCACTTTATGTTCTTAATTTCCGACAATTTCGTCTACAGATCAGATCAGATGCAAGAGCACAACACAAAAACACATAACGAAATGAAGATAAAGTATACCTAAAGATGTTGTAAATAATATATTTCATGTAGGTACTTCTTTCATAATTTCTTTGATATTATTACTTTTATTTTAACTGGTTCACCAAATTCTGTAGTCATTGAAGCAGTTGGATTCCACTCTCCCATAACTACAAAATTGAGAAAGTGGAAAACGCAATTTTCAATAAATGAAATATTTTGCACAAGTTTTGCTCCCATCCACTTGATGGCGCTCGTAACTTGGCTCCACCTTTTAACATGGCCGTTACACCTATTTTGTACATGGTGAAGATGAGAAGATGGTACATTTCCTTTTCTTCCCCTCTCTGAAACGGCACGGAAGCGTACCTACTAACCGGAAGGAGAAAACGTGTTAAAGTGATACAAATACGCCACAATCCGGTAAAATGTAAGTAATCAAATAAATAACCAGTAAATTCCGTACTATAGATTGGTTTTTTGTAACTAAACTACTCAACTGTGGAAAGCCTAGTTCACGAACCCACGTGATTTTAGGTTAGAATCGCCCGAATCTGACACGACCCACCACGGTGTACGGAATGTTCGCATCGATCAGTCTGGCTGTTCCCTGCTGGACCACACATAACGCACATTCAGTCAAGTGGAACTCATCAGGGTTTAGCAGCCAAATTGTTCCATTCAGCAGCTCAACCGCATTTTTATTCTTGCTTAAATATCTGCCCTGAAGTTGGCGTGCATGCACACTGCAAAGAACACGATCTTGGGAGCATCTACGACCACATCGGTGAGTTGCATGAACTTTAAGAAACATCCGTGCGTCTGTTGAGATAACAAAGAAAACTGAAGCTTGTTCTCCGTTGAACATCAAGTTTGGGGCAAGGTGATGCACAGCATTGCACACAATGCGCTCATTATCGCAACGCCTGATGGATATTGCTGGCAACCGCAAGATTTTCGCTGCGTCTTCGATGTGCGCAGTGTTCGTATCAAAGCATTAGCAAATCAAACTTGAAGAAGCCCATCACGTACACATATACCAGTTATGTCGCAAGTGAGATCAATGTTCAATATTAGTTTTATTATAAAGCTATGACCCCATCTGCGATAATGGGATTTATAATTGCAGATTTTTTGAGCAGTTTCGAAATACCCAAAAAAAAAATAATTTTTTCATACATTCATTTCCAATTTTCTGGAACTAGCCACAAAAAATAGTTCTTATTGGAATATGGTAGTTTGAAATAAAACTAACACGATTTCGATTCACTGCTTTTAATTTCGAGCTTCATGAAATTCGGTCCTCACACGACTACGGTTTCGGAAGAAGTAAGTACCTAAAGAACAGAAGTGGAAATAGTAGAATGCACATCGCGAAGCATGCCTTCTATCTTATGCCAAATAAATAAGCACCATTACAGAAAAATCCTATTGAAAACCACTTAAAAAAAATACTGAGAACTACTCTACTACAACTACTCAGAAGTTATTTGGCCAACTACTAACAGTAGTTGAATACTGCAGTATTTAACTACTATTTAACTACTTTAACCAGTAGTTCAATCAGTATTTAACTACTGCAGTATTCAACCACAGCGCAGTATTTAATTACTGCAGTAACTACTAGTGCCAGTAGTAGCAGTAGCTACTAAATACTGTAGTATTAAACTACTGTACTACTGTAGAAACTATACTGTAACTAGTAGCAGCCGTAGGTGGATATTGCATTATTCAATCAATAGACACTCTACTTACAGGTTAATACAGTGGAAAATTTAAATCCAAAAATGATTAAAAAAATCACTCACCCTGGAACGTAGGTATATTGTCGAATTAAGCACGTTATGATTATAAGGTAACCTTGAAAACAAAACGTGGAAAGTTGGTATTATTTATTGATTCTTTTTCTTTTATTTGACTCAATATTTAATTTTTGTTTGATAGCTCTTTCCACTGAGCTATCAGTTGCGGAAAGGTAGTGTTGCTTCACATGGACTACTTACGGCATAAAAAGTGTTTCTAATGAAAATTCCATTCAGTTAATTAATTGCTTATTACCTTTTATGGCTACCACTTTTTCAGGATTCAGCCGATTTTTAGCCTCTTTACCCTTTTGAAAATTAGCCTGATTTCCTGTCAGGGAGCTTGTTGCTAGTTCCTTATCAGTAAATAATGAGTTCATGAGGTCGCACACATAGATCCCTTCTTTTTGACCCTTACTTATTTTGTTTATGGTCTCGTTTGAGACCCATTGGTCAAATAGACCATCAGAGATAGATTTTGTGTTCTGTAAAAATCACATTCAATGAAAAGAAATTTTTTTATACAGTTCATCGTCTATACTCTATTTAAAATTTAAATAGAGTAAAGTTCTTACTGTTTCTGACGTCGTTGCGCATGATGATGGAGAAACCACTAGCAACTTAGGTCAGAATACTTAGTTTAGGTGGTAAAAGGAAAGCACCTAATATTAGACACATTTTCTGTGTACATTTCTTACCTCCTAAAGCTTCAATAACGCCTACTACGTTAGGCCATTTTAAATTTTTCTTCTTCATCATGAAGAAGAAAAACTTTCTTCACTTTGGCTGGCTCAATATCACAAAGAGGCTATTTGATTCTAACACTTTTTCCGATCAAACTTTCTACACGGTTTTCTCCAGCATCCTTATTAATTTCGTCGTCATCTAACAAAATCCAGTCTTGGAATCCCACAGACACTTTATTACTCTCATTCGTAAATTCCACCAGCAAACATTCACAGTCCTTCATTTTGTAAGGGTAGGTACGCGGTGTAACAAGTCCGGATCGACCGAACTGTCGTCCGTTGACTCGTCATCATCGCTTGTTTCCTCATCAGAAGAACCATTTACATTAATAATCAATCTTTTCAAGGCCTCATCTAGCAACGGTTCTTTTGCAGTGTAGTCCTGTTCAATTTTCACAACATGCGAACATAAATAGATAGATAGATAGATAGATAGATTTATTTCCAACAGGCGGTGTACCCAATACAGGAAATGTTCAAATAACTAAAATAACAATAAATTATCACACATGAATCACAATGGAAGATAAAATTTCACAGTAGTCGCTGGATATGTTTTATGGGAGTAAAATTTATATCACAGCTGTTTGAAATGCTATTAAACACATTACACATATAATCAACAGGGGACTTTAACAATAAATTTGTCTTAGGACGTTCAGTGTAGAAAGTGTGCTGGAGTCTAGAAGAAGCCCTAGGTACCAAAAACATCAACCGATCCAGCAAGTAGGGACAGTCTATGCTCCCGCGACACAGCCCAACGAGGAAAGTCACCGCAATGCAATCTACGTCTCTCGAGAGACACAACATCAAACTCATTCAGCAAAGCACCTTGATCGAAGCCTTTGCAAGGGTATACACCATCCGTCCTGAACTTGAGCAACTTCAAAAATTTCCGCTGGACAGTCTCAATTATTCTTACTTGTGAATTGTAAATAGGATGCCATATCACAGCTCCGTACTCCAGTCGGCTTCGTACTAAGGATGAGTAAAGCAACAAGTGACTAGAATTGTTTGGGAAACATTTACAATTCCTATATATAAATCCTGACATCCTTGAAGCAGAAGATACACAACTTTTAACCTGCATATCAAAACTGAAGGACTCGTCGAATATGACACCTAGATCTTTTATGTTGGAACACCTGGCAACACACACACCATTCAATACATACTGGTACTCTAGCTTATTTTTTCTTCTTGTATAACTCACCACGTGACATTTCTCAATATTCAGGAATAGCCTATTCTTCTCGCACCACAGGGCAATTGTGTCCAGATCTCTCTGCAGGGCAAGACAGCTGTCAATCGACTGGACTTTACTGAAAAGTTTTAGATCATCAGCAAATAAAAGACCCAGGCTCTTGACCCCACACAAGATGTCATTTATAAAGAGGAGAAAAAGTAAAGGACCCAAGTTGGAGCCCTGTGGTACTCCGGAAGTTGGCGTAAAGCTCCTAGATCTATTACCCATGTGCTGAACGTATGATTCCCTGTTGCAGAGGTAAGACTGTAATAGTTTAACAAGAGGCGCCGAGAGACCAGCCGCTCTCAATTTCCGCAGCAAGATGCCATGATCGATTCGGTCAAATGCCTTCTGAAAATCTGTATAAATGACATCTACCTGCCCTCCACTATCCAAGGTTTCAACTACATACTGAGAGAAAGATGCTAAGTTCGTCATAGTAGACCTTCTGGGCATGAAGCCGTGCTGATGAGGAGATATTACATTTTTAACATGATTTGAGATGTCCTGACATAATATAACTTCAAAAATTTTAGCAAAATTACACAAAATAGAGATTGGACGGTAATTTTCTAATTTCGATTTATCGCCTTTTTTATGAACAGGACAAATTTTTGTTTTTTTCCATGCTTGCGGAAACTGTGAAGTCCTCAGAATGAGATTAAATATGAAATGGAAGGGATGAACGAGCACATGAGCACAGTCTTTAATAACAAAGTTAGGAATCTGGTCAATTCCTGCTGTTTGTCTGTCCTTGCTCCTGCGTATGGCATCAAGTATCCTATCCTTACTGATGGAACTCATGTTAAGTGCCCCAGCATAGGCTGAGGGGCTAGCCTCATCATGCACGCAATCACCCAAATTATACTCACTCGATTCCAAATACACACCGCCGAAATATTCTGCAAACCCATTCACAACATCCATAGGCCTTTCATACTCACATCCATCACCAGTCATCACTCCAGGTATCCTACTACGACCTCTCCTACTGTCAACAAATTCCCAAAGGTATTTCGGCTCGTGCTTGATTTTTTCCTTGAACATAATGAGGATCATCTATCGGAAGTGACTTTTCTTAAAGCTTCTTCGGCCAGCTGGGTTATTGTCGTCATATTCTTTTGGCCCGCGTTATGCGGCGCCACCCGTTGTTTCACCTGTGCCCAAGCTCTTTCAATGGGGTTCAGCTCCGGGTGATATATGGTGGAAGTAGCTGGAAGAAGTGATATTTAGTCCTCTTGGTTTTGGGTCCGAAAATCGAATACGCCAAGGGCTTGCTCAGCCAGGGGTAAGAGCCCCCCAATCACCACGAGCGCGAATGGGATGAGCGCGTCAGAGTCGTCACTTGAGGTGTCGGGCCAGGGCCGTTCGGCACTAGTATCCGAGATGAGTGGGGTTGTGCCCGCCATCGCCGGCAGTGGTCGTGAAGGTGTCGGACCGAACGGACCCCTGAAACAACCAGTATCCGAGACGAACTCTGCGGCAGACCGCACGGCGCCACCCCCTAAAAGTTGCTGGTAGATACAACCGACCTCGGACCTGACCGGGCAAAGGCTACTTCCAGTGGCATCAGATGTGCGGTAGTAGAGCACGAAAGTGTCTACGGCGATCACTCATCAAAACGCTGTATGGGTAGCCTTACTAACATGAGTTCTAGGGGAGAGAGGGAGCCCCGGGGCCCGTGCTCCCCGCCCTCTCTATACGGTGTTGGCCTCTTAGTGGCAGCAAAGCTAGCGTAGCAATGGGGATCTCGTACACATCTAAAGGTTCAGCAGAAGGTTCCGACCTAGCCTGTGAGGCCCGCGGAGTGTGTGCATGGGATTCTAGGTGAGGTTGCCGTGAACAACCGAAACCGGCCCGGCCGTGTACAGCAGACCGGCGCTTGAGGTGTCGGGGTGTGGGACTAAGACCCACACGCTAGTATCCGAGCCGAGTCGGCAATCCATTGCCGGGTGGGGACCGTCGCCCCTAACGACGAAATCAGCGGACACAGTGCAGGCGGGTGTCACCCCATGGGAGGATGGAACTATACCGGGGCATGAGCCTGTAATTGGCAGCCTTGGTCGGCGTCCCGGGGGTTGGCTGACGGTGTTCCAGTCCGAGCTTCAAGGGTACATGGGCCTGTTTTCCTGCTACTTCAACTCCGCGGTGGGTGCACAACGACCCAGGACCTGACGACGGTCAGGTGTACTGGTGAGGGCCTTCCCGGTAGTATGGAGAACTGTGATTCCGTATAGAATAGTAAATTTTTAAAACTCACTCTACTCTACTACTCACTGCCGGGTAGTTGGTCAACATTGCCAGGCCTTTTCTCCTGTCTTCAAGATAAGCCAATGCCTCACAATTTGTGAGGCTCTGGCTCTTCAGGCTAGACTTGGAATTGGTGTTCAAAAAATTTAGTCGGGGTGCTACGATTTTGAATACCGCAAATGAATTAGACGGGATGCCCTTTGGCATGATAACTATTCCTTTCCTAATTCGTTGGATGATGAATTTCGCGATGTTGATTCAACACCAACCCCATCTTTGGTTCTAGTTCCCTCTGGGAATTGATGTTGAGGCAATAGGGCAAGGCACATTGTCATCCTTGCTCGTTGAGCCACGTTTGGGGACACGACAGCATGTCCTGTTGATAGTGTTGATCCAGTGCTCGACCTGCAGGATCGTTTCCTGAACAAAGTTGAAGATTGGTAACATAAGTTTTATCATCAAAATCAGGTAGAAATATTGCTTTCGAAGTTATTAAGTCAGCAGTGATAATTTTGAAAGGCCCATAGAGAATCAGGGTACAAACTTCAATATGTGAAGCAGTGGCCCCACAATCATGACTGATGATGCGTTCATCTTTTTCAATATTCAAAATACGAACTAACACATAGGCAACATTTCCCGAAGTATTAATTCGTTCAAGAACGGCATATGAGTTGTTAGAGAGTCTTACTAACGTATCAATTGAGCGATCTTCTTTTCGCGTGTAACACTGAGCGTGGTATATTATCTCATCAATATCCATACGCTCATAACTCTGAGACTCTGCGATCCATAAGCTCCGACATCAGCATAAGTAAAATTATAATTGGCGTCACAGCCTGCCATCAACACAACACTGAAGTTGCTTTTGTAGTTGTAAAATTGCGAGCCTGTGCCAGGTGGTTTCACTATCTCACAATGTTTCCCGTCAATCGTCCCAACAACATGAGGCATATCCCATTTCTCCTGAAACTGTTGAGAAATGTCACGGTATTGGTGCTCCGTAATTTCGGGAAGTTAAGTTCCATTCAAGCAGTCCCAAATGACCGCGACAGTTTCTTTTATGACTTGCGATACTGTAGAACGTCTAACTTTGTATCCGCTGGCAATGCTGAACATCGAGTCTCCTTGTGATACTAATCGCAATGTAATTGCAAGTCTCTGCTATGGACTGAGAGGTTCTCTGCAGCTGTGTTTTCGAAGTGACGGACCCACAATTGCTAGAAGTTCTTCCCATTGCGTCACCGTCATTCTAGTGTAGGAGAAGAACCACTCATGGTCATGCACTTTATATAAAAGGAAAGTTCTGTAGTATTCTCCAACCTGTAATGTGTAAAATGTATTTTGTAATGCAAAAAAAAAGGATGAAAATTTCACTTACTTCATTTCGCATCCGGAGCACAGGTGGATTACCCCATCTCCGTCTTTTTTTCGCTGCTTCACGTTCCTGCTTTTGCTTCAACCGCATACGACTTCTGACTTCGTCAAAAGTTGAGCATAGAGCAAAATTTGCTCAAATTTCAAGCAAGGATATCTTAGGGAAAAAATATCCGATTTCATAAAAGTTTATGGCGCCTGGTAGAGCTTTTCTTCAGCTACAAGACGCTATGTCGACTTACGGCACCATTGACTTTGTCTATGATACACAGGATGCCAAAGATTACCTTAAAAACAAAACGTGGAAAGTTGATATTATTTATTGATTCCTTTTTCCCTTTATTTGACTCATTATTCAATTTTTGTTTGATAGCTCCTTCCACTGAGCTATCTGTTGCGGAAAGAAAGTGTTGCTTTACATGGACTACGGCATAAAAAGTGTCTCTAATGAAAATTCCATTCAGTTAATTAATTGCTTATCACCTTTTATGGCTACCACTTTTTCAGGATTCGGCCGATTCTTAGCCTCTTTACCCTTTTGGAAATTAGCCTGAGTCCCTGTCAGGAAGCTGGTTGCCAGTTCCTCATCAGTGAATAATGACTTCATGAGGTCGCACACATAGATCCCGTCTTTCTGACCCTTACTTATTTTGTTTATGGTCTCGTTCGAGACCCATTGGTCAAATAGACCATCAGAGATAGATTTTGTGCTCTGTAAAAGTCACATTGAATGAAAAGAAATGTACAGTTTTTTGTACAGTTCATCATCTATGCTCTATTTAAAATATGTTCTTACTGTTTCTGACGTCGATGCGCATGATGACGGAGAAACCACTAGCAACTTAGGTCAGAATACTTAGTTTAGGTGGTAAAAGGAAAGTACCTAATATTAGACACATTTTCTGCGTACATTTCTTACCTCCTATAGCTTTAATAACGCCTACTACGTTAGTCCATTTCAAATGTTTCTCCTTCGTCATGACTTTGGCTGGCTCAATATCACAAAGAGGCCATTTTTGATTCTAACACTTTTTCCGATCAAACTTTCTACACGGTTTTCTTCAGCATCCTTATCAATTTGGTCGTCATCTAACAAAATCCAGTCTTGGAATCCCACAGACACTTTATTACTCTCATTCGTAAATAAGACACAACAACCTTGAAAATAATGATAAACGAATATTTTTGACAAAAAAGCAAAGTAAAATGAAAAGCTTCCAGTGATTAGGGAAGAAACAAAAATACTAACAGAATAAAAGTCCAGTATTGCGTGCAATATAATTTATGGAAAAAGTTGGGTTTTCAAACTGTTGCTCTTTATGTAAAAATATTTCCTTGAAAAGCACAGCGGATTTGTGCAGTTTACACGGTATCAGAGACTGGCTCAATGCTCTTTTGGCACAAATACTCTCGTGATCGAATCACGCCTTATCTCTCTGATAAAAAGAAGTGTTTCTCAAGTTCTTGCAGAGGCTACAATCTACAATGATCGGCCGCTTCCCGTATAGCTTTCATCATGCTATTGTAGCTTGTTTGCACATCAGCAGTGGGATTGCCTGCTACCTGCTTCTGCTCATCTCTGTCTGTGTCTTTGACACTGTGTCTGTGTCTTTGACTGTGGTTTTAAAGATATTATTCTTTTTGGCGATATCAGGCCTTTCCAAGAATCGTTCGACGAATCCAAGTCAGTTGCATCTCGTGCTAGTTACTGGTAGTGTTCTGAGGAAGAATGGCGTTCAAAGCGAGTGATATCCATTGGGAAGTGTTGTCAAGTGCTTCGAAAAATCGCCAATAAAACAATTCGTTATTCATTATCCGAAATAATGAAGCATGTACTACTATGATTGAAAAAGTTTAATTTTGCCTAAACTACCTATTTACAACAAATGTTCGGGTCTGGCGGCCCTCATTCAATAAATGTATGCCATTTATATTATTACCGCGTATGTTATTATCAATTTCTTCATCCGGGAGTGGGTCATTAGCATCTCCCAATAAAAGGATTCCCTCCAGAATGCAGAAATTGTGTAGTGTTGCACAGACAGTAATTAGACTTGCAACAAAATGTGGCGAGTATCTTGCCATCCGTTCTTTCAACACACATCTGAACCTCATTTTTAGTAACCCAAAACATCTTTCTATGGTATTTCGGGCTAAGGCAAGAGCAGCAGTATACGCTGCTTCTGGGGTGTCTGGGGGGGGATTGTTATATGGAGTTGAAATATATGGCTTATTTTCTTGAAGCTTCTTCGGCCAGCTGGGTTATTGTCGCCATATTCTTCTGGCCCACGTTATGCGGCGCCACCCATTGCTTCACCTGTGCCTAAGCTTTTTCAGTGGGGTTTAGCTCCGGGTGATATGGTGGAAGTAGCTGGAAGAAGTGATATGTAATAATTTTCAAAACTCACTCTACTCTACTACTCACTGCCGGGTAGTTGGTCAACATTGCCAGACCTTTTTTCCTGTCTTCAAGATAAGCCAATGCCTCACAATTTTCAAGGTTTTGGCTCTTCAGGCTAGACTTGGAATTGGTGTTCAAAAAATTATAAAACGCATCATTTTCTGATACGTTGGATGATGAATTTCGCGATGTTGATTCAACACCAACACCATCTTTCATGATTCGTTCGCCAGACATTCGTTCAAAAATAAGGTTTTCGCTGTTTCTTTGTACCTTGACAAGAGATATTATGAATAAATATATCCATTACAGGTATGTATAACTTTATAAGAACTTAAATAACAGTGCTTTTCTCCCTGCAATGAATCGAAAATGTATATTTTTCTTGAGCAATAATTTCAAAACTCACCTGTTGAATATCTAGAGAAGTCGCCAGCGGCTCGAAAGACCTTTGAAAATTTTTCCAAGTTTCATTCTTGAAGTTTGAGCGTCGCTTATTTCAACTTTTCGAAAGTAGAACCGAGTTTTTCTTTGAAAGGAAGTAGCTTTTTCAAGGCGTCGTATGTCGAATTCCATCTTGTCATGATTGGCACAGGGAACATGCAACCTCAAGCCTCTCTTACAGTGTCGGCTGCTACAGTGCTTTTGCTCAAAAGATTCCAAAATAATTGAATTTAGGCAAAAGATGTTCTGTGTAATTTTTTATGAAAAGCGTCAAAATTTTGGGGCTCCTCAAAATTTCTCGAGAGCAGTCGCGTTGATTCTTGATCATGCTCGATATGGTCAAGACGTATAATACTCCGGATCCAGATAGCCCTTCCTCGCTCAACCCGTACAGCGTCACAGTTGCGAAAATGTTCCGTTTTCGCCAAATAGGTGAAAAATACCCAGACGTTTGGGTGGTGTCTCCCAATCAAGCGCTGAAGGGCACTATGATATGCTTCAACACCATGATTTGTCGTAAAGGTTGCCCCATTCACGGAAATGTTACGGTTGGCCCATTGCCGAATCAAAGACACGTTGAGGATGGTCTATGGATGGTATCATTCATAGACCAGTTGGGAAATTTTCTCAGTAAATCAAAATTACCACGTGTTCCAAAAATGAACATTCTGTTTCTCTCTTTTGTGCCCGAGTCCCAAAGGAGGAATTCTTCGCCTTTGTCAGTCCTTTTATATTTCTCGTCTAGAACTACCTCCATCACGCTATTGAAAGTTGGCGTTTTTCATGAGCTCTTTATTTCGTACCCTTTGTATTGTTCTTCTCAATGCTATCGCGGATGCGTGTACAGGGTGTGCGTTTACTTACGTTCCAAAGTGCTCGCCAATTGAAATGGTCCACCCAAAAAATACAGTCACATTCAAAGTGTCATAACTTTTGAATAAATAAACTATTTTGAATCGTTGTATGTTTTGTAATTAGCTCACGTATTGGACTACAACATGTCATGGACTATTTTTGGTACAAGTGTTTCGTATCAATTATACAGGGCTTTGGATCAGGTACCGCAAAAATGGAAAAGTTTGAACAGGTCCCATTTCACAAAAAATAGTTTTTGGTCTTCTCCAAGTGTTTCAGGGGAGTTGTTATAACCATAGCTTGAATCGTTTTCAAATTGCTTTGCCAATCTGCTTTAATAACAGGGTGATCTCAAAAATGTAACCTTTTAGTTTTGCAGTAATAACTTATTCGTTGCTCGATTCGTTGTTGGCCGATTTTGGAAAATGACGGCTCTGGTTGAAGCTTAAGGCTCAGGTCAGACGGATCGAGGATCAGAATTGACTTTAGACAAAAATTCTGGAAAAGGGATTGAATCAAAAGTGACTCGAATGACAAACTTGCTTAGAGATCCGGTTTAGGGAAGGTATTAAACAAATAACAACTTATCTTCAAACAAATCATTCTTTCTGAAGATTTTAAGGTGTTTCCCATTTGTATGGGGCCAAAATTGTGGCAATAAATCCAAATCAGTAATGGATGCTTCCAACGAAGAATACTGGACGTTTTTCACCTAAAAATAGACGTAACCTGGGTTACGAAGATCAGAACTGGTGCCTATTTCTTTAAATGTGAAGGAAACATTCGACAATAAGAAGGTAACCTAGGTAACGTGCATTTTTAGTCCAGGAAGTTCCGGTATTGGGTAGTATTAATAAAAAATAAGCATAAGCATTTGCTTAGATTTTTGAGGAGTTGCTAAGCAGACTTTCCCTGACAACGCCTATGAAATCCAAGCAAATGCTTATGCTTATTTTTTATTAATACTACCCATTATCTTCTGAAAAGTGAATTTGTAAAATGGGTCCCGCATCGACAATTTTCATCACTTAAAATCGGAAAATACCTCAAAATATTCGGAAATAAAAGTCTATTTGAAGGCAAGTTGATTTTTATTTAGTTCTTTCCTTGAACCTGATTTCTAGGGCGCTTCATATTTAGGTCACTTTGATTCCTTTGCTTTTCCAAAATTTTTGTCTCCAGTCAGTTCCGATCCTCGAGCCTTCTCATCTGAGCCTCAAGCTTCAACAAGAGTCCTTATTTTCCAAAATCGACCAACAATTGAAATATATATAAATGCCAGACCAGAAGGTCGCATTTTTGAGATCATTGTGTAATTGAAGGAGATCGACTCAAAACTTTGAAAACTACCCCAAGGAACAACATCTTCCCTAAAACACTTGGAAAAAAACAAGAACCATTTTTTGTTAAATGGGACCAGTTCAAACTTTTACATTTTTGCAGTACCTGATTGAGCGCCCTGTATAATTAAAACGAAACACCTGTATCAAAAACGGCCCATAACATGTTGTAATCCAATCCGTGAGCTAATCAGAAAACATGAAACGATTCAAAATAATTTATTCATTCAAGAGTTATGTCACTTTGAATGTGGCTAAATTTTTTTGGTGGACCATTTCAATTGGCGAGCACTTTATAACAAGGCTTCATCAGGATGGCTCAGAGACCCGTCTAGACCTATCTAGTGGTTAACTTAAACTAGTGTAAGGTTAAACTTATGCTAAGATTATAAAACTAAGTTAAACGATCATGCATAAATATATCTAGTAAATATAATAAAACAATTCTAGAACAACTACTCACTTTCCACTACAAGAAAGTCTTGAGGTATTAAGTTTTTTTTCATGTCCAGGTCCGCATATACTCTTCCAAAAATTGGAAACGCACGGCCAGGACTTCTGATATGGTCGCGCTGGTGGTGGTCGTGGAAGTCGGCGACTGGTAATAGTAGTTCTGGAGCCTAAATTTAGGGTGTGTGGAGGTCGGTGGGGTATCTCGCTGGTAATAGTCCAGTAACTCGAAATAGTCTTCAACAAAACTATATTTAACTTGACCGAAGTAGTGTTAACTAAAACTCAATGACTTTGCTGCGAGTGGGATGGAATATAACATGTCAGGGATGTTATGAATTTCAGTTGGTGTGGCACAGGAGGCGGTGGGGATGAATTTCAATAGTGACCCAAGGGCTGTGGAGAGGCGCAGTTCTTCAGAGCGGAGGTTGAACCTCTCCTTCCGAATATCATCAATGACTCCAGAGAACTCTGCAGACATGGCCTCTTTTTCAGGGAGGAACATGGCCTTCTTTGGGTCATATTGATAGTTTTCTATATCAAAAACGGCTTTTGCTGCGAAGAGGTCGTTGTCGTCGAATGCGCATGTCTGGAAATGCTTATAATCGCGAAGAAGGCGAAGTTGCACCTGCCGCAGATAACGTGCCACGTACGAATCATCAAATCGGGAGATGCGGACGCTTAGAACTCGCCCTACAGCATCCTTCAGTTCCAAAAGGAACTCCCGCGTGGTTTCGTCGTTCAGACCGTGTGCGTGGAGTGAAGGTCTAAGGACTCACTGTACCAAGAATCAGCTTTGGGCGAATTTATTCCCAGTATTTATTATATAAAGTCTAGATTGACTGGGCTACTACTGCAGTAACTACTAGTGACAGTAGTTGCAGTAGCTACCAAATACTGTAGCATTCAACTACTGTAGAAACTATACTGAAACCAGTGGCAGCCGTAGGTGGATATTGCTTTATTTAATTAATAGACACTCTACTTACAGGTTACTACAGTGAAAAATTTAAATCGAAAAATGATTAAAAAAATCACTCACCCTGGAACGTAGGTATATTATCGAATTAAGCACGTTATGATTATAAGGTTACCTTGAAAACAAAACGTGGAAAGTTGATATTATTTATTGATTCTTTTTTTCTTTTATTTAACTCATTATTTAATTTTTGTTTGATAGCTCTTTCCACTGAGCTATCTGTTGCGGAAAGGTAGTGTTGCCTCACATGAACTACGGCATGAAGAGTGTTTCTAATGAAAATTCCATTCAGTTAATAAATCTAAACGAGAAGTGCTATAGAAATTTCAAAGTCAGGAAAAACTAAATCTAGCATGTCGGTTACTTCGTGGAACACCCTGTATAACGAACAATCTCAGCGCACATTTTGTTAAAGCGGGTCTAAGATAGGGACAATATAAATATGGGCCTCATTAAATGATTGAAAAAAATAAACTCAAATATTTATTAAAAAAAAACTTTCTACATGCACTTTCAGAGTTTTCGAATCTGCGAAGTCCAACTTTTGTTTGGCTCGCAGTGCCAGGGCTTCATTTTTTTTTCTTTCTATCAACACTCTTTTTTCATTCGCCCGTTTAATCCTCTCCAGCTTACTACGTTCTGTCGTATGGCCACATAGCTCGCAATATCGATTGTACTCGCAAATGTACCCAGTACAAACAAAACACCTCAGCACAACTGCAGTTTTCAGCTCATGTGACATGATGAAAGGTATCGTCTCACATTTTTCGCACTTTTCTGTGAAAACAAGGAAATGTAGGTACTTTAAGTATAGAATATTAATATAACAGCATCATGATTCATGATAAGCTTACCAATTTCACGTTCAAATATTAATTTTCGTCTATGCCCACAAACACTACAGAAACGATCCATAACTTTTTTCACAATTTTAACTTTAACAGCACTGTTTACTCCTAGAGACCTTCTTTCGTAATGTGAAAACATCCACTTCCAAGACCTTTCGAAGGGTTGTCGCTCCATCATAAAAAAGTACCTACCTAGCCGTTGGGTGGCAATTAGAGACAATATTTACAACATTGTCAACGGCGAACTGAGCTGCAATAAAAACACAATAAGGTGCATCCGGTACAATAACAATAAGGGAATAAGGTGCCTACCATAGGAATTTTTTGCTAACCCACGTAATTCTTTTATCTCAACTAGAGCGAATTCAATATTTTGTTCATAACAATTCAAAGAATCTTCGTGAAAATATAAAAATTGGATACTGTACTCCTCCAGTTCAGTAGGTTTACATGAAGAAAAAACCACAGCGATTGATCCTTCTAAATCGACAGAGTTCGTGTCGAAAGAAATAGCTTACTGTTTTTAATATACAGGCTGTCCGGTGTTAAATCGCAAAGATTTCGCCAGTGGATAAAGAATCAAAAAATAAAGAGACACGCATATCTTAATTTTTTTCTTATGCGCTTCCTAAGAGAGATATAGCCCCTCAAAGTTTGATTTCGAAAATCGTTTTTCGACCCTAACTTATAGACCGCTTGAGCAATCTTGACCAAATTTGGTACATATATTTCTAAAATAAATACCTGTTATGTAAAATTATCAACTTTTGTCATGACTGTCCAGTGGCGTGAATACTGGGGTGTTGCCCCCTTTTTCCTAACATATTTTCTCCGTCACTGGATATTTTCAAGAAAAAATGACATTTCTGGAATCTTCATTTAGTTCAGAAGAAAAAGTTACTCTTGGGAAATTTTGATAAGAGGCTTCGTTTCTGAGATATTTGAGTTTTAATGTTCAAAAAAACATCTCGAAAATACCGATTTCAAACTGTGAAAATTATAAATGTTGACAAACGTGTTGTTCATCAGCTAAAATTATGTTATTACAACCTAAAAGGCCTATCTAATCCACTTCGGCAAATAAATCGAGCATTTGCTTGGATTTAAAAAAAAAATTGACATCGGTGTTTTCCACATGTTTTTTCAACATTAAAACTCAACTATCTCGAAAACGAAGCCTCTAATAAAAATTTATCAAAAGTAACTCTTCCCTCCAAATTGAACGCAGAATCCAAAAATTTACTTCATTTAGAAGGACAGTATCTCCGTTATTAGGGACTTTTGAAATATATTTTCTGAAGAAAGTCCCTTTCATTTTCGATCCTCTATCACCTCCTAAAATTAATATATCACGAACTGGACCACCCTGTAGATACACAAAAAAGGTGCCATCTACTCTACCTAAATGGAACAGATTCACAACGAACATTTCTTACATTTGTGTTATTGTTCTTCCGGTTTCAAGCAGTAACGTCATCAACACTTCTTTTGAATGTCATCCCCACACTTTTTGCAGATTTCCATATTCTTCAAGTTGTGACTCTAAAAATATGCACATATATTATGGAATGCTTATTTTTATGGAAAATAATTTTTCTGCCCTTAAAAAAGTAGTAAAATTCACTTTCCAACTTTCAGATGAGATTTAATAATTCTAAATTGAAAACAAAATAAATTCTTTTGGTCCAAGCCTCTCGGTCCAAGCGTTTCCCGAAAAAATCTCAAGACAGAAAATGCCACCATTCCATATATTTCGTCGGTTTTTCCTGTTTCACCTAAAAAGAAAACGGTGTTAGTTTGATCATGACAAAAAGATAAATAGAACTTACCAGGACCATCTACAAAGATTAATTTGTTTGGTGAATTATTGTACACAGCTTCCAAAACGTCATCAACAATCTTCGTTTGTTCAGGATTTAGGTTTTTATACATGAGTTCACCGGAGTTTGCTTCGGCAAGTTGATCATAGGATATTTCATCGAAATGCGATGTTCCTGTCACTGTAGTATCTGGATTTGGAAGACTGAAGTCCGTACATTTGAGGCTGTGTAAAGCCAGATGATTTTGTATATCACATAACGCAAAATTTATGCTTCTATGTTCCTCATTTGTTCTAATAAAATCTTCTATCAGATGATCTTTGAAAGTTTCCCACAATTCCTTGACATTGGCTGGCCGACAAAATATACATATAAGGGCAAACAGAAATCTTAGTTGGCTCGGCATGTGACAGGTCACAGCTTCGGCTAAACACTTTTCCCATTCTCCGTCATCATCTAAAAGACCCCAAGCCAATGCTGCTTCATGAAATGAATTGTACCTAATTCTTTCGTGAGTTTTCAAATCGTCGAAGCTCGTAGCGCCTTTGACTCGCAACAATAACAATCGCAAGTAGAATCTTTCCAGATCTGTAGGATTGACAAAGTACATTCTACCGATTATTTTCTGAAAGCCACGTTGTCGCTCTTTCCATTGTTTATCTTTGGTAAAAATGAAATGTTTCGGAACGTCAACATAATGATACTGGCGTGCATTTACATTTGTTTCATTAAGCTGAAACCATGCTGTCAGTGTCGTATTTGATAATTGTGCTCGTTCCAATGCCACTTGTTCTTGGCCTTCAGAAAAATAAACAGGTTGTTCATTGGGTAAATGTACCGCCAATCTATATATAGTGTGACTCATGTCATACATCTTGTTTTCGAATAATCTCCAAGCTGCTTCAGGTGCTGAGACATACCTGGAATTTACGAAATTAACAACTTCGTTATTGTTTGACATCTCCAGATTGGCGCAATCATGTCCTTTGTAAATATATTTGAATAAATATTTTACTGTTTTGATGCTTGCACACGACTCAACGTTTATATGTGCGTTATATTTCAAAGTCAAGAAGGGACTGTATGGTACAATCCACCGGTTGTCTACTTCATATTTCTTCCCGCATATAGTTTTCTTGTTTGCTCTTCTTCTGTATTGAACATATCCATTCACATTTTCTTGGGTTTCTGAACAGAATGATTTAGGATAGTTCTTCGAGCATTCTCCATTCAACATACAGGGGCTGTTCGGATTTATTACTCCACATGGCCCATGTATCATATTTGTTGTCACAATTTCATATAGACGCATATTATTCTCTGGAATTTCCGCCGATATCACTTTATCAATTTGAGTTCTATCTCTCAATTTGTCTTGATTTTGAACAATCAACAATATATGGGCATGGGGTAACCCTCTTTTTTGGAATTCAATTACATAGACGTATGCTGTAACCACACCGAAAATATTTTTTTTCATCAAATCTTTCAGTAGTTCTTTGAGTTTTAAAGCAAATACTCTAGCTACCAATTCTGGCCTATGTTCTACTTTTTCCCAATGTTGGATGTTTTCCGTTATTTCTTTCCATTTGGGGTTGCAAGTAAAGGTTATGAAATAATCTGGTTTACCGTACTGGCCAACAATAGCTAAAGCGTCCAAATAATTTTGCCGCATGTTACGTGGGCTCCCAATAAAAGTGGAAGGTAAAACAACCATTTTTCCCGGAGGAAACTCGGAAGTTCCTGCCGTCATATGATCACTTAGTGCTTTATAATTTTCTACTCGTAATTTACTTTGATTTTGCTGTATCCACTGTAGACGTGAACACTCCACTTTAACGTATGCATCTACTACATATTGTTGAAATAATTTTCCAGCGCTGTGTATCGTCGAAAATCCTGGTCGAATCGCAAGTCTGTATGAGTAATACTGCAAAATGGTGATTTGATGATGCCTCTTCTTGGATACATTAGATACTTCAGCTTGAAGTTTATTTTCCCAACCTTTTTCCCCAAATGGAAACAATAGTGGGTAAGTCATGGGGTCAACATGGGGACTTGTCAATGGCATTATTTGAACTGATCCATTCCGTGAATGAATCACAAAATCAATATTAGCAGGTTCTTCTCCTTCTGGGCTAACAAATATTGCTGCAATTTCGTTCACTGTCGGTGAATTAAATCTCTTTGTATCTGGACCTTTGGTAAAGACCATTTTTATATTTGGGACTTGCAAACCTTTTGCCTCATATAAAAGAGATTGTTCCTTCTCAATTTCTGCCATTGTTTTAAATGTTTTTGCATATGGATTGGTTGCACTGAAAAAAGTTTGTAATGCTTCCATCACTTCTGAAAAACAGTTCTTATTTTCCGGCCTAGCCATACGTTCGCTCAAAGCTTCCTCCGAATCCAAAATATACATTTGTCCATAGCATGGTTTTTTCGACTCTGTCGCATGCAAGTCACCAACGCAATGGTACATTTGGCCATGTATTTTAAATGTGTATGGACCTGGTCCTGGAATTGGTGGTGCCACGTTTGATTTTACCGACGCAAATGCCAATGCCGAATTGAAAGCTCGTATGTTTTCCCGAAAGTTCACAGCTTGACTTGTACTTTCAGTAAAATATTTGTATAAAAGATCCGGCAGTGGCTTTATCCGTCGTTCTTCATTCAAAACCACTTGTCCATTATGACAACATAGGTTGTAATGTTTGTCTGCTCCAACTTGTTCTTCATAAAAATTCAAAGAACCACAGTATTTGCAAATATGTTCAAGTTTTCCACTGTAGTGTTCAGCAACAGATATAGTCTGTAAGTTGTAAAGAATGCAGTTTAGTAAGGGTATAACTTTTTAGTTTTTTATATTAACATAGGTCGAAAATGTTGCATTAGCGGATTTTACTTTCTCCTAGCCAAAAATTTAGTTCGAAAAAACTTTCTTCTAGTATAAAATATATTTCAGATTTACTATACAGGGTGTTTCACATTGGCCCGAGATATTGCATACAGAATGAGTCAATAGTGAGGACATAGAGCATTGCGTTTCCACCGTTCACGTTAAAAATATAATTCAAACGACTTCAACAACTTTTTGCATTCTGCATCATCTTCTGGTTGTAAAAAAGTCAACCTTTTTTTTCAAATGAAACACCCTATATTTTATCACTTTTGTTATACGCGATAGATCGAGAACGCTTTGCGCATGCGCCAAACATAAAGGTGATTTATCTGAAGTCTGTCATATGATATGAATTCAAATTTCCGGCGAAATATGTATGTTCTCATCGTTATAAAAACCGTCCTGTTTTTGCTCGATCATCCGGTATTAGGTCTTCCAATGGAGAAACCTATTATTATAATATGTATAGCCCCACCCTAGAGTGGTACATGAGGAAACTCACCCGGTATAAGGTGTTTCATTGGAAAGAAACCTATCATTATATAGCCTCACCCCCGAGTGTTGCATGAGCAAAGTGACATGGCTAAAGGGTGGGTCAAGTTGGATCTGGGTTTGAAACTTTCCTATCGCTTTTTGATTCAAAGTTACAGGGTAACTTTACTGGGTACAGGGTAAGTTACAGGTATCATGAATTTAGTCGCATTGTTTGATTTCATTTTTCAAATGGTTAATCAAGTCGAAAAAAAGGAATATTTTTGAATGTATTTTTTTAAATCAACATCAAGTTCAGAAATTGTAGTAAAAATGGTACTTATATCGCAAAAAAAATAGCTTGGCACCATTAAAGCTGTGTTGGGTAAAAATTGATGAACGTGTATTTTCAGGGGGTTTTTATCATTTCTAATTATTAATTTGAAAAAATCGAAAATTGTCTATCCTGATATAAAATTATGAAAATGAGTTTGAACTAAATGTGTGTTTTTAGAAAATAGCTTGGATTTTTTTCAAGGCCGGCCCTGAAAATTTCGAACTGTTCAATAGGACGAAATTTCAATCGAATTTACTCAAGTCATTTGAAAAATACAGCTCATAAAAAAATTCGGCTGAATACATGATTCACCTTGTAACTTCTTAAGGAAAAGCGATAAAAAATATTCAAATTTTCAAAGCCAGATCCAAATTTCTTAGGCAACACCCTGTATAATCGAAAATATGTCCAGACTAAGAATATTTCAATAAAACATGCTATTGGAAAAGTATGAAAAAAACAATCAACAAATTTGACAAGGAAAAAAAGGTGGATAGTTATAGAAGTATTTTGGAAAAAAAAATTAAGGAACACAACTGATAATACCATTGCACTGATCTGAAAACAGTGCCTTACGTGTCTAAGTAATCAGAATAATAAATGATAAATCATTAGAAATACAACTCACTCGATCAGAAGATTCAGTCCTAGATCCTGTAGTTGCTGTTACCTCACTTTGAGCACAACTTTCCATTTCATCGGATACCATTTCAGCCTAAGAAACATAATACAATTATTATTAGAACATCAATGGAACATTTTGCATAGGCACCACTTACAACATTATCCATCGCATTTGTAGAAATTGTCGTAGAAGTCAACTGCAGTGGCTCTAATTTTTGTTTCTTACTCGTTGACGCAGGAGCAGCATGACGTGGTTGCAATCCAGATGAGGGTGATTGATGTGATTGTATATTATAAGGCACAGACTGTGAAGGAACTGCTCCTTTTTTGAGCCTTCTTCGTATGAGGGCATTTGAATTTGAGTAATCATCGGCGTTAAATGCTTTGAGCAAATACGAATGTTTGAAACATCAAGCCCTTCCGCAATTCCACAAACATTCAACCAAACTTTTCGTGTCGTAACATCGGAGGGAAACCTTAAATGGTTAATTATTCATTATACGAAATTTAAAATGGCAAGAAAAGCTACTAATACAAACCCATGAAAACTTATTTTAGTTATAAGGCTGAGCTCTATGAACTGTCGACACAAAAAGCAATATACGCTCCGGCCACCGATGACACCTGTAGAACCAGCTGCTGATGCTGCACAACCTGTGGAGGTAGTGGTACAGTCTGATGGTGTTGATGCATTTCTGTCCTTTCGCACAGGTGCAGCGGAAGGTGAATGGGTCCCAAATGTGGAGGCAGGTGGATGGAGCTTAGTTTTGCAAGGCTTTGGCACTGCTTCCTTTTTCAGTCTCCTCCCCAAATTCAGGTAGTCGCCGACGTTGAAATGTTCTGAGCAAACAAACATTTTCAAAACATCATGCCCTTCTGGGATGCCACAAAGGTGTCGCCAAGTTTTCCGTGTTGCAGGGTGAACAGGAAACCTTCAAAAGTTTGCAATGTAACTTTGTGAAATTTGTTGAAATTTAACAATAGAATACTGACCTATGACAATGTATTTTGATTTTGGAGCACATAGAACACAGTGGCATAATGGATGAGTGGCGAAATCACAAAACACACAATAAAATGCTGAAATGGCAAATGGCTGAAATACACGTAACGACCTGAGAGCAGGTAATGACGCGCTCCAGCCTGCAGCGGTCGCAAGCAACCGTCCAGGCAAACCATGTAAATACACTTAGCTTAAAACATCAGAAAACTCAGCTGGTAGACTGTAACGATAAGTGTACGGAGATTGGCTCCGACTGGAAATATTCAAATCTAATTCGTTAGGATAAATGCGCTCAAGAATGTTATTGGTCGCAACATAAGGGCATTGGACGCTGGCAAAGGAGCGCTACTATAATTCGAATCTCATACGCTGGGAGGAATGCACATGTGAAAATGCCGATCCTTGTGTGCTTGTCGTTGCGCTCGTCACACACACGAAACGGGTAATAACAAACACCGAAACGGTTGTCCGTGATCAATCCGTACCACAGCACCGGGCACGCGTAGTCCAAGAGGGGTGTGCTTGTTTTTACGCTTTTAATATTATGATGATGATGATGATGATGATGATACGCTCATAACTCTCGAGACTCTGCGATCCATAAGCTCCGACATCAGCATATAAATAAAATTATAATTGGCGTCACAGGCTGCCATCAACACAACACTGAAGTTGCTTTTGTAGTTGTAAAATTGCGAGCCTGTACCAGGTGGTTTCACTATCTCACAATGTTTCCCGTCAATCACCCCAACAACATGAGGCATATCCCATTTCTCCTGAAACTGTCGAGAAATGTCACGGTATTGGTGCTCCGGGAAGGTAAGTTCCATTCAAGCAGTCCCAAATGACCGCAACAGTTTCTTTTATGACTTGCGATACTGTAGAACGTCCAACTTTGTATCCGCTGGCAATGCTGAACATCGAGTCTCCTTGTGATAGGAATCGCGATGTAATTGCAAGTCTCTGCTCTGGACCGAGAGGTTCTCTGCAGCTGTGGTTTCGAAGTGACGGACCCACAATGGCTAGAAGTTCTTCCCATTGCGCCACCGTCATTCCAGTGTAGGAGAAGAACCACTCATGGTCATGCACTTTATATAAAAGGAAAGTTCTGTAGTATTCTCCAACCTGTAATGTGAAAAATGTATTTTGTAATGCAAAAAAAAAATGAATGAAAATTGTACTTACTTCTTTTCGCATCCGAAGCACAGGTCGAATACCCCATCTCCGTCTTTTTTTGCTGCTTCACGTTCCTGCTTTTGCTTCAACCGCATACGACTTCTGAAGGATATTAAAGTCTTCAATTTCAAAATTTCTGCATCCATTTTACAACAATAAACAACCTAGTGTAAAGTGGAAGTTCTGACAGTAGCAGCAGCAGCATCGAATGCAAAATTCGAATGTCACATTCAACTGCAATCCACAGCGCAGGGCGCAGGTGCAGGAAAGCGCTGAATTTGTGAATTTCCAAGGTTCCTATTGGTGGATGTTAAGGAATGATGTCAAGATTCAAAACATCCTTTGCTCCCAACATTACGTTATTCTCATGGCTAAATGAAGGACGTCGATCAATTTTCGAAAGTGCTACCAACCTAGTGTCCTCAAATTCACTGTTGGTAATTATTTTTCACTGTTCTTATTGGTGGATGTTAGGAAGGGTGGTGTTAACTGTTGGAGTGTTTATGAAAATATAAATGATTTCGTTAGGAAATCTTGGAAATGCGTGATTGCGGCGGAATCACAATGCAAAATTGCATTAATTTTTTTCATGCGCTCTTGAATGTTTTTGATTTGTTCTTTAGATGAAGTTTCATCATCGGACAGTGGCTGGAGTAGTCGTGTTTAATCCATGATAGTCCGTGTGCTGGCCGATTTTTCGGTAATTTTTGGGGGGACTAAATGCCGCTTTCAGGGTACTTTCTTGGGATGTTGGACAACACGAAAATGCCGGTAGGCCATCGGGCGGTTGGAGCTTTTACAATATGGCGGCCATTTCAAGATGGCGGATCACTGATGCCATGGAACCTCGATTAACTTTTTTGTTCATAGGTGTTAATACCGTATGTTCATTAAAAACTTCAATAAAGGGAGGCTGTGACGCAGGCCATTCGATCCGAAAACGGCCAGGTTGTCATCGGTCCACGGCCTCCCATTATTGAATTTTTTAATGAACATACTGTAGGTGAACAATCTTTTGATGCATGTTTGGCCTGGAGAATAATTCTTGTGTCGGCCTTTTCCTGAAAACATTCAAGTTTCTGCACAGGAGAAGATTCGTTTGACGTTATTCCAATGCACTGGTCTTCGTAGGTCACATGAACCATTTTGTTTTTGATCAATTTCCTTCTTTTTTCATGTTGCCAACTTTCAACCAAAAACTTGGTAAATTTTGTCCTTGCTGCGTCAGTTATTCAGAAGTCGTCTCCAATTCTTAACACAACGCCCGCTTTTTATCTCTGAAAAATTGATGCCGTCCTCGGCGCCACGGAGACTACTTTCTGCATTTTTGATAGATTGCTCTCTGTAGACGTCAACCACAATGTCAACTCTTGTGTGGAATAAGTGCAGATGATGCTGTTTAGAATGTATTTAGTACAGTACGCCACTGGATAGCATGCGCGCTCACCGGGAGATGGCGCACAGCAGCAAGCGTCAAGAAGAATTAAAATGGCAGTTGAGTTGTAGACTTGTTGCAGCAGTTTTCGAGTAAAAGCAATAATTAAAGTAAACCAGTGCCTAAATTCTATCCAATTTCCTACAGATGCGTTTGTAACCTTTTCCATGCATGATGCAGCGTCAATTTCTTGCAATTTAGTATAGCTACATCCATGTCCCAACCGATTTAGCATTTTAATTGAAAAATTGATAAAGGCAAGGCCGTTATTCTCACGTGGGAGATATGGCATGTTCGGGGACCTTCCATTAGGACCCGTGCACATCTGCCGCATGATAAATGGTCACACTCTATGGTAAACTGCACCTAGTTGATCCGGCAGCAGCCGCAGAGAATGACCTCCATCCCTTCTGGACACTCTAGGTCAACCTACTCAGTGAGGAACAATCGAGGGGGCGATGTATAGTTAAACCCTTTTTTTTAATTTCATTAAAATGGCATGTTCGGTTCCATTAGTAGCGTACCAGTAGGAAGGAAAGGGGGCCAGGAAAAACAATAAGGAAATAATTGTTTCCTGGCTGGAAACTAGCTTAAAACGATCTGTGTAGCTTAGGTTTTGACATACTAGTTTCCCCCCTTTCGGAACTGTCGGCGTCATGTCGCCATCATCAACAAGAAGTGCACCAGCGTGGTTTTTGCCGAATATCTTGATTTTGGGTCATCTTAAAGCAAAAAATGTAAGAAGTCATTTTGAAGCCTATGAAATTCCCTACAGTTTGGTTTTTCAATCAATTTTCTGCGACCTATGGTCTTTGAGATAGAGCTTCTGGAAGCGAGAGTCATTGTCGTGAAAGCTCCATGACCACTTTACTCGAAAAACTAAAATGTCGATGTGACAAAAAAATTTCAAACTGAGATTACTCGAGAATCCTTCATGCTATAGTTGCGGTGATGGTCTTAAACTCTTCCTCTTGAACCGTAGACTACGAATATTGAAAAGTCTAAAACGTCACATTGTACATATACAGGGTGTACTACGGGAATCAAATCAGAACAGAGAAATTTAACATATTTCTTCGATTTAGCCTATGCTAAACTCTAAGCACTTATCACGAGTCCAATATCAATATGCATTGCTCTGTAAGCTTCACTTGATACACTTAAGAACTGGTCAGCTCACAGCCTTCCTGTAAAATGTTTTGAAGGCCCTCTGAAATCATCAAAATTTACAGTAGCAAAAAATGTATGTAACAGCATATTATATACCAAGGAACCAAAGTGAATTTTTGATCCTTTTGGTGAAGTTTGTTGCTCGAGGGTCCTTTGGGTCCAAATCCCCAAATTGAAAATTCACTTTGGTTCCTTGGTATATAATATACTGTTATATATATTCCTTGGTACGTAAATTTTTAATATTTTGATGATTTCAGAGGTCCTTCAAAACATTTTACAGTAAAGCTGTGAGCTGACCACTTCTTAAGTGTATTAAGTGAAGCTTACAGAGCATATTCATATTGATATTGGACTCGTGTTAGGTGCTTAGAGTGTCGCATATAGGCTAAATCGAAGAAATATGTAAAATTTCTCTGATCTGATTTGATTCCCTCAGTACACCCTGTATATGTACAAAGTGACGTTTTTAACTTTTCTATATTCGTAGTCAACGGTTCAAGAGAAAGAGTTTGAGACCATCACCGCAACTATAGCATGAAGGATTCTCGAGAGATCTCATTTTGAAATTTTCTGTCACATCGACATTTTAGTTTTTCGAGTCAAGTGGCCATGGAGCTTTTACGACAATGCCTCTCGCTTCCAGAAGCTCTATCTCAAAAACCATAGGTCGCAGTAAGGTCATTTAAAAACCATCCCGTAGGGAATTTCATTAGTTTCAAAATGATTTCTTACATCTTTTGCTGTCAGATGGCCCAAAATCAAGATATTCGGCAAAAACCACGCTGGTGCACTTCTTGTTGATGATGGCGACATGACGCCGACATTTCCGAAAGGGGGGAAATTAGTATGTCAAAACTTAAGCTACACAGATCGTTTTAAGCTAGTTTCCAGCCAGGGAACAATTACTTCCTTATTGAGCTGATTTTTGCTCCCTGGCGCCTGGGCTATAGGGCCCGTGCACATCTGCCGCATGATAAATGGCCACACTCTAGGGTGAACCGCACCTCGTTGATCCGGCAGCAGCCGAAGAAGATGACCTCCATCCCCTCTGGACACTTTAGGTCATCCCCTGCGGGCCAGTCTTCATCAGTTTCCATCATTGGTGGTGCTGGCGCTCCTTGAAGTAAAAGACAGTATGATACAGTTTTTTCTCTTCCAAAAATGAAAACTAGCTCAGAACATGTGGCGATTGATGTCAAAAAAAAAAATCGGTGGTGTCCATGGCTATTGTTTCACGCCAAGACTTTCCCGACGAGTAGCAAGGAACCGAAGGAAATTCTTGTACGAGACGTTCCAAAACTTCCTGTGTCACCCATGGTTTTCTGCCTTCAATGACTTGAATGAGGCCTCATCTTCAAGGGGCCTGCGCATTAGTTGTCTGAAAACAAATAAATACCATAATTATTAATTATTTCTTCGATGGTGGGATTATTTATGGTGGCTATCTGTGTGGTGGGTCTGTAGAGTAGATTCCCGTTGCAGTAGGAATTTTCGTGGTCGATATTTGTATGGTAGCAACCAATACGGTAGAAAACATGTACGGTAGGCCTCTTTTGTGGGGTGCTGCATGTATGGTAGGATGATTTTACGGTAGGTTACATTGTGCGTCTCCGTTTTTTGTTCGTATCTAAAAGCATCCATATGAATGGCGGAACATTAAAACTTTGTTCTCCAGTTGGATAAATCGACTGATTGAAGCTTTCGTCGTTTTTTTTCTAGCATTTTTGTGTTTGTAATAGAAATGAACAATGTATATATTCCACTTCCCCGACCCATCACCCAACGAGAAGTATTGTGAACGCGCTAAAAAAATTTCAGCGAGATTTCGACAGATCTATCCGTTTTGAGGTCCCCTATGACGATCAAGACCATTTTCAGAATGATCTCTTCATGTATGTTTGTTTGTATCCATGTTTCCAAGTTTTCATCCCTGGAAAAAGTGCAAAATTTCCAACTTTTCATCCCGTAAAAGATGTTGGGGCTTGCGGTAGCAGAAGCGACAAACACCTGGGGGCCCGTGGAATTTTCACGGGCCCCCAGGAGCGAAGGCCGCGAGGAGTTCAATTTGCTTGAGATGCTTGATTCAAGCCTAAAGCAGCAGCAAATTCTTCATCAACATCTATTATTGTTGATCCTGTATCGGATATTGTGGTTGACATTGTCTACAATTAACAACTTCAGTACCAGTAATAAACAACGTTAAAAAAACATACGCCAAGATGTACAGGAGGGATGACATTCGAGACTGAACTCTTGTAGTTTTACGAAGTGGCTCTTGAATTTCAGGCGAGGGCCGCTTTTTTTTTAATATGCTTTTTATCGTCTCTTCATCCAATAACATTAGGCTCTCGTCATCAATTCCTTCCTCTGTAAAAAGACTCCACGGTAATCACAGTCCACTTTCTTTGGAACGACTGTGGCAATAACACCGCCGACGTAGGTGACTGTGTTTAGTTCCCCAAGAGGTCGTCGAGTTGGAGTTGGACTTGGCCGGGTTATGGAAGCCTTAGCAGACATGGATTCGTGAGGACCTGTAGCATCCACAACGTGCATACCTTCACCGACTTTGACAAGAAAGCCATTGTCCTCAAGTTCCATGACAGTTCCACCATTTTCCAATGATTGCTGCTGTGTTTCTACCGCAATGCTTCATTCTTTTTGTTTTTCTAATTAAAGAAGGTAGATTAAGAGCAGGTAGTTGGCTCGGTAGTTTTTCTTCCTCATTGAAGTCGTCATAAAAATCTGCGAATAGTTGTGGATGTTTTTTTTCTATACTCATCTTCTGTTTGAGATACTTCATCGGCCTCTTCCACATGGTCAGTGTGCTTGAAGTCACGGTCTGCCATGGCTGAAATGTCGCAGGACAATTCTTCCAGATATCCACTTTTCTCGAATATTGTCGTGTCTGATGTTCGACCACCAAACCCCCCAGATATATGATCAACTGCACCATCGGATGTTGCTGAAACTAAATATTTTACAGTGTTGGCTTTTTTATACTCCGACCAGGGGTCAATGCTTGGTTCAAAGATTGTGAAGGTTTCTGAATGGAAATTTCGAAATAGTCAATGATTGACTGGACATTTGAATATCTTGACCGAAAAGCTATTGGCGAAGATTTTTTAATTTCAATTGCCGATGGCCATCTCCCAAGTCTTGCATCAATCTGGCAAGGATCGGTACAATTTTAACAAATATTTTACCTGCGTAACTAGGACTGATACAAAAGTCATCGGTCAAACTACATACTGATCGTCTAAGCGTATTTTTTTCATTGTTAAAAGAACATAGGGTTCTGTAGTGTGTCCCTTTAATGATAATAATTTCACTAAAAAGTACGTGTTTATTGGTAAACCGGAATAGAACAGTGAACGCTTATTAATGGAGCTCAAATCTGGTCGTTGAACAAGTTTTTCCTCTCTATCGCCCTTATCTAGATAGTCTGAAGAAGTCCCACCAGAAGAACTCGAGGGAACGAATTCCTCACTTGATTGAATATCACTCACCGTTTTTCCATCAGTCGACGATGAACTGTCTGAAGCCTCGTGTATCGGATCTGTGTTCCTTTCGACATTTGTTACTGTTACCCTGAAAATAAACTGCTCAACAATGAAAGTGTTACAAAGCAAAAATTCACCCAATTTTTAACCGCTATAACTTTTGATTGGCACATATGATTCTGATTTTGTTTTAAGTACTGAATAGCCCAATCTTTTGGCCATCTTCCTTGTCAATATGAAATGGATAGAGCTTTTCATAAATTTTCTACAGGTTGATGAACAGAGTAGTGCAAAATTGATGAAAGTTCAACATACCCCCGTTTTCGCAAAAAAAAAATTTTGGGAGTATTAACACCAAATTTATGAAGAATGATGTGTTCCCTCGAAACGGTTTTTGAATTTTCGGGATTCCAGTCGAAACAGCCAAAATGTGATTTTTTTATTGTGAATACTGCACCGGGTGACCATTTGAAAACTATCCACCTGCAATAACTCCCGATTCCTAGTGACTATTTCTTCGAGCAAAAACAGGTCGATTTTCATATTAAAGGGGACATCTAGAACATAAATTGGCAAATTTCTATCTTGAGCCCCCTCGCCCCCACTCACCCCAACTTTGAAATTTCAAACAACATGACCTACCTTGCGATACATTAAATTGAAGAGATTTAAATTTTCTTTCGGAAAAAAATATTCACAAAAATATTAACCCCACCTTCATTCGCCCTAAAAATTCTCTGACTGTCTTATTTTTAATTCTGGACCTCTCAATTGTTTTTAATTCAGTCAGCGTCATCATAGAAAACATCGAAGAAAAGAATTTTCGGTGGAAAAAGTGCTATTCAAATTGACTTTTTTGCTCTCCCCGAGGCTCTCCCCCACCTCAGCTTCAAAATTTTATGAAACACTACCTACTTTGTGATACATCAAATTGAAGGGAATTGGGTTCTCCTTCCGAAAACAATTTTTTTGAAATTTTCAACCCCCTCTCCTAATAAATTAGACATTTGGGGTGTTTTGTGAGGAAAATGGGGGTTTCAGAAAGTTTGAAAAAATTTTGATCATGGAGAGAATTTAACTTCCCTCTCGTATCACAAAATAGGTATTGCCATTTTAGATTTTTGAGATGAGGTGGGGGGAGCGAAAGGGTGAAATTTAGGTGGCATTTTTTCCACAGAAAATTATCTCTTCCGATGCTATGCAGGATGACGTTGACTGCATTGAAAAGAATTGAGAGGTCAAGAATATCAAATTGGACACTCAGAGAATTTCAGGAAGAAGGGGGTTGGGGTTAAAAATTCTATGAATATTTTTTCGGAAAGAGATAGACAGATAAACAAACAGATAGACAGATCTTATTGACAGAGTCCCATTCAGGGGACCAACATTTCAAGAAATGAAGCCAAACATGCCTATGTTTTGAAATTTGAGGTAAAGGCTAAAAAATTCAAAAATGGCGGAAATGTTGTTGATCCAATTCTGATGACGTTGCCCCATGTTGACTAAAGAGAGCAAAAACTAACCTTTTTTAATGCTAAAAACTCGAATCTTAGGAGTAGTACCAAAAAGTACACTGCCAATTGGGCTTTTCTTCACCCCTACACTAGACAATAGGAACGTGTTGCAAGTCAAATTGCTCAGAATTGTTCAGTGAACAAGCCTACCAAGTGGCGTCTTGATATGAAAAGTTCTAATGTTTTTGCGTTGCTACAAGAGTAATATACAGTATTCACAATAAAAAATCACATTTTGGCTGTTTCGACTGGAATCCCGAAAATTCAAAAACCGTTTCGAGGGAACACATCATTCTTCATAAATTTGGTGTTGATACTCCCGAAAATTTTTTTTAACGGAAACGGGGGTATGTTGAACTTCCATCAATTTTGCACTGCTCTGTTCATCACCCTGTAGAAATTTCATGAGGGGCTCTATGGATTTCATATTGACAAGAAAGATGGCCAAAAGATTGGGCTCTTCAGTACTTGAGACAAAATCAGAATCGTTTGTGCCAATCAAAAGTTACAGCGGTTCAAAATTGGGTGAATTTTTGCTTTGTAACACTTTCATTGTTGAGCACTTTATATTGGGTTCCCTTCGTCAAGCACACTGTGGACACTCGAAAATTTACCAGGTGGTCACTCTATTTCACACTGTGGTCGAGTCAGTAGCGGAGTAGACGTCGCAATGATGTGATTGACTATTGTAAACCTCCATCGCCATTTGGATGATGAACTGTTCTCCGATGAACGCTAACAAAGTTTTTGTCGCTGGGATTTCGGTGGTGAGAGTAGCTTTCTACTCGCGTTTCGTGAAAAAATCAAATTCCGCTGATATGATTGGCACTAGAAGCCCGTCCCAATCATCAACCGACATCTTTAAAAGCTTTGTTAAAAGCACACAAAAAACGAAAAATTATTCTGCACTGTTCTGTGAATCGTTGCTGTCTTGTTTTTTTTCTCTGTGGAAAGATCATCCGGCAACTTTTCTTACAATACAATACAATACAATACAATACAATACAATACAATACAATACAATCTTTATTCAGCGCAAGAAGACCTTACAAGGTATATCGCTAAGTCATTTTTAACAAAATACATGAGTACGATAAGACACACTTTGTAACACTCAAGTATATACAAGTAGAACACTACAACAAACAACGGATAATAAATTCTCATGTACTTCAAAAAAAGTGAAGTCATTGCACAAGATGGAGTCAAAATACAAAATTCAAAAATTCATTGACAGAATAAAAACATTTTTCAATCAACATGGTCTTTACGGCTCTTCTGAAGGTTTGATACGCGACCATGCTTTTATATTCCTGAGAGAGATGATTATAAAGCCTGAGAGAGCTGACAATGGGCCCCCTCGCGACCTGCGTCAAGGCAAACCTGGGAATTACCAGCTTGTCAGCATTTCTCGTCCGATAGCGGCTCACCTCACCCTGTCGCTGGAAGCGTCCAACATTTCTCCTTACAAAACAGACACATTCGAGAATGTAACAACAATATACATTGAGGATGCCATACTCCACAAAATATGGCCTACATGAAGTTCTACAAGGAAGTGACAGCATGCACCTGATTATTCTTTTCTGGGCAACAAAAACTCTCCGGACACCAGAAGAACCTCCCCAGCACAATATGCCATATGTCAGCAGAGAATGAACGGAGGAACAGTAAAACATCCTTAAATGATCGAGAGAAATTACACCCCTCAACTGAATTACCATGAAACACATAACCCCGAGACTCCTGGCCACCCTCTCCGTGTGCTCCACCCAGGAAAGACCGGAGTCCAATTCTACTCCAAGGAACCTTACCTTTTGACTTTGCTTGACGCTCTTTGCTCCCAGTCTCACTAATAAGCTACAGTCTGAGCGGCCGCCCAACGGCGTGAAGGCTATCATCTCAGTTTTGCCGGAATTGACAATTACACCGTTGTCCGCAAACCAGGATAAAATCCTGTTTGCACTTGTAGTTGCATTAAACGCCACAGCGTCGTTATTTTCACCGCGTACAACCATGGATGAGTCATCGGCAAAGAGCGTAATTGACTCATCAGTGATCAGATCGTTCACAAAAATTACAAAAAGAAGAGGACCCAGAATACTTCCCTGGGGGACACCAGTCTTCCACATTGTCTGCGATTTGCTATAGTAGTGCATCATCTAGGTCATCGTCCAGATTGGTAACCTCCAGTGGCGAAGAAGACATAGATTTCTTCGTAGATATATTTTCAAAACTTAATTTTCTTTAGGTGCGAGATGCAAGGGCGCCATTCCACTTTTTATCTTTTTTTTTTCATTGGCCTGTTTTATTCTTTCTGGTTTACTTCGTTCACTTGTTGAATTGAGGGCTTGCCTGCGACTCGCGAACCGGATATTCTCTCCTCGCTCAACCCGTACAGCGTCGCAGCTGCCAGCATGTTCTATTTTCGCCAAATAGGTGAAGAATACCCAGACCTTTGGGTGGTGTCTTCCAATTAATCGCAAAAGAACACTATGGTAAGCTTCAACGGCATTATTTGTTCAAACGGTTTCTCCGTATTCGCCTAAAACCTTCCACCTGGCGAATCGTGGCTGTCTCCGCAACTTTACTCATCCACTTCACTATGGCTCTAGTTCCTTCTAGAAATCGATGTTGAGGCAATAGGGCAAGGCACATTGCCATCCTTGCTCCTTGAGCCACGTTTGGCAACACGGCAGCATGTCCTGTTGGAGACAGTGCTCGACCTAAAATGGGCAAATAATGAGAAATTAATCTTGAGAAAGATAGAATTTCCTTTCTTTTCTTCTTTTTTTTTTATCTGAAGACTTCAATTATACAAATCGCAGTAACACCTGACCGACTCAGTTCAAAGAATAATGTAGACAAAGAGCATTGAAGTCAGTCGACGCAAGCGCAGAAAAAACGCCAACAACCTTTTATAGTTGACTGCGACCTAAACCACAAAAATATAGTAGCAGTATGGACTGGATAAATCTTGTATGTATCTATTTTTAATTGACCCAAGAATGGGGCCTGCCACCTTTTTAATCATGTTGTTCGTAAACAAGTTTGCGTTCCGGTTTCATGTGGGTCTTCGGACTCTTTGGATTCTATCGCAGAAACATCTTTGTTTAAGAACAGAGTCATATTGGTGAAATACGGCGTTGCGGAATCAATCAGTGTGGGTTTATTCCTTGACAGAAATTTACCATTCAGGTCTTTTTTGAAAGCTACAAGGATGTACTTTGGTTTGAGCCTATAGACATTGTCGAAATCGAAAAAATATTTTTTCAAAACTTGAATTTTTTTGTATTTTGAAAATATCTATAGGCTCAAACCAAAGCACATCCTTGTAGCTCTCCAAAAAGACCTGAATGATAGATTTCTGTCAGGGAATAAGCTCAGACGGATTGATTCCGCAACGCCTCATTTTACCAATTAACCTCCGTCCTTGAGACAGCATTCCAGCCATTTGATGCGCTACAGGCAAAATGACAAGCTATCGCTATAGTTTCCGAAGACATGCTTGTACTCAAACATTGAATTGGTTTTACTGTTCCAATTCTTAGCAGAAAGACGATGACAGAGGTGAAAACTTCAGCTGTTCACCAGAAAACTAAAGAATATGGTAAATACTCTACAAAGAAGAGCATTTGATCGTGTCATTTGTACTCATACTCGTATTCCTATTCGCGTTCACTGTATTCTGGCACTCTTCTTACGTCTATCTCTTCCACAGTCAACTTTCTGCTTTTATATGCTGGTGCTTTAACGCAAGAATGGTTCCCTGCAGAAATGAGATAATTTCGAAGTGGAGATGTTGGTAGAACCAAATACTTGTTCTGAAGTCTTTGGTGTCGAAGGTGGTGATGCTGACAGCACATAAATTTGCCCTTGGAACGGACCCCCCAGCCAGACGTACATACCTTCTGCCATTTTCGCTGTTTTTTTTCATACGAATATTTTTCCGACTTTGACACAACCAAGAATGACCAATAATCATAATTAAAGGCTTTTTTGAGGAAAAAAATCTATTTATTTTCGAAAAAAAAAAAGGTCTTACGGATATGCAACGCCAGGCTATTTATAACTACCTAGATTCAGTCTCATCAAAAACGAACGAACGCGAATGAACTTAGTTGTTGTGTGAAAAATGACATTGCATTCGATGCATAAAGAAGTATAAGGCCGACCTGCATTTTTAGAAGGATTCTCATATCTTTTCGGATATGTCTGAGCAGTTTGCCGTCAAAAGTCGAGTTGCGGAGTTTTAGAATTGTTAGCTTTCTTGAACAGAATCCACGAGTTACTGACAGACACGTCCAGGAGTTGGGTGAATATGCACCACCACTATTTCTTGGATCGAATTCCAATTCGGTAGTTGGATACAAACTCATCCATGAGATCGGTACCCTCCCCCATGTTATTGTTATATTGCCCAACAGGTGGAGGCGGCGGTGACAACATTATTATCCGACCATTTGACGATAATTATACCATGGTCTTTTGAAACTTTTGATAAGGATTGGCTGGCGCCCTTCTCCGACAGCTCCATGGACGTTTCAATGTCGATAGCTTGTTCCAGGGTCAGGTCTTTTGTTTCCAGCATCCCGGCTGCGCCGTTTTACTGCGAATGCCACAGACGAATTGGTTCCTTGTCGCATTGTCCAGATACGTATCGAAATTGCAATAGATGCTCAGTTTTTGTAGCGCCTGAACGTATTCTTGCAGATTTGCAGAACCGGAGTCATCCAATGAACCATGGCTCGTGGTGGACATTTGAAAAGTTTCTAATTTTTCCAAGTCAGGACGACCACCCTCCTGATTGAATTTTTCCCTAATCAGAGTATTGGTATAGGTACTTCGTCATAGTCCAAGCTCGGTCTTAACAATATTCCTTGTAACATCAAGACACGATATTTATCTGACCAGGAAAGCTAATTTTCCATGATTTCAAGGTGTTCAAATGTGTCATCGGTCATGCCGCACTGACGAATCCTCCAAGAAGGAAATCGGCCGGCTGCGATACGACTTGGCTCCTGTTGCTCAAACCTGAGGAGGCAAGCTGACATCAACCGCGAAATCAGGAGGTCAAGAACGAACCTCGCCCACTTCATTCATGTCATCAGTGGAAATTCAAGGCGAGACTCTTGCGTACCTTTTCTCCCTGTTCAGGGAAGGGAGCATTACGATAGCTCTTGGAGGATACGCTAAAAGGTCTTTGCAATTTGGATTTCATTCCGCTCCATGTGCTCGCTTACATTGAGACATATTGCTCCGACAACGTTGAACAACTTCTTGAACTGAAGTGAACAACAAGTTGAACTGGCTTCATTGAACTGTCGATAACTCAGAATCTTGTCGAAGATTTGAATTCGTCTCCAACGAAGCTCACCTGGGGCCCTGTTTTTCGGACACACGTGATCTGTTCACATGTGAGGTAGCTAGGCAACCAGGGCTCTGATTGGCTGTCACCTAGGCAACATCACTCGAGGAGTTGTTCCCCGGTTCCGAAAATACGGCCCCTGGCCAAGCTGGCCTTGTCTTGTTTCTTTTTGGGCGTGTTATTTTTCAGTTACTACTTCTCTGGCCTCTGAAGACACCGAAATGCTCGGGTACCAATTTCAAAATGGCCTCGTTCCAAAAGGGCGACCATTTGATTTTGGTAACATGGATTCACACTCAACTTAAGCCTATTTTCGCTCGACTCGAACCGATTTTAATGACTTTTCTTTTGATCAGATATAGATAGATGTTCTCTATATGTTATCGTACGAAATTTGCATTCGTGCCAAATAGTTTTTCCAAAAATAGAAAAAAACTAGAAAATCAGTTATTTTTAAGCTTAGTTTATGATGAGCGATTTTTTGCCGCGATTTGAGCTGAGCTGAGCGGAGTGGAGCGATTTTTTTGCCTAGGCCAATTACGATGCGGGGAAGTGACATCATGAATGGGCACGATTGGTCCAGACAAAAAAAATCGCTCAGCTCAGCTCCGCTCCGCCGGGTATCGCTCATCATAAACTGAGCATTACGATTCCTATTGCCTCAGATGCCGACCCCTGTCACTTGGAAGGCTCCTTGAAGATTGTAATTGCCGTTGAAACAGACTTTGTGAGGAATATCTTGCAATTGTAAAGTTCTATCTTGGTCCGTCCTATCAATCCACTCCAGAAAGATATACTGCTTGTTGATGACGTATTTCGGTGAAATTGGTTTGCGACACTTTTCGCACAACAATCCTTCAACAAGATCATCATGGAAAACAGTCGATGTTGCAGCATTGAATCTTTGACAGTCTGTTGTACAAGTTGTATAGGATACTTCTTCCGACTTCGTCCATTCAAGGAAGTTCCTCGTCATTAATTTGTCGAGTGGCTGTAGAATCGTACGTACCGCAGACACGTTGATTATACCGTTTGGATTTTCCTTATCAACAAAAATGTCATTACAATTTTACCACGTGCTTTGTAGATAGGTACGACCTATAACCATTTTCTTTGTTATACTTGTTAAAAGAGTCATGATGGCCATCATCCTGATGGAATCCAGGGGGGTGGGTTAGCCACACTTCATTTTTTTGCGTTACATTGTCTACCAACCACAGACGAATTTCGAAGGATTCCCGTGCCAAAAACCGAGCTGTCAGTGACTCGAGCTGTGCCCCCCTACCTGGCGTCTTCATAATTGGGTGCCATTTTTCTTTTTGCGGATATCGCCACTCTCACCTCATCCAGGTTTTTAATTTTCTCCTGGATTTTTCCAAAAGTGATGTATGCTGGCGTGATGACCAGGTTCATCGGATATTGGGTGTTCTTCATCATGTAGACTTGGTTAATTGGAGCCTTTGGGTATTCGGTTCTGCTGATCTCCTCCACTTTTGCGGCGTTTTCTTCAGAATCCAAGCCTTTGAGCACCAAAGCGTGTGTCTTCTCGTCCTTGGTCGCAAAGGTATGGAATTCGTGTCCGTCTTTTTCCAGTCGAAGCGCCAGCGCGCTTTTTTGTCGCCGTCCAGCTCATCCAGCAGGCAAAGGAATGGGGCTGCTGCTTTGACAAAATATTGTTCATAGACTAATAAACGCCGTGGATTATTTCCTTGGTACATTTCGAAATTTACCAAATATCCAGATTTGCTGTTGAGACACCACATTTTGAAGCCAAATCTAACAGGCGTCCCTCGAATGAACTGTTTGCAGATTAGGTGAACTTTTTACCAACCAAATCTACTGATTAGTGACTGCGTTTTGTCGATTTTGGAAGCCTGCTTTTGGTGTTTCTCCGTCTTGGCATGTTTCTTCAGATCTCCCTTATGCACCCGAAGAGCGCTCTTGCATAATTTGCAATAACTCGTACAAAACAATAACCATAAATCAGTCTACACTTATTTTAGTGAAGATGATTGAACAGTTGGTCATAGATTTTCTATGGCATGTAGGGAATCTCTGATCCTTTTTGTACTTGCACGTTTTCCCTCTTGGTTGCAATCCTTTCTTTCAAGATGCCATTCTTTTCTTTCTTGTATCGCCAACTTTCTCTAGAGAGCACTAGCAGATCTCTTGGAGCAATTTGCGACTGTTGTGGTCGCCCTACCTTGGTGGCTCGTCCAACTCTGCGGCCGAAGAACTTTGAAGTGGATGGTTTGCAGTACGCATGGTCTTCACGATCGGCAGAATGGGAATATTTCAAATTAGCAGATAACGCTATATCGTCAAAAAGGACGCAGCAAAGTTTGTCAACTTTTTTCATCTTCTCAACTGTTCTTTGTAGTTCTTCAATGATTTCTGGATTAAGACCACCTGTGAAACGGTACTTTTAAAGAAAAAATTAAAATGGAAGATTTTGAAGGCAGTTTACCAAATCGTCTTAGAAATCTGTAACATTTTGGATCCCTTTTATATAATGCTCAAGCGAACACTTTGTTCTCTGTTGTCCAGCGAGGATTCTTTTTTGTTTGTTGCCTTCTCAAACTGAGACTCGTTAAAAAAAAAACCAGATGTATCGAAATGTTGCAGGCTTTTCAAACAAATGTCTAACGCACACTTTTTCATGTTTTGTGATTTACGTTTGATTCCTTACACGAACTTGTCAATTTTTAAATCTTCTTAGCCAGACTTCTATTGAGATCGTATAATCTATTTTATCGTTGGGTCAGATCTTTTACCTTTTGGCAACCTATTAGGTTGGTTTAGGGAGTAGGCATGGTCTTCAAGCGGGTCTTCATATCTTACTGCAGCCACCACTTCGGCCAGAAGAATAATGACATATTATAAAAGACACTTTTCCTAGACTATTACTAAAAATGTAAAGTAACTAGCTCTATGAACTGAGCCCAGTAAGGTTCATTAGTACTTACTATGCATGGTCACACTGCCGTTAAGACTATTATTGACCGTTTCATTTTCATCACGGTCCCCATCCAAATCAAATTCAATTCTGGGGACGAGGACTGACTCATCACCATGAACAACTGTGTTCGAAATGAGCCTGACGATTATTTCGTCCTTGTTCTACCAGTTTTCTTGTGAAGGAGCCCCTCCTGTCCATCGGGCAATTTTGTTGATGGCGGCTCGTTTCTTGACATGATTGCGCTTTAAATCATGCCAAGTCTGAAAGATTAAGGTCCATAAGCATCTCGAACTATCAGGCACAGTGTTAGAAACCAAACCTTTCTCCACTCCGTCCATGCTTTTTTAGTTCCCCCTTCTATTGCGTTAAGCTTATGTGTCAGTGCCTCCCAGAGGTTCTTGCAGTTCTATTTTTATAGGACCCTGGTGTCGTATACTCTGCCTCATCAGTTTTTTTTTTAGCAGTTCCATATTTCTCATAGAGTAAGTTCCCAAATTGGGAATCGATCATTCGTGTCAACAATTTGCAGCAATCTCATCGTTTATCATTCCATCGGCAATATTTGCTCTGACATTTTCATGACGCTATTCACGCTATTCATCAATGCGTTACTCCGCATTTACGCACTTCTTTCCACTTCATTGTCATTCTTCTTTTGAATAATAGCACTACACTTCTTTGCATGCAGCCACAAGTGCTTTTTGAGGAGAAATCCGAGACAATTCGGACACGACCCAGAAGAGTGTACCGACCCGTTTTTCATGGGATCCAGCTTCCCAATAATCAGTGAAAATTTTTAAGTAGCCGCCATCTTGGCAAAATCTCTTAAAATTAAGGCATGGGTACGTACAACATGCATACCAAACGGCACCTCTCAATCATTAAATGGAAAGTGGGTGGTGGTATTATGGCTTTTAACATCCGGACTATTGTATGATTCCCGATATCAGCGCATTGACAGGGAGCTGGTGCCTCAAAACTTACGTCATAAAGTACATGATTTTAACCCTGTAGGTCTAATGTGCGTTGATAAGGTTGTTAAAAATTGCTTTGTCTTACATGTCAGACCGGGAGCTTTAAGCTGGTATGAGCCTGTCAATTTTCGAAAAAATGGCCAAAAATTTACGACATAAGGTACATGAATGAAACCAACTGGATTTTGTGTGGGATCATCCCCTTCATCGAAAATCTGGTCGTAAAACAAAATTTTTGGGGGCTTTCAGTTCATAAAACAAGTTTGAAATTTTCAAAAAAAAAAGACCAAAATTAATCAATTTTTTCACAGGCGTTTTGTTGATTAACCCACCAAGTGTGATATATATTTGTAATCAGGATGAAAAACGGAATCGATTTCCATGTTGTACGATTGTACAACATCGATTGTGTGTACGATTTGAGGAAAAATTTTCGATGTTGCACCCTGTAAGCGATGTACCATTAAAAAATGTTGTGGACAGATTCGAAACTTGCGTAAAAAGTCATGTAAGAATCTTTTTTCGTTCCTCAAGTTATGTCAAAGGAGAAGTCTCCAAGAGGAGGTGAATTTTGGCCTTCTTTGAAAATTTCAAACTTGTCTTATGGACCGAGAGCCCCCAAAAATTTTGTCTTATGACCCGATTTTAGATTAAGGGGATGTCCCACACAAAAGCCGTCATTCATGTACCTTATGACATAAATTTTTGACATTTTTCGAAAATTGACAAACCTATACCAGCCCAAAGCCCCCGGTCTGACATGTAAGACAAAGCAATTTGTAAAAACCTTATCAACGCACATGAGACCAACAGGGTTAAAATCATGTACCTTATGACGTAAGTTTTGAGGCACCAGCTCCCTGTGCATAATGTAACTACTGTAATGTCAAAATGTTGGTCTTTTTCAATGGTTGTTATCTTCACCTCACCTTTCCCATTCCAACCACCGCGGGTATTTTGGTTTTGTTTGAAACCATAATTTCTTGCAGGTGTGTCGGACTTGATAGATTTTCAATCCATTCTTTGTTCGGACTTGTTGGCATTAGCAATCGATTGATTACTACTTGTCTAAACTTGGTACGGAACATCCTGGCTGTTGGGTTTTTGGTTCACACGGTTTGGGCACCATCTGTCACCTCTCAGCTCTTCGCTCCGGCTTCGCTGGCGGACGGCCGGTGTGACGGGGCGAGCTGGGGTGTCTTGAAGTTGTTGTGGTATGGACATGGTGAGAGGATGAGAAATGAAACACTCGACTTAGCGGAGACTGGGGTGGTTGAGCGTTGTGGCGAAGACTGGCTGGGAGTTGAAGACTCCGCGCTCTTTTATCCCGCAGTCCGAGGGCGCGCAAGACCGCCATTGGCTGAGGCCCGCTTCGCCCACCACGTATATATAACGAGCGCGCTGGTCTCATGGTCACTCACTAGCGGACGCTCGGATTGAGGGGATCTCGGTCACAATACCTTCAGGTGCTTTTAGCTGGGGGCGTTTTTCAATCCCAACGGCATTCTTGTGTATTCATAGTGACCATTCTCTACGTAAATGCAAGTTTTCCTGCCGTTTTTTTCCGCTTTCTTTTAGGAGGCTGCACGGAAAGCTTTGGAGAATTGGTGATCAAGGCCGAGAAGAAATTGATGACGGGGTCTGCGGGGAAACTGACGACGAAGCCTTCCGAGAACAATGTAGCGAAGGCTGCGGAGAAATCGCAATGGACGGCTGAGGAAGCTGAAAAACCGTGTCTCTAATTCAAGAAATATCTACCGTAGAACTTGAGGAGTACTGACTACTAGCCCACATTACAAGATCTCATCACGTGTGACTTTCACATGAAGCCCTTCGACTTCATCTTTCGCTAATATCCCATGTCTTATGGCTGGAATTCTACTGATGTCCTTGTGTAGACTCCGTATGATTTCCTTTGTTACGGTTTTTCTAGAGTGAATCACTCGAAAATTTGAAGCAGCGAATCTTGACCGTCTTTCTTTCGGCCACAACTGTTGCTGCCCTGCAAAACTGTGCTTTCCTGAAGAACTCTTGCAATGTCAAACGAGAATTCTTCATGACGTTTTGCATTTCTTCGTCGATGGCCCAGCTTTGATTGCTTGCTCATTGGCCAGCAACGATTGTAAGCAATGGACCAAAGGCCCCCATCTGGCAGGCATCGGAAGTTTACGGCTACAGTTCATGTTCAATTCCCTTTGTTTTTTCGTCAGCCACGCTGCAAAAATGTGGATTTGTCCACTGGTTTTGGTGACCTTGACACCTTTAGCAATGAAAGACTCGAGGCTTGCAAGATTTTTCAAATCGGTAAAAATTAAGTTAAGCGAATGAGCGAAACATCCGTAGATGTAGATTCCATGACACATTTCACTTAACACCTTGGTGTCTTCCTTTTTTTCTTCTTGAGAAGATGCTCACTTTTTTCCCCTCAAGTTTTTTACGACGCTTCGACTGCTGTGGTCATTAGCGCGGGCCGTATCTTGAGAGTTTTGTGTATTTTGATTATTTGTTGCAGTTGTGAAATGAGGCATCTATAGGTAGATCAAGCGGACCATTCGCTTCATCTTAGGCGAACTTCTCTGAGCAGAGAGTAATCTCGCTCATCGCGCTACAGTCTGCCTCATTATAATATGTGATAGGTAGAGTCCGTAGACTAGTTATTAGGACGTTCAAAGGTGGGTGGGACGGGTACTTATTTGAATTTGCAGTTTAGACTTCTGTATAGAGGGAGATGTCTTTTATGTATTTCAACAATTGTCTGTAACTATGTTCTTCGATTAGTTTTGTTAGAGAGGTGCGATCGTGGAATCCAGCTGCCTCTCTGTGGTTTTTATACTTGTTGCACTGATACAGAATGTGACGTATCGTGATCTGGTGTCCTGCTTTCTGCCTACTGCCTTCAATTGATGATATTTTGCTGTGTGGGCTGCTGTTTTGACTTTGGCTTTTTCAACTTTAAAAGAAGGCTTATGTGTTCTAACCTCTAATGACTCAACTAAGAATGCCATTCTCTCATAATACCAGAGAAATGGCTTGTACACCTGTAACAACAAAGAGTTCATTTCACAACAGTATTTCGCCCCGAAGGGACCTGAAGCCCCAATGTCGGCTACGATCGCCGCAAAACATTAGGGGTGTGTGATTCAAGCCTAGAGATGGCGTACGGGGTATTTTGTAGGGAATTTCTGGTCAAGGGATGTATGATGGATTGTATAACCTCCAGGAGCAAACATACTTAAACTTGCTGGGACGAAACATAGGTGTTTTCAGTTGCCATAGAACATAGTTGTTCTATTTTTAAAGGACCCAGGTGTCGTATACTCTGCCTCATCAGGTTTTTTTTTAGCAGTTCCATATTTTTCATAGAGTAAGTTCCCACTTTGGGAATCGGTCAATCGTTTTAACAATTTGCAGCAATCTCATCGTTTATCATTCCATCAGCAATATTTGCTCTGACATTTTCATTACGCTATCCACGCTATTAATCCATGCGTTACTTCGCATTTGCATTTGCATTTGCAATGGAGTAGTAAAAAACAGGTTTCGTTGTTTGTTGAAGCATCGCGTTTTGCACTATTCTCCAACAAAGGCATCCAAAATTATAAATGTGAATCAATAAATAATAAAATGATTATTCAAAAATTCAAAATTAGCAGGATACTTAATATTTAATTACTTACTTACAGTTGTATTTATTATTCAACTTCAACTGTAGGTGACTTAACAGTCAACATATTTTTTATGGCAAGTAGGGAATTCCTTATCTCTCTTTGTACTACCACGTTCTCCCTATTAATTGCAAGCGTTTCTTTTCAAATGCCGTTCTTCTACTTCTTGCAACGCAAGCTTTATCTAGAGAGCGCTAGTAGCTGTCTAGAGGCAACTTGCGACTGTTGGAGTCGCCCCACCTTGGTGGCTCGTTTAATTCTGCGACCGCCGGAGAACTTTGAGCTGGATGGTTGGCAGTATGGATGGTCTTGAAGCGGGTCTTCATCTCTTACTTCACTTACTCCAGCCACCATTTTGGCTAGAATAATAATGATATAAGTAATATTATAAAAGTTACTTGTTTCATAAGTACTTACTTATCACCGTTTCATTTTCTTTACGCTCCTCATCCAAATGAAATTCAATTGTGGGGACGAGGACTGACTCATCACCATGAACAACTGTGTTCGAAATGAGCCTGACGATTATTTCGTCCTCGTTCTACCAGTTTTCTTGTGAAGGAGCCCCTCCTGTCCATCGGGCAATTTTGTTGATGGTAGCTCGTTTCTTGACATGATTGCGCTTTAAATCATGCCAAGTCTGAAAGATTGAGGTTCATTAGCATCACAAACTATCAGGCACAGTGTTAGAAACCAAACCTTTCTCCACTCCGTCCATGCTTTTTTAGTTTCCCCTTCTATTGCGTTAAGCTTATGTGTCAGTGCCTCCCAGAGGTTCTTGCAGTTCTATTTTTATAGGACCCAAGTGTCGTATACTCTGCCTCATCAGTTTTTTTTTTGAGTAGTTCCATATTTCTCATAGAGTAAGTTCCCAAATTGGGAATCGATCAATCGTTTCAACAATTTGCAGCAATCTCATCGTTTATCATTCCATCTGCAATATTTGCTCTGACATTTTCATGACGCTATTCACGCTATTCATCAATGCGTTACTTCGCATTTACGCACTTCTTTCCACTTCATTGTCATTCTTCTTTTGAATAATAGCACTACACTTCTTTGCATGCAGCCACAAGTGCTTTTTGAGGAGAAATCCGAGACAGTTCGGACACGGTCCAGAAGAGCCTACCGACCCGTTTTCCATGAGATCCAGCTTTCCAATAATCAGTGAAAATTTTATTGGCTGTATGCCAAAGAAATCTTCCAAGGCTTGAAATCTTTTCGTGATGCTCTCTCGATGATGTTCTTCACTTGTGAGGATCTCAAATTGTAATTCTGTTGTCTTTCAGTTGAGTGTCCATTATTTCTAAATGGAGTTACGAGGCGAGGGACACAAGGACAAGCCTTGTCACCCACTAGGTGATGGCCACCTTCGAACATATGATCACCATGGCCAGTAATGTGACTCCACAATTTGCTTTTACGGGCATCGTGAATCGCCTCAACTTCTCCTCCATATCAATGAGTGAACATCATGCGGTGGTCACATACTCCCTAAAATTAAGTTCATCTCTACAGGTCATCTATTATTGGGAAAAAATTTAAGCTCTCGAAAAAGCTCGTGTAACTACAGATTTTTGAGATTTGCCGCCTAAACCTACTTGTAGGATGATGGCTGGAAAAATCAGGGGTTGTAAAATACCACTGAGTGATGAGGAGTTGCTCCTCAGCTCCATTAGGTCTTCCTATACGACCTCTATGTTGAATTCGATTGCCAACAAGACCTGATGAACTGGGCAAAAATTAAAATGGACCACCCCAAAATTCTGCCTCGGTTAAAATGAGAATATCTGGAGGAAAAATTATCCGATTTTGAACATTTTTGTGATGCTCGACAGAGTAGTTTTCTGACTACAATACGCTATCTTACTAAGGAAATGTACGGCTTTATTATCTTTCCATTTTGCGGCAACAATTCCGGAATCGCTTACTCGCAAATCACTGTCACTTGTACACTTGTACACTTGTAATAGAGCATGAAAAGCTGAACAAGAAAATAAAATCAAAAATGGGACATTTCATTTAAAAAATTTTTGGTTATAGCGCAGAAATTGAACACCCTGTATAGTTGAAAATAATTTTACAACGTAGAACTTTTCAAACTAATAATTTTATGTATTGCACCTTTTTCTCTATTTTGCAAGGTAAGGGCGCTAGGAATGCCCGACGCACTGTTTGCAGGACCCTGTATATTGCCACCTTGAGGGCTTGTAGAGTTTCGCAAAATTTCCGAATAATTTGTCTAACATTAGGCACAACTTATACAATTTATAAAAAAATTTCAATTTGTGCATGATCGGAGTCACACTTCATTCTGCTGTGTCCAGGGACCATGAATTTGTGATCAAGAACTTCAATATTGGTCTGGCTGACAAGACGAATACACATTGCGAGTAAAATTGAATTTTTATTTTGGCCTGAGCAGGAATCGCTGTAGAGAATTGAACGTTTAATGTTTTCAGGCCATTTTTGTACTGCCAGGGAATATTTGAAGAATTGGATACCAAAAAAATAACATGTTTCGGGATCTTTTTCCTAGTGATGGTGCCTGAGTAATATGGATTGAAACACTTAAACGATCTATTTGGAAGAAAGATAGGTAGTGTGGACACTAACTGCCGAATACTGTACGGACCTTGCATTTGATGATACAAAATGCCACTTAGCAGACGTATTGAATAATTCATGTACTTTCCACGTCTGCCTAGTGACATAGAATGAAATAGAATAGAATAGTCTGCCAAATGACATCTTACACCGCAAATGCAAGGTCCATAGTATTCAGCGGATTTAGGTAAATTATTCGAAATCAATTGTTCGAAAGTAAATTTTTCGAAATCAATTGTTCGAAAATCAATTTTTCGAAAGGCAAATTGTTCGAAAAGCAATCATTCAAAAATGGAATTTTTCGAAAAATCAATTGTTCGAAATCAATTTTTCGAAAAATCAATTGTTCGAAATCAATTTTTCGAATGATCAATTGTTCGAAAATCAATTTTTCGAATAATCAGTTGTTCGAAAATTAAATTTTCGAATGGAAACGAGGATAAAAAAAGTAACAAGTATAGGTACAACTTGCAAGGGTGCTAGGACAATTCGTCCCACGGACAATTCGTCGCAAGTAAAGGCTTTGAAACGTACCTAAGGGGGTTTATTACAAATGAAAACACAAAGGGGCTCAATAGAGGGATCAGAGATTTGAAAATCATAAGCAAATACAAGGGGTTCCAACAGAGATCCAAACGCCACGGAAAAATGCAACGGGGCTCAGCAAGGCTTCAAACGATATTGAAAACACAAGGGGGCCTTATGGAGCTTCATATAACAAATGAAGACAAAAGGGGGCTTACTGATACCCTGAAAGCCATTAAAAGCCTAAGTGGACCAATTAGGGACCCATACTACACTCGAGAGACAAGGGGGCTCGATAGGTCTCCGAATATCACATAGAGGCACAAGGTGCTTGCTACTGCTTCGAAAGCCACGAACAAATGTAGGGGGGCTCAGCAGGGCTTCAAAAGACGTTAAAGAAACAAGGGGGCCCACTGGAGCTCTGGATAACACAAGAAGGCAACAGGGGCCTCACTGGAATTCTGATAGTCATGGAAAAACATAAGGACCCCCTTGTGCCCGTAGTTAGATAGAGCTCCGTATGTCGAATGAAGGCACAAGGGACTTACACTAGGGCTTCCTAAACAAGATGGCTTCTGGAATTCTGAAAGCCACGAAAACACATGAGGGGGCTCACTCGGGGACTCATTAGGACTCCAAACAACACAAAGGGCTCAAGGGGCCTAACAAGAGAATGGAAATCACGGAAAAATGCAAGGGGGCTCCGTAGAACTCCGTAGAAATGATATTGGTGACACAAGGGGGCCCGAGGGACTCTTTATAACGAGAAAAGGCAAAAGGGGGCTTACTGTATGGTACTCTGAAAGCCAAGACAAGTGGACTGATTAGGACTCCAAACTACACATAAGGGTACAAAGGAGACCCGATGGAGCTCCGAAAGCCATGGAAATATAACAAGGGGGCCCAATGAAGCTCTGTGTAATCAAAAAAGGCAAGAGGGGGCTGATTGGATTTCTGGAAGCCATCAGAAAACAAAAGGGGGTTCACTAGGATTCCAAACTACACTTGCGGGCACAAGGGGGTCCGATAGGGCTACATATCACATAGAGGCACAAGGGAGCCCAAGGAGCTTAATATAACAACAGAAGGCAAAAGGGGCTCACTGGGATTCCGAAATCTACAAAAAACACAAGGGGGCTCATTAGGGCTCCATACTACACTTAAAGACACAAGGGGGCCCGATAGGGCTCTCAATATCACATTAAGGCACAAGGTGCTTACTACTGCTCCGAAAGCCACGGAAAGATGTGAGGGGGCTCAGCACGGCTTCAAAAGACGTTGAAGAAACAAGGAGGCCCACTGGAGCTCTGGATAACACAAGAAGGCAACAGGGGGCTTACTGGAATTCTGATAATCATGAAAAATCACAAGGGGGCTCACTAGGTCTCCAAACTACACTTGCGGGCACAAGGGGGTCCGATAGGGCTCCGTATATCACATGAAGGCACAAAAGCTTCCAGCAATGCAAATTCTTAAGGCCACTAAAACACATAAGGGGGCTCATTAGGGCTCCAAATGACACACACATAGGGCAGAAGGGACCTAACAAAAATCCAGAAATCACGGGAAAATGCAAGGGGGCTCTGTAGAACTTCATATGATATTGGTGACACAAGGGGGCCCAAGGGGCTCTTTATATCAAGAAAAGGCAAAAAGGGTCTCACTGTATATTACTCTGAAAGCCAATAAAAACAAAAGTGGACTGATTAGGGCTCCAAACTACACATAAGGGTACAAGGGGACCCGATAGAGCTCTGTGTGATCAAGTTTACACAATGGGGCCCGATAGGGCTCCGAATATCACATGAAGGCACAAGGTGTTTACTATACTGCTCCGAAAGTCATGGAAAGATGTAAGGGGGCTCAGCAAGGCTTCAAAAGACGTTGAAGAAACAACGGGGCCCAATGGAGCTCCGAATAACACAAGAAGGAAACAAGGGGCTTACTGATGGAATTCTGACAGCCAGACAGAAAACAAGAGGGCTCACTAGGCGGCAAACTACACTTGCGGACACAAGGGGGTCCGATAGGGAACGCACAAGCCACGAAAACACATGAGGGGGCTCCTTAGGGCTCCAAATGACAAATGGGGCACAAGGGGGCTCAACTAAAATCAGAAGGTCACGGAAAAATGCAAGGGGGCTCCGTATTGCTTCAAATGATATTAGTGACACAAGGGGCTATATTGACCTAAAGAGGGCAAAAGGGGGCTCTCTGGTACCTACTTTGAAAGCCAATATAAACATAAGTGGGCTGATTAGGGCTCCAAGCTACACATGAGAGCATAAGGGGGCCGAAAGAAAGGACTTCGAATGACATGACGACACATATGGACGATTACTGTGCTCTGGAAGTAACGGAAAATACAAAGGGGCTCAGCAGGACTCCAAATCACATGGAAGGCACATTTCAGGGGCCCAATGGAGCATGGATAATTGGATCACACAATATGGCAAAAGAGGGCTTAGTGGAATTCTGGAGACCATCAAGCACATAAGGGGGTTTATAAGGGCTCCAAATTATATTTGAAGAAACAAGGGATTTGGGGCCGAATATAACATAAAGGCACAAGGGGCTTACTAGCGCTCCGAAAGCCTAGAAAAAGTGCAAGGGGGCTCAACAGATTTTCAACAGATTTTCTTGTGTATTGAAGACACAAGGGAGCCCCATGGAGCTCTGTATAACAAAATAACGCGATATGAGGCTTACTGGTACCTACTCCGAAAGTCATGAAAGAACATACGGAGGCTCAACGGGGCTCAAATTACACCTGAAGCCACAATGAGGGCCGATAGGGCTCCGAACATGCCATGACGGCATAACGCTGCTTGCTGCTCCGGAATTCATGGAAAAGGCAAAGGGGCTCAGCAGGGCTTCAAATTACGTTGAATACAGAATAAGGGGGCCCAGTGGAGCTCTTGATAATGCAAGACTGCAAAAGGAGCCCTAATGGAAATCTGAAAGCAATGAAAAACATAAGAGGACTCATTAGAGCTCAAAAATTACACTAGAGAAGATGAGGGGTCCGATGGGGGCCAAATATCTCATGAAGGTACAAGGGGCTTACTGGTGCTCCCAAAGCTCGGTGTACTAGCAGAAATTCTCAGAATAATGCAAGGGGACTAAGCAGAGCTTCAAAGACCTGAAGAAACCAGGGTGCGCCGTAGAGCTCTGAATACTACAAAAAGGCATAAGGGGGCTTACTAAAGTTCTAAAAGCAACAAGGAAACACGAAGGGACTTGTTTAAGTTAAGACAAAGGGCAAAATATTATTTTGAGACGAATTGTCCGCGGGACAAATTGCTCGCGACAAATTGCCCGCGGGACGAATTGTCCGGTCACGACTTGCAATTATGCAAAAAATCTGGGATTTAAGCTTTCACTTGGTCATCACTTGGTCACAGGATGGAAGGAGTAATCTGACTTCATCCAGATGAATCATGACCTGACCTCCTAAAATCCTCTCTTTACCAAAGGATACCAGCTTATCTGTTGAATTGGGTTTCTCGAAAGCGTAATTTCATTTAGTGCCAAAAATATTGCAGAACATCGCTTCTGCAACTGATTTTCTAAAAAGTAACTTTCGAATAACTCAACTTCACTTTTCGAACAATTGCTCGTTCGAATAATTGATACTTTCGAACAAGTGATTTCGGATAATTTGTTTTCGGATAATTGTTATTTCGAATAATTGATACTTTCGAACAACTGATTTCGAATAATTGTTTTTCGGATAATTGCCTTTCGAATAATTGCTACTTTCGAACAATTGATTTCGAATAACTGTTTTCGAAAAATTGATTTCGCACAATTGATTTCGAATAATTTACCGGACACGGTATTCAGCAGTTAGTGTCCGGACCACGTATCTCTTTTCCAAATAGGTCGTTTGAGTCTTTCAACTCATATAACTCTGGAACCATCACTGGGAAAAAGATTCTGGAACATGTTATTTTTTTGGTATTCAGTTCTTCATACAGGGTGAGTCATTGATATGGGCGAGCTCGATTGCACCTACACCGTTGATGATATCGAAATGAACCAAACGGTTCTGTGAATGGGAGGCCAGAGTGCACTTCGTAAAACTATTTTGCCATATACAGGGTGTACCAATTTTGCAAGGTACCCTCAACTTAATTTTTTCGAATGGCACTCCCTGTATATTTTTACATATTCGAATTTGTCCTTTTTCAGGCTTTATAAATCCATTTAGTTTTTGCAATTCGATTCAACCGTTCAGAAGTTATTAATTTTTTTCTTAAAATAATTGCGTTTGCAGGCACTTATTTAAAAAATCGCAGAGCACTTGGTTTTTGAGATATCAAGTTGAGACTTTTTTCTATGTCTAGACAACTGTCTGGGGTATCTTTTGGCGGTAAGACCGTCAATTTTCATTGCGGCATTACTTTACTGTGACACATGCATTTTTTCACCTCTTATGTTTTTTTCGGGCTCGGGCCGTAAATTGTGCAGACGGAAGCACCGCTGGGGTCCCCTGCAGTGCGACTTGTCCTGCTCCCTGCAGGCACGGAAATGGTGTGCGTTGGCGCAGGAGTGCCACCCGCAGTTCCCCAGCAGGTACTCCCGGCAAGGCTTCGGAGCCACCAAACCTCTACAGATGAAAGAAAGGTCTATTAAAATGAAATTAATATAATTCCACAACTTCATTCCAAGTCTCGGGGGGATGGTGGGTGCAGCTATACTCCAATCGCTGCCCATGCTCCCCCTCTCGCATATCTTTTCGTGCCAGGCAACTCCGGCACACAACGTGCCGGCAGGTTGCCAGCAAAAAGCTGTTACCCTGCAGGAGGGAAAACTTACAATCAGCACAAGCCACGTACCGCCGCCCCTCCTCGTGGTCCGATTGGGGCCCACACCGCCCGCAGATCGTCCTCCCGCACGATGTTGTGCCCGTCAGAACGCGGATGCAGGCTCACCGCCGCCTCTCCACCGGATAACTGAGGTGGAGTCCCAGGACCAGCCGCACCACCTCGTCGGCGAATGGACCGCGAAAGGCCGCCACCTCGTCCCGCTGCTCGGGCCGTAAATTGTGCAGACGGAAGCACCGCTGGGGTTCCCTGCAGTGCGACTTGTCCTGCTCCCTGCAGGCACGGAAATGGTGTGCGTTGGCGCAGGAGTGCCACCCGCAGTTCCCCAGCAGGTACTCCCGGCAAGGCTTCGGAGCCACCAAACCTCTACAGATCAAAAAAAGGTCTATTAAAATGAAATTAATATAATTCCACAACTTCATTCCAAGTCTCGAGGGGATGGTGGGTGCAGCTATACTCCAACCGCTGCCCATGCTCCCCCTCTCGCATATCTTTTCGTGCCAGGCAACTCCGGCACACAACGTGCCGGCAGGTTATATACTATACTATATACTATACTATACTGTTTATTGCTTCCGTTTTACATATACATGTTTTGGAAATGTCATTTTTGAGAATAATAATAATTTAACAAGTAAGTATGAATGTAGATTGTACAACTGATTTTAAACACACACACACACACAAATTTTACAAGCAGACAAATGATAAAGATAAAACAACAATAAAATAGGCACAGAATCAACAAAGACCTACACCGGTCTTTGTTGCCGGTGCCAAACACCGGGTCTCATATTCGTCAATACTGTAGAAACAGCCTTCGATGAGAAATTTTTCAAGGGAGCTCCTGAAAAACTTTGAATCCCTTACATCCAATGGTAAAATGTTATAGAGGGAGCTGCCGGCACACATCGGGGACCTTTTGAACAAGGCTGTCGCGTGCTTTGGAATTTTCAGATTTTTCCTGTTCCTCGTGAAATAGTCGTGGTCGTCCGCATGTGCGCGCAGCTCCGCTCGCTTCGCATGAATGAACTGCAACAACTTGAACAGATATATTCCCGGAAGGGTGAGTAGTTCTCTCTCTTTGAAAACCGTTCTGCATGACTGCAAAGGCGTAAGGCCAAACATGTTGCGAATAACCCGCTTCTGCATCACAAACACACGGTGAGCGTCCACAGCCTGACCCCACGCCAGGATATTGTAAGATAGGAACGAGTATACCAGTGAGTAATAAACGCTGATCAGGCCGGCAGTCTCAATTTGGTCTTTCAACACTGCGATAGCGAAATTTGATTGTGAGACCCTCTTACAGACGCCATCGATGTGACAATCCCAGCCCAAGTGACTGTCCACCAGAACGCCCAAAAATTTAGCGGAAAAACTGTTTTTTAAAATATGCTCTCCAAAGTTGAAATTTAAATTTACCGGTGTTTTGTTAATTTTGTGGGTGAAATTCACAAGTACAGTCTTGTCGTGAATTACTATGAGCCTATTTTTGAAACACCAGTTGTGGAACTCTTTCAAAGTTCCCCTGATCTGCTCCGATAGTTCACTCATGTCACCGGCTGACAGTAGGACAGTTGTGTCGTCAGCGTACATTAAAACTCTACCCCTCGTCAGAAAGTGCGGCAGATCGTTAATGAACAACAGGAAAAGTAAGGGGCCCAATACTCCACCCTGAGGCGTGCCTATGTCTATATGAAAGAGATGCGACATGATGTTTTTTATTTTTACCGTGATCTTGCGATTGTTCAAATAGCTCATGATGAGGTTCAGTACGTTTCCTCGAATGCCCAGTCTCAGCAGTTTTTCTCTGACAAACTCCTTGCTAATCGTGTCGAAGGCTATGCTTAAATCGAAGAACAATCCAGCCACGCACCGACCTCTATCCAACCCCTCATGGACAAAAGTCACCAATTCTATGGTCGCAGTCTCCGTCGACAATCCCGCCCTGAACCCGTGCTGCTGGGCCGAGATTAGTTTCTCCCTCTCTAGAAACCCAGATAACCTACCGTGTAACACCTTCTCTATAATTTTTGAAAAGACGCTGAGGAGGAAAATTGGTCTGTAGTTAACTACATCCATCGCCTCACCCCTCTTGAACACGGGCACAGCCACCGCTAGCTTAAGCCGTTCCGGGAACTCTCCGCGCACGATGCATTGATTAATAATGCACTCAAAGCACCTTGAAAATTCGTCAACACATCCCTTCACGAGTGATATCTGTACCTCATCAAAACCCACCGATTTTTTATTTGGAATGCTTAAAATGGTATTGGAGACCTCCTCCTCTGTGACCGGATCAAGGAACAATGTAACATGATGATGACGACATCCCGTGCATTCTTTAGACGGAACAGGAAAATGGGAATTCAACTTCTTCCTGGCGCAAGTCGAGAAGTGGTCGCCAAACGCATCCGCAACCTCCCCCGGGTCTACCACCGTCCTGTCATCCATTAGAAGAGATATATCTCCCCTCGCCTTCCCCCTCCCCAAGATACCATTCACAACCCGCCACATTGTTTTTATGCTGTTATCAGAATTCTGGATGAGCCTTGTATGGTAATTCTTCTTTTCTTTTTCCAATTTATTTCGATATTCTTTTTTCAACAACTTGTACTGTGTATCTAGTCGCTCATTACAATACTTTTTTCTAAGTGCAGCAAGATCGCGAAGCTTTTGTGAATCGGCTCTGAGGCCTTGAGAAATCATAAATTTTTTCCTTCCGTCGACATTGACTCCCGTTTTACGCGAACACTTTGGGAAAGCTTGTTCGAACGCATTGCTGAACTTATTCCAGAAAACCCCAAACAGACGATTCACGTCACAATCCGGTAAAGCGTTCAAAATGACATGCGTACCAATAAAGAGTGTCCTAAATTTGTTGATGTTATGATCATTAAAGACTCTTCTCTCGCTATACTCGTTGCACTCTATCAATTCCCCCGCAGGACTCACCTCGCCACCCAAGACGACATCCAAAATTTGAGCTGTGTGGTCCGATATACCCGGGTCAACTACATCCCATTTGATTTTAAGGGGTTTGCTGGTGATAAGATAATCAATCGCACTTTTCGTCACCATCCCACCCACCATCGCTATTATTCTAGTTGGCACATCGACGGCAGATCTTAGGTTATAACTCTCCAAGGCATCATTAAGAACTCTACTCTCGGTACTATTGCTCAGCCTGTCAACGTTCAAATCACCACAAATGACAATATCCCTGAATCTCCCCACAAGAAGCCCCATCACTTGATTTAACATACTTATGAACACTTCAAAATTTCCAGAGGGGGATCTGGATACCACCACAATACACATGTTGCGACGGTAAGATATTGCACAACACTCAAAGTTGACGTCCTGCGCATACCCGGTCAAATCTATCACTTTGCAATCCGGAGATACATCTGCTCGTGCCAAAATCATGGTACCACCATGCGAGCTACCCCCCCTGCAATGAAAACTCAGCAAATCATAACCGCTCAACCTGATAAAATTAATGTTACTTGACGAGACCCAATGTTCGGAAAGACACACAAACAATGACTGGACGTCTGCAATCAGCTGTTCTAGCATAATCAACTTTCTAGATATTGACCGCACATTTAAATGAAATAACAATCGCGCATAGTTCACAGTGTTCACACAATTCTCCGAGTTGCCAGCAAAAAGCTTGGACCCTGCAGGAGGGAAAACTTACAATCAGCACAAGCCACGTACCGCCGCCCCTCCTTGTGGTCCGATTGGGGCCCACACCGCCCGCAGATCGTCCTCCCGCACGATGTTGTGCCCGTCAGAACGCGGATGCAGGCTCACCGCCGCCCCTCCACCGGATAACTGAGGTGGAGTGCCAGGGCCAGCCGCACCACCTCGTCGGCGAATGAACCGCGAAAGGCCGCCACCTCGTCCTGTTGCTTGGGCCGTAAATTGTGCAGACGGAAGCACCGCTGGGGTCCCCTGCAGTGCGACTTGTCCTGCTCCCTGCAGGCACGGAAATGGTGTGCGTTGGCGCAGGAGTGCCACCCGCAGTTCCCCAGCAGGTACTCCCGGCAAGGCTTCGGAGCCACCAAACCTCTACAGATCAAAAAAAGGTCTATTAAAATGAAATTAATATAATTCCACAACTTCATTCCAAGTCTCGGGGGGATGGTGGGTGCAGCTATACTCCAACCGCTGCCCATGCTCCCCCTCTCGCATATCTTTTCGTGCCAGGCAACTCCGGCACACAACGTGCCGGCAGGTTGCCAGCAAAAAGCTGTTACCCTGCAGAAGGGGAAAACTTACAATCAGCACAAGCCACGTACCGCCGCCCCTCCTTGTGGTCCGATTGGGGCCCACACCGCCTGCAGATCGTCCTCCCGGACGATGTTGTGCCCGTCAGAACGCGGATGCAGGCTCACCGCCGCCCCTCCACCGGATAACTGAGGTGGAGCGCCAGGGCCAGCCGCACCACCTCGTCGGCGAATGAACCGCGAAAGGCCGCCACCTCGTCCTGTTGCTCGGGCCGTAAATTTTTGCCGACGGAAGCATCGCTGGGGTCCCCTGCAGTACGACTTGTCCTGCCCCCTGCAGGCACGGAAATGGTGGGCGTTGGCGCAGGAGTGCCACCCGCAGTTCCCCAGCAGGTACTCCCGGCAAGGCTTCGGAGCCACCAAACCTCTGCAGATAAAAAAAAGGTTTATTAAAATGAAATTAATATAATTCCACAACTTCATTCCAAGTCTCGGAGGGATGGTGGGTGCAGCTATACTCCAACCGCTGCCCATGCTCCCCCTCTCGCATATCTTTCCGTGCCAGGCAACTCCGGCACACAACGTGCCGGCAGGTTGCCAGCAAAAAGCTGTTACCCTGCAGAAGGGGAAAACTTACAATCAGCACAAGCCACGTACCGCCGCCCCTCCTTGTGGTCCGATTGGGGCCCACACCGCCCGCAGATTGTCCTCCCGGACGATGTTGTGCCCGTCAGAACGCGGATGCAGGCTCACCGCCGCCCCTCCTCCGGATAACTGAGGTGGAGCGCCAGGGCCAGCCGCACCACCTCGTCGGCGAATGAACCGGGAAAGGCCGCCACCTCGTCCTGTTGCTCGGGCCGTAAATTGTGCAGACGGAAGCATCGCTGGGGTCCCCTGCAGTGCGGCTTGTCCTGCCCCCTGCAGGCACGGAAATGGTGGGCGTTGGCGCAGGAGTGCCACCCGCAGTTCCCCAGCAGAGGTTTATTAAAATGAAATTAATATAATTCCACAACTTCATTCCAAGTCTCGGAGGGATGGTGGGTGCAGCTATACTCCAACCGCTGCCCATGCTCCCCCTCTCGCATATCTTTTCGTGCCAGGCAACTCCGGCACACAACGTGCCGGCAGGTTGCCAGCAAAAAGCTGTTACCCTGCAGAAGGGGAAAACTTACAATCAGCACAAGCCACGTACCGCCGCCCCTCCTTGTGGTCCGATTGGGGCCCACACCGCCTGCAGATCGTCCTCCCGGACGATGTTGTGCCCGTCAGAACGCGGATGCAGGCTCACCGCCGCCCCTCCACCGGATAACTGAGGTGGAGCGCCAGAGCCAGCCGCACCACCTCGTCGGCGAATGAACCGCGAAAGGCCGCCACCTCGTCCTGTTGCTCGGGCCGTAAATTGTGCAGACGGAAGCATCGCTGGGGTCCCCTGCAGTGCGGCTTGTCCTGCCCCCTGCAGGCACGGAAATGGTGGGCGTTGGCGCAGGAGTGCCACCCGCAGTTCCCCAGCAGAGGTTTATTAAAATGAAATTAATATAATTCCACAACTTCATTCCAAGTCTCGGGGGGATGGTGGGTGCAGCTATACTCCAACCGCTGCCCATGCTCCCCCTCTCGCATATCTTTTCGTGCCAGGCAACTCCGGCACACAACGTGCCGGCAGGTTGCCAGCAAAAAGCTGTTACCCTGCAGAAGGGGAAAACTTACAATCAGCACAAGCCACGTACCGCCGCCCCTCCTTGTGGTCCGATTGGGGCCCACACCGCCTGCAGATCGTCCTCCCGGACGATGTTGTGCCCGTCAGAACGCGGATGCAGGCTCACCGCCGCCCCTCCACCGGATAACTGAGGTGGAGCGCCAGGGCCAGCCGCACCACCTCGTCGGCGAATGAACCGCGAAAGGCCGCCACCTCGTCCTGTTGCTCGGGCCGTAAATTTTTGCCGACGGAAGCATCGCTGGGGTCCCCTGCAGTACGACTTGTCCTGCCCCCTGCAGGCACGGAAATGGTGGGCGTTGGCGCAGGAGTGCCACCCGCAGTTCCCCAGCAGGTACTCCCGGCAAGGCTTCGGAGCCACCAAACCTCTGCAGATAAAAAAAAGGTTTATTAAAATGAAATTAATATAATTCCACAACTTCATTCCAAGTCTCGGAGGGATGGTGGGTGCAGCTATACTCCAACCGCTGCCCATGCTCCCCCTCTCGCATATCTTTCCGTGCCAGGCAACTCCGGCACACAACGTGCCGGCAGGTTGCCAGCAAAAAGCTGTTACCCTGCAGAAGGGGAAAACTTACAATCAGCACAAGCCACGTACCGCCGCCCCTCCTTGTGGTCCGATTGGGGCCCACACCGCCCGCAGATTGTCCTCCCGGACGATGTTGTGCCCGTCAGAACGCGGATGCAGGCTCACCGCCGCCCCTCCTCCGGATAACTGAGGTGGAGCGCCAGGGCCAGCCGCACCACCTCGTCGGCGAATGAACCGGGAAAGGCCGCCACCTCGTCCTGTTGCTCGGGCCGTAAATTGTGCAGACGGAAGCATCGCTGGGGTCCCCTGCAGTGCGGCTTGTCCTGCCCCCTGCAGGCACGGAAATGGTGGGCGTTGGCGCAGGAGTGCCACCCGCAGTTCCCCAGCAGAGGTTTATTAAAATGAAATTAATATAATTCCACAACTTCATTCCAAGTCTCGGAGGGATGGTGGGTGCAGCTATACTCCAACCGCTGCCCATGCTCCCCCTCTCGCATATCTTTTCGTGCCAGGCAACTCCGGCACACAACGTGCCGGCAGGTTGCCAGCAAAAAGCTGTTACCCTGCAGAAGGGGAAAACTTACAATCAGCACAAGCCACGTACCGCCGCCCCTCCTTGTGGTCCGATTGGGGCCCACACCGCCTGCAGATCGTCCTCCCGGACGATGTTGTGCCCGTCAGAACGCGGATGCAGGCTCACCGCCGCCCCTCCACCGGATAACTGAGGTGGAGCGCCAGAGCCAGCCGCACCACCTCGTCGGCGAATGAACCGCGAAAGGCCGCCACCTCGTCCTGTTGCTCGGGCCGTAAATTTTTGCAGACGGAAGCATCGCTGGGGTCCCCTGCAGTGCGACTTGTCCTGCCCCCTGCAGGCACGGAAATGGTGGGCGTTGGCGCAGGAGTGCCACCCGCAGTTCCCCAGCAGGTACTCCCGGCAAGGCTTCGGAGCCACCAAACCTCTGCAGATAAAAAAAAGGTTTATCAAAATAAAATTGATATAATTCCACAACTTCATTCCAAGTCTCGGAGGGATGGTGGGTGCAGCTATACTCCAACCGCTGCCCATGCTCCCCCTCTCGCATATCTTTTCGTGCCAGGCAACTCCGGCACACAACGTGCCGGCAGGTTGCCAGCAAAAAGCTGTTACCCTGCAGAAGGGGAAAACTTACAATCAGCACAAGCCACGTACCGCCGCCCCTCCTCGTGGTCCGATTGGGGCCCACACCGCCCGCAGATCGTCCTCCCGCACGATGTTGTGCCCGTCAGAACGCGGATGCAGGCTCACCGCCGCCCCTCCACCGGATAACTGAGGTGGAGCGCCAGGGCCAGCCGCACCACCTCGTCGGCGAATGAGCCGCGAAAGGCCGCCACCTCGTCCTGTTGCTCGGGCCGTAAATTTTTGCAGACGGAAGCATCGCTGGGGTCCCCTGCAGTGCGACTTGTCCTGCCCCCTGCAGGCACGGAAATGGTGGGCGTTGGCGCAGGAGTGCCACCCGCAGTTCCCCAGCAGGTACTCCCGGCAAGGCTTCGGAGCCACCAAACCTCTGCAGATAGAAAAAAGGTTTATTGAAATGAAATTAATATAATGAGATGCTGAATACGACCAAGTAATAAAATATGGGGGGTGCCATTTGAAAAAAAAAAGTTATGACCCTTCAAAGTTCACCAAAATCAATGTGTCACAGTAAAGTAATGCCGCAATGAAAATTGCCGGTCTTACCGCCAAAAGATACCCTAGACAGTTGTCTAGACATAGAAAAAAGTCCCAACTTGATATCTCAAAAACCAAGTGCTCTGCGATTTTTTGAATGAGTGCCTGCAAACGCATTAATTTTAAGAAAAAAATTAATAACTTCTGAACGGTTGAATCGAATTGCAAAAACTAAATGGATTTATAAAGCCTGAAAAAGGACAAATTCAAATATGTAAAAATATACAGGGGGTGCCATTTGAAAAAATTAAGTTGAGGGTGGCCGTGCAAAATTGGTACACCCTGTATATGGCAGAATAATTTTACGAAGTGCACTCTGGCCTCCCATTTACAGAACCGTTTGGTTCATCTCGATATCATCAACGGTGTAGGCGCAATCGAGCTTGCCCATATCAATGACTCACCCTGTATATTCCCTGGATGGTTTTACTCCACTTGAAAAATTAGGCAAATGGCATGGAATGAAAAAAGTCAATTTCTGGGGATTCTTCTGGAAATTAAGTATCGATTTCAGATGTCGAGGAAAAGTATCAATATGAAGTTGGCGACTTCTAGACAAAAGTGTGATCCCGAATGTTGAATTGGCTTTCCAAAAATGTAAAACACATTGAAATCCGCACATCTGCTGTTCACGTTACAGTCCCTGAACTGACACTATGTAAATTGTTACGTAAAATTCGGAAATAAATTTTGAGTAATTTATACTGCGTTTTAGCAGACGCTGTATCTCAGAGACTATTGACCACAGATTGGTTATATCTCACGAATAGATCAATAGAATCGAGTGAAATTTTGCAGGTATATTCCTAAACCAAGGGCTTTTATAGCGCCCTATTCATTTATGAAATGAATACAGGGCCGTAATCAAAATTTTGTTTTTCGACTTTCTGTTGAAAAAGTCATCCTGTATTGATTTTTTCAAAATCTGATGTCATATTCGGAAGATACATGCGAAATTCTACAAAATGCGATTCCTAGAATAATTGGCACTAATTTAGCTGATTTGAAAAAAAATTATTACCAGAAATTTTTCAGGAATATTTTCAAAAATTTCAATTCAAATCAGTTAAACGCTATTCCAGATGGTCAAACAAAGTCATTATTTTAATTGTGGTGCTCTAACTAACCAAGAATAATTTCAGGAGAATTTTCTGGAAACATGAATTTGGTAACTACCTCAGATTCATCCCAAAATTCATGTTTCCAGAAAATCTCTTGGGATTATCCTTAGTTTGGTAGAACATCAAAATTGAAATTGTGACTTTGTTTGACTATCTGAAATAGTGTTATTTGAGTGGTTTGATATCAAATTTTCAAAAATATTCATGAAAAATCTCTTGGTAATATATTTTCTTCTCGAACAGCTAAATTAGTGCCATACAATTTAGGAATCGCATTTTGTAGCATTTTTTATGTAGTTTCGGAATATGACATCATGAAAAACAACAGTATGAAAAAATCTTAAATACAGGATGATTCTTTTAACAGAAACTCGAGAACCAAATTTTTGGGTACGGTCCTGTATTTATGTTATAAATAAATAGGGCGCTACAAAGGCCCTTGGTTCTAGAATATACCTGCAAAATTTCAATCGATTCTATTGATCTATTCCTGAGATACGGCCAACCGAACTTTTCGGTTGAACACATAAATCCCCCTGTATATTGGAAACGGAAGATGTCGAAGAAGACGAAGAAAAATTTCAGATGCAGATTTTGATTTGCCTTGGAAAAGTACATAATATACCCTCAAGCCATGTCGGTTACTTCGTGGGACACCTGTATATTCAATAGTATATAATAAAATGATAAAGAATATCATGTCCATCGTTTTAGTGCAAGCTCTATATGATAAAACAAGCGTAGATAATTAAATTTGACGCAAAAATGAACTAAATCGGACACTTAGTTTGGCTGCTAATGCTGCTATGCTCAAAACTAACGAAATCCAAGATGGCGGATTTTCCCCAAATGGGATTTTTTGGGACTTTTGGGATTTCAGTTAGGACATAATCCTTGATATTTTCACCAATTTTCAGCTTGCTATTTCAAATGTCCGGGTCAATGTCGATTTTAACTGGACTATATATCCTACACCTACATACCTGATATTCGCATGGATCCTGCCATCGCCGCCCAGGCGTTGTCTTTTTTTATGTTATTCTTGTAATCTTTCAATGACTTGTCGTGTAAAAAAGGATAGTGTTGAATTAAATCAATCACGACCGCTTCTTGTTCTTGTACCATCGCGATGCACTTCGACCACCACCACGTGCGACTTGACTAATGAATGACCTTGAATGACCACGAATAATTCATTTCAGAATTTATGGGTTAGGTTAGACTCGGGCTCCGTCAACCGTCATAGTCAGTCGTACCAACAGAGAATTTGAAAATTCACCAAGGAGTGCACACGAACCCGCACGATATGGCACGATGTTATACGATCAGTAAGCAATAAGCTGTAAGAAATGGAATTGGACCATTCATTTTCCTTAATTCTTATTTCATACTGCCAACGCTTACTGCATACCTTACTGCCACTATGAATGGTGATATTGTTTCGCGCATGTTCATTTTCCTTATTTCTTACTGTTGTTCTATTGTGTCTTGTGAAATAATAAACTTTTCCTTCGGACACAATAATTGTATTATTCTTATTAAACAGTACGGTACATTTATTGCACATGCTGGCGGTTGGCGGCCATCGCTATCACTGGTGCGCTGCGGCGCGCTAGCGGTTACGCAGTCGCAATACGCATACGCATTTCCATATATACCACAGATGACCCAGATGCGCATCTGCAATGTTAAACGGCTTCCGACAGATCCCCTTGCCTCGCACCCCCCGCAAAGTTGCTTGAACTCTTTCTGAGATGGCGCCAGCAATCAAAAACCCGCGAAACTTTGAAATGTGAAGTACCTCAATATTCAAAATAATACTTGAAATTATCCATTTTTTCACTTCTTGACGCATTTCGGCAATCATAATATTTTTTTTTAAATTTAATCAACTGGTTTTTTAGAAGAGAAAAATCAACACTTCAAAAAACCACTTGAAAAAAAATTAAAAATATTACAAGAGCCGAAGACATCAAGAAGTGAAAAACAGGACAATTTTAATACATTATTACAATCGAGTTGATTTTGATAAAACCCTCAACTATGGCCGCATTAAAAGACAAGAAGGCAAAGTGTTACGTTATTAATGACTATTTAATCGGAAACTATTTTTCACAAATGCCTACGGAAAATCCGAAAATCTATTTCGTGGTCTGAGTTTAGCCCACAGGTTTGGCCTATTGTACACCATGTTTTTACTTCAGTTTTTGTAACTTATTTAGAAGTAACAAGAATAACGTATAATAATTAATTACTAATTATGCAAAATTAAAAGTAGGTATGTACAAAATAGTAAAATACTTTCATAGAATTTGCAAACATTTTCGAGATAAACACCCATTAAGTCAAATATCACACATGTCATAAAAACACCTACTACTGGAATAGAGGTCCAATTAATGATAATGAACGTTCAGCTCTAAGAAATCATCACTAAAATGAGATGTGTTGCTTTTGACTATGTAACAAAAAATATGCTATGGTCGAATAAAGGACGAGGATTCTGCTGCAGTGGTTGTCTTGTATTGTAGAAATCGAAGACGACAATGTAAGGGCTTTGTTGCACTAGTTGTATTCAGTTGTGGAAGTCGAGGGCGACAGTTCAAGGGCTCCGCTGCAGTAGTGGTCCTAAATTGTGGAAATCAAAGCCGATTAATTACGCTTGAATCAGATTAGAAAATGATATACCTAGCTAAAAAAATTTACACAAACCACAGCATCAGGTAACTTAATGTCATGTTTATCATTTGCATGGGAAATTTATGCTGTATTTTATTTATATTTACGCATATTTACTTTGGAATGTTAGCAGATAATGCCTTATGCGAAAGAAGAAAATACTTCGACTGCCGACTAGTTGTACTTTTGTATTCAAGCAAATCAACTTTACCTCTACTGGGGGGGGGTGGGGGTGGAGCCCCGTAATCTAGTGTCTCCTCCGTGCCCTGTAGTGACTGTTGCAGTTGCCCACTTTGACTTCGCTCCTGGCGGCTGACTGCCATGGAACCGGCTCTTCAGCAATCCGTGGAGGCTCGAATTCTACGACTCCAATCTAAAAATGAAATCAGATTGGGGTCATACTGACAGTATGAGTATGTTGTTTCTATAATGACTTACCACTGGCTCATACTGAAAAAGTGTAGGAACGGTATTCCGGCCTATCCAGCCGCTGCCTGGTTCGTTCGTGAACTATGATGGCTCAAAATGAAGTGATCGAAGGAAAAGTAATCCTCATATTTTGGAACCATTGCCTTCGTCTAAAAGTTAACAATACGTATCAGTAAGTGGGAAAAGTTAAAACAAAGAGATACCATCATGTTATGAGACCGAGTATGAGACATTGTAAAATACCTACAAATTTTTACTAACCTTGATTCATCCTGAGGGAAGAAAAAGAGGTGCGTATTTCTCTCTCTACGAATTATGCACAATCGCCACGGGATTTTAGCCATTTCACACCGAGAATTTCACAGTTCGTTAAGTTTTTCGCGGAGTTCGACAATCGACAAGTTGGATTCGAAGTTTTTATTTTGACAGGACTACTGAAATAACGAATCGTGCGCACGGAGAAATCGGTAAATGTGGGCAAAGTAGATTCCTACTGAAATTCAGCGCCATCTGAAAAACAGTTCAAGCAACTTTTCAAGGGTAGGGGTATCGGATACTTTTTCCCGACAAGTTGCGACCGCCTGATATATACTAGTCACACTACAACATCTATACTAGTCACACTACAACAACTGTTACTTCTTATTTCTTAACTTACTGCAACTGTGAATCTAGCTTAAGGCCCTAGCACCGTTAGACATTACGTCGGGAAATGTGGTTCAGAATTGAAAATTCTGGAGCCAAAAATTCAAAAACTACTCGAAGGCAACAAAGGAATCTGAAGACCTGCAATGTGCCCAACTCCTGCAATATAGGAGATGAAGGGTTTCACGTTTACAAAACGTTCACGTCCAAGAAAGAAGAAAAAAACAAAATCAAGTGTTTGATGGAAAAATTCGAAAAATACTTCCAGCCCAAGAAAAATCTAATACTGGAGCGGCATAGATTTTCCACAAGCAAGCAGATGAAAGGCGAATCAATGCAACATTTCATTACAAATCTGAAGAACAAGGCAAAAAGTTGCGAGTTTGGCGACTTGGAAGACCGCATGGTTTGTAGTATCCTCATCGGTGGTATTAATTCTGAAAGTTTAAAGCAAATATTATTGGAATCCGACGAAAATGATTCGGATAAAGTCATACGTCAAGTGTTATCAGTTGAAGAATCTAAAAAACAGTCGGAAGAGATAAGCACAGCAAATTGTGAAGTCCATGCTGTGCGAGTAAAACAACAGTTGAAAAAAGAACATTTGCCATCCACATCACAAGAAGTTATGCCAGATGATGCACGCCAGCAACGACGTTCTCGATATTACAATCAACAAAATGGCAGTAATGGAACATCCAACGTGAAAAACCAAAAGGTATGCAGTCGATGCGGATATGGACATCGCTTCGGGAATTGCCCCGCTTTCAGAAAGCAGTGTGGTGTATGTGGTGCATATGGCCATTTCTTACTGGTGTTCATCTTTTCTTGCTGGTGTTTTGGTTGCTGTTGCATTGAGTAAATCATATACGAGGTCAATCCTAAACTGACTACAACCAAGCCCTTGTACGCATTTTATTATGCATGTAGTGGCCTTTCCGAGCTCTGAACTTGACAGTGATCCAGATACCTGACTGTTTTTCTGACAGTTTCTTGCAAACCGTAAACCAGTATGCTACAACACGTTGCAGCTTATTGAACGAACTGAATTTAGTTAAAACAGGAAGTTCATCCTCCGTTATGACGGCCAAAACTACCTTCCGTTTTTCCAAAATCTCGTCAAAAAAATCGTGAAGTGGACTTGGATCTACCCGCATTGTTGGCCATTCTTGTTTATTTTTCACCAGCCAATCTGGTCCGTTCCACCACATTTGATTGGTTTGCAGTTGTTCAGGAAATAAGCCGCGACTAATATAATCAGCTGGATTTTCTTCGCTACGGACGTGCAACCACTGATATGCTTCTGTTTTGTCTTGCATTTCCCCAATTCTATTGGCCACGTAGGTTTGCCACGAATTGGTGGGACTGGCAAGCCAGTGTAAAAGAATAGTTGAGCCGACGAAAAAATGCCGTTCTCTTATCAGAACCTTCAACGCCTCGCGTACCACTTGTTCCAAACGTACCGCTAGCAAACCACCGCATAACTCCATACCTGTTGGAAATAAATAAATGTATTTATTTATAACTCAAGACGGGGTAGCGAAATTGTTTTTATGGGGGCTAACCGTGATTTTGAGCTGATGAAATGAACAGCACAATTGCCTAGCGCATCATAGTGGACTTCAAAGGTGAGTTCGGCTTTTCGTCACGGGGTTGGAGTGGAACAGGAGCGGATTTTTGTCACGTGGTTTAAAGAGCAAAGGGAGTGAAAATTACTGAACGCACCGAGGAACGCGTAAATGTCAATGTCTGTAGTTGTCAGTTGTCACTGTAGTGTCAGTTGCAAATAGTTGGGTTATAAACAAGTTACAAGTTACAAGACAAGGAAAAGCATAAACAAACAAAAATATACGTAATGGAAAACCGCATGCTCCCAATTACTTTTTTCGCGAGAGAAGTTCTATTTGATTCTTCAGACGAGGAGGATGATGACATAGTTATTGAAAAAGTGGACAACTACGCAGAATTCACTGTTCCAAATATGGATGATCACCAATTTAAGAGACATTTTCGAATGACCCCAACTACATTCCAATCAGTTATTACAACAATGGCACGCCTTCGAGAAAACGGGCCAAGAGTTGGGTTTCCCCCGATGGCAGTCGAAAAAGAGTTGATGATAACACTTTGGTACCTTGGAAATATAGAAAGCTTCAGGTACGATAAATGAGACTTATTTAAAAAGATTACAATTTCAACTCGGAATTTCAGGTCTGTTGCAGACCGGTTTGGTGTGACAAAGTCCAAGTCCAAGGTTTGTGGAAACTGTCAGGATGGACCTAATACACCTCTTTTGGTAGTGACAGCGTGTGTTCTGCATAATATTTGTATTCTCAATGACGAATATCATGACGATATCATGGATATTGATGAAGAAATTAGGGAGGGCCGAGAAAATATGCCAAATAATTTACTTGATATATTGGATGAACAAGAAGTTCATAATGCTATTGCCAAAAGAAATAATATTGTGAATGCTTTGGAATTAGAAGGCCAACATTGGATTTTTTGTTTAGTATCTAAGTACTTACCTATGTGATGTTTTAAGTGATGTATTTATAAGTGTATGCATTTAGGTATTTACAAAAAAAATACACTTGTGAAAAACACCTTCATTCATTTGTGTTCATTATTTGATAACATTTAAATCTGATGATAAATCACATCAACATCGTTAAACTTTTCAATACAAAAACAAAAAATATTCTAGAAAATCACATCAAGTTTCAATACATTTTTTAATACTGAATAGGTAAGTAATACAAAACATAACTAAACTACAGAAAATGACAACAAGTGTCGATAAACTTGGAAAACAAACTTTTCTACAAAATCACATCAAGTTTAAATAAACACATAAATGCTAATACCGAATAGGCAATACAACATAAATGAAGCAAATTATTTACTCTACAGGGTGATTCATGAGTGACCTTACATAGGCTAATGGGAGATAGAGGACTTCGAGGCGAGTCAGGATTCACTGAAGAAATTTTATTTTCTCCAATGGTTACGAAGATACAGGGTGTTTTGTGTGTTTCGTATGAAACTTTGATAAGCGATATTTCTGAAACGGCCAGAGGTATTTTGTTGAAATTCGCCAGTAATATTTCTCTGTTGGAACTCATCCCGAAGCCATACCGGGTAAGTCAAAATCCAGGGCCGGGCTAGAAAAAAGGTGCCCCTTTTTCGTTTCATCGAAAAGTACATTTTCTGACCGCTTTTCTAAAAAACTGCTACTGGATTCAAAAAGCTAAGGAAAAATTCTTCAAGAATCACTCTTCAATTTAGATGGCACACCTAAACCGTTTCGACAATAAAATTATAAGTAAAATTTGTGGGTGAGTTCCCATTTTCGACTGGACATAATCGACTCATTGTTTGATTGAATCCATCAAAATTCATTTTTTGGCTTGTCTCTGTTGAATAGAAGAGCTTGGTTGAGAGGAAAATTCCAGAGCTGACCATTTTTTCTCATGACCAAATCGAGAGTGAAACCAAAATTAGACTCGATTTGGTCGTCAAAAAAATCTTCGGCTATGGAATTTTTCTACCTACCAAGCCCTTCTATTCCACAGAGACAAGCTAAAAAATGAATTTGAATAAATTCAATCAAACAATGAGTCGATTATGTCCGGTCAAAAATGGAAACTTACCCATAAATTTCACTTTCAATTTTTATGTCGAAACGGTTAAGGTGTGCCATCTAAATTGGAGAGTGATTCTTGAAGCATTTTTCCCTTAGCTTCTCGAATCCGATAGCAGGTTTTTAGAAAAGCTGTCAGAAAATATACTTTTTGATCAAATAAAAAAGGGGCACATTTTTTCAATCTCGGCCCTGGATTTTGACTTACCCAGTATGCTTCAGGGTAAGTTCCAATAGAGAAATATTACTGGTGAATTTCAAGACAATATCTCTAACCGTTTCAGAAATATCGCTCATCAAAGTTTCATACGAAACACACAAAACACCCTGTATCTTCGTAACCAATGGAGAAAACAAAATTTCTTCAGTGGATCCTGACTCGCCTTGAAGTCCTCTATCTCTCATTAGCCTATGTAAGGTCACTCATGAATCACCCTGTAGAAGATATTAGAAAATGAAGAAAAAGAAATCTTTTACATTTTATAATTTACATTTTATTAACCATTTTCTCAAATAGATCATTAAACCTATCCAGTTTGGCCATTTTTTCATTATGACGGAGTTCACTTTTGTTTTCTTTTAACTTCCGTTTTCTTGAAAATGAACTTTCATGACCCTCCTGGTTATTGTCCATCTCTGGCTGCAGCTGTACAGCCTGATTATCATTGTTTTCTTTATTAGCACCTAAAAAAAATTAAGGTGAGGTGTATCTAAAGGTAATCATGCAATTTTTTTTTGCTTTACCGCTGACAATTAGTCCTGCTGAACTGCTACAAACAGCCAATGGATTGATTTCCGGCTTCTTGTGCATAAAGTCATGCATCTTGGTAAAGTACTCCCAATGTCGTTTCCGCTGGCCAGATGTGTTGTTGTGCAACAGGATGGATTTGTAAGTTCTTTTTAATGCCTTAAACTTGGTTTCGCAGTCATTTGCTGTCATATCTTTATTGTGTTGCTGGCAAATCTGTCCAATTTTTTTCCACACATTTTTTTTAACGGAGTTGGAAAATTCCTCATCATGGCTCTTGACCAAATCTAGCAGGAAGAGGGTATTTTCTTGAGTCCACATTTTTTCACCACGACGGGCCTCTGGCTTTCCTTGGGTGTTTTCATTCGCGAGGTCCTTGGGTGATGGGGTCTCCTGCTCAGTCTGCTGCGGTTGCTCTTCCTCCACATGTGTGGACATGAAATGGGCCTCAATGGCAGGCAAAGGGCCTGACAACCCGCAGACGCCACAACAGCCTACTGGAGATTCCATTCTTGGGTTTCGACTGTTTCGACACGACGATTGCACACACCACATCGTAATCAGTACAAGAATTACGGAAATTGAGAACATGAGAAATTAACAAACTGTCAAAATAATGCTGTCAAACTGATCACGCGTATTGTGCGCATGCCTGCTCCACAAACCCCACCTATTTATGTGGTGCTTTCGGAGTGAACTCTATTTGCGCCGAAACGAAAAGCCGAACGGAAAAGCGAGTGACGCCACTCACTCCGAAGGGAATAACCGAACGGCTTAAGTGTGTACGGAGTAAAAAGAGGGAATGGAGTTGAATTGCCGAACTCTACTCAAGTAAACCACCGGACCATACGCTTTAATGGATGCGTCAGAGAAAATACACAGATCAAATGTCACAGCGTTTGCAATTGCCGCCCATCGCGGTATCGAAATGTCCGATAACAATTTCAATTGGAAAAGAAATTCTCCCCAATTACTTTCAATGGCCGCTGGTATTTCCTCGTCCCATTCTACTTTACATAGCCACAATTGCTGCTAAAGCATTTTACCCTTGATAACAATAGGTGAAATGAAACCTATGGGGTCGAACAGCTGTGACACAATGGAGAGGATGCGGCGCTTGGTCGTCTTATCGCAAGAGCGTAAATCTTTTGAAAGGAAAATAAATATGTCCTTGGAACAATTCCAAAAAAGACCAAGCGTTTTGGAAATACCGTCCTTATCGAGTTTTACGATACCTGAACCATTAGCACCACCGGCTCCATTGTCGGTGTTTATCAACAGTTCTTCATTGTTAGATGCCCATTTGGCAAGTTGGAACTTCCCTTGCGAAAGAACAAGCTCTAATGGGGTTTTATACGAAAATCACAAAATGCGATTTTCTTATGTAAATCGATACTCGAGTACCTAAAACTAAATACTGTGAAGATGAAAAAAGATGAAAGATGAAAAATCGGCCCAGGGAAAAGAACTTGAAATTTGGCTCTTCACTTTGGCTAGTCACTTCAAATTGCTGTTCAAAAATAAAACTTGGACCGCTTTGCCAGCACTGAGCCCATTTCGTTTTTCAGTTATAATTTGCCCGGATTTTGAGAAGATCCGTTCGCTAGGCACTGAGGTGGCTGTGATACATAAACGTTTAACAACTTCATACAAAATCGGGTAAATGTTCTTCATATTCTTCCACCAAACTAATGAGTCTTCAGTTCTTTTCAAAATTCGCTCTCTTATGTATCTATCAATTTCGTCAATGACAGCTGCCCTTGGATTGTGAATGATTATCTCACTTACTTCCTCATCAAAAGATTCCCAGATGCTCCTTCTCGGTTGTTCTCCAGATTGGGTATTTTCGTCGACATCATCAGCAGTCACGGGCACTTGAGGAATCATTTGAGGATTTTGAGGAGGCTGAAGTTTAGTTTTCATTTTTTTCAATGTGATGTTTATATTTTGCTTCAGTGATGAACCCGAGTTTTTGGAATCGGGGATCGAGTACGGTGCCTTGAGCTATCAGCTTAAAATCCTCGTAGTTCCCGAATCGTTCCCGCATTTTTTTTTTAATAGTAGTCACCAACTTGGTGCAGTAAGGTTTTGTTCTCAACTTCTCGGCAGAAAATTGCGCGCTGTCAGCATGTGAATATTTGCATAATCTTGATGAAATTAAGAATCTTGGAAAGTGTTACAGATTTCTCAGCGCTAATCTCGTTTCTTACTTCTGCAAATATCCATAAGACACATGTGATTACCTGGATTTCTTCCCAGTCATTTTCACTTAGCTGGTTTAAATGTTTGTTTCTGATGGCCAAAGCTGCGATCACGGCCTCTTTTATTTTCAGTATGCGTTGGAGTTATAAATAATTGTGCTGCTGCGATTTCCTTGTTTTTGCTGAAAATGGGTGACAGAAACATTTATATTTACTTGGCGGAGCGGCCGTCGACGTCGATGAGGCCATAGAGTTCGAGGACGACGACGACGGCGACGGAGACGGAGTAGACGACGGCGGCAGCGGTATGTCTTCCTTTGTGTCAAAGGGCGGCGGCGGAGGCCCTTCAAAGATGAGTGACGCTTTAATAAGAAATGAAAGAATGAATGAATGAAGTCCATATGAATATTGATGTACCTATTAATTGAAATTATGTTTCTGCAGAAAATCCACACTTCCCTTCACAAGTCGTTGAACATTAACATAAAATCTCTCAAGTATCTCCAAGAGTAAAAACCAAGATCCTTACCTTGTCACCGTTTAGCGCTGTGGCAGGTGTTTTGCGGTCTTCTCGAGTCTTGGGCGGTGAGAAGTGGAATAGTGGAAACGCAAGCGCGGAGGAGGTTGCTCTCACCCCCTTCGCGATTCGCGCGAGTAGCGACTAGGGTGAGTAGAGAGATATAGGGGATCCCGAATCAGGTCTCATTAATTAGGGATGTAATTACAGAGGAGGAAATTACGACGTCGGTAATTAGCCCGGTCCTACCGCTCTACAGTACACTCTTTCGGGTACGACGGCGTGTGCTATAGAGACGTGTATATGGGTAAGGGTCCTGAAACCGAGCTCATTAATTATTGAGGTAATTACGGCAGAGGTAATAACGCCGCGAGAGTATGTGCACACAGCTCTGCCGGTGCGAGCTCGGGCGCGCGGTTTACCTGGGCCGTCGGCGCTTCCTCCTCATGCTAGCTCTTTATCGAGAGTATGTGCACACAGCTCTGCCGGTGCAAGCCTCCAGAGACAGCGGCAGGTGACTGTGCCAACACGCTTTCTCACTCGAACCTTCGCCGTTTCCATTTGTTCTGCGGTTAAAGGAGCGAGATGGAGCGTACGGCTCGAGGTGTTACCTGCGCCAGCTCTTCCCACAGCACAGAACTGCCGGAACGTGTTTTATGTCTGCTTCCAATCGAGCATGTGAAGGACTCGCAAGGTAGGTCCTGCGCAACGCATGTCCTGATGCTCGGAGGTCCTTGCACATATTGGTGCAAGAGCGCTGCATGTGAGAGAGAGAGAGAGAGAGAGAGAGAGAGAGAGAGAGAGCTATTTCGCTCCCCATCTCTGTCTATCAAAGCTTCGCCGTGCGGCTAGAAATAGATATGGCAGCAGAGGTTTGAGAGAGAACCGTGTGCGCTGCTCTTATTTACCTACAGAGAGGTGCACGACGTTTTAAAAAAATGAGATGAGGTACCTAATTTTTCTATATGCTCGCTACATCGGAATGCATTAACCATAGCAAGTCGGCATGCTCTGGACAGATGAACCGTTACATAGCCAACTGTTGTACTAATCATCATGACGTTTTTGATGGTAGGGGGTAATAGATGCCTCGGTACACCATCTAGCTGTGTTTTAACCCGCGATTTCGAGATAGCTAAATTAGTTTCGCATGGATAGGTACGGCCATTTCTACCTTCTTCACAATTCAAAAATTCAAATATTCAAATCCGGTATTGGTATGATATCCCCTGCCAGAGGGTGGAGGGAAGGGAGCGGCGGGTGGCAAACCGGGATTGTTCGATAAGGTGAACGAAACTGCTGGTTAGATATAGCTCGTCTATGGTTTTGTAAATCGCCGAATTAAGGGCCTTTTCTCGCAAGAGGACCGTGGGACCTGGTCAGAACCCACCTGCCTCCAAGCTATGCAGAGCTGGCCGCACATATATGCCCGAATTATTAGGGGTCTTATAAAATGCAGTCTATCGCTGCAGGTGTTTCGACGGGTTTTAAGGGTATCTGTGATGCAAGACCAGCCCGCCCTAACACCGTTTCCATGCTCCGGCATTCCTGCATATGAATCTCCAAATTAGGAAATTTTTTATTGCTAGAGGACCGTGGGACTTAATTAAAACCTACCTGACCGTTCGATGTGCCCGAGGCGGTCAGGACGACGGAGAAAAAAAAACCACTCTCCGACGTTAGCTGCCAGGCCACGAAGGAAATAATTTTTTATCTTCGCGGGGGCCTGAAGGGTTTGCACTCAGTAACACGGCGACCAATCGGGTTTAAACACGAACCCTTTCTCTCGATATGCATATGGGAAAAACATCGTCCAGCAGGCGTTAGCGCTATAGCAGCCGATCGGGCCGCAACCAATCGGATAATTTTTCTCAAATTTCATGCATAGAAGAGGTGGAGCTCGCGAGTTGCCTGAAGGGTTAATCCGGAAATTTCACATAGCTAGTTTTCTACCGTACTCGCGTCAGTAAAGTTCGGCTCTGAAATCCTCCCGGCTAAATTTTTTGCTAGTGAGTATCTTGCATTATAAAATAATGGAGTTAGTAAACCAGCTGAATAATATTGCGCGGGGTGCTGCTTATAAGCCTCTCATTAAGGCTAAAGAGCTAACTATCGGAGAGCCCAATAAGATCATTGACATAAAAAGTGTGACGACACGGTACGGTGAAAGGCGTGTGTGTCATCTTGAAAACGTCCAATTCTTCTTGCCCACGCGGTTTAACACGTTTTTCACACCGCAAAAAATTGCGGAAACGATCGAGCTGGATATGTCGATCATATTCAGAGGCATGAAAGGCTCTGGAGCCATGGAGACGCCGGTCTTCGAATTTGCCTCAGCGCAAGGTGAGATAGCGATCTCGCGAAAGTATGACACCTAGGTCGTGTAATACCATCTTTTTTTTATTCCAGTATAGAGAAGATTGATCAACATTACCATCACCAGCATCATCATCATCACCATCATCAATCATCATCAACATCAACCCCGATCATAGATGATAGCGTTCGCAATCATCGTCTCAACTCCTTTCATCAACGTCATCATCGTCATTCATCATCATCATCAACCCCGATCGTAGATGCTAACGTTCGCATTCATCATCTCAACTCCTTCATCATCGGAACTAGGTTCCCGAGAACTAGGGGAGTTCGCACCCTCCATACCTAAAGCAATCGTCGGACACTAAAGCAGACGTAAAAACATCACCCGCGAGCGAGCGCAATCATCGTCAGGTCGATCCCTACGAGTCAAGTACTGCGGAGCTTCAATACCATCTCTGCAAACGTAAGCTATTTTCTCCTCAAAATAATTTCAAATCATCCGCTAACTTGGCTTCTCTCTCTCTCTCTCTCTCTCTCTCTCTCTCTCTCATTAGCATGTGGCAACTTCGACGTGATCCCCCAGCAGACGTTAAAGAGAGTGTGAAGAGCATGCAACGGTACCTAGACGAAGAAGAGTTGGAGGCCGACAGGGCGCTGAACCGGGTATATTGTCCAGACAAGTTGGCAAGATACGAAAACCTTTCGAACACGGCTCGCGCGGGTGGAGAAATCTGCGAACGTTTCATACAATCGCAGATTCCTCTGGAACATTTTTGCGAACTATTTCAAGATATAGGGCTGGGGCCACGATTAGAGCGGCTTAGGCCGTTTATCAGTGAAGAGCTGCTGCAGAAATATTGCAACTAGTGTCCCCGGCGCCGGATATTTCTACCGCAATATTGTACCCGAACCTGTTAAATTAGATAAGTTTATAATGTAGCATCTTATTTTTCAATAGTCAAATTCGCCCATATTTAGGTTAGCCTAATTAGAGCATAGCAGTGCTGATGATTATAATGATAATGATGATGTAATGATGGTAATGATGTAATCGTATTAAAGCTTTAAATAAAAATGAGAAAAAAATTCTTGCATTTTCAATAAAAAAGAAAAAGCCTTTCAACATATGAAACGTAAAAGCAGGGGTATGAGATTTTAGAAACAGTCTCAAAATAAGATATAAAAAAAATCGAAAAAAAACCCCCGCTGGATGTGGGAATATAGGAAAAAAATATTTAACCAGTGGCAGGAGAGTCATCCCCCGGTCCGGCACATCCGTGCAGGTATACGACCAATGGATGCATCTTGCAAATTTAGAGATTTTAATTTCAGGAGGGGGTGGTTTCGCCACATAGCATCGAGCGGAATTCCTCCGATCCAGTTCACCGTCAAACCTTGCAAAATTTCGTTCAGTGTTTTCACGACTTATAAGCAGGAAAAAAATGTGTTCGAGCGGTCCTTCCCAGGAAAACCAGCACATTGGGTGCGAGATTAACGGTATGTTTTCACTTAATTTAAAATCTATCCCGGCTCATATCATATCCGGAGACTCGTTACGAGCTTCTAGATCGTCCTATTTAACGATATGTCCATTAAAACAGCTGAGGAGTCGTGGGATTCGAGCGACTCCCCCACATATATACCAAGATGTGGACCAGGCGTTGTGAGATTGCTACCGCCGCGTCTCTCAAAAGCTGCGAAGAAAGCATGGCGAGAAGGTGAACGCCGCCGCCAGCAGGAATGGTTAGCATCGAGAGAGTATCCCGGCAATTAGCCGTCACACACGCTCGAAGGTTCCCCTATCGTAGAAGCTGGGAGCAGTGGTATGCAAATATTCATAGCATTATTAATTCTCCTCGCTACCCTAATTTTTTCTTATCGCTAAAAACAGAAAACAAAGATCCCGAGTCCTGGGATGCTGAGGACTCCCCCACATATATACCAAGATGTGGACCAGGCGTTGTGAGATTGCTACCGCCGCGTCTCTCTAAAGCTGCGAAGAAAGCATGGCGAGAAGGTGGACGCCGCCGCCAGCAGGAATGGTTAGCATCGAGAGAGTATCCCGGCAACCAGCCGTCACACGCTCGAAGGTTCCCCTATCGTAGAAGCTGGGAGCAGTGGTATGCAAATATTCATAGCATTATTAATTCTCCTCGCTACCCTAATTTTTTCTTATCGCTAAAAACAGGAAACAAAGATCCCGAGTCCTGGGATGCTGAGGACTCCCCCACATATATACCAAGATGTGGACCAGGCGTTGTGAGATTGCTACCGCCGCGTCTCTCAAAGGCTGCGAAGAAAGCATGGCGAGAAGGTGAACGCCGCCGCCAGCAGGAATGGTTAGCATCGAGAGAGTATCCCGGCAACCAGCCGTCACACACGCTCGAAGGTTCCCCTATCGTAGAAGCTGGGAGCAGTGGTATGCAAATATTCATAGCATTATTAATTCTCCTCGCTACCCTAATTTTTTCTTATCGCTAAAAACAGAAAACAAAGATCCCGAGTCCTGGGATGCTGAGGACTCCCCCACATATATACCAAGATGTGGACCAGGCGTTGTGAGATTGCTACCGCCGCGTCTCTCTAAAGCTGCGAAGAAAGCATGGCGAGAAGGTGAACGCCGCCGCCAGCAGGAATGGTTAGCATCGAGAGAGTATCCCGGCAACCAGCCGTCACACACGCTCGAAGGTTCCCCTATCGTAGAAGCTGGGAGCAGTGGTATGCAAATATTCATAGCATTATTAATTCTCCTCGCTACCCTAATTTTTTCTTATCGCTAAAAACAGGAAACAAAGATCCCGAGTCCTGGGATGCTGAGGACTCACCAACGTATATCCCCCAACCGCAGCACGGGGTTATCCGACGACCGCCGGCGAGGATGACGAAGGCTGAAAAAAAGGAATGGCACGCCCGGGAACGTATCTGGCACCAGGGACCACCGTACAGCGTTCGTCATGAACGGGAATAATAGAGGTTAACAAAACAAATATTCTAATTAGATCTGTATTTTTGAGGCTAATAAAATCGTATCAAGAACCTGTCGCAGCACTGCTTTCATCCAGGGCTTCCTAGCTAAGCATAGTAATCTCTCTCTGCGACGAATTTTTGCGATCCATGATCGTATGATATAGAAAACTCTATATCTTAGAGAAAATCTTTATCCGGAAAATAGAGTTCCGGGTTATGTGGTGACCGGCCGTCTACGATGCAGCGCTGCTAAGAGAAATATTCATATCGGTATGTGGTATAAACAAATCAAACACAAGGTTGGTTCCATAATATTTTTATTACTAAAAAAGTTCTGAAAATTGTCGGAATAGTGGATAGGATCTCGCTCCCGATGTTATCGACATCGTGGGGGGAGACGTATATTTCTAGCTCTTATTCTAAAACACTGGACTCGAATATCATGCTCTCTATTAAATTTTAGCTGAATTACATGCTTTGGTTTATGCGGTGATAGTATTTATAAAGCATATGCGCGTATTACACTTCCTGGCTATAAACAATTCAAAAACACGAGCTCGATTAGCGACACACAGTGTTTGGCATGATAATTACGTACTATGATATGCATTTTAAACAGTCTGAACGTGTAAGATGTCTTCAGGGTGATTTTATTAGCGGGAAAGCTGGGAAGATGCTGTAGGTAGTTAACGAGGGGATTCTAACATGAGTTCCTCATCATCGTAACACTCGATTAAATGACTGTCATATTCGATTTCGGGGCGACTGTCTGACGAGAGCACGCAATTCCTCAGACTCACTGTTTCATAGCTATTTCTCACAAGACATCGTTTATCATCAAAATGCGAAAGTGCGATTTTTCTCTGTAAATTTGTATAAACTGTGTGTAATTCCGAGCGGAATGTCTGCATATTACGATGGATCAATCGCCCTTTTATAGCTGCTGCTTCATTATAATCATCTTCTGAGAGTTCTTTCTCAATCACACACTTCTTCACCCCTTTCGCCCGCTTCATTAACTTGTCTCCGGTATCGACTAGGTACGCTTTAGCACCTGTTCCGATAAAGCAATGGATATTTCCCGATGGAAACTCGTTTTTAAAAAGGCCTATGGTAGGTTTTCCCGGTATGATATTATGGATATTTCCCGGCATATAATTTGATGTGTCGTATTTTTCTGGTTCGCGTCGCATGTCTTCATAAAAGTTCGGAGTTTCAATTTTGAGAATAAACGAGTCGGTATCCATATATAGCAGACGTGCTTTTGGGCCATATTTTTTCTTGATATGATTATAGAAAAAATCATACATGATATACTTCGAGATCTCCAAAATCACAAACCCCGCATATATGGGTTTATCGTAAATAATTTTACCCTTATGCATTTCAATCGCCGCAAAGTTTTCGCTGAAAATTGCAGCGTTTTTGAAATTCGGCTTGGCAATTAAAGCACCCGCACCGAGTTTGCGTCCCAAATTTTCCCAATGGGTTGCAAGTCGTATGTCCGACTTGTTTTCGACATTTTCCAAAGATTTCCCATAATTCGCGTTTATTTGCAGCTTATAATAATCCTTCTCCGTTTTGGAGGTTGCAGAGTTTCTTTTCTCGGTGTTTAGATCGATGTACGATTTCATCCAAGGCTTCTGCCTGAATTTCAAAACTCTATGAATTTTCCCCAGCGTCAACCCGTTTTTCAACGCCTGCTGCAGGTTCATATAGTAAATGACATATTTTTTTTTATCAAATAGATTCATGATCAGCTTTTGGTGGTTAGATTTCGAATTGGCGAGGGTGATTTTCTCAACGCAGAACGGTAGTTCGTCCTGATCAGTATGTAAATGAGCACCTATAATGATATCTACCTCGAAGATGAATCCTATCTCTTGCTCGAATTTGAAGCCCATAATTGTTTCAACAGTTATTTCGGAGATATTATCCATAAAGCAGAACCCTGCGTAAGGCAAGGAATACGTCATCGTTTTCCCATATAAATTATTTATATCTAAATAAACTATGTAGGACGTGGGCAATTCCGGATTGTAATTATCCATAAATTTATTGTTGGCCTCCGCTTTGCGAACATTACACTGGCATATTCCGCCCCGTATGCCTTTTTTGATGAACGCAAGGATGTCGACATCAGTTATCAGCTCTAACTCCACACCGGTGTATTTCATCATTGCATCCCATGAAAAAGACGGTGCTGTGAGATAGTGACACGGGTCCAGCTCATAGGTTTTTAACGAAATTTTGCGGAGCTCTTCAAAAACATCTGTTAAAATGAGGCAGTCGCTTTTTAAATATAAGGCAGTATAGTCTGCGAGAGTCTTACATTTAAAGTAGTTCCAAACTTCTTGAGCTCTTGAATAATCGGCATCGGAAATATCTTCCATAATCAGCTCATTATAAAACTCTGATTTGCTCGGCAAAGATGTCTGACATAATTTCTCGAATGATGTGACGTAATTATATGGGAATACACCCTTCTGCCTAATGAGTTTGAACGCAGGTTCGCTTGGGAAATATTTCCGAACATCCATACATTGCTCATCATTCAAATTTTGCGCGAGTTTATCTAGCGATGCCAAAAGGAATCGAAATTAGTCTATAAATCTCAGCTCCATTTTAATAGCTCTTCCCTCGATCGTATCGACTTTTATGAATTTTGAAAAACTTATATAGGTCTCTTTTGTCGAACCTATGGCTTTGATTTCGCTCCCAAACCCTGCCAGCTCTCGCATGAAGAGATGAGCGTCATATTTGCTCATATTATGGCATATAACCGGGATGAATTTCGGGATTTGAAAATTCAAATTGCATGGTTGGTGGGCCGCCCCTATATAATTCCCTGTTAAATGGCAGTGGTCCCGAACTCTTATATCATCATCTCGGAACGGTTTCCGGCAAATATGACATTCTTCTGCGCGATTGAATGCTAAATCCTGCTCTGGCGTTAAAGGCTTCATCGGAACTATGTTTTTGTAGTGCTCGTTATATATTCTGACGACGTCTGCCTCCAACGATTCTCCAAAAACCCTGGAACAATCTCTCCCGAGATATGTTCTGTAGTCGCTCAAGCTGTCGTCAAATGAGCATTTGATATTATAGCCGAAACTATACGGAATATGTATCGACTTTCGCACCGTGAATGAGTCAGTTTCCTCGGGCAGGCAAGTATCGAAAGGTAGTAAAATGCTTTCGAAATCCATATAAATGACATGTGCCAGCTTGTATTTTTTCCAGGGTTTTTCGAATTTCAATATATTTCTCGGCACCATATCCCCATATAGATCCTTCTTTTCTCCGATAGGTAGCTCGGTTATGATTTTAAAACACCCGTTTTCTAAATGAGCGTCGAGTTTCGATTGAGTATAAAAATGTGAAATGCACGAGTCGCAGACAAATTTGCGATTCTTACTTTTCGATACCTGCATGCCCGCAAGCTTAGAGAGGTTCTTAATGAGACAATAGTGCGAAACACCGTTTTTTTCAAACAAGAGGAGGTTTATATGACACGCGCGTCTACATCCCGTGTGGTGCAGCGGCCCAATCAGCTCGTGCCTGCCGTTCCTTTCCTCTAAACCGAAAACGTTTATCGAAATCGTAGGATTCTGCCGTTCAAACTGTCTTATCTGCTTAAGTTTCACGGGGAATTCAATGCCTTTACAGTTGAGTTCGCTTTTAAATTGTTTATAATGCCTCACCCTATTCGGAGACTTGGTCGTACTGTGTGTGAAAGCCAGCACGCTCCACAAAAAACAAAGATTGTCATTAGACTTAACGTTCACACACGCTTGTTTTGCCTCGATCTCTCTAGGTAGCTTGATGTATGACGATCCTCGGAGTGGCACGTATCGAGATATGTCCAGCTCCATATGCGAGCAGGTAATCAGAGCCCAGCCTGGAATTAAGAAGGAGCAGGATTAGCATAACATTCAACAATTGGTGCATGCGGTAAAAATAGGAAGAATATATATGTTTTTATATTTACCGCTATCTTTTACTTCGAAATTCCACATTTCCACGACGATATCGGCGAGAAGAGATTTGATTAGTGCATCTAGGTCTGTGCTGGAGTAGATATTTTTTGATTTCAGATTATGACATTTGAGATCCACATTATTTGAAGTCTGATTGAGATACTTTGCAAGGAGCGAGAGATTTATTTTTATACTCCCGTGAACGTTTAGCTCACGTTCCAAAAGCTCGCGAAGTTTGACGCTGCTTTTCTCAAAAAATGTTTTGTAAATATCCCCGCTTTCATTATCTATGCGGTATGAAATAATCCTGTTTTTGAAGCATGTATTGATCACATGACAGCCATCTTTCAGGAGGGTGAAAGATCCTTCTTTGTGCATGGTTGTACGAATATGACTTGCAAATGATTTCAGAGCTACTGTGATATTACACGTGCCACAATGTCTAAATAGCACGGCTCTTTCCGCGTTTCCATCGGCTATCGAATCATTGGAGCGTTTCCCGCTCGGCGGGACCATACTTCGAAGATCTGGATGAGTTTTCCCATCACTTCCGGGCAGTCTCTGTGGTGCAGGTGTTTTGCGGCACGCTGCCGACATCGTCTGCGTCAAAGCAGGTGTTGTCGGATGGATTCCTTGTTCCGGGTGCTGTACCCGAAGCGGTGATTGATACGCCATCGATGATATAGGCAATGGTATCGGCGATTGCGAAGGCTGGAGTGCTGTTTCAAGTATCGCGGCCGCCGACTTCGTCGAGGACAATTGAAATGGTACAGCCGTGGTTCTCGTTTGGCGATCCCTCTCGTGGTATTTCGATTTAGCACCTGCGGCAAGAAGCTCTGTCCTTTGCGCCCCACATAACGGCAGTTGTATGATCTTGACTGGTGTACGATCGGCTTTATTCGCATCCTGCTTCTTGGAACATGTTTTCATGTGTCGTTTTAAATTATCGCCCCTCGTGAAAGTTTTCCGACAGCGCTCGCATCGTATCATTTTTCTGATTCTGTGGAAAAAATAGATCCTGATATTATAAAGTCTAAGATGCTGGTGAAATTAGCACAAGCCACATCCTGATTATGCCACAATTGAAATATGTACTTACGTTTGAAAATTATCACACCTTCCGATCAGCGGGAAAACTCTATACGAAATTTCCGGTTCAGTCCTTCAGACCAACGCGCGACCCCCCTCCCACCTCTTTCTGACGATGGAATTTAAAATAATCTGTCCGACTGGATAGATCTCGAGCGACTACACCGCGAACGCCTGCTGGACGATGTTTTTCCCATATGCATATCGAGAGAAAGGGTTCCTGTTTAAACCCGATTGGTCGCCGTGTTACTGAGTGCAAACCCTTCAGGCCCCCGCGAAGATAAAAAATTATTTCCTTCGTGGCCTGGTAGCTAACGTCGGAGAGTGGTTTTTTTTTCTCCGTCGTCCTGACCGCCTCGGGCACATCGAACGGTCAGGTAGGTTTTAATTAAGTCCCACGGTCCACTAGCAATAAAAATTTTCCTAATTTGGAGATTCATATGCAGGAATGCCGGAGCATGGAAACGGTGTTCGGGAGGGCTGGTCTTGCATCACAGATACCCTTAAAACCCGTCGAAACACCTGCAGCGATAGACTGCATTTTATAAGACCCCTAATAATTCGGGCATATAAGTGCGGCCAGCTCTGCATAGCTTGGAGGCAGGTGGGTTCTGACCAGGTCCCACGGTCCTCTTGCGAGAAAAGGCCCTTAATTCGGCGATTTACAAAACCATAGACGAGCTATATATAACCAGCAGTTTCGTTCACCTTATCGAACAATCCCGGTTTGCCACCCGCCGCTCCCTTCCCTCCACCCTCTGGCAGGGGATATCATACCAATACCGGATTTGAATATTTGAATTTTTGAATTGTGAAGAAGGTAGAAATGGCCGTACCTATCCATGCGAAACTAATTTTGCTATCTCGAAATCGCGGGTTAAAACACAGCTAGATGGTGTACCGAGGCATCTATTACCCCCTACCATCAAAAACGTCATGATGATTAGTACAACAGTTGGCTATGTAACGGTTCATCTGTCCAGAGCATGCCGACTTGCTATGGTTAATGCATTCCGACGTAGCGAGCATATAGAAAAATTAGGTACCTCATCTCATTTTTTTAAAACGTCGTGCACCTCTCTGTAGGTAAATAAGAGCAGCGCACACGGTTCTCTCTCAAACCTCTGCTGCCATATCTATTTCTAGCCGCACGGCGAAGCTTTGATAGACAGAGATGGGGAGCGAAATAGCTCTCTCTCTCTCTCTCTCTCTCTCTCACATGCAGCGCTCTTGCACCAATATGTGCAAGGACCTCCGAGCATCAGGACATGCGTTGCGCAGGACCTACCTTGCGAGTCCTTCACATGCTCGATTGGAAGGAGACATAAAACACGTTCCGGCAGTTTTGTGCTGTGGGAAGAGCTGGCGCAGGTAACACCTCGAGCCGTACGCTCCATCTCGCTCCTTTAACCGCAGAACAAATGGAAACGGCGAAGGTTCGAGTGAGAAAGCGTGTTGGCACAGTCACCTGCCGCTGTCTCTGGAGGCTTGCACCGGCAGAGCTGTGTGCACATACTCTCGATAAAGAGCTAGCATGAGGAGGAAGCGCCGACGGCCCAGGTAAACCGCGCGCCCGAGCTCGCACCGGCAGAGCTGTGTGCACATACTCTCGCGGCGTTATTACCTCTGCCGTAATTACCTCAATAATTAATGAGCTCGGTTTCAGGACCCTTACCCATATACACGTCTCTATAGCACACGCCGTCGTACCCGAAAGAGTGTACTGTAGAGCGGTAGGACCGGGCTAATTACCGACGTCGTAATTTCCTCCTCTGTAATTACATCCCTAATTAATGAGACCTGATTCGGGATCCCCTATATCTCTCTACTAGGGTGCAGGTCGATGGAGATGGTCCTTGTACTGGTTCCCCCCCTTTCTGGAAGAAATCCCAATTTCCAAGCTCGAGTTGTGATTTTTTTCATTTTGAAGCTCCAGGGGTTGCTCTCACCCCCTTCGCGATTCGCGCGAGTAGCGACTAGGGTGCAGGTCGATGGAGATGGTCCTTGAGCTGGTTCTCCCCCCTTTCTGCAAGAAATCCCAATTTCCAAGCTTGAGTTGTGATTTTTTTTTAGTTTGAGGCTTCAGGGGTTGCTCTCACCCCCCTCGGAATCCGCGCGAGTAGCGACTAGGGTGCAGGTCGATGGAGATGGTCCTTGTGCTAGTTCCCCCCCTTTCTGGAAGACATCCCAATTTCCAAGCTCGAGTTGTGATTTTTTTTAGTTTGAGGCTTCGGGGGTTGCTCTCACCCCTCTCGGGATTTGGGCGAGTAGCGGTTAGGGTACAGGTGAATGGCGATAATGATGTGAAATTAGCCGCTGACTCTCCAGCCGCTGATTTGGCGAGTTCGCCCAAACTGTGTACCCTATAATTTGCAAAAAGAGTTCACCTGCTCCGGCAACTCTTTTAGTCGGTGAGCGCTAATTTTTAAAAGGGGGTTCGGAGATGGAATACTTACAAACTTCAACTTATTCAGGCGCCAACCGCTTCCAGCACATCACAGTCAAGAAGAAACAGCAGAAAAACGGTATTCCGATATTTTGACTATAGTTATTACAGATTTTAAATTGAAGTGAAGGAATAGAAAAAAGTTAATTTAAAACGAATAAAAATGTCTATTTTCTCTAAACGAATATGTACAGATGAAATGTGTGAATGTTTTAGGAAAGATAGTAATTAAAAGAGTGATCAAATATTCAAGTTATGTGGTTGTTTTGAAAGTACAGGTAAAATATGCAAGAAAGACAAAGAATTGAAATGTACCAATTCTCTTCTCAATACTGGTGGTAAGTTCGACGTTCAAACGCTAATAATCAAGGTACCCTTTATACAACAAATACAAAATGAAAAAACGGCGTGTCGTGGGGGAGCTACCTAAATTCTGCAGAATTTATTGTATACCAGCGACTCTGGTTCACGAAGTTCAACCGAATAATACGAGGAAATGGGCACGCTTAATTGATAGGTCTTACTCATATCTCCCTGTTGACCAGGATCGAAGAAGGGATGTACATTTGTCCTGAAGAAATATTCGCATCAAGGTGAGTAGAGATGATCGGCATCAGCAATGAAGTTCTTGGATGGTATTTCACTGGTAGATACCGTTGTACATGGCAATGACAGCATAAAGTTGAGATAAAGATGAGTAGAGATGAATAAAGTTGGTTTAAAGTTGACTAAAGTTGGTTTGAGTTGAATAAAGATGAGGAAAGTTGAATAAAGTTGGTTAAAGTTGAATAGAGATGAGCAGGGATGATGATTCAGGTTGCAGAAAAAGTTATCCGTGATTTTTGCAGATGATTAACGCCGGAAAAGTACATGATGGAGCGTAGATATAAGTCGTAAAGAAATGGTACGTAGTAAAACGAATCGTAGATACGTCCAAAAATAAAGGTAAAGGGTCTATAAAAAATGTGAAAACGAATAAGTTACCGGTTCTCTAGATTGAAAATTCCTACTCACCAGCTAAGAGTACTTCTTCCTGATTTTTACAAAATAATTCTTCAGCCTTTCTAGCAACCTTAGGTTGTATTAAAAAAAAATGGCTATCAGGATTTTAGCTTCCAGTTCCTCTTTACATGCTGACCCTTTGACGGTTCGAAACGGAAAAGACGGAATTTTTAAACAAACTATCCGAGGAAAAAGAAAGACCTGATAACTTTTTGTTCAAAGCGATAAATGCGGCTGAGGAATTAAATTGTGCGCGTGCATACACATGCTGCCGCTCTATTAACTTAACCTACATTTCTTTAAACCTGTTTGAATTGAATGATTGAATAATGAGAAATTTAATGAATGAATGAATGAATGAATCAGTGTAAATTATGCAAGTGATTTAAACTAAATAAAAAAAAAATTGAGAGACTTGACACAAACTTGAATATTATTATCACCTTAACAAAAATATTGACTGGAGAAATTCGAAAATGGTACAACTGTAGTATAGCCCACAATGAACGACAGTGCGGCAAATTAGCGGCTACCAGCGGCTGCAGCCGCCGAAGTGTTGGCGAATATTGAACTCTCAATATTGAAAATCAGCGGTTGCAATTTTCTTCCAAAATGAACCAGACAGACCCCATACCATTCAATTATTAATATCCTTTGTAGGGGCAAAAAAAAACAACCCCAAAAACTAAGAAAAACACAATAACTCGAGCTCTAAACCTGCGATTTTCTTTTGCGTCGCACTCGACCATCATCATCCCCACCGCCATCATAGCCGCCGCGACATCGGCAATCGAAGGGAATGAAACCGCCCCCTGAGTACAAAAACTTGAAAAAATCATAGCTTGACCTTGGAACGACAATTTTTTTTTAAATCACAGGAGACATGCACGATGACCATCCTCGTCGCCCTGCATCATAGCCGCTGCGACATCGGCAATCGAAGGGGATGAAACCGCTCCCTGAGTACAAAAACTTGAAAAAATCATAGCTTGACCTTGGAAAGACAATTTTTTTTTAAATCACAGGAGACATGCACGATGACCATCCTCGTCGCCCTGCATCATAGCCGCTGCGACATCGGCAATCGAAGGGGATGAAACCGCCCCCTGAGTACAAAAACTTGAAAAAATCATAGCTTGACCTTGGAAAGACAATTTTTTTTTAAATCACAGGAGACATGCACGATGACCATCCTTGTCGCCCTGCATCATAGCCACTGCGACATCGGCAATCGAAGGGGATGAAACCGCCCCCTGAGTACAAAAACTTGAAAAAATCATAGCTTGACCTTGGAACGACAATTTTTTTTTAAAATCACAGGAGACATGCACGATGACCATCCTCGTCGCCCTGCATTATAGCCGCTGCGTCATCGGCAATCGAAAAGGATGAAACCACCCCCTGAGTACAAAAACTTGAAAAAATCATAACTTGACCTTGGAACAACAATTTTTTTTTAAATCACAGGAGACATGCACGATGACCATCCTCGTCGCCCTGCATCATAGCCGCTGCGACATCGGCAATCGAAGGGGATGAACCGCCCCCTGAGTACAAAAACTTAAAAAAATCATAGCTTGACCTTGAAACGACAATTTTTTTTTTAAATCACAGGAGACATGCACGATGACCATCCTCGTCGCCCTGCATCATAGCCGCTGCGACATTGGCAATCGAAGGGGATGAAACCGCCCCCTGAGTACAAAAACTTAAAAAAATCATAGCTTGATCTTGGAACGACAAATTTCTTCTTTAAAATCTCAGGAGACATGCACGATGACAATCCTCGTCGCCCTGCATCATAGCCGCTGCGACATCGGCAATCGAAGGGGATGAAACCGCCCCCTGAGTACAAAAACTTGAAAAAATCATAGCTTGACCTTGGAACGACAAATTTTTTCTTTAAAATCACAGGAGACATGCACGATGACAATCCTCGTCGCCCTGCATCATAGCCGCTGCGACATCGGCAATCGAAGGGGATGAAACCGCCCCCTGGGTACAAAAACTTAAAAAAATCATAGCTTGACCTTGGAACGACAAATTTTTTCTTTAAAATCACAGGAGACATGCACGATGACAATCCTCGTCGCCCTGCATCATAGCCGCTGCGACATCGGCAATCGAAGGGGATGAAACCGCCCCCTGAGTACAAAAACTTGAAAAAATCATAGCTTGACCTTGGAACGACAATTTTTTTTTTAAATCACAGGAGACATGCACGATGACCATCCTCGTCGCCCTGCATTATAGCCGCTGCGTCATCGGCAATCGAAAAGGATGAAACCACCCCCTGAGTACAAAAACTTGAAAAAATCATAACTTGACCTTGGAACAACAATTTTTTTTTAAATCACAGGAGACATGCACGATGACCATCCTCGTCGCCCTGCATCATAGCCGCTGCGACATCGGCAATCGAAGGGGATGAACCGCCCCCTGAGTACAAAAACTTAAAAAAATCATAGCTTGACCTTGAAACGACAATTTTTTTTTTAAATCACAGGAGACATGCACGATGACCATCCTCGTCGCCCTGCATCATAGCCGCTGCGACATTGGCAATCGAAGGGGATGAAACCGCCCCCTGAGTACAAAAACTTAAAAAAATCATAGCTTGATCTTGGAACGACAATGTTCTTCTTTAAAATCTCAGGAGACATGCACGATGACAATCCTCGTCGCCCTGCATCATAGCCGCTGCGACATCGGCAATCGAAGGGGATGAAACCGCCCCCTGAGTACAAAAACTTGAAAAAATCATAGCTTGACCTTGGAACGACAAATTTTTTCTTTAAAATCACAGGAGACATGCACGATGACAATCCTCGTCGCCCTGCATCATAGCCGCTGCGACATCGGCAATCGAAGGGGATGAAACCGCCCCCTGGGTACAAAAACTTAAAAAAATCATAGCTTGACCTTGGAACGACAAATTTTTTCTTTAAAATCACAGGAGACATGCACGATGACAATCCTCGTCGCCCTGCATCATAGCCGCTGCGACATCGGCAATCGAAGGGGATGAAACCGCCCCCTGAGTACAAAAACTTGAAAAAATCATAGCTTGACCTTGGAACGACAATTTTTTTTTTAAATCACAGGAGACATGCACGATGACCATCCTCGTCGCCCTGCATTATAGCCGCTGCGTCATCGGCAATCGAAAAGGATGAAACCACCCCCTGAGTACAAAAACTTGAAAAAATCATAACTTGACCTTGGAACAACAATTTTTTTTTAAATCACAGGAGACATGCACGATGACCATCCTCGTCGCCCTGCATCATAGCCGCTGCGACATCGGCAATCGAAGGGGATGAACCGCCCCCTGAGTACAAAAACTTAAAAAAATCATAGCTTGACCTTGGAACGACAAATTTTTCCTTTAAAATCACAGGAGACATGCACGATGACAATCCTCGTCGCCCTGCATCATAGCCGCTGCGACATCGGCAATCGAAGGGGATGAAACCGCCCCCTGAGTACAAAAACTTAAAAAAATCATAGCTTGATCTTGGAACGACAAATTTCTTCTTTAAAATCTCAGGAGACATGCACGATGACAATCCTCGTCGCCCTGCATCATAGCCGCTGCGACATCGGCAATCGAAGGGGATGAAACCGCCCCCTGAGTACAAAAACTTGAAAAAATCATAGCTTGACCTTGGAACGACAGATTTTTTCTTTAAAATCACAGGAGACATGCACGATGACAATCCTCGTCGCCCTGCATCATAGCCGCTGCGACATCGGCAATCGAAGGGGATGAAACCGCCCCCTGGGTACAAAAACTTAAAAAAATCATAGCTTGACCTTGGAACGACAAATTTTTTCTTTAAAATCACAGGAGACATGCACGATGACAATCCTCGTCGCCCTGCATCATAGCCGCTGCGACATCGGCAATCGAAGGGGATGAAACCGCCCCCTGAGTAAAAAAACTTAAAAAAATCATAGCTTGACCTTGGAACGACAAATTTTTTTTTAAATCACAGGAGACATGCACGATGATCATCCTCGTCGCCCTGCATCATAGTCGCTGCGACATCGGCAATCGAAGGGGATGAAACCGCCCCCTGAGTACAAAAACTCAAAAGAATCATAGCTTGACCTTGAAACGACAATTTTTTTTTCAAAATCACAGGAGACATGCACGATGACCATCCTTGTCGCCCTGCATCATAGCCGCTGCGTCATCGGCAATCGAAGGGGATGAAACCACCCCCTGAGTACAAAAACTTAAAAAAATCATAACTTGACCTTGGAACAACAAATTTTTTTAAAATCACAGGAGACATGCACGATGACCATCCTCGTCGCCCTGCATCATAGCCGCTGCGACATCGGCAATCGAAGGGGATGAAACCGCCCCCTGAGTACAAAAACTTGAAAAAATCATAGCTAGACCTTGGAACAACAATGTTTTTTCAAAATCACAGGAGACATGCACGATGACCATCCTTGTCGCCCTGCATCATAGCCGCTGCGTCATCGGCAATCGAAGGGGATGAAACCACCCCCTGAGTACAAAAACTTAAAAAAATCATAACTTGACCTTGGAACAACAAATTTTTTTAAAATCACAGGAGACATGCACGATGACAATCCTCGTCGCCCTGCATCATAGCCGCTGCGACATCGGCAATCGAAGGGGATGAAACCGCCCCCTGAGTACAAAAACTTGAAAAAATCATAGCTAGACCTTGGAACAACAATGTTTTTTTAAAATCACAGGAGACATGCACGATGACCATCCTCGTCGCCCTGCATCATAGCCGCTGCGACATCGGCAATCGAAGGGGATGAAACCGCCCCCTGAGTACAAAAACTTAAAAAAATCATAGCTTGATCTTGGAACGACAAATTTCTTCTTTAAAATCTCAGGAGACATGCACGATGACAATCCTCGTCGCCCTGCATCATAGCCGCTGCGACATCGTCAATCGAAGGGGATGAAACCGCCCCCTGAGTACAAAAACTTGAAAAAATCATAGCTAGACCTTGGAACGACAAATTTTCTTTAAAATCACAGGGGACATGCACGATGACCATCCTCGTCGCTTTGCATCATAGCCGCTGCGTCATCGGCAATCGAAAGGAATGAAACCACCCCCTGAGTACAAAAACTTGAAAAAATCATAACTTGACCTTGGAACGACAAATTTTCTTTAAAATCACAGGGGACATGCACGATGACCATCCTCGTCGCCCTGCATCATAGCCGCTGCGACATCGGCAATCGAAGGGGATGAAACCGTCCCCTGAGTACAAAAACTTAAAAAAATCATAGCTTGATCTTGGAACGACAAATTTTTTCTTTAAAATCTCAGGAGACATGCACGATGACAATCCTCGTCGCCCTGCATCATAGCCGCTGCGACATCGGCAATCGAAGGGGATGAAACCGCCCCCTGAGTACAAAAACTTGAAAAAATCATAGCTTGACCTTGGAACGACAAATTTTTTCTTTAAAATCACAGGAGACATGCACGATGACAATCCTCGTCGCCCTGCATCATAGCCGCTGCGACATCGGCAATCGAAGGGGATGAAACCGCCCCCTGGGTACAAAAACTTAAAAAAATCATAGCTTGACCTTGGAACGACAAATTTTTTCTTTAAAATCACAGGAGACATGCACGATGACAATCCTCGTCGCCCTGCATCATAGCCGCTGCGACATCGGCAATCGAAGGGGATGAAACCGTCCCCTGAGTACAAAAACTTAAAAAAATCATAGCTTGATCTTGGAACGACAAATTTTTTCTTTAAAATCTCAGGAGACATGCACGATGACAATCCTCGTCGCCCTGCATCATAGCCGCTGCGACATCGGCAATCGAAGGGGATGAAACCGCCCCCTGAGTACAAAAACTTGAAAAAATCATAGCTTGACCTTGGAACGACAAATTTTTTCTTTAAAATCACAGGAGACATGCACGATGACAATCCTCGTCGCCCTGCATCATAGCCGCTGCGACATCGGCAATCGAAGGGGATGAAACCGCCCCCTGGGTACAAAAACTTAAAAAAATCATAGCTTGACCTTGGAACGACAAATTTTTTCTTTAAAATCACAGGAGACATGCACGATGACAATCCTCGTCGCCCTGCATCATAGCCGCTGCGACATCGGCAATCGAAGGGGATGAAACCGTCCCCTGAGTACAAAAACTTAAAAAAATCATAGCTTGATCTTGGAACGACAAATTTTTCCTTTAAAATCTCAGGAGACATGCACGATGACAATCCTCGTCGCCCTGCATCATAGCCGCTGCGACATCGGCAATCGAAGGGGATGAAACCGCCCCCTGAGTACAAAAACTTGAAAAAATCATAGCTTGACCTTGGAACGACAAATTTTTTCTTTAAAATCACAGGAGACATGCACGATGACAATCCTCGTCGCCCTGCATCATAGCCGCTGCGACATCGGCAATCGAAGGGGATGAAACCGCCCCCTGGGTACAAAAACTTAAAAAAATCATAGCTTGACCTTGGAACGACAAATTTTTTCTTTAAAATCACAGGAGACATGCACGATGACAATCCTCGTCGCCCTGCATCATAGCCGCTGCGACATCGGCAATCGAAGGGGATGAAACCGCCCCCTGAGTAAAAAAACTTAAAAAAATCATAGCTTGACCTTGGAACGACAAATTTTTTTTTAAATCACAGGAGAAATGCACGATGATCATCCTCGTCGCCCTGCATCATAGTCGCTGCGACATCGGCAATCGAAGGGGATGAAACCGCCCCCTGAGTACAAAAACTCAAAAGAATCATAGCTTGACCTTGAAACGACAATTTTTTTTTCAAAATCACAGGAGACATGCACGATGACCATCCTTGTCGCCCTGCATCATAGCCGCTGCGTCATCGGCAATCGAAGGGGATGAAACCACCCCCTGAGTACAAAAACTTAAAAAAATCATAACTTGACCTTGGAACAACAAATTTTTTTAAAATCACAGGAGACATGCACGATGACCATCCTCGTCGCCCTGCATCATAGCCGCTGCGACATCGGCAATCGAAGGGGATGAAACCGCCCCCTGAGTACAAAAACTTGAAAAAATCATAGCTAGACCTTGGAACAACAATGTTTTTTCAAAATCACAGGAGACATGCACGATGACCATCCTTGTCGCCCTGCATCATAGCCGCTGCGTCATCGGCAATCGAAGGGGATGAAACCACCCCCTGAGTACAAAAACTTAAAAAAATCATAACTTGACCTTGGAACAACAAATTTTTTTAGAATCACGGGAGACATGCACGATGACAATCCTCGTCGCCCTGCATCATAGCCGCTGCGACATCGGCAATCGAAGGGGATGAAACCGCCCCCTGAGTAAAAAAACTTGAAAAAATCATAGCTAGACCTTGGAACAACAATGTTTTTTTAAAATCACAGGAGACATGCACGATGACCATCCTCGTCGCCCTGCATCATAGCCGCTGCGACATCGGCAATCGAAGGGGATGAAACCGCCCCCTGAGTACAAAAACTTAAAAAAATCATAGCTTGATCTTGGAACGACAAATTTCTTCTTTAAAATCTCAGGAGACATGCACGATGACAATCTTCGTCGCCCTGCATCATAGCCGCTGCGACATCGTCAATCGAAGGGGATGAAACCGCCCCCTGAGTACAAAAACTTGAAAAAATCATAGCTAGACCTTGGAACAACAATGTTTTTTTAAAATCACAGGAGACATGCACGATGACCATCCTCGTCGCTCTGCATCATAGCCGCTGCGTCATCGGCAATCGAAAGGAATGAAACCACCCCCTGAGTACAAAAACTTGAAAAAATCATAACTTGACCTTGGAACGACAAATTTTCTTTAAAATCACAGGGGACATGCACGATGACCATCCTCGTCGCCCTGCATCATAGCCGCTGCGACATCGGCAATCGAAGGGGATGAAACCGTCCCCTGAGTACAAAAACTTAAAAAAATCATAGCTTGATCTTGGAACGACAAATTTTTTCTTTAAAATCTCAGGAGACATGCACGATGACAATCCTCGTCGCCCTGCATCATAGCCGCTGCGACATCGGCAATCGAAGGGGATGAAACCGCCCCCTGAGTACAAAAACTTGAAAAAATCATAGCTTGACCTTGGAACGACAAATTTTTTCTTTAAAATCACAGGAGACATGCACGATGACAATCCTCGTCGCCCTGCATCATAGCCGCTGCGACATCGGCAATCGAAGGGGATGAAACCGCCCCCTGGGTACAAAAACTTAAAAAAATCATAGCTTGACCTTGGAACGGCAAATTTTTTCTTTAAAATCACAGGAGACATGCACGATGACAATCCTCGTCGCCCTGCATCATAGCCGCTGCGACATCGGCAATCGAAGGGGATGAAACCGCCCCCTGAGTACAAAAACTTGAAAAAATCATAGCTTGACCTTGGAACGACAATGTTTTTTTTAAATCACAGGAGACATGCACGATGACCATCCTCGTCGCCCTGCATTATAGCCGCTGCGTCATCGGCAATCGAAAAGGATGAAACCACCCCCTGAGTACAAAAACTTGAAAAAATCATAACTTGACCTTGGAACAACAATTTTTTTTAAAATCACAGGAGACATGCACGATGACCATCCTCGTCACCCTGCATCATAGCCGCTGCGACATCGGCAATCGAAGGGGATGAAACCGCCCCCTGAGTACAAAAACTCAAAAAAATCATAGCTTGACCTTGAAACGACAATTTTTTTTAAATCACAGGAGACATGCACGATTATTATCCTCGTCGCCCTGCATCATAGCCGCTGCGACATCGGCAATCGAAGGGGATGAAACCGCCCCCTGAGTACAAAAACTTAAAAAAATCATAGCTTGACCTTGGAACGACAAATTTTTTCTTTAAAATCACAGGAGACATGCACGATGACAATCCTCGTCGCCCTGCATCATAGCCGCTGCGACATCGGCAATCGAAGGGGATGAAACCGCCCCCTGAGTACAAAAACTTGAAAAAATCATAGCTTGACCTTGGAACGACAATTTTTTTTTTTAAATCACAGGAGACATGCACGATTATTATCCTCGTCGCCCTGCATCATAGCCGCTGCGACATCGGCAATCGAAGGGGATGAAACCGCCCCCTGAGTACAAAAACTTAAAAAAATCATAGCTTGATCTTGGAACGACAAATTTCTTCTTTAAAATCTCAGGAGACATGCACGATGACAATCCTCGTTGCCCTGCATCATAGCCGCTGCGACATCGGCAATCGAAGGGGATGAAACCGCCCCCTGAGTACAAAAACTTGAAAAAATCATAGCTAGACCTTGGAACAACAATGTTTTTTTAAAATCACAGGAGACATGCACGATGACCATCCTCGTCGCTCTGCATCATAGCCGCTGCGTCATCGGCAATCGAAAGGGATGAAACCACCCCCTGAGTACAAAAACTTGAAAAAATCATAACTTGACCTTGGAACGACAAATTTTCTTTAAAATCACAGGGGACATGCACGATGACCATCCTCGTCGCCCTGCATCATAGCCCCCTGAGTACAAAAATTTAAAAAAATCATAGCTTGATCTTGGAACGACAAATTTTTTTTTTAAATCTCAGGAGACATGCACGATGACAATCCTCGTCGCCCTGCATCATAGCCGCTGCGACATCGGCAATCGAAGGGGATGAAACCACCCCCTGAGTACAAAAACTTGAAAAAATCATAGCTTGACCTTGGAACGACAATTTTTTTTTTAAATCACAGGAGACATCCATATTCTATTCTATTCTATTCTATTCTAAAATCACAGGAGACATGCACGATGACCATCCTCGTCGCTCTGCATCATAGCCGCTGCGTCATCGGCAATCGAAAGGGATGAAACCACCCCCTGAGTACAAAAACTTGAACAAATCATAACTTGACCTTGGAACGACAAATTTTCTTTAAAATCACAGGGGACATGCACGATGACCATCCTCGTCGCCCTGCATCATAGCCGCTGCGACATCGGCAATCGAAGGGGATGAAACCGCCCCCTGAGTACAAAAACTCAAAAAAATCATAGCTTGACCTTGAAACGACAATTTTTTTTTAAAATCACAGGAGACATGAACGATGAGCATCCTCGTCGCCCTGCATCATAGCCGCTGCGACATCGGCAATCGAAGGGGATGAAACCGCCCCCTGAGTACAAAAACTTGAAAAAATCATAGCTTGACCTTGGAACGACAATTTTTTTTTTAAATCACAGGAGACATGCACGATGAGCATCCTCGTCGCCCTGCATCATAGCCGCTGCGACATCGGCAATCGAAGGGGATGAAACCGCCCCCTGAGTACAAAAACTTGAAGAAATCATAGCTTGACCTTGGAACGACAATTTTTTTTTCAATCACAGGAGACATGCACGATGAGCATCCTCGTCGCCCTGCATCATAGCCGCTGCGACATCGGCAATGGAAGGGGATGAAACCGCCCCCTGAGTACAAAAACTCAAAAAAATCATAGCTTGACCTTGAAACGACAAATTTTTTTTTAAATCACAGGAGACATGCACGATTATTATCCTCGTCGCTCAGCATCATAGCCGCTGCGACATCGGCAATCGAAGGGGATGAAACCGCCCCCTGAGTACAAAAACTTGAAAAAATCATAGCTTGACCTTGGAACGACCATTTTTTTTTTAAATCACAGGAGACATGCACGATGAGCATCCCCGTCGCCCTGCGTCATAGCCGCTGCGACATCGGCAATCGAAGGGGATGAAACCGCCCCCTGAGTACAAAAACTTGAAAAAATCATAGCTTGACCTTGGAACGACAATTTTTTTTTTAAATCACAGGAGACATGCACGATGAGCATCCTCGTCGCCCTGCATCATTGCCGCTGCGACATCGGCAATCGAAGGGGATGAAACCGCCCCCTGAGTACAAAAACTTAAAAAAATCATAGCTTGACCTTGAAACGACAAAAAAATTGTTAAATCACAGGAGACATGCACGATTATTATCCCCGTCGCTCAGCATCATAGCCGCTGCGACATCGGCAATCGAAGGGGATGAAACCGCCCCCTGAGTACAAAAACTTGAAAAAATCATAGCTTGACCTTGGAACGACAATTTTTTTTTTAAATCACATGAGACATGCACGATGAGCATCCCCGTCGCCCTGCGTCATAGCCGCTGCGACATCGGCAATCGAAGGGGATGAAACCGCCCCCTGAGTACAAAAACTTGAAAAAATCATAGCTTGACCTTGGAACGACAAATTTTTTTTTAAATCACAGGAGACATGCACGATGAGCATCTCCGTCGCCCTGCGTCATAGCCGCTGCGACATCGGCAATCGAAGGGGATGAAACCGCCCCCTGAGTACAAAAACTTGAAAAAATCATAGCTTGACCTTGGAACGACAAATTTTTTTTTAAATCACAGGAGACATGCACGATGATCATCCTCGTCGCCCTGCATCATAGCCGCTGCGACATCGGCAATCGAAGGGGATCAAATTGCCCCCTGAGTACAAAAACTCAAAAAAATCATAGCTTGACCTTGAAACGACAATTTTTTTTTTTAAATCACAGGAGACATGCACGATGATCATCTTTGTCGCCCTGCATCATAGTCGCTGCGACATCGGCAATCGAAGGGGATGAAACCGCCCCCTGAGTACAAAAACTCAAAAAAATCATAGCTTGACCTTGAAACGACAATTTTTTTTTCAAAATCACAGGAGACATGCACGATGACCATCCTTGTCGCCCTGCATCATAGCCGCTGCGTCATCGGCAATCGAAGGGGATGAAACCACCCCCTGAGTACAAAAACTTAAAAAAATCATAACTTGACCTTGGAACAACAAATTTTTTTAAAATCACAGGAGACATGCACGATGACCATCCTCGTCGCCCTGCATCATAGCCGCTGCGACATCGGCAATCGAAGGGGATGAAACCGCCCCCTGAGTACAAAAACTTGAAAAAATCATAGCTAGACCTTGGAACAACAATGTTTTTTTAAAATCACAGGAGACATGCACGATGACCATCCTCGTCGCTCTGCATCATAGCCGCTGCGTCATCGGCAATCGAAAGGGATGAAACCACCCCCTGAGTACAAAAACTTGAAAAAATCATAACTTGACCTTGGAACGACAAATTTTCTTTAAAATCACAGGGGACATGCACGATGACCATCCTCGTCGCCCTGCATCATAGCCGCTGCGACATCGGCAATCGACGGGGATGAAACCGCCCCCTGAGTACAAAAACTCAAAAAAATCATAGCTTGACCTTGAAACGACAATTTTTTTTTAAAATCACAGGAGACATGAACGATGAGCATCCTCGTCGCCCTGCATCATAGCCGCTGCGACATCGGCAATCGAAGGTTATGAAACCGCCCCCTGAGTACAAAAACTTAAAAAAATCATAGCTTGACCTTGGAACGACAAATTTTTTTTTAAATCACAGGAGACATGAACGATGAGCATCCTCGTCGCCCTGCATCATAGTCGCTGCGACATCGGCAATCGAAGGGGATGAAACCGCCCCCTGAGTACAAAAACTTGAAAAAATCATAGCTTGACCTTGGAACGACAATTTTTTTTTTAAATCACAGGAGACATGCACGATGAGCATCCCCGTCGCCCTGCGTCATAGCCGCTGCGACATCGGCAATCGAAGGGGATGAAACCGCCCCCTTAGTACAAAAACTTGAAAAAATCATAGCTTGACCTTGGAACAACAATTTTTTTTTTAAATCACAGGAGACATGCACGATGAGCATCCCCGTCGCCCTGCGTCATAGCCGCTGCGACATCGGCAATCGAAGGGGATGAAACCGCCCCCTGAGTACAAAAACTTGAAAAAATCATAGCTTGACCTTGGAACGACAAAAATTTTTTTAAATCACAGGAGACATGCACGATGAGCATCCTTGTCGCCCTGCATCATAGCCGCTGCGACATCGGCAATCGAAGGGGATGAAACCGCCCCCTGAGTACAAAAACTTGAAAAAATCATAGCTTGACCTTGGAACGACAATTTTTTTTTTAAATCACAGGAGACATGCACGATGAGCATCCCCGTCGCCCTGCGTCATAGCCGCTGCGACATCGGCAATCGAAGGGGATGAAACCGCCCCCTGAGTACAAAAACTCAAAAAAATCATAGCTTGACCTTGAAACGACAATTTTTTTTTTTTAAATCACAGGAGACATGCACGATGACCATCCTTGTCGCCCTGCATCATAGCCGCTGCGTCATCGGCAATCGAAGGGGATGAAACCACCCCCTGAGTACAAAAACTTAAAAAAATCATAACTTGACCTTGGAACAACAATTTTTTTTAAAATCACAGGAGACATGCACGATGACCATCCTCGTCGCCCTGCATCATAGCCGCTGCGACATCGGCAATCGAAGGGGATGAAACCACCCCCTGAGTACAAAAACTTCAAAAGATCATAACTTGACCTTGGAACAACAATTTTTTTTAAAATCACAGGAGACATGCACGATGACCATCCTCGTCGCCCTGCACCATAGCCGCTGCGACATCGGCAATCGAAGGGGATGAAACCGCCCCCGAATGTAACGAATGTAATTGAACGAATCGGAAATTCTCGCCAACGGAACAGATTGCTGAAAGATGTATCTAAGCAACCGTGAAACCGAAATCGGAATCGGTTGAGACAATCCAAAGTTACACCATTTTAAAAAAGGGCAAAATTTTCGATACCGACATTTCAAATTAAATGTTGAGCAGTTCAGATTCAGGGGTTGATTTTTTGTAATCATTATTTTTTATAAACAGTTCACTGGAATCTTTAGAAACAACGGAAATAGAAGCAATCGAAGGACCAACTTTTGTCCCTCCATAACTTTGAAATTAAAAGACATAGAATTTTTTCAATAACTTTCCAGCACTCTACCACACCTCCATATTACGCACCGTTGAGATGGTCCGACACTTTTGAATCACTCTGTATGTAGGGTAGTCAAACAAAAACTATGAAACTGTAGCGCGATGTGGCGGAAAAAAGTGTCTGGCCCCTAGCGGGAATCGAACCCGCGCCTTCCAGTTGCCGGATGGGTACTCTACCACTAACCTATCGATGAAACAGCAGACTGGCCGCCACACGGCCACATAAGAGCCGCCACAAAACTAACTTCTCCGGGATGTATCAGTAGAGAAACCACTCAAGAAAAGCACGTTTTCATTGAAATTAAGAATTAAGTGTAGAAAATTCTACCTCTTTGCCGCTGCTTTTGCTTTTGCTGCTGCTCCTGGGGGGGCGGCGGCGGCGGCTGCCCAACGAAGTCTATAAGGTCCTGGGGCGGCGGCGGCGATGGCGGCAACTGGTGCGGGAGCAGGTCCTGCTGGCCGAGCGGGGCCTGGCCTTGGACGGGCGGCAGGACCTGGGCCCGGAGCTGCGGAAGCAGGAGGGCGACGAGCCCCCGCAGCTCCGCCACTTCCTTGCGCAAGTTCTCTAATTCCTGAAAATTGTTGAACTATGGTAAATGAGGTAGTTATTGGCCAAGAAACCGCTGAATTTTTGGGCCAAGCTTTGAGGTTCGCTAACTAAAGAAAACTGTCTATGACCATATAGCCCAGTGATCCTAGCATTCGAGGTCGGAATCTCTCCCATAAAGCTGGATTTTTGCATACATGTCCAGAAAACAGCCCTCTTTCTATTAGTGATAAAAAAAAATTTTGAGACCCGGAGCGTTTTCCGCCATTTTGAAAAAACTGTCAATTTTTTCAGTTTTTCTTGAATAACTCTGTAAATATTCAACTTATTGGCATGAAAGTTTTTGCAGTGATTAGAGCTTGATATTCTCCATCTAATGCTGCCAAAAATATTTTTTTTAGGGTCCATGGTTTCTAAGAGATGTCAAATGAGTTAAGCGACTTTATTCACTTTCATCATTCCATTTGACCAATTGAAAAAAAATTATCGAGCTTTCAACAGATCTGCACTCTTTTGCATTCAAGTGAACATAAAAGAGGCTTCCAAAAAATATTCATATATCGGTCGGTCTGCAGGTCTAACGGTTGGTCTGGTGGTCGGTCTGTTGAATTTTGTGCCCAGATTTATTCCCAAGCCGTTGAACCAATCTTGACCAAATTTGATAGATTCATAAGTGACAAGTTTTGAACGACAAAATTCAATTGTCATCCTGATCTGTCACTTGGAAATGTCAATACAAAAGAATGACAGAAGGTCTATCTCACCGAATGCGACTTGTGATACATCATTTTAAAGCCCTTGAAAAAATGCATACAAAATAGCCAATGCGAATCTCCATTGCTGCGTCTGTCAAAAAATCACAAGCTGTCAAACTTTAAATTTTAACTTTTTATAACTCTTGAGGTGCGGAACGGAATTGAACCAAATTGTGTTCCCAACAATAGTGCCTCACAATAATTTTATGGATCATAAAATGTATTGGCAGCAGACAGGGATGCAACCTGAGAAAAAAAATTTGCCTAGTCATCCGAGCCTGTAGTGTACCTACTTGAAATAGTCAAAAAATCATCTCTTTATTGAAGAAAGTAGTTCCCAAACGGTTTTCTTGCTATATGGTTAGCTCTTCCCCACCTCTTTAACATGGTAAAAGCAGACATCCCTGTGACGTGTACTATTTAGTATACAGGGTGAAGATTGAAAATGATTATTTAAAAATGTTTATTCCGTTGGGGAATAATAATCCTCGAGAAAAACAGGCTCTCATTATTTAGCAACTTTATAGTCTCCTGTTGAACATGTGAAAACTGTACCACTCCATAGCCGCTGGTATTCTACGTACAGGGTGCAATCAATTTTTTCCAATATTTTTCATCTTTATCGAATAAATCAAGACAAAAACCATTTCCAGCTCTGTTACAAGCCATTAGTCTCTCATTCAAGATACAAAAATGTCAGATTCCTCAAACTGCAAAAACACAACATACAGGGTGAAACAAAAAATTGATTTCACATTCACCCTGTACGCAGAATACCAGCTAGCTGCTATAGAGGAGTACATTTTTCACATGTTCAATAGGAGACTATAAAGTATAGACTATTATACTATAAGTAAGTATATATCTACTTATACAAAAAATATGAGACTAGAAGCTTTATCAGAAAAAAAGGGAACGTATAAGAAGTACGGCTGAGGATCGACTTCACAATCTGGCTCATTTCTGGCGTGGAAACGGCTTCCAGATAGAAGAAGGCCTTTTTGCAGTTTTTTGACGGCTAATAATAACCATAAAAAGTTAATATCCTAGGTGACATGCAGAAGCAAAAATAGATCATTCAGAAAAACCGCCTTGATAGCAAGCGACTTTAACTATCGATGGTGGTTTGATATTTATTATTGATTTTTCAACATCTATCCGATGGGATCTCACTTGTTCAATGAAGGTTTCCACCTGAGTACGTAGATGTTGTAACTTATCAGAATCAATACATGCGAAAAAGTGGACTTGACTACTCTCTAACCCTTGAACACACAACATTCTTGTACCATTAGGTACAAAGGACATGCAAAAAATATCAAAAATCAGTTACGACACTACGTGAGATGACGGACGATATGTACAGATGTTGAGCTCGATCCAAGCAGTGCGATTTAGAAATTTCTGTTTCACAGCTAGGCTCAGATGACTAGTTCAAATGGTTTGTTGCTTTATGGTTAGCTCATACTGGGGCTCATACCTACCTGTTTACCAGATCAAAAGCATACATCCCTGTGACGCGTACTACTTAGTAGGTATACAGGGTGAAAATAATAGAATAAATCTTCGAATTTTTTTATTCAAGGTCAAATAATTCTCGAGAAAGACAGTTTTTCATTATTCAGCAACCTTATGATCCCTTATTGAACATGTGAGAAATGTATCCCTCTATAGCCGCTGGTATTCACGTACCAGGATGCAATCAATTTTTTTTTCACCCTGTATGTTGTGTTTTTGCAGTTTGAGGAATCTGACATTTCTGTATCTTGAATAAGAGATTATAGGCTTGTAACAGGGCTGGAAATGGTTTTTGTCTTGATTTATTCGATAAAGATAGAAATATTGGAAAAAATCGATTGCACCCCGTACGTAGAATACCAGCGGCTATGGAGTAGTAGATTTTTCACATCATGTTCAGCAGGACACTATAAAGTTGCTCAATGATGAAAGACTGTTTTTCTCGGGGATGATTCCAACGGAAAAAACATTTTTAAATATTCATTTTTCAATGTTCACCCTGTATACTAAATACTGCACGTCACAGGGATGTCTGCTTTTACCATGTTGAAAAGGTGAAGAAGAGCTAACCATATAGCAAAAAAACCGTTCGAGAACTACTTTCTTCAAGCAAGGGATGATTTTTTGACTATTTCAAGTAGGTACACTACAGGCTCGGATGACTAGGCAATTTTTTTTTTCAGGTTGCATCCCTGTCTGCTGCCAGTACATTTTATGATCCAGCAAATTATTGCGAGGCACTCTTGTTGTGAACGAAATTTGGTTCAATTCCGTTCCGTACTTCAAGAGTTATGAAAAGTTCAAATTTAAAGTTTGACAGCTTGTGATTTTTTGACAGACGCAACATTGAAGGTTCTCATTGGCCATTTTGTATGCATTTTTTCAAGGGCTTTAAAATGATGTATCACAAGTTGCATTCGGTGAGATACACCTTCTGTCATTCTTTTGTATTGACACTTCCAAGTGACAGATCAAAATGACATTTGGATTTTGTCGTTTAAACCTTGTCACTTACGAATCTACCAAATTTGATCGGGATTGGTTCAACGGCTTGGGAATAAATCTAGGCACAAAATTCAACAGACCGACCATCAGACTGACCGTTAGACCTGCTGACTGACCGACATATGAATATTTTCTGGAAACCTTTTTTATGTATACTTGAATGCAAAAGAGGGCAGATCTGTTGAAAGCCCGATAATTTTTTTTCAATTGGTCAAATGAAATGATGAAAGTGAATGAAGTCGCTTAACTCATTTGACATTTCTCAGAAACCATGGAATCTAGAAAAGTATTTTTGGCAACATTGGTTGCAGAATCCCAAGCTCTAATCACTGCAAAAATTTTATGCCAAAAAGTTGAATATTTACTGAGTTATTCAAGAAAAACTGAAAAAATTGACAGTTTTTTCAAAATGGCGGAAAACGCTCCGGGTCTCAAAATTTTTTTTCATCACTAATAGAAAGAGGGCTGTTTTCTGGACATGTGTGCAAAAATCCAGCTTTATGGGAGAGATTCCGACCTCAAGCCCTGAAATGAGCTAGGATGACTGGGCTAATAATTTATTAAGCTCTAGCATTTGGGCTAGCATCAGAAGTTGTGTCACCTCAAAACTTTCCCGACGAGTGCCTAGCAAGGAACGGCTGGGATTTTTTCAACGAGACGTCTTCTCGAGCGGGAAATTAATTTCCCAAATGAACGAAGGAAAAACACCTCCCGACATGATGGACGATGGATCCTTAAAATGATCAAATTTATGTGGATTATCAAAATGATTCTTATCAGATTCTGATTATGTCTGATGTCTCCTGTGATTTAAATTTTTTTTGTCGTTCCAAGGTCAAGCTATGATTTTTTTAAGTTTTTGTACTCAGGGGGCGGTTTCATCCCCTTCGATTGCCGATGTCGCGGCGGCTATGATGGCGGTGGGGATGATGCAGGTCGAGTGCGACGCAAAAGAAAATCGCATGTTTCGAGCTCGAGTTATTGTGTTTTTCTTAGTTTTAGGGGTTGTTTTTTTTTTGTCCCTACAAAGGATATCAATAATTGAATGGTATGGGGTCTGTCTGGTTCATTTTGGAAGAAAATTGCAACCGCTGATTTTCAATATTGAGAGTTCAATATTCGCCAACACTTCGGCGGCTGCAGCCGCTGGTAGCCGCTAATTTGCCGCCTTGTCGTTCATTGTGGGCTATACTACAGTTCGGGCAAACTCGCCAAATCAGCGGCTGGAGAATCAGCGGCTAAATTCACGGACGTAATAGACTAGGCAGAAAATCTCAAAAGAGGCCTAGAAATCACTCCTAGAAGCAAATCGTGTAACAATTGATTAACAGGTGGTTCCTTAGGTTTTAGACCCCGCTGAACACGACTAGGGGTGTTATCTTTTCGAAATTTCACCCCTTGTTCCTTGAATCTAAGATGGCGGAAAATTGAGGATAAAAACAGGATGCGCGCATAAAAAGCTTATTTCTGGCCCGATATTCCTCAAAATTGGTTCTTTTCTTATGTTTTCGGGGTCGTAGAAGATGATGACGCCAATTTCGAATACCTCTGTGAAGCCATTCGGCCTGAAATTAGTGTTGTCTAACTTCCAGGGGCAAATCAGAAACAAATTTACGAATAACTCAAGATAAAATCATGTTACAATCAGTTAACAGGTGATTAGTTATCTTTTGGACTCTGCTGATCACAACTAAGTATGTTAACAGTTGAAATGTGTACTCCTTATGTCTCAAATTCAAGATGACGTATAGTCAGAGAAGAGTGGCGAGCGCACAAAAACGCATTTCTAGCTCGATATTCCTCAAAACTGTTCCTTTTTAAATATTTTTGAGAGTGTAGAAGATGATTAGAATAATTTTGAAGACCTGTGGGCGGTTATTCGTCCTAGAATTAGTGTTGCCTAAGTTTCAGGCGCAAATCAGAGTGAAAAGTTAGAAATAAACGATAATTAGAATGTTGGTACATTTTTGTATCAAATCATAGAATATAATGATGTAGGTACCCAATTATGTATTATCACACATGCAATGGACAAAGGCAAATGTAAGAAAGTGTCAAGGGTGAAAAGTAAAAAAAATCTGATTTTCTTCATAAAATAGCAATCATAGGTATGCAGGTACAATGTGGATGGAAAAAAGTCTCTCTCTACTTTCTGTTTGAGATAAAACAATCAGTTACCGCAGGCAGTTACTTATGTTCTGGACTCTGCTGATCAATGCTAGGTCTGTTATTAGTTGAAAATTTCACTTCTTGTGCCGAGATGGCGTGGGTACCTATAGTTGGCGAAGAGTAATGACGGTACAAAAAACACATTGATTTTTCTGAATCACACTTGTCTGATTTTTTTCAAAATTCTGCTTTCGGAGTTGTAGAAGGATAGGGGGTAGGGGCCCAATTTCGAAGACATCTGAGTGACCATTCCGACTCATAATGCGTGTTATCCAACTTTAAAGGAAATCAAATTATGCAACAACAGTTTACAGATTGTTAACTAAGTGCTTATGTTTTGAACTCTGCTGAACATGACTAGATATGTTAGACTTGGTGGTAATATCCCAGTCTCCCGCCAATGATGTTCATTTGACTACGCCAGTGCTTGATATCATTGCCCAATTGTCAGTTGTCACTTAATAAGGCGGGCGCTATTATTGTGCAAGAGGTACCTATCTACTGTTTTTTATAATAATTGTCTCAAGATGTGAAGGTGCGGAGTTGCAGCAGACAGGTGATGATTGGTTTTGAAACTTTTGTATTATTACTTACTGTAGTTGAATCTGTTCTACTCCAGTTTTTAGCAGATTTGATAATGAAATCAATTGTCTTGTCTTTTACTTGTCCAAAGTAAAATCTGTCTGACTTTCATACATAGAAAATTGCATTACAAATACGTTTAGTTGTTGACAGTTGTTAATTGATAATTCCTAAACCGCAATTGATTATTTTTGGCGAATTTTTGAACAGGCACCGTCGCCCAGTGACTGCGGCTAGAAGGTGCCATGGCAGATGGCAAAGTTTTACCGGTGTGGACGACCCGAGGGCCAGTTCCCGAAGAAACCTCGTCTCTAGTATACTGTGGGTGTGCAACTCCCTGTCGCACAAAAATGAAGAGGTGGCTTTGTGGCTGCAGAAAAAGGGATTCGCATGCACTGCTCTGTGTAGATGCCAAGATGTCTGCCTGAAAAATTTGGAAACAAAATAGAAGACTCGTGATGCCAGAGAAAATCATGGGCTAACTTTGACACTTTCTTACATATTTGCCTTTCTCAATTGCATGTGGATTATACATGATTGGGTACATATAAGAGGTGTTTTTTTTTAATCTGTCGTCGAAGTGTGCTGTGCTCTAGCCAAATTTCCCTGCATTCGGCCAGAGCAGAGCACACTTCGACGCCAGATTTACAAAAAAAACACCCGTTTACTATGCTTTTGTTTCAAAAATGTTCCAACATTTTAATCATCGTTTATTCCTAATTTTTTACTTTGATTTGCCCCTGGAACTTAAGCAACATCAATTCAAGGACGAATGACCGCCCACAGGTCTTCAAAATTATTCTAGTAATCCTTCTACACCCCCAAAAACATTCAAAAAGGAAGAATTTTGAGGAATATCGAGCTAGAAATGCGTTTTTGTGCGATCGCCACTCTTCTCTGACTATACGCCATCTTGAATTTGAGACATAAGGAGTAAACATTTCAACTGTTAACATACCTAGTTGTGATCAACAGAGTCCAAAACATAACTAATCACCTGTTAACTGATTGTTACATGATTTTATCTTGAGTTATTCGTAAATTTGTTTCTGATTTGCTCCTGAAAGTTAGACAACACTAATTTCAGGCCGAATTGCTTCATAGATGTATTTGAAATTGGTCTCATCATCTTCTACGACCCCGAAAATATAAGAATATAACCAATTTTGAGGAAAATCGGGTCGAAAATAAGCTTTTTATGCGTGCACCCAGTTTTTACCCTCAACTTTCCGCCATCTTGGATTTAAGGGGCAAGGGGGGAAATTTGGAAAAGATAACACCCCCAGTCGTGTTCAGCGGGGTCTAAAACCTAAGAAACAACCTGTTAATCAATTGTTACATGATTTGCTTCTAGGAAGTCTTTTTTGAGATTTTCTGCCTAGTCTATAATGGCGATGGTCATTGTGCGCGTCATTTTCGTTTCTGATGAAATTGATTTATGCTGAACCCGAGATACAATTTCTTTCAAGTTTTGGAGAGTGGTTCCTGTTTCTTTCATTGGGGATAGTAATAAAATGCGAATAAATTGATGTTGGTAAATTCTGACGAACAGTTGCAGAGTTGCAGCCGCTGATTTTTCACGTTAAGAGTTCGATGGTCGCCGCTGCCGCTGATCTTTCACTTCGCTTCGGCGGCGTCAGCCGCTGATAGCCGCTAATTTGCCGCCTACTCGTACATTGTGGGTCGGGCTACCGTTAGGGTGAGCTCGCCGAATCAGCGGCTAGTTTCACACCGTTCGCCCTGAGCATGTACAGAGCTATCTTACTCACGACGTCAAAAGTTAAAAACGTGTTGAAGTGATCGAATATCTATGTAACGAACGATCTCGTAGCTGCAATTGAATTTATTACTATAATGATTAATTTGTGAGTTTGTGACTGTGTAATGCTCCGCAAACGAACGCAAGAACGCTGTTTTAGGTTAGAGCACGTGGTTAGAACCGCCGGAATCTGACGCCGCGGACGCGATCCAACACCAGTGTACGGAATGTTCGCATCGGACAGTCTGGTCGTTCCCGCTCGACCACTGACATGCAGGGGGCCCCTATTCTTGAAACGGGGGACGCACCTCACATGATTGTGTAGTTACTGGGCGAAAGCTAATCACAGCCGTTCTCGCCAAGCAACTTTTCCGTTCCCAGTTTCAAGAATCTTGCTCCGAAGAATCAGGTAGGTAAATAGATGCGCAGCCGAACTGTTCCATGTTGAAACCCAACCTGAAATGCATTATATGTTGCCGCGTCAACGATTGCCGTGAGCTGGACGTGTATGAACACTGCAAAGAACGAAAACTGTGGTGAGTTGCACGAATATTATTTTTAAATATATACATATAGCCGAGCATATGGCTATCGAAGGAAGTGCATCAAGTGTAATAATATGTCAAAAGTTGAATTGTTGATAATGATTGGCTCAGTTGTACGAATAGTTCGTATCGTACACCGAATAAGCGAAACGAAAAGCTTACTCTGCAACGACTCAGTTTTGTAACCGAATGGTAACCGAGGTTGCAGCTGACGAAATCCTCTAGGACGCATAGGGCTTATCGGGATAAATTGAAACGGAAAAATTGCTATGTCACGCCGCCAAAGAAGAAACCGTTGTTCCATTGTGCCAAGTGTTCGTATAAAGCTAAACTGCGTCGAGTCATTTGACACAGCATATGCCTAGGGGATGATATAGGCGATTGACCTTATTGGGGAAAATTGCCGTTTCGTCGAGGAAGTTTTAGGGAATTAATTTTTAGAACTGCAGTAAAATTTGTAAATGCACATGCGAAACCATAATAAAAACAAGACATGGATTTTGTATGGTTTCAGATGTGTTTAGTGTAGGTTTTTGTCCCGTGTAATTTCCATCTAAAACCATAAAAAATCCATATTGTAATTTCCACACAAAACCACAAAAATTCCAGTCCGCTGAACGTGAAATTTCCATCTGAAACCATAAAAAATCCATAAATATGGAAATGTCCATACAAAACCACAAGGTTTCCAAACCGTTGAAACGTAGGAATTCCATCTGAAACCATAAAAAATCCGTAAATATGGTAATTTCCATACAAAACCATAAAAATTCTGGCTCCATTTTCATTGGCTCATGAATGAATCCCCCTCCCTAAAGCTCAGTAGGTATAGGTAGCTGGAGTGTCCGTTCAGTTTGAAAAAAAACCCGTTATTACGAATTCGTTGCTTTTACTTGCAGATGTAGCTATTGTATGCGGCCTGGGTTTGGATTAAAACGAGCGTGTTTTATTTTAGTTAGAGAATGCTAATGCGTGGTGCGCTCCGCCATGTTTGTTTACTAGCCCTGATCATCGCCAATCGATAGCGTCACCACTCATGGGCCATACCCGCGCGCCGTCTATACTTATTTTGTCTTTTGCTATACTAGCGCGCCACCCATAACATCTCCCCTTTTTTATTATCAATATAAAGAAACATCTTACAATTAGAATTAAATTTCACATGAACAAATGTTTTAACTAAAAAAAAAAACAATGAGGAAATGTTTTAACCATACAATATCCACACAAACTACAATTATATATGAACTAGTTAGATACAATATAAAAAAAAATACAAAATTCACTGATTTTTATTTTACAAAATCTTGCAAATATCTGGGGCGCTTTACAATTCTCCCCGATCTCGATTTTGTCTGTTTTATAGATTCGTCTGTTTTTGGTAGATCAAATCTTGTTATATTCGGATTTATGTCAATATCGGGTACTATGTCAATATCGGGTACTATGTCATTCAATTCCTCTTCTAACATTTTTTCATACATGCTATCATTAATTTCTTTTTCAAAATAACAGTATTTGCTTTTTTCAAAAACTTTCTATTCCTTACAAAAACCTTCCCATTACCATCCATTTTCACAAAGTAACTCCTTGGTCTACTTTCGTCCAACTTCATAACTTTTCCCGGTTCCCATAATCCCGTTTTCAAATTTTTTACTACTATCTTTTCTCCCTCTTTCAATTTAGGCAATTCTTTGGCAGTACGATCATAATAGCTTTTTTCTTTCATCTTTTTGAACTTAAGGGTTTCTGAAAAGTTTGTGGGCTGGATAGGTTTAAGTGATTCCTTATTGATAGGAACCACTCCTTTCAAACGTCTTCCGAACAGTAAAACTGCTGGGGAAGGTGATGTTTCATCAAGTGGTGTATTCCGATAGTCAAGAAGTGCCAAATATACATCTTTTTTGTCATGTACGGTTTTTTTCAAAAGATTTTTTATTGATTGCACATGTCTCTCAATTAGCCCGTTAGACTGAGGGTTATGAGGAGTGCTTGTTCGATGTATGATTTCCCATTTAGCTAAAAAATTTTGAAAGTTGGCATTAACAAACTGAGGCCCTTGATCTGAACAGAGAATATCCGGTTTTCCATGTCTTGCAAAAATTGCTTTTACCTGTTCCACCACCTTTTTGTTTGTCGTATTGTTTCCGAAATTAATCAGCTCAGGAAATTTAGAATAACCATCCACCAATAATAGATACTGATCTCCCTCAAAAGTAAAGAAATCACCTGCTACCATCTGCCATGGTCTATCCGGAACTTCATTCTCGTTTATCAATGGTTCTTTTTGTAGATTTTTACTGTATGTCAGACAGGTCGCACACCTTTTTACTACATCTTCGATTTCTTTGGTAATCAGAGGCCAATAGACCGTTTCGCGTGCCCTCCAAATTGTTTTCTCTCTCCCTCCATGATTGTAATGAAGTGACTCAATAACTCCTTTTCTCAAACTTTTTGGAACAACAATTTGGTGTCCCTTGTAAATTATCTCCTGATTGATCACAAGTTCATCCCTAACTTTCCAAAATGGTTTCACGCAATCTTTTAGATTCTTTTTTGAATCCGGCCAACCCTCTACTATTACCGTTTTCAACTCCTGCAAACTTTCGTCTTTTTCTGTCTCATTCTTTATTTCTTCAAACCGTTTAGGGGATACATTCTGATAATCTATTAAAGCAACCTGTGCCTCCGCATTGCTCTCGATAATTTCGAATTCCCGATCTTCCTGGCTTGCTCTGCTGAGAGCATCTGATATATACAGAAATTTTCCCGGCTTATACCTCAACTCAAATTCATAGTTTTGCAACGAAATTCTTAACCTCTGTAGCCGTAGTGGACACTTTTCCAACGGCTTTTTGAAGATCGATACCAATGGCCTGTGATCTGTTTCAACAATGAATTTTTTTCCATACAGATACTGGTGAAAACGAGTACACCCAAAAACGATTGCCAACGTTTCCTTTTCTATCTGAGCGTAACGTTTCTGCGTATCGTTCAGTGCCTTTGACGCGTAAGCTACTGGTAGCTTGTCTTGCAACAACACCGCGCCCAATCCATCTTTCGAACTATCTACCGACAATACCATTTCTTTCTTTTCATCAAAAAATTGCAAAACCGGGCTCTTCGTTAACACGTCTTTTAAATTTTTGAATTCTTCCTCATGTGTCGCTGTCCATTCCCATACCACATCTTTCTTCATCAAGTTTCTCAAATTAGCTGTTCTAGCCGACGAATTCGGAATGAATTTGGATACGTACGTAACCATCCCCAAAAACCTACTAAGAGCTTTAGTGTTTTTTGGAGGATCAATCGCGAGTATTGCTTCTATTTTATCCCCATCAACTCGGATTCCGTCTTTACTCAGTATATGCCCGACATACTTGACTTCATTTACCCTCAACTGACACTTCTTTTTATTAAATCTAACACCAAACTCCCTCGCTCTCCCCAAAACCTGCCTCAAAATCTTGTCATGTTCCTCCTTGCTCTCTGCAAAAATTATAAGGTCATCAATATACAACTTGACACCTTTGATCCCTTCCATGATTTTAGCAAAAGTTTTATGGAAAATTTCCGGAGAGATATTTATTCCAAATGGAAGCCTCAAAAATCTGAATCTGCCGAAAGGTGTAGAAAAAGTCGTCAATTTCGAAGCCTCTTCCGTCAAAGTTATCTGCCAAAACCCCTTGTTACAGTCTAGCACTGTGAACCACTGACTCCCTGCTATTTCGCTACTCAATTCTTCAAAGGTCGGGATTTTGTAATGCTCTCTCATTAATGCTTGATTTAAATTTTGAGGATCGAGACAAATACGGATTTGTCCATTCGGCTTCCGAACTACCACAACTGGGCTCACAAATTCTGTCGGTTCGTCAATCGGTTGTATTATCTCGCAATCCCTCATTCTTTTCAACTCCTCCTCTACTTTCTTCATTTGACCAAAAGGTATCTTCCTACACGGGATTACAATTGGAGTATAACTTTCTTTCAACTTGAAATCGCAACACACCCCTTTAATTTGACCAATTCCTTCAAACAACTCATCAAACTCTTCTTCAACCTTACCATTTGCCAAACTGTCAACATTGAGAGTCAACAATTGCAAATTCTGAATGACATCAATGCCAATGATCGGTGCTGCCTTTTTATCTGTTTCCAAAATCACAAATTCAATTTTGACATCTTTCCCTCTTACAGAACAATTTAAAACAATGTTTCCCTTAACCTCCAGTTGATCCCCACCATAATTGGTAATTTTCATTTTCTTTTTGTGCAATTTCCCACAATCCAAACCAAGTTTTTTGAAAATATACCAAGGAATCACATTTATCTGTGCTCCCGTGTCAATTTTACATTTTAAAGTTTTCTGACACTCCTGTATCCTCACTTCAACATACCAATCTTTTTTCTCATATTCATTGATCACTGTATTCAATACAAAATTTGGTATTTCATCATCATCAACTGTACTAGCCTCATTTACAGGATTATTTACTATATTTACATTTTTACAAACTCGAGAAAAATGGTTCATTTTATTGCATGCATTACACTTTTCACCGTACGCACCGCATTTTCCTTTTTGATGTGCGTTTCCACAGAACTGGCAAGTCCGGTCCTGTCCTGACGCTCGGCCTTGAGTACCATGCATCTGTGCTGGTCCTCGCTGCCGCGATCCACTCGAACCGCTTCCTCTACTCTGCTCCCTCGCTTCTTTGCCCCTCTGCTGATACTGCATCGGCTTGGGCCCATGTGATTTCCATGAATTTGACGCTTGTCGCTGTTGGCTTTGTGGCTGCCGCTGGTGCGAACTGCCGCCACTACGAACCGCCGCCACCTCTCCAGATTCTTCGCGTAATTTTTCCACGCGACTTTTGACTTCTTCAGCGGCTCTGCATATCTGCATGGCAGTGTCAAGCGTCAAATTTTTCTTACTGAGCAGCTTCTCCTTTACGAGCTGGTTTTCTATTCCGCAGACAATTCTGTCCTTGAGGAGTTCGTCTCGCATTGTTCCGAAATCGCACCTTGCAGCCATCTTCTTGAGTTCACTTAGAAACGTGTTGAATGTTTCTCCTTTTTAGCGCACTTCTCCAAATGGGAAGGCGCTTTTGTCCTCGCTTTGTCCGTCCGTCCGTCCGTCCGTCCGTCCGTCCCCGCATCTAGTCCTAGACGAAAAGGTTTTTGCGAAAAATTTTTACTCCATTGGGTAGCTCATGACCTTGTATCCCGAACCAAGAAAAATCTTGACGAAATAATAATAAACAATGACAATAATAACAATTTAGTGTGACGCGGCATCGCCGTTGAATGCTGCATTTCAGAAGCCGGCCTGATCTCGAAAGTTATCACATGCGAGGAAGTACCCGATCTTATCATTTTACCATAATTTATATGCGGAGTTATATTTAGAGGATGATTTGAACTTTATTTTAATGAAAATTTCACATCGGTGCGAGGTGCCGATTAGTAGTTATTAATTTTTGAACATGACTCCGAAACTACGGCTCGGCCGCAAATGATTTATTCGTTGCTTGCTGGTGCTTGATATCCTTTCCTCCGAACAAAACGAAATTCAATACAGAAAATATTTCAACTCGAATGGGTAGCTCATGGCCTTGGTACGCGAATCAAGAAAAATGTTGCCGAAATAATCATGAACAATTACAAAAATAACATTTTGGTGTAGGGCGGCTTCGCCGATCAAGTGCTGGCATTCGCGGTAAGATGTAGAAAGTTGCGATATGCAGGCAACTACAATTTCTTAATGAAATACATCACTGCATGTACGGCATTATATTTAGAGAACAATTTGAACTTTCTTTTGACAAAAACCCCACTTCGATCCGACCGTTAGGTCAATTGTTATCGATTTTTGAAAACGGCCGCAAAGCCACGGCTCGGCGCATATTACACGACCCTGCAAATTTAAAATCAGACGTGCCGAAATAGTAATTGAACATTTTGAAATAGCCAATACTAGGTACCTGATAGTCGTCGCGGTACGAGCCTAAAATCGTCCAAGTTCTGCACTTCTAACGATTTCGATTATTTTCGGCACAGATGATCATTGGACCTATTCAAGCGTTTTGACCCGCAGCACCACCAAATTTGCCCCTCAGGAACGGAGGGGTGGGGGTATCTTCAGAATTTGAAGCTCCAGGTCTGGTATGGTCCAATGAAGACCCACAAAGGCAAGTGAGTAGTCATTTCCGAATGATTTTCATCCGCTGATATCGATTCTCACGTGAAAAATGAGTTGCGCAGTCATTTGACAAAGATAATTGGTAATAATAAGAGATAAGTGTGAAATCAAGTGGTCATTTACTGAACTCTGTAGGAACTTGTTTTTTTGTGATAAATACATGAAACTTAGTAGGGCTGTTCATTATTACTTACTTTCCAAATATGGAGGGAGCACCACGCGTTCCGACGCATGACGTCGCGACGCAATGTCAAAAAACATAGTGGTCGTCATTTCCAAAATAGTCGATATATTATCATAGTTTATTTGATTTCTTTCATCAAACCATATGCTTCCGAGATTCAATAACATATTTCTGTCGACTTGGGGAAACGGTGGGCTACCAGTGGTAAGTCAGGTGTCTGCTAGAGGAAGCTGTGAGGTTTCTTTACCCCCAAATTTCCACGGTCAACATCTTCGGATTAAACTATTTTAAGTTTGTCCATACGAATAATTATGTCATCTGGTCAACATTCTCCATGTTTCGTCCTTCTAAGGACTCCTCAGTATGGTTTATACAGATTTCGCAACCGCGCGAGATCATTCAGACTACCTAGTAAAGTAACCGATTCTGGAATACCATTTGTTTGAAATGGGTAAAAAAGGAGTAAATGCAATTTCTGTGATTCTAGTGTTAGGGTATGAATAAAGTCTCGGATATGAATGAAGCAAATACGTCTGAAAGAAGCAACAATATCAAAAACTTGAATTCTTGAATTCGATTCTCGGCACAGTGCTTTGTGCTATAGAAACAAAGTTTCTTAGCTTGTGATATTTGGGAATCAAATTCAGCAAACTCGTATGACAAAAGAAATGCCAATAAGGATAAAAACAACAAATAAACAAACAATAATAGTTCAATCATTTGATACGGTCTCATACAAAGCGATTTCTTTTCTCCAGTACGGTGGCATCGATATTAACAGGCGATTAATCGTTATAGTAATTTATAGTTTAGTTTGTAAGAGTTCTGTAACCGAGTATGTACCTAATATGGTACAACATTAAAGATCACTTTTTTCCAGTAATAAAAAGTACCTTTCTGAGTGCCTTTCATTTGATCGCTAGATCTGTATAACCATACTGAGGAGTCCCTAGAAGGACGAAACACGAGAAATGTTAACCAGATAACATATTCGTATGCACAGACTTCAAAATAGTTAGTTTTATCCTCGGTTTTATCCGAAGATGTTGACCGCGGAAATTTGGGGGTGAAGAAACCTCACAGTTCCCCTTACAGGCACCTGGTTCACCACTGGTAGCCCACCGTTTCCCCAAATCGACAGAAATATGTTATTGAATCTTGAAAGCATATGGCTTGATGAAAGAAATCAAAGAAATTATAATATTCCTATCGACTGTTCTGGAAATGGCGACGATTGTTTTTGGATATTCCGTCGCCTCGTCCGTCGCGACGTCATCCGTCGAAACGCGTGATGCTCCCTGCATATTTGGGAAGTAAGTAATAATGAGCAGTCACACCAAGTTTCATGTATTTATCACAAAAAACAAGTTCCCACAGAGCTCAATAGATGACCACTTGATTTCATCTTTATTTCTTATTATTACCAATTATCTTTGTCAAATGATTGCGCAACTCATTTTTCACGTCAGAATCGACATCAGCGGATGAAAATCATTCGAAAATGACTACTCACTTTCCTTTGTGGGTCTTCATTGGACCATACTAGACCTGGAGCTTCAAATTCTGAAGATACCCCCACCCCTTCATTCCTGAGGGGCAAATTTGGTGGTGCTGCGGGTCAAAACGCTTGAATAGATCCAATGATCATCTGTGCCGACAATAATCGAAATCGTTAGAAGTGCAGGATAATTTGGTGTACCGCTACGACTATGAAGGATAATGGCACTCAAATTACGAAACATGTTCGCTCAATAATAAAAAAAAAGTAGGTAGGTATCACTAAAAATCATGTGACAAGGCTACCATTTTTTCGGTTTTTCGATAAAAAAGAAATGTTCCAATTCAAAAGTGAACCCGATATTCGTGTTCAGGAGGTCGAAATCAGTTGGAGCACATTTTTTTATATAAGTAACAGAATGACGCTTATGTGGCCGGTTTGTCTGTCTGTCTGTCTGTCTGTCTGTCTGTCTGTCTGCCTGTCTGTCTGTCTGTCCGAGTCCGTGCAGAAATTAAGACGCTGTACTCCTTCTCGAGAATTGAAACAAGAGTCTTGGAACTTTTTTCCGATTAATAGCTGATGTCTCCAAGGGTGGCCAATGGGCACTATTTTTGTTATCCATACATCGTTATCATTATTCTCAAAAAACAGAGATCTCCTGTGCACTTCGATGAAGTTGAACTTCTCCTCGGGAAATAAAGCTACAGCCGTTGAAGATTGAACTTTATCCGGTGGATAGCTTAGGTCCTCAAGGACCAAATAGGCAGGTTGGCTTTCATAATTCGGCCGCCATCTTGGCTGCCATATTGAAATTTCTTATTAGTGGAACGATTGTCATGAAACTTGAAACTCACCCTTGTCTAGTATGATCATTCTTATTTTCAAGCCAAATTTTATGATTGCCCCACCATCTTGGCCGCCATATTGAAATCTCTTATAAGTGGAAAGATTTTCATGAAACTTGAGAGTTACGCTTGTCTCGTACGATCATTCCTATTTTCAAGCTGAGTTTCATAATTCTGCCGCCATCTTGGCCGCCATATTGAAATCTCTTGTTAGTGGAACGATTTTCATGAAACTTGGAACTTACCCTTGTCTAGTACGATCATTTTGATTTTCAAGCCGAATTTCATGATTCTGTCGATATTTTGGCCGCCATATTGCAATTTTTTGCCCAAGACGGTAGAACCCTAATCACTTAACATCTTGCGTTCACTAATCCTCCAAAAAGGAAGTGCGCTACTGAGCCTCATGCCCATGAGGCATATTCGCTTGTTGTTGAATTCGCGTGTTGAAGGCTGCCCTTTCCACGCTTGGATTACTCGTCCCAACGAAGTGTTCCTCGTACTTTTTCACAATTTCCGCCAGGACTTTTACTTGATTGGCGTCGAGTTCAAATGTATCCATCAAATCTGCAGCTTCCTCTCCAATGCAATGTAGGAATGCAGCAATTCTTACCTCTTCTGGCCTGCTAGCGCATCCTGTGGCCGTCTCGTACCTGTCGTAGCACCGCTTCCAACTTTTCCATGCCGCCGCTTTATCTCCATCCATCTGCATTTCCTTCGGCTGCTTTAGGAACTCCATGTTTTCAGCTTTTAGCTTTAGCTATTTTCCGGCTGCGCCATGTATGCGGCCTGGGTTTGGATTAAAACGAGCGTGTTTTATTTTAGTTAGAGAATGCTAATGCGTGGTGCGCTCCGCCATGTTTGTTTACTACTCTGATCATCGCCAATCGATAGCGTCACCACTCATGGGCCATACCCGCGCGCCGTCTATACTTATTTTGTCTTTTGCTATACTAGCGCGCCACCCATAACAGCTATCGCTCAGTGTTTTAAGTTTTAAAAGTGAAGATGAAAAAAACAACGCCTGCAAGAGTTAAAAGAACTTATAAACAATACTTGGATGAGCAACAAGTGCATAAAAATGTGTGTGCCAAAACCAAACATCGGTGGAAAAAGAACTTCAATATCGAATTACCATCATTATCAGGTAAATATTTCAATGCACTAATATAATAACTGCATGTATAATAAGCAGAAATAAGCTTGAACTATTTTTTTCTCACAAGCGTGCGGAAAGTAATCACTTTTAGCCACTTTCCGCACGCAAATGAGGGTGGGAAGTCGAACTGTTCTGCACGCATTTACTTTCCGCAAAAATGTTCATGTTTCTTGCTAATAACTCATAAAAGGCTTCACGTAATAATAGGCCTCTGTAAACTTGGATTTGAGAATGGCAAAACGTATTATGATGGCTGCATTTTTGCAGGCACCTAGGAGGCCCCCCACAAAGCCCTGAACTGCAAAAATCGACCAAATCAACCCTGAGCTTCACGAGATAAGGGTAATTTTCTATATCTCGGCTGCAATTGGTTTGATTTTGACGTTCTTTTTTTTTAATGTTCGGAAAAATGTTTGGAACAAGTTTTGTTCGAAATTTTTTTACGTACCTAACTATTCGAGAAAAAAAGCCAGATGCCAAAAAAAAGCGGCGTTTTTTAAGGGGTGCGGTTTTTACAATTTTCTAATTACTTTTCTATGACAAAAAAATTCCCCACAAAAGTTGAAGCTGCTAAAAATCTCTATGAATGTTGGATAAAAAAAATGGTGCCGCAAAAATTACTGGTCCTAGGGGGCGCTAAAGTCAACCTCGGTAGTAAAATTTTCCTGTGAAGGGCCGATTTTTTTTTTATGTAAATTACACAATTAATAATTGAAAAAAATGCCTTATTGTCTTCAGATATTTTTTTGCTCATTCACGGCGCTTGTTAAAAAATTGTAAAAAACTCACACACTTAAAAACGCTGCTTTTTGGCATCTGGCACTTTTTCTCCAATAGTTACGTGAAAGTTTCGAACAAAACTTGTTCCAAATATTTTTACGAAAATTAAAAAAAAAAAAGAACGTCAAAATCCAACCAATAGCAGCAGAAAAATAATAAACTACCCTTATCTCGTGAGCTCAGGGTTGATTTGGTAGATTTTTGCGATTCGGGGCTTTGTGGGGCACCCCCTAGGTGCTTGCAAAAATTCAGCCATAATATAAATTTTAATATAAGGCACTTTTCAAGGCAGTTGATTGGCCTATAAACTGTAATTTGGAAGACCAACGTTTTGACTCATCGCCTACCTTGACGTTTATTTCGGAAAAATTCGAAAATAAATGACAACAGAGGAAAAAAACTTAATTTTCTGCAATCATTTCTGGGACACCTGTACATATAGGTGTCACAAAATTCGCGCCCTCTGTGTGCAGGGCAACTCACAGAAATGCGCTGTAAATCTCCGAAAAATGTTGAAAATTAGTCTATTTAATTTAAGAGATATGGGGGGTCAAGTGGTTCAGTCAAGTTCAGTGGACTTGAAACTTAGTTATTGTTTTGGGAAGTGTAGTATTCAAGTTTTGTGTAAGCGAGAACATCGATATGATTATCAACCAAAGCTGTAGCTATCATAATGATCATAAACACCTTGATGATTTATTTTATTGCTCCAATTATGTCTTGTTATTTTAATTGCAGAAACTTTAAGTAGTAGAGCAGAACTGCACTGGCGGCTCCACGGGGGGTACGACGGTACGGCCGTACCCCCTGTCGCAAATCAGGGGCGCCAAACATCAATTTTGAAAAAAAAATCCACGACTTGTACCGATGGATTACTCTTTGTAAAAAATAATTAACGTAATAAATCAAATCAAATCAAATAAATCTTTATTGTTTTCTTTGATACAATACAGTATCACAAAACAGGAAAAAACAAGCGAATACGCCTCATGGGCATGAGGCTCAGTAGCGCACTTCCTTTTTGGAGGATTAGTGAACGCAAGATGTTAAGTAATTAGGGTTCTACCGTCTTGGGCAAAAAATTCCAATATGGCGGCTAAAATATCGACAGAATCATGAAATTCGGCTTGAAAATCAGAATGATTGTACTAGACAAGGGTAAGTTCCAAGTTTCATGAAAATCGTTCCACTAATAAGAGATTTCAATATGGTGGCCAAGATGGCGGCAGAATTATGAAACTCAGCTTGAAAATAGGAATGATCGTACGAGACAAGCGTAACTCTCAAGTTTCATGAAAATCCTCCCACATATAAGAGATTTCAATATGGCGGCCAAGATGGTGGGGCAATCATGAAATTTGGCTTGAAAATAAGAATGATCGTACTAGACAAGGGTAAGTTTCAAGTTTCATGACAATCGTTCCACTAATAAGAAATTTCAATATGGCAGCCAAGATGGCGGCCGAATTATGAAAGCCATTCTGCCTATTTGGTCCTTGAGAACCTAAGCTATCCACCGGATAAAGTTCAATCTTCAAGGGCTGTAGCTTTAGTTCCCGAGAAGAAGTTCAACTTCATCGAAGTGCACAGGAGATCTCTGTTTTTTGAGAATAATGATAACGATGTATGGATAACAAAAATAGTGCCCATTGGCCACCCTTGGGGACATCAGCTATTAATCGGAAAAAAGTTCCAAGACTCTTGTTTCAATTCTCGAGAAGGAGTACAGCGTCTTAATTTCTGCACGGACTCGGACAGACAGACAGACAGACAGACAGACAGACAAACCGGCCACATAAGCGTCATTCTGTTACTTATATAAAAAAATGTTCTCCAACTGATTTCGACCTCCTGAACACGAATATCGGGTTCAGTTTCGAATTGGAACATTTCTTTTTTATCGAAAAACCGAAAAATGGTAGCCTGTCATATGATTTTTAGTGATACCTACCTACTTTTTTTTTGTTATTGAGCGAACATGTTTCGTAATTTGAGTGCCATTATCCTTTAGGTACTTAGTATTGGCTATTTCAAAATGGTCAATTACTATTTCGGCACGTCTGATTTTAAATTTGTAGGGTCGTGTAATAGGTATGCGCCGAGCCGTGGCTTTGCGGTCGTTTTCAAAAATTGATAACAATTGACCCGACGGTCGAATCGAAGTGGGGTTTTTGTCAAAAGAAAGTTCAAATTGTTCTCTAAATATAATGCTGTACATGCAGTGATGTATTTCATCAAGAAATTGTAGTTGCCTGCATATCGCAACTTTCTACATCTTACCGCGAATGCCAGCACTTGATCGGCGAAGCCGCCCTACACCAAAATGTCATTTTTGTAATTGTTCATGATTATTTCGACAAAATTTTTCTTGATTCGCGTACCAAGGCCATGAGTTACCCATTCGAGTTGAAATATTTTCTGTATTGAATTTCGTTTTGTTCGGAGGAAAGGATATCAAGCACCAGCAAGCAACGAATAAATCATTTGCGGCCAAGCCGTAGTTTCGGAGTCATTTTCAAAAATTAATAACTATTGGCCTGCACCTCGCACCGATGTGAAATTTTCATTAAAATAAAGTTCAAATCATCCTCTAAATATAACTCCGCATATGTATTATGGTAAAATGATAAGATCGGGTACTTCCTCGCATGTGATAACTTTCGAGATCAGGCCGGCTTCTGAAATGCAGCATTCAACGGCGATGCCGCGTCACACTAAATTGTTATTATTGTCATTGTTTATTATTATTTTGTCGAGATTTTTCTTGGTTCGGGATACAAGGTCATGAGCTACCCAATGGAGTAAAAATTTTTCGCAAAAACCTTTTCGTCTAGGACTAGATGCTGTGACGGACGGACGGACGGACGGACGGACGGACAAACAAAGCGAGGACAAAAGCGCCTTCCCGTTTGGAGAAGTGCGCTAAAAACAGTATATACAAATCCATAGGCTCCTATCCTTAAATGAATGAATTCTCCAAAGATGAAAATAGAAAAAAGAACATAACACAATCATAGAGAGATGGTACTTACATCAGTGAGCTGGTATGAAAATATAGAAAAACAAGTTTTATTCTCCCATAACAAAAGAACTCATTTTCATTGCGATTAACGTAATAAAAGCTTGTCAATGAAATTGATAGATAATGTTACGTATGGAAATTCGCTTTGGGCGTCGCGCGATAGAATCTTATTGGAACTATTCTCATAACATTTGTGGAGGTGCAAAGAACTTTTACTCACAACCACCATAATAATTGATCATTACTGGCTTTTTAAAAAGTTGGAAAATGAACCATTACGAACTATCGGCTTGCAGCGCGTTGTGCAGCTACCTTGGCTCTTATCTGTAATGAACCTCTTTCCGTCTCGGTATGTAATGTACTATCACTCACAACCAATATGGCAATTGATTCATTACATACTCTGTTAAGAGGGCGGGAAGTAACTCATTACCTACTCCGCGGGAAAAAGAAGAAATGGTAACTTCAGAAGATAAATTCCAGAATAATGCATCCAACCAAACAATGAGTGGGTAAATCCGTATTCCTGAGTCAAGTTTCAGAAAAATTTATTCGCCGATCTGGAAAATATGGCAAAAAAATATTTTCTAATTTCAATTTTTGAACACCATAATCCTATAAGCTAGGTAGGTACATGGTTATGAGTAAAATAGTATATATGTACTCCCAACTCAGTAAATATGTAGCTCAATACTGCCGAGGGCTAGAGCCTCCAGGCTCCGACAGAACCAAAAGCTGGTCTACTATGACTGGAGAATGACTAAATACCCTGTTAGTAATGACAATGACAGTAGAGTCATATAGGTGTAAATCCATAAAAATTGAAGATTGCATCCTGAAGTTTAGTTTTGTTGACTAGATACGAAAAGAAGAGTTCAATTTATACTATTAAAACCAATCTGTTGTCATGATCGTTTTTCTTTGAAAACTGCTCCTGAATCAACTACATATAGGGAGCTCCAGTGAAATCATAAAGAGAAGCAGGGGCGTACTCACGAGGGAGGGATGAAGGGTATAATTCCCCCTCTAAGGCTTCAACTAACAGGAAAAAATCAGATACAGCATCCCCCAAAGACTTCATGCGCATTACAAAAAAGAATGTATGATGTGTCCCCTGACGTTCACACCTATCCCCTGGCAAACTTTTCAAAACCTGGCCAAGGCTCCAAGGCGGCTCTATTATCATTTGATTGATTAATTGATACCTACTGGACAGAATTTGGGTTATGTTTTTCGAATGGTTTTGCACTTTTGAGTTTTGACTGAACCACGAAGGGAAGAAAACAAAATTAATCATTATGCCCAAAAATTTTCAGCTGCGGCGCTAGTTTTTGGTAGCTGCGATCGCCCAGTACAGACTCGATCTTTGAAATATACACAAAACCTCCTTGATTCCCCCCCCCTATTTGTCCATAAATCTGGGTACGCCACTGCAGAGAACCATGAGGCTTATTTTGATCGTAGCCCTCACCTTGAGCCTTAGGGCGCCTGGCCGGTGAACCGTACCCCCTGTTCAAAAATGCCGGAGCCGCCAGTGAGCAGAAGGAGCATCAGGGTTACAGAACAGAAGAAGATATCACAGAACATATAACAGAAAACGGCAAGCATAAAAATGGAAGTGAAGACAATAACATGGAAGAGGTAGACATTGACAGTGAAACGGACGAGGAAGTTGAGGAAGATGCAGAAAGCATAGACGAAAGAAGTGAAGACAGTAACGTGGAAGAGGAGGAAAGCAGTGAAACGGACGGAGAAGCTGAAGATGCAGGAAGTGTGACAGAAAGACTCGACAATGTTGATTATAACAATATGCAAGATGTAATGTTTGAAAATGCCGGACTTACCAAGTTCGATGTTCTAACAATGTTGTATGGGCTTAGCTTGAGGCACAACTTGTCCAATGCAGCCAGAAGTGACATTATGGAGCTCTTGAAAATTTGTGCAAATCTTCCGGACTTCAGCACTTCTAATTATATTTTTTCTAAAATGTTCGACCCTCCAGATGAGACAGTAAATTACGCGTTTTACTGCGAAAGTTGCCATGAGCCGCTTTTACCTGAACCTATTTCAAAAAAGGATTTTCAACAAAGGCTAAAGTCAAACAATCCAAGTAAACTGTCAGTAACGTGTAGCAATAATAGATGCAAATTGCAACATCAAATTTCAAAATCATCCACAAACATGTTTATTTCGTTTGACTTATCATATCAGTTCAGAACAGTACTCTCCAATAAAACATCATTTGACTCCATTACATCAAAAAAATCAAGCAACTCTCAGGGGACTATTTCCGACGTTCATGATGGAGAAATACTGAAAAAAATTAAACAAAAAAAGGTGCATGTTGATTTTACTTACAACTTCAACACCGACGGGGCGCCATTGTTCCATTCATCGAAGTCATCCATGTGGCCTTTACAAATTGTCAATAATGAATTGCCTGTAAATGAGCGTTTTAAACAACCACTCCTTGCTGGAATTTGGGTCGGCAAAAAAGAGCCCAACAGCAACTTCATGAACACGTTGATGGAGCCCTTTGTCGCACAAGCAAAAAAATTATATTCCCATGGACTTGATGTACCAAATCCAGACACAGGGAAAATAGTGAACTTGAAGCCACTTCCGTTGTTTTGCTGTGTCGATTCCGTGGCGCGTCCGGTGTTGCAAAACAGGGTCCAGTTCAACGGGTACTTTGGTTGTAGCTGGTGCTACCACCGAGGCGAAGCAGTTGGCAAGCAAGTGAAGTACCCCATAGAAATTGGCAGCCCATCAGAAGAAAGAACTGCCCAATCACACTTCACGGACCTACAAGAAACAGCATCAAATGGTTTTCATCAAGTTGTAAGAGGAGTTAAAGGACCATCCCAGTTGATGTTTTTACCTCATTTCGACATCGTTTGGTCCTTGCCACTCGATTATATGCACGGCGTTATTCTTGGCGTTGTGAAACAGCTGTGGGAACTGTGGACTACTTTCACTGTAGATAACCGGCATACGTACTACCATTGTTTAATTATATCCAGTTAGCCAACTGAATAGGCCGATTGTACTTCTACGAAATAGTTCAAGATTTTTCCGGTAGATGACGCTGCGATTAACAATGTCGATTTAATTAGTGTGAGGACGTAAACAACGACGAAAGCTACGACATGCGTGCAAATATGTTGATGGTAGAGTGATTTAAAGTGTTTCCGACTTTTCGGTCTGATTTCGGTTGTGCCTCTCTGATTGCAAAATGTCATACACGAAATGCAATCATTTTGGTGTCCAAAAAGTGACAGGAAATTTTATAAATTTCCAAAGAATGATCCCAACAGGCTGTAGAAATGGATAGACGCAGCAGGGAACTAAAAATTGCGCGGTAAGTTTTCATGTTCATACCTTTTTATAGAATAATGTTAAGTACCTATCTGATGATTTTTGTTAATATGAAGCTCCACAAAGTCACAGAGACTCCACCTCAACTTTGAGGTGCTCCATAATATATTTTTCCTGAAGTCACAATAAAGACTAGCTGGCTCGGCTGAGTCCAAGCAGCGGCTGAAAGAAAGTTCAAATAGTTGACAATCTCTTGAAATTGCATGGGGATCCTCGCCTAATCATTATTTCAACTTTTTAGAGTATCAGCCCGTCCAATTGTCCGAAATGAGTATCTGCAAGAATCATTTTGACAGAAGCGCCTTCGTCAATCCGATCCACGTTAGATTGAACCGGAATGCCATATACCCAAACACTTTGATATGCCGTCTACACCAGTCCATCTAGAAGTCGAGGGCCAACAACTGAGCCAACAACAACAACAACAACATAATCCATGGTAATTACTTTGGGTAGGTACGGGTACTCGCTTATTTATAACACTTTTTAAACATGGGAATAAATATGGAAAAAAAAACATACTTGTAACTAAGCAACCTAGAGCATCAAACTAGAAAAAAATAGCTCTCATAGTATTGACTATTGTCAATACTAGTTTGCATACTACAACTAGTTGTAGTAGACTAGTTTTGCATACAGCAAAACTAAAAATTATAGGGTGGCAACAAAAAGTCCTGCACCATTTCAAAAAAGTACAAAGTTGTAAGGTATCCTTTACCACCATGTATTAAGCATATCGCTGTCACAAGCCTGTCACAAGTCAACAAGTACCTACTTGCAGATGGTGGAGGTAGAAAGATTTATCTTGAAGTTGGTGGAAGCCGCTTCAGAATTCGATAACTTTCAAGAACTTGACGGCTGTTTGGAGGCGAATAATTTTTTAGATGTCCTCCCAAATTGTGACCAGTATAATACTTATGGTGCTATTCTGTAAAAAAGATACATCGATGTAAGCGCTGTATCGGTGTCGCTGTAAGATGAGATGACACATGTGACAATGCAAAACATTATTACCTACTTTTGTCATTGTACAGCGATGTAGCGCTTACATCGATGTATCTTTTTGACATAATAGCACCATAAGTTGAGATTTATAATAATTCAAAATTACAATTATAATAAAATTTTTGTAACTTTTTTCACATTTTCAGGAAATTCCACAAGAGAAGGTACATCAGATACCGCCAAAGACCGGACGCCAAAACAAACCTACTCGCGGGAAGATGTTGTGTCAAAGGTGTTGAATTTTTCGCCATCAACAAGAAGTGTGCCAGCTGAGATACCAGCAAAGTAGAAACAAGTTTTCATATGGTTATTATTCCACCATGTCCAACTTCTCCGTCATTGTCGTTACAAGATAACTCCAAGATTTGCTCAACAAAATATCATTTGTTGAGCAAATTGATTCCTATTTGATCAGAAACATGAGGCCGTTATCGCAGCAGAGATTGTAGATTTGTAGATAGATAACACTTTTTGATTTATTGCGATAGAATCTATGTTGTGCCTATGCAGACAGTGCAGTAAAGATAGGTTTTGGAGTTGAAATAATAAATTCATGAAATTTTGAAGCACTGTTACCGATTCAGAATTCACACCACCATGTAATTAAATTCCCTGAAAATCCCAGTTGAGCATTTTTTCGACGCTGTAAAAATATATCATGTTTGCTGCAACAAGTCCAAAAATTGTGTCCTTGTTGTCGCATTAGAGCCATACTGCTAGCTCACAGCTGTTGGTCCTACCGCAGGCGCAGGACATGACTAGACCGTCGTTTGAACCGTCAAAATCGTATTTCTCGCAAAAAGAAACACGTAACTCGCTTCAATTCGCAAATAACAGTGTTAATTAAGTATAGTCCGGGGATTAGTGGCCAAATTCGATGAATTTTTCATTGTATGATAAAGACATAAAATTTGGTGTGAGTGGTCATGGTCCTCCTTTAAAATGTAGACATGGCACCTCCGCTTTATTTTGGTTAGGGAACTCCTACGAACCACCGTAATTATCGTCACACATATCAGAAAATAATCATTCGACTCTACACTAAACCTTGACAAGAGACACACGAGTTCTCGCCATACGCACTGTTAATAAGGCTTTGCGGAATCAATCTGTACAAGCTTATTCCTTGACAAAAATTTACCTTCGAAACCGATCTCTTTCAAAACCTTCAAAGATGCACTTTGGTTTGAGCCCGTAGACATTTCCAAAATCCGAAAAAATTCAAATTTTAAAACAATTCAAATTTTGAAAAAATTCTAATTTAGAAAAGAATCAAATTTAGAGAAAGTTTATATGTATTTCGAGAAATTCAAATTTTGAAAAAAAAAAGTTGAGAAAAAATTCTTAAAAAAATTTCAATTTTGGAAAAATTCAAATTTTGAAAAAAATCAAATTTTGAAAAAAATTCAAATTTTGAAAAAATTCAGTTTTTGAAAAAATTCAAATTTTGAAAAAAATTCAAATTGAAGGAAAAAAATTTAAGATTCAAATTTTGAGAACAAATCATTTTTGGATTTTGGAAATGTCTGATCTCAAACCAAAGTACACCTTGTAAATCTCGAAAGAGACCTGAATGGTGAATTTCTGTTGAGGAATAGCCCGTACGGATTGATTCCGCAAAGCATTATTTTACCAATTTAACTCTTTAACACCACTATGCTGGAATCGATACAGTTTTCCATTATTTTATATGCATCAGAGCCGCGGTAGTATCTGGATAACCTCCAAATATCCTTGCAATTGAGTGATATATATATATATTTATTGTAAACAATAACGTCCTACCATTATAATAAATGGTCTGTAAATACAAGGAATACTTAACAATAAAGAACATTACAAACTTAAAAAGTAAATTAATATTGTGTGTTTATGTAGATATTGTATAAAAATATTTAGTAGATGAAACACTGAATTCCAGTAGGTAGGTAGATACAAAAAATTTTATCTAGTATAGTTAGTGTATAAGTGATGTTTCAAAATTAAAACGGAATATTTCAATGTCTCTAGAGCAATTGTTTTAACAGTTTTTTTTTGAAATAGAAAATTTTTTCGTGAAGTCAATAAAAATTTTTGAAATGGTTCCACGAGCACCGATGAAAAGTCCTATAATTTTGATTTCTTTGATCCTGTATTTGTCTTTGAAAAAATTTATTGTCGGGCTGTAAATATTCCTTTTTTCAAGGTCGATGTCGGTCGGTTGGTCTTTATTGTTTTCAATAAAGTTCAACTATAGTTCCAGAAACCAAAAAGAACTTTGTTCCTTGCCTTTTTGACACAAACACCAGTTAACTTGATTCTTGAGTGCTTTAAAACCAATTTTAAACTCTTTGACAGAGTTTTAAAATTTATTACTTGAAAAATATTATTCTTATTCTCCTATTTTTTACTACCCTGGATATTTTTGGGAATCGTTCTAGTTTTTGGATTCTACGTTCAGTATAGTAGTATAGATAAAAAGATGCTCTTGCAAAATTTTGATTGGAGGCTTCGTTTTCGAGATATTTGGATTTGAAACTTGAAGAAACATCTTGAAAATGAAACTTTCAAGTCTAAAAATTAAAATCTAAAAAGCTCATGATTTCCCAGCTGACAGATTTTCTAGGTTTTTTAAGTCAGTAAACCACCATTTTTTTTTTCAGAGAAACGGGAAGTTTTCAGGAAAAAAAGGGGTCTTAGAAAGTGGAAATTTCGGGGTGTTTTTAAAAGTTTCAAACCCAAATATCTCGAAAACGAAGCCTCTAATCAAAATTTGGCAATGAGAACCTTGTTTTCTAAATGAACCGTAAAATCCAAAATTTAGATCGATTCCTAAAATTAGTCAGGGGATTAAAAATGGGGTGGAGAAACCCATACTACCTATGTGAAGTGCGCAACCCTAGCGGAATGTGTGCCCAAATGTAAAGGTCACCAGAGTCGTGAGCGAAACAGTGCTCAAAAGTAGACGGAAATCAAGCATGAATGTTACGAAAGACAGTATATTTTTATTCATGTATGAAATATTATTCACAAAAAATTAGTGGAAATAACCATAGGTATTATTATTTGACAACAATAATGTACATTTTAAAAATGTAACCATATACACCATTTTACATTAATCTTTTTATACTTTTATACGTAGAACATGTATTTTATATTCGATGTAAACTGCTCCACAATAAAAAATTTAACATTAACATTATTATCCACTTTGAAATTTAAACCACATCGCAATGCCCGAACAGAAATCAGATATGCTGCTACGAAACATGAAAATATGAATAATTAAAACCCGAACTATTTCATCAGAAGCTTAACGTCTTGGCGGCTATTGGAATGGGCCGCTAGGCAACCCAGATCTTTCAGTCTCAAATTTAGGCTGGGAATAGCACTATATTTCAACAGTTTTTCATGTAACTTCATTTTAACCTCATCTGGTTTGTGGCCGGACGGCTAGCACGGCTGGTACAGTTTCATTTTTTTGCTGCAATGTTGATGGGGCTGTTGATTATATGTCAAATGCATCAATTCAGTCTCCATGCACTAAAGTTGGCCTAGGCTGGACTTCTTTGGAACGTGGGTTTTTGAAAGAAGAGTAGAAAATCTCCTAATTCAAGTATCTACCACAACATAACCTCCAATTTTCGCCGCATATCGCAGGAACCTGGAATGAAGAGATCGACTAATAATAGTCAGGTGTTATCAAGTCTCGACTTACCTACCAGTATGTGTGCGTCGGTTTTTCCACAATAGCATTGAATAGGTCATTAAAATGAAGATCTTTCTGAATGTTCACCTTTTGTTTTGATGTATACGTCAAACAGCGAGAAAAGTCAAAGATTCAAGCTACGACGTGCGGATGAACAGAGTCCGCACGAAACCGAGTCGATTTACCGGCCATCTCGCGGTTGAATTGGGAACTAATCCTAGCTCTTAGCTATAGCACACTCCCAGCTCTATTTGGTGCGCAGAAGTGGTTGCCAAAATTATACACAGCATTGGCTAACTGGATATAATTAAACAATGGTACTACATTGGGAAGCCAGACACACTGAAAAGAATCAATGAAAGACTCACGTCCATTAAGCCACCACACGAAATTCACCGGCACCCTCGGACTTTGGGAGAAAAATCCAAATGGAAGGCCAGCGAATGGAAGTGTTGGCTTCTTTATTACGCGGTTCCTTGTTTAAAAGGACTATTGAAAGAACATTATTTAAACCACTTCAGTCTTCTGATCGAAACAACGTTTTTATTACTGCAACGGAGCATTTCTTCAACAGATTTAGTCAGAGCACAAAACTATGCAAATTGTTTTGTTCGAGACTTCGAGAAGTTTTATGGCAAGTCAAAAATGACGTACAATCTACACTGCATCTTACACATCGCAAGAGCGGTACAGAAAACTGGCCCACTATGGGCCACTAGTTGTTTCCCTTTTGAATCGGGAATATTTCGTATAAAACAAGAAGTCAAAGGGCCAGTGGGGATCATGAAGCAGATTGCTAGGAGCCACTTGAAAAAAGTTACGTTTCTGAGAGAAATTGAGGATAATTTAACATTAAACCGAAAAACGTTATCGTTTGCCAAGAGAATATTTATGTACCCTGAAATCAGCAATACTACTGAACATAATGGAGTCAAATATTTTGGTTGCGGCATAGTATGTCATATTAAAGATCTAGATGAAAATTGTATGACATACAAAAAATGCTCATATAAAAATAAAATTCTATACAGTGCAGAATATTGTAAAGCAAATAAAACTGATGATACGGTAATACTAACTGACCATGGTGAATTCGGGAGAATAATGAAGCTTATTTGTTCTCAAAACCAAAATTTTCTGTTGATACAAATGTTGAAGGCCAAGCCATTTTTGTGTGGGACAGTGAAGATCACACATATATTTGAAGTTTTTGAAACCAAGGAATGTGTACTTTTAGCGTTAGAGTCGTTTAGTGAAAAATATATATTCATTACAACTGGCAAAAACAGCTATGTTTTTAAATTTCCAAATGTCATTGAAACTGAGTAAATACATTTAATTTTTGTTGGAGGGTTGTCAACTTAATGATGGCATGTTCCTAGTGTTTTTCTTCAAACCTCGGTTTCATGAAAACCAGTGGTGTGAGAATATAAAAAATAAGGGTAATCTAGAATCACTTCAGTATAATAATGTCTATTTCAAAATTTTTAAAATCGAAAATTTTGAATTTATTTTTTCAAACTTTCTGTTTTTTTTTTGGAAAAAATCCCCCTATTCTCTTGCCAGCCCAGATTTGTATAACCCTGTTTTTTTTCACATTTTTGGGTGTGCAAGTTTGGCAGTAACCTAGGGAATTAGAATCTATACGTTTCTCTTTCACGCTGCAGCTATTCCGCAGTCTATTTCAGCGATTTTTTATGCTACTACATGACCACCTTAAATAAAGAAATGTTAATAAAATATTTATGTTATCAATAAATATACTTAAGCTGGGTTCATTTTCAACTCTTCACTAGTCATTTGTCACGCATCATTCGGAAATTTGACAGCTTCAACTATGCGGAGAAAATGTCAACATTGTTATAAACTATCAAATTCCGAATGATGCGTGACATAATAGTGAAAAGTTAAGCAAAACACTAACTTGTTTTAATTCATAAATAGTGTATTGCATTGTAATCGATATAATTATAATTATAAACTAATTTCAGTGTTACCTGCAGATTCAACTCCAAAGTAACAAACATTAAAATATAAAATTCTTAAGGAAAAACATAGGGATATAAACTGATTTCATTATTCTTGCAGATTCAACATTAAACAACAAATAATAAAATACAAAATTCCCAAAGAAAAAGACAGGGATATGAACGAAACTTCAACGACGTTTCACGTAACTAGTTTAGGCACAATCTTCATCAGCTTCACTGTTGTCGCCTAAAAAGCAATGACAGTGAGATAAAGCAATTTTGCAAGAATGTTTACCAATCTACATTTTCAAAAAAGTAAACTGGTAAGTTTTGGAACAAAATTAACGAAAGAATACCTAACTCTTGGCAAATTCAAAGGCAAAATAATAATTCAATTATATTCTTTACCATTCAATACTGATTCAGCTTTAGCCATTTCCTCCAGTAACACATCTTTAGAAGACTTAATTTCGGCGAATTTCTTTGGCTTGTTTGGCGATTCCTTCAGTTTGCCAGTTCCATTTTCTTCATCTCCTGTAGTTTTCTTCTTGCTGCAACTGGGTCTAGGCGGCCGCCTGAGATCCTGAATTTTTTCATTTAAAATTCTATCAAAGCTGTGTTTTTTGTCGGCATTGTCTTGTCCCCTCTCCTCCTGCCATTTCTTGTATGCATCTTTGTAGACAAAAAAAAAACACAAGTGAAATATAATAAATTTAAATATACTTGTACCTGAAAAGCAGAATTTCCCACAATCCCATCTCTGTTATACCGAACTTTTCTGTTTTGGCGCTTACCTTGCATAGCTAGCAATCGGCTCGCGTCAAGTGCTGGTTTTTTCCCATTGCCACATACTGTCGAATTGATTAAAGTGGCAGAGCCAAAAAGGGCCACAGCAAGTTCTTTGACAAACATTGAGTTTTTTGTTCGTCTCCAAATACCATCGAAGATGGTGGATGGCAGCCAAATGCCGTTGCCAACATGTACCTTCAATGAATAGTAGAATGAAACATGTTATCTTAAAAAATGTGCTAAAAAGTAAATTTACTTGGTCGCCTTTTCTCACGCCAGGACACAGATTGCCTTCTTGGCTGGTGGTGGTTTCATTTACCCTGTCAGTATTTTCTACAATGAGAAGAAACAATTATTATTTTTTAATTAACATAACATAGGTGCCTACGTTATTATATTATATAGGTTGTTGCATGAGTGAACTGTTAAAACCCAATAGTAAATCTCCATTTTTAAAGGAAACAGGATCTGCACCCAAAATTTTACTAAGGTCCACCGTTTATCATAGACATAGAAAATGGTTTGTTTTTAATGAAAAAGAAATTCAGCTGTGTTCCCACGACAAATCTTTTACCATAAAAAAAGTTGGTATAATAAGAATGGCGCATTTTGCATTTTGAAGTTGTAGCATTTTACTTTACCGGCGCACCAACCAACGAGGTATTTAAATATTGTGAACGCGCTAAAAAAAAAATCAAGATGAAGACAGAATTACCTATTTTGAGGCCCCCCCCAGACGATTTCGGGTCCTGGTCCTGATTTCCCTTAAAAATCGACAAATATATATAAATATTTATAAATTGAGTTATACTTTTCTAATTCTTGTCTGACAGATTTGTAAACTGAAGTGATGAATAGGCTATTGTCTTGTGCGCCAATGATAGAGAAAAGATTCTCTAATAATTCATTTAAAGCGTTAAAAATGATTTGAAATTGAGAATTTGTCAAAGACGTGCATAGAAGTTGAGAAATCAACAGTTTGAAAATTGATTGTAAATCAAGATTGTCGCAATCCCCTGTTTCGTCGTGTACTTCCTCATCCTCTGCTTCATCATCAATGATAGTTTTTCGAAGATCATTAGATTTGTCAGGTGGAAAGTCTAGGTTCAAGTCAGATTCACAGTTTGTTTCAATGTCAGGCTCGGCAAAATTAATAACGTTCGTTTGATTTCGTTCATGACTAATTGTATGTTCATGTTTTGTTGAATGTTTTCTATAGCCACTGAACGTGGCAAATGTGCTCAGGCAATTTGGGAAGCAACACTTCAAAAATAGTTTAGCGTTATCATAAAAAGAATGAACACAACGTAAATGTTTGACGACTTGAATAGAATCGGTCAAATTTAAAGAACATACATAACACTTGAACATTTTTTCAAATTAAAAAAAGTGAACATTAATCAAAGAGAATACATGACATAACACTTGAATTAAAAAAAAAATAAAAGAAACAATAATTCAAATTAAAAGAGAATTTGAGGACAAACATTTTCAAAAATATGAAACGTGAACAATATTCAAAGAAACATAAATGAGAAGAGCATTCAAATGAACATAAATTCTAATTCAAAGAATGGATAAACTTTGAAAATTCAACTTGCACAAAATCAATTTTCGAGAACAAGGTTTGTTAATCTGCTCCGGAGTTCGATCATTTTAGGTGTGAATGATATTTTTTCTGGTTCTATTTTAAAATAGAAGCTTTGTACAAACGAGAAAAAGGGCTTCAAAAGCTCGTCGTACTCCGTATTAAAGACAAAGTGTGTCATGAAAAGCAGTTCAAATGCTTTAGCAACTGTACATAAAAATGGGCAAGGAATTGCTCTCTGATCAACGATGAGGTTATACTGCGATACTGCCGACTTATTAGTACCTTGGGCCACTAAGAACGGCTGTGATGTACTTCGCTGGTTGATTAATGGGGTACTTGCCTAATTTTTTTTTATTGGCTTAATCGATAGTATGGTTAAAAATAATGTACCCGTATTTTTTCTTTCTCCTAAATTCCCAAAATTGCGGCCGCAATGCGTGTTTTAAAAATATATTTGTGACGTCACAAATATATTAGATATAGAACATAGAAGGGCTCTTTTTTCTCGTTGGATTGGCAATGATATAACGTCGTCAAGGTGCCGTTTTCAAACAACAACAAAATCTGAGTCTGACTGACAACGTCAAACCGCCGGCCGTAATTTCTTCTTGTGCCCTTTTTTTGCCTTTGACTGCTTTGATCGAGGCTTTGATCTACGCGGTAAGTACCTACTCGTTTTGTTCATTTCTTGTTCAACCTAACTAGTCTCTTTCTTTAGTCTTCAGTGCTGTCCACCTAAAAGCCTTTCGCATGTTTGTCACCCGTGCTCTGACCTGGCTGACCCTCGGCTTCATTTCGGACATCAGTGTTCCTGCTCCCCACATTTTATTTGGAGATCCATCGCGTCCTCCTCACATGGATCTCTTGTAGCTCTAAAGGTATTACCTATCCGGAATTGTATGCTAATGATTAACCTATAAAAGCTCACTGTTCATTTTCGGCCTCTTATTTCTGTGCTAATTGGTGATCCTCCAGATTTTCCCCTGAAAATAAATTATCTCGACTGAGACAGTGTTATAAGAGGTTTCTGGAGTCAGTTTCTACGAAACATTGTTCGATTTTATTGTCTAAATGCTCACGATAAGAGAATTCGATAGGAAACCGGTTTTGCGATGGCATGTTCAAAATGACAGTGTCACAGTGACATCCCTGACAATCTTGATTATTCCATTGTCACCCAGTCAGACCAACCCCACTCAAAATCCCTGTCCTGGCGCGAAGCTTTTAGGAGGATTCTTCAAATTCGTTTTTTTCTGTAGAAAACGACGGGATTTTTGTGAAATTCTCAGTAGAGTCCCCTTATCACTTATACTAGCAATCAAAAGTATTTCCAGCTAAATCTATTCCATTGGCAAGTACCCCATTCCGTGAGGGTAGTGTTCACCTAAAATTTGGAAACATGAATTATCTATTCGAGCTACAATTACAACCAGCTTACAGGTTTGAATTTCAAAAACTTTTCCACTGAAGGACAATCGCCGCTTCCTTTACTGTTTCTAGTTTTGGGCGCTGGTGGGAGCATTTCCAGCATGGCAAGGAGTGCCGTTGTGGTTCGGTCCCAACCTGAAAATAATCAAATAATCTTCAGCAAACTGCCAAGTGAATCATTATGCTGAAGCTGAATTCACTAGCTTATAAAGAAGAATGTTAATTGTTTTGGCCACACTATTATTACCTATCTAACAAAAAACTCACTAAGACTGAAAACTAGAATAAAATAGGCAAAGTAATGGAGAACTACAAACCAGGTTCTGAATCATTTTCAGTGATTTTTGGATGTTTCACAGTTCTCTTATAAATAGAAACAATCTTGTCAACGTCTTTTGCGAAATCAGTTTCAAATGAATTTGAATAATTTGGAAACATTTTCAAAAAGTCGTACTCAATCTGTAAAAACAGAAACATAATGATGGGTATTTAGGATTGTGTCTGATTTCTAGCAGTGGAACTCACCAGCCAAGAGTTATCCAGAAACCGAGGAAACTGGTTCAAAATGTCACTGCCCAATGATCGTCTGTATTCAAAAGTGCAATCCATTTTTTGTTTTATAGCATCAACTTCATCGTTGGATACATTTCTCAAAAATTCTATGGCTTCGGACAAATCGTTTGTCTTTTCTACTCTAGCCTTTTTTGTTTCAGCAGTAGAACCAAAGGGACTAGAAGATTTTCTTTTTCTGCACCCAGGACTCTTCATTGAACGAGCAACCGTTCGTAAGCGCCAAGAAATGTATCCTTCGCCTCCCTGATTGTTGGTATAAAAAGCTTCCTGTAAAATCGTGATTTTGCTTCAAAATTACGAAAGCACAGGTGTGAACAGAAAAAATCTAGGTAAAAAGGTCGGTATAATATAATGAATGCTTACATAACCGTATTTTCCCATCGGATCTTTCAGAGTTGGAAAAAGTGAGATTATGGTCTCAGCCAAGTTTCTTTTCGCAAATTCTGGAACTTTAATTCCGTATTTTTCCACCAAGCTCCCGACGGTTATTTGCACCAGTTTCATTCGTTCGGTATTCAACAGCAAACCTTCCTTCTCGTAATTCTCGAAGATAGAAGCGCCGCCTTTTTCCATGATTATATTTTTCCACTGCTGCGAGTAAAACAATTATTATTGAAATAATATATAGTTCATATATCAATACTTTTATTTTCATCAGTCGTATTATTGCACTGGCGAAGTATTATAAGGCACTTCCAAAAAACAACTTACTTCTGGTGTCAACTTGTCAGTGTATGGCGAGGACTGCACTACTGCAAACGTCACGGAGATGGGACTGGCAGGTGCTTCTGAGGTAACTGTCGATGTCGATGGAGATGAATAAACTGAAGAAACATCATGAGGCGACGTTTCTGGCTTCACTTCAATCGCCGAATCATCAACCCACTGCTTAGTACTCATTATCGAGACCGTTGATTGCATATCCATTTCATGGTTACATGTATCATCAGGTGGTGGTGCTAAGCCAATAATAATAATTGTGTTATCAAATAAATTTTGGAATTCAGTTACGCCAAGTAAAATTTTTATTTTAAATTTGGTTTAAATTTAAAATTTACCATGTATTTGATTAACAATGAGGCCAACCATCTCATCTTTTTCTTTGCTTTCTATTTTAGAAACGACATAATCCGACAGCACGTCTTCTTCCAATATGTTTCCAAATTTGTCGGTGAAATAAAGGTTTTCTGCAGATCTCAATTCAGGAAATTTCTGTTTTGCTGAAATTGAAAGCTCATGCACATGAATAAAAAAGAAATAGAACCGTATTAAAAGAACATCGGAACAGGATTTGAACTCACCCAAAAGGACATAGTCTTGGAACGTAAATTCATGAGGATCCACTTTCGCAATTTTCGTTAAATGGATATGTTTGATGTTTATGAACGCCATTTTTCGTTTTTTTTTTTAACTGGAATATAACAAGTCATAATAATACTAGGTTTTGATAATAATAATGAGCCAAATCAATGTTTAAAAAAAAATTGGGTAGAACAAATAATTGATATAATACAATTAGGTAGGTAGGTACTCCTAGTGAAACCGTAAGCTGAAGAGCTAGCTGATGCTACGGGGAGACATGTTTTTTTTTCACAATTATGATTCCACCGGAGAAGGTAAAGTGTCAGGAAGGAGCATTAGGCTCTCGTCTGGGTACCAAATGTGAGATGGAAGTTGCTATTTTTCAATTTTCCAATGTACCTAGCGTCAAAGTCAACTTTAATCTGAAAATTGGAAACTGCTCGAAATTGGTTCTACAGAACCGCAGATGCCATCAAAACGAAGATTATTTTCGGTTTGATTTTACTACTGCTGAGTTTTAATTCTGGCCCTGAAGAGCCCTAGCTACCGGCGCAATTAAGGGTCTTTATTTTGAAGGATCACGAACCCAGGCAGTGTGAGAGTTTCAGTCTTCACATTTCAAAGAACGCGGAAAATAAACACCGTACAGAGGGTGATTCATATCAAAAGGCCACTTGAATTTTTAGAAAAAATCCTCGGTTCTAACGTTGTAACGTTACAAAGCGGTTTTTTCTTCAAAAAAGTGTAGGTATAGGGGGGGGGGGGGAGTATAAAAGTTTTTATTTTTCATGCAGACCCTATAAATTTTGTTTGTGATACTTTTTGACCTACAAAATGTACAGGGTGAATTTTACCAAAGGGCCCCTCGAAATACCTCCCTTATTTCTTGACTTAAAAAAAAACTCCAAGTACTTGAATTTTTAGAAAAAAATTCACGCTTCTAACGTTCTAACGATATAAAGCAGCTTTTTTCTTTAACAATCGGTACGGGGGAGAGCAAAATAGTTATTTACCCTGTTGCAAATGCTCCATAGAACAACCATAGAAAAAGCTATAGGGGCCCTATGGGCTCCTATAGGTGTATTTGAAGGTGAATTTTCACCATTTACCCCGATAGGATTACACGTGTATCGCCCTGTATACCTCCTAATAGGATGTATGGTGGTATATTCATATGTCTGTAGCGGCCCCATTCATCCCTGTACACTTCCTATGAGACTGTATAGTGGCATATCTATCATGTTGTATTGACCCTATACAGCCCTTTACAGTTTCTATGGGGCTATATGGTGGCATATTCATATCTGCACTAACCCCATCCACCCCTATAGACTTCCTATAGTGTTCTATAGTGGGGCATCCACTACTCTGTGCTGACATCCATACAGCCCTGTACACTTTCTATAGGGCTGTATAGTGGCATGTCCATCACTTTGCATTGACCCTATACACACCTTTACAGTTTCTATGGGGCTATATGGTGGCATATTCAAGTCTGCGCTGGCCCCCATACAGCTCCATATACCTTCTATGGGGCTATATGGTGGCATATTATACATCACTCTACGCTGACCCCATAGAGCCACTAACACTTTCTATGAGGCTGTATGGCGGAAAACCCTGATTTTCACAGCCGCACGCTCTTCACATGGTGGGGACAGATGCGCAAACACATATATTAGGTTCGAAAAAACCGTTAGATATCCGCCGTCATTAATTTAGAGTTCTAGCCATTGTTTGCTCGTGGTTACAGTGTTATGTAATTACAAGATGGAAAATGCAGCGTCAGCGTTCAAAAGAACCTACAAACGGTATTTGTATTCACCAAATGTGAGCGATTCAACTTCAAGACGCTGGAAGAAAAAGTTCAAACCAGCAGGTGAATATAACCTATGTATACGGCTTAATTTAAATTTTGTATCCCTGTTACAAATAAGTTCCTTTCAATTTCAATGTAGGTATTATTGGGGGAAAATTAATTCGCAGAGTAAACTTTTTCTATCTAAATTCGTAATTCGACCAGTGGCCAGTGTCCCGTCAAAGTCATAAAGTGAAAATGTCATAGGTATACAGGTGTCCCAGAATAAAATGTACAATGCAATGCAGGAAGGTGCGTTATATGAAAAGGTAGTACCTAGAGTGCTGGAAAAATATAAAAAGAATCGGTCTTTTATTTTGAAGTTATGGATGGTCAAAGGGTGGTCTTTCGAACCCATGTATTTTCGTAATTTCAAAACGATTTTAGTAAACTGTTTATGGCAAAATAATGAGTAAGTACAAAATATCAACCAATAACCAATAATTTTTTGATTAATTTATAATAAGTCTTGATAGTGAGTTGATACTAAAAGTAAAAAAATTGCAGAAACCCCACCCAGGGAAGGTATTGCAGAAAACTTACCTGCTGAAAACTGCAATGGTGAAGACTCTTCAGACTTCAATAATGGGTAGGTATTTTATGAGAAATCTCGATTCGGCAAAGTTGATTTAATAACACAATGTTTCATTCAAGGACTTACGACATGAGCTTTGGAGAAAGGAATGGAAACAGTGTTTACAGTGATATCAGCGGTGATGAAGATGTGGAAGAACCTGAAGATCCATCTGTGCTTGAAACCAGTAACGAGGGCATCCCACTCTTTGACGCCGGCAACGACGACGATATCGAAAACGACAATTTGATGTTTCCTGCAAGTGGACTGAGTCAACAGGCGGTTCTTACAATGGTATATGGACTTAACTTAAAGCATAATCTAACAAACGAAGTTCGAAATGACTTTTTCATGCTTTTAAAAGTTTGTGCTAACTTGGATGAAGATGACTTCCATACATCAAATTATATCGTCGACAAAAAATTTGATCCAAAAGCAGACGATCTGTTGACCTCATTTTATTGTGCCACTTGTAAATCAGTGGTGGATGGACCTAAACAAAAAACCGAAATAATCACTAAAACTGTCATTTGTCCAAATGCCGCTTGTGGCTTAGAGCAAGAAGTGGGCCCTCAAAGTAAAAACATATTTATATCGGTAAATATGGTACCACAGATTGAAGCAATATTGGAAAACGATCAAATTTTGATAAAACCAGAAACGACCGGAACTAGCGATATTCGAGACATCCACGATGGGCTGATTTACAAGGAGTTGAGTGAAAAATCGCCTTTCCAACTAACGTACAACTTTAGTACGGATGGAGCACCCATTTTCCACTCGTCAAAATTAAGCATGTGGCCTACACAATGCTTGATAAACGAATTGCCATTGAAGGAAAGATTCAAACACCAAATATTCGCCGGAATTTGGATAGGGAGTGGAGAACCGGATGTTCACCTGATGAATACATTCATGGAATCATTTGCTGACCAAGCCAAATCATTGTTGAATAAAGGAGTGACAGTTCTCAAAGACGGAAAAGCAACTAATTTCAAACTAGCACCATTATTTTGCGTTTGTGATTCTGTGGCAAGGCCACTGTTGCAAAACAGGGTACAATACAACGGATATTACGGTTGCAGTTGGTGCTACCAGGAGGGTGTTGCTGTGAACAGGGTGGTGAAATACCCTTTTCAAGAAGACAATGTATTGTTGAGGACTTCAATGTCTCACGCGCAAGATTTGGATAATGTGATAGCAACAGGCTTCACAGAGAAAGTGCGGGGAGTAAAAGGACCTTCGGCTTTAATATTGTCTCTTCCCCTAATGGATGCAGTTTGGTCATTCCCTCCAGACTACATGCACGGACTAATTCTAGGTAAGTGGAAATTCAGTGAATAAAAAAAGGCTTCTCAAAATGTATAGCTTACTTTGGTCGCATAGTCATAACGTCCGATCAAATTCAAACGTCCGCAATTTGACTGAGCGTCTGGCCGCGCGACTCTCTCGGAAAGGAAAAATTCGAGATAATCACAGCCAACTTGAGGATGTTCGAATTTTATCGCACTTTACTTTCTTATCCTAAACATTTCCAAGTGTATTTCAGAAAGCATCAATAATTATTACAGATACCATCACTTCCACGGAAAACTAGTGCACAACAAATTCGACGAATTTCCAGCTTAATTTAATTATGTCATCGCGATACCAACCCAGAATTTAGTATAACCTACTGTACTAGTTTTCCGTGAGGGCGATCGTACCTAGGTTTTGTTGGAGCGTTCTGGGTCTTCAGATTGAAGACTTTATGATTATTTTTTCCTCAGGTGTGGTGAGACAGCTTTGGGAGATTTGGACAACATTTACTCCTGAAAGCAGGCATGCCTATTATATAGGAAAACCGAACAGCCTGAAAGCGGTGAATGAAAGACTTTTGACAACAAAACCACCACACGAGATCCATCGTCTACCAAGGTCAATAAATGAAAAAGCCAAATGGAAAGCCAGCGAATGGCGGAGCTGGCTGCTGTTTTACTCAATACCATGTTTAACATCAATTTTGAAGGACCAATATCTGGATCACTTTTGCCTGCTGATTAAAGCAATTTTCAACTTATTACAAGAAAGCATTGCACTGCAAGAGTTAAATGAAGCCGAATGGTGCTTGAGAAAATTTGTTAAGCAAATGGGACTGTATTATGGCGAGAGCGCCATGAGTTATAATGTTCACTCGCTCTTACATCTAGTCGACAGCGTGAAAAGGAGTGGTCCACTATGGGCGACTAGTGCCTTTCCTTTTGAGTCGGGCATATATAACATCAAAAAACAAGTGGCAGGACCCGTTGGCGTGGTAAAGCAAATTTCCAAAAAGATACTCAACAGGAACATATTCATCAGCACTGTAAACAAGAATAATGAATTGACCGAAACATGTAAAACATTTTGCAATGATCTATGGTCACCAAGAAGGAGTGTTTTCGCACAGAAAAATGAAGGAGTTACCTTCTTAGGTCACGGGTCTCTAGTTCAGGAGCATGTAACTCAGTTACGGTTATCAACAAATTCATCATTAAACTTCGAGAGTACTGGCGATTTAACAAATGCATTTGAATTCAACCGTTGTGTGTTTGATGAAATGTTGATACATAGCACCGATTACAAAAAACCAAAGAAGACAAACGACACCGTAATACAAACTTCATCAGGGGACTTCATAATGGCGTGCAAAATTTTTACATTGAAGACCGATAATTTCTTATATGGGAACAAGATTTATGTAGAAAACGTTTCACGTCAAAATATTGTATTGAAACACATATTCAAAGTGGTACGTATGAATGAAAAAATCTGTGTATCTATTAATAATGTAAAAAAAAATGTATAGCAATAGAAACAAAAAACCAAATCAACTACATATGCATGTTGCCCAATACCTTTGAAATACAATAAAATCACTCACATAATATACTTCAGGCTTCATTCCAATTTCTCCAAGTTACCTACACTTGATTGCAAAAAAAATCGCGTACACTTGAAAAATCAAGCAACCGAGTATTCGCCAACATTGTGCGGTGTCAATGTGTCTTTTCCTGAATTTTGACTTTATTTTTCCAAATACATAGCTTATAAACTGGCATGACAGTGACGCTGACGCTGCCACACTGCTCAATCAACTTTGGCATTATGACAGTATGACCATTGTAGTATGGCATTGACACTGACAAAGTAATAAAGACTGATTTAATACAGCGACAAATGGGTGTACGCGATTTTTTTTGCAACCAAGTGTACATGATTTTCCTCTGTTGAATTTCCCTAGATAAAGAGAACAAAATTATCAACCAGATTATGGATAAACTTATTTAATGTGATTACCTTCTTCCAATTCTTCCCTCATTCTCGGCTCATTGCGTTTAAAAAAATATGGGTAAACAATAAAAAAACGTAAGAAAACGAAAATTCTCAAAATATAAATGCAAGACATTAATTGCTGTCTCGCTCATCTTGTCTTTGTCCAGCTCTCATTTCTGCGGCTTCTTCTTGCACTTCTTGTCCACCTGGAACTATTGGAATGATCACATCACATTCCCATATTGAAAATATAACTTTATAATTATTATGAGTATTGATGATGTTTTTACATGCCTTTTCGAGTCCTGGGAGGACGGAGAAGATCATGAATTTTTTCCGCAATCCATTTGTTTACTTTTGCAGTTACTTCTTCCACTTCCCCAACTTCTTCCCTCTCTTCAATTCGTTGTTTAAGAATGTCTATAAGACAAAATAAAAATATACCTGAACAAATTTCCCAAAAGAGAAAAAACATGCATTGGACTTTTTTGGACACCAACCAAAACATTTGGTTCTAGCCGGGAGGTAGTAGAAATTTGTTTCACTAGTCCAGAAACATTATTATAGCAAATTGAAAAGTATTGCATGCAGAATATCAACGTTACCCTTCAAAGGCAGATGTACGTTCAGACAGTTTGCGATTAGAGGTTCGATGCCAGAAATGACAATGATTTGTTTGTCCGCAATTGTACTGTTTCATCAAAATAATATCTACTTGGGACTAGCCTTAATGTTTAATCTCAGTCATTTTTACTCACCAGCTATTGCCATCATTTTTGTGCAGTCTAGCTTTGGCTTTGCTGGTGCCTTCGTTCTGTTACAGGCTAAGCCTGTGACGGATGAGGTCATCAAGGTGTATTTGCCAAACACAGCAAGCGACATTTCCTTCACAAAAATCGAATCCTTCTTTTTGCTCCGAGCGGTGAAACAAATGCCATCAAATGTACATGCAGGCACAAAAACCCCTCTGCCAAGGTGAACCTAAAGAGGAATCCATTTCAATCAATCATTGCTCAAAGATTTTACCATAAATGCAGTATTACATTTCCTTCCACTCTACAGCCTATTGGAGGATCCGGGATAACGATTGGTGGAAGTGGATCAGCCACCCTTGTTGCAATAAGTTCTGAAGCACATCAACAAAAGTGAGTAGACAGAATACAGATTTGTATACAAAACAAAACTCCTGAACACATTCATTTTATTCAATCACTACGTAGTCGGAACCAAAATAAAGAAAAAAGAAATATCTAGCTTTATTGTTATGCGCAACTTTGCTCCCGAGGGGCTAATCACTGCTGAAAATTTGTACTGGTGTTGCAGCAATATTCTCGGTATTGCAGAGTATTGCCTGGCGAGTATTGCGGAAGTATTGCAGAGTATTGCGGAAGTATTGCAGAGTATTGCCGAAGTATTGCAGAGATTTTGTACTGTTGTTGCAGACAGTGATGAGTCCCTCGTTTGCCCCAATTTAACCGACTTTGTATCTCTTAAGGCCCGCGTCTCGCTGCTCAAAAGCGCAAAACTGGATACATGTAGTACTCAAAAACTAATTGGCCGATTACTTTGAAATTTTGCAAGAATGTGGATACAAACATTATATATCGAACGAAATAGAAACTAAAAAAAAAAAACAATAACTTTTGACCTAGAGTTTTGGAAAAAACTGTTTCAATTAACACTCAGACTCTGAAACAGTTTTTTTTCCAAATTCTGGGTTGAAGTTATTATTTTTTTTAAGTTTTTATTTCGTTCGATAGACAATATTTTTATATAAATTCTTGCAAAATATCAAAGTAATCGACCAATTAGTTTTTGAGCAGTGCATGTAATCAGTTTTACAGCGAGACGCGGGCCTTAAAAGATAAGCGAAATCTCCACAGTGGCACTCGAAAAATGGATACCCTGTATATTGAAATTAAGAATCGACATTGCGGAAGGTGACCAGGAAGTAATGCCATGCAGATTCTAGTGCTGCAGGCATGCAGATGTTAACTTGTCAACAATAATAATTAAAAAAACTCACCATCAAATCTTTGAATTACACATTCTTGAAGTTTGTGGTTCAATTTTTCCAGTTTGTCAACTTTTTGCTCCAGCCATTCCACTTTTGCTGTCAACTCTGCTTTCTCCACATTCTCAACAATCCTTCCCACTTCTCCAACATTTCCTCCTGCATCCTCAATGTCCTCATCCTCCACTTGAACCTTCGATACACTTCCTGCTCCTTCGAAATGCACATGTTCTTCCAAGTCATGAACTTCAACTTCAGGTATCTGTAATTGTAGAATCTGTAAGTACGATGCAGGTATTCATAAACAAGCGAATATGCCTCACGGGCGTGAGGCTCAAGAGCGCACTTCCTTTTTCTCAGATTAGCAAACGAATTGCAGTTTTAGAAACATAAACTCTTTCTTCATTTAATGAACGACACAAGGCTGAAAATGCGTCATCGCATAACTGATCCGGAATGGTATATATCGTTTCACTTTTATGATACTGTTGGGCGCATACAAGAAGTACCTAATATTTTTGACGTATTCACGGGTTGAAATTTGTAGAATTTAAAAATGGCGACGTTCGGTTCGGAAATATCAAAAATTTCAATTTGACATTAAGATACTGTTTTACTACTGCAAATGTATGCACGTTTTCAATTTGAATAAAATCGGTTGAATTTTGTAGAATTCCAAAATGGCGGCATTTGAAAATTCCAAAAAGTTTAATTTGACATTAACATAGTGCTTTACTATTGCAAATGTGTGCACATTTTCAATTTGAATGATGTCGGTTGTATAAATTTATAGAAATTCAAAATGGCGACTTTTGGAAATGTCAAAAAGTTCAATTTGATATACATGCTCATTCACTATTGAAAATACATGCAGGTTTACAATTTGAATGAAATCGGTAAAATTTTGTAGAATTTCAAAATGGCGGTTTTTGAAAATGTCAAAGTTGACTTTGACATAAACATGTTGATTCACCATTGATAATACCGAGGATAATACGTATCAATTTTACATTTCAACAAAATCGGTTGAAAATTAAGTGGAAATATCTGAAAATTATAAAACTTCATGACCACTGCTGTAATTTTGGTGAATGCCATTTTCAAACATTCACAACTCTAGAACCATACGTCATAGCGTGAAAATTCTTGCCCCAAAAGTTTTTCCAATGTGTTTTCTAATTATAATATAATCTCCAATATGTGCCTATGTATTTCTACAAATTAAAGTACCTCGCCGCATGTCGAAAATTGCACTGCAAATCCTCTTTTAAAATATAGAATCTTCCGTATTACATCGTTACGTATAATTGTTAATATTTTCGTTGTTTATTGAAATAGAAAAAAAATTTCTTGGTTCAGACCTGAAGACTATGAAGCTATCAATTGGCGTTGAAATTTTCAGAAAAGTTTATTTCCCTAGGACTAGATGCTGTGACGGACGGACGGACAAAACGAGGACATAAGCGCCTTCTCGTTTGGAGAAGTGCGTTAAAAAAAAAATAAGATAAAAAGGGAGCGCACAACAGCAATATTGTAGGCTAATTACTATTGATTGCAAAAAAAACTGGTACAAAACTGTCAAACATGTCAAACTAAAATCAGTGTTTTGTACCCCAAAAAAGCGTTCTTGTTGCAAAATCGACAATCAATTCGGTACGTCAAAGCGCCTATAATTTTACTATCTTGAAAAGACCGGGTCACATAATGCAGAATTCACTGATTTTATCTTGACATGTTTGACAGTTTTGTACCAGTTTTTTTTTTTAAACGATAGTACATAGGTACCCCTACATTGTTTTTAGCAAAGAATAAATAGGTAAAGTAAGTTTCAAAATGATTGACATCTCAGGAGTCATACAATTTAACATTTCGTTGGAAATAAAGCATTTGCCAAGTCCCAATAAGCTCGATATTAAAAACTATTATTAATATGTGAACTTTATCGTAGGTATTGTATTTATAAAAATTTACCTAAACGCCTAATTTCTGATCCAAATGTCGAAAGTCATGGCTCCCCATGATGTCAAACATTCTGAATTACAATAAATATATACATAATATACATAGGTACATACATTTTTCCCAACCATTCCTTCAAATCTGGAAATGTACACATCATTCAGGATATTATGTGCTTTAGGATTGTTCCTTTTACTTTTCGGCTTCCTTACTGACTCTGTCTCTGGCTCTGGTTCAGTTTCGGTGTCTGATACGAGCCCTTTAATGGGGGGTACCCTCGTTCTCTTTTCCATCATACGTCGGATTTCATCCTCGGAGGCTTGAAAGAAAACAACAATATTTTGAGATATTATAAAGAGGCCCATATTTAAATTATATGCTGATTTTGAATCTTTGTTAGGTAATCATCAGTATAAACAAATCAGGGCAAACCCCATATCATAATAACATTAGGTATATACCTACTTCTTTTCAGCTATTTTGGCGAGTGGGGGGTTTTCGTTCGGGAGCTTTTGTATAGCAAAACCAGCGGATTGAGAAGTCGTTTGAACCGCCAACATGGAAGCTGGTTTTCCTACAAAAGCACCCCGACTATATAACCCCCACCCCGTCACCCACCCGCCAAAACAGCTGCAAGAAAAACTATAGGTATTATACACTCGACATAACATTTCCAAAAGGTAATTATCCGTAAACATCGATAACTTATAAAACTATAACAATCTAGGTATATCATATAGAATAATTACCTCCCACATGTACAATTGTGGCCTCCCACCAGTCCTCCTCGTCGCCGTACCTGACGAGGTATTTTTTCGAAACACTTAATTTCGTGACGTCGAATTTCCTTACGTTTTCGATCGGTACAATAGTACGGACATTGTCCATAACGAAACGCACGTAGGCATATTTCACTGTTGTTGACATCGACATCGTTTGCGTTTGAAATGTTTTGTGACGAAGATGGCCGACAACCTGTACGTACCACAACACAACACACAACCAGCAACGCCGTTATGATATACATAACCTGGCCGGGTCGCCGGCATCCTGTGCTCGCGGGCTTAATGCCGCTCATGGATTGGCTGATGTGCTCACGCGATGATATGGGTTTCACCCATTGGCTTGAACTTCAGCCAACACTCGTGCTGTCGCAAACGCGCTACATTTAAATACAAAATTGCAGCTCTGATTGTACCGAGCGTTCATAAATTAAATGGGTCAAGGGTGCCTGTGAATTCAAAAACGTCTGTCGAAACTAGCGTAATCCTTTTGTAATAAATTTGTCAAACTTTGACAAGTTACGTCCCATATTATTGATCTCTGATCCTGCCATGAGTGCGTTTGTGTAAATCGGCGTGAATTTTGTGAATTGATGTACCCCGAAAGATGGAACCACACCTAGGTAGGTTTTGTGCCCTGCCGTGAAAACCATATTTTAAATGATCCGAAAACTGTGATTGGTTTGACAGATTACGATAACCAAAAAATTACAGACATAAAATGAACGATGCTAGTTGCGACAGACGTTTTCAAAGTCACAGGCACCCTTGACCCATTTAATTAATGAACGCTCGGTACATTGTACCTACACTTCTTTAAATAATCAATATTAATTAGGTACACCTGTCAAAGTGTTACATTGACATGAAATAAATAATATATACAAAAATCCTATCCATAATATTACATTATAATATAATATATTATATCCTACCCATCATCCATAAGTACAGGGTGATCCACCGAGACTCCCCCCGCTGTTAGATTTTCGCCCGTTCGAATAAATTGGAAACGAAAAAACTTCCCTTGAACGATTTTTTCCGTAGATTTCAAAATTGGAAAGTAAAATTTTCTCCCACCTGTCATATACAGGGTGCCAAGTGTTGAATTTTTTCAAAAAATCCTCAGAAAATTCATAAAGTTTGCATTTTATCCTCGATTTTATCTTTTATCTGACCTTAGACTCAATATTAAAATTAAATTTATGACTGATGTTATCTCTAACACTTTTTCAACAAAATTTAACTTTGCAGCCAAATAACTTCGATTAATATTGAGAGTCTACGTCAATAAAATGCAACTTCATGAATTTTTTTCGGAATATCTGAAAAAATTTGTTTAAAAAACTAATATGTCAAACATATGTATTCAGGATAAAAAACTACATCAGTTTAAATAAAAAAATACAGGGAGTCAAAGAAATTGAGTTTTTTTTTGCGGTCCCCTGTATTTGACAGGAGAAAGAACATTTTACTTTCTAATTTTGAAATCGACGGAAAAATCGCGCAAGTGAAGGTTTTTCGTTTCCAATTCATTCCAAAGGGAAAAAATCTAACAGGGGGGGGGGGAATCTCGGTGGATCGTCCTGTACGTCCCAGTAGGACACCAGATACCGATAGCAGGGGACCATATAGCAGTTTGAATGGGTGTTCAATGGCACATTTACAACAGAGCAGAGGGCTCCTATAGGGATGTATGGAACGTAAGCTGCTCGCAGAAATTACCACATAGAGCCCTATACAATGTAGAAACTTTGAAATGGCCTATAGGGACCGATACAGTCGTTCCTTGTAAATACCGGTAAACCCCACAGATACACCTTAGATACCGATAGCAGGGGACCCTAGCAGTTTGAATGGGTGTTGAATATGGCACATTTACAACAAAGCTCCTATAGGGATGTATGGTGTGTATGCTGCTAGCTGAAATGACCACATAGAGCCCTATATAAAGAAATAATAATGCTGGAATGTCCACCATAGATCCCATAGGTCGTACTGGCTCCTATGTCATTCAGTTTTCTATAGGTAGTATACCGGTACAAAATATATTTAACGTACAGGGATGAATGGGCAATATAGAATTACTTTGAAATGGCCTATAGATGCCTATAGGGACCGGTACATATCTTTCCTTGAGCCCATAGATCCCCGTAAACCCCTCAGATACACCATAGATACCGATATGGACCCTAGCAGTTTGAATGGGTGTTCAATGGCACATTTACAACAGGGAAGCGACTGTTTTAGGCCCGACGTATGTAAGTTGTGCCCGAGCATAGCGAGGGCACATTCAGACAGAGGGCCTAAAACAGGCTTTACGCTTGAGCTGCATACAACGTTTTTTACACGACCCATTCTTTTTTAAAATTTGATTTTGAACCATAAAAGCCGAAAAACTAAAAAGCGATTATAGATCGATCTATTTAGTTAGCAATGACATTATGGGCACCTATGATTCTGTTTTTACTTGTCATTTATTAATTATCACTAGCGTCAGTGTCTTTTTTATTGAAAAGCACCCAGCAAGAATTTTCGTTTTTGAGGCGCTGCACTCCTCCCGCCGATGGCGATGGCTTCTCGAGTCAGACTTGATCTTCTGCCGGAGAAGTCCAAAAAAAAAACATGAGAACGTAGGTATACCTATACTTAGCTGAAAAATCCAAGGTGGTGAAGCCTTCTACTTTGTGATCCGTGTTTTCCATGCTGAAGACAACCCTTTCAGTTAAGGACGACACGGATTTTACCGCAAAGTTACAGCCTACGTAAAGAGACAGGCAGACGGATACCTACAAACCAAAATATTCATTCGGCTACACGTTTTATGATGGCAACCACGGCTTCGGGCCTGAAATCGCGCTCTTGTATCGAAAACGGCTATTCAAATTTAGTATTCGCCTGCCCCCTCAAGAAAACTGGGCACGGAACTCTGATAAATAGGAATCCGGCCAGAGCCGTCAACGCACATAACCTCACTTTTGGAGTTTCGAATATGTGTATTTTCAAAGCAAACAATTCAACGAGAAGCTTAATAAGTGAAACCATACACCCTTCCCCGCCTTTGGGGGTGTCCCAAATGCCTCTGAGCTGTGCATTTCAACAAATTTATTAGTTTGTGACATTTAATAATAATTACAAGCATTTGTTTTTTGACGCTTAAAAAACCAAAGCCCGAGGGCGTAAAAGTAAAAATTTTACGCCCTCGGGCTAAATGAGCCACTTTACGCCTGAAAATGAGGGTAAAAAGGCTCACTTTACACCCGGTCGTGTAAAAAAGTTTTTATTCTTCCTGCAGATTCTATATATTTTGATTATGAGGCCTAGCCTACCTGACATGCATATATGGATTCTACCCAAAATCCTCTAGCAGGGCTTCGATTCTCGAACCGCCCTAAATAATTTAGTGCACTAAATCTGGTCGGAATTTGACGTAACCTGTCCACTCCCGGCGTGATTTAGTGCACAAAATTTATTTAGGGCGGTTCGAGAATCACGGCGCAGGTCTAATAAACAAAATATACAGGGTCTGAAAAAAGAAGAAAAAAAATTTACTGCCCCCGTATAATTTTCAGAGAAAAACGCCATAAATCGTTAGAAGCGTTGATTTTTTCGAAGAATTTTGGTACTTGAATTTTTTTGCTAAGTCAAGAAATAAGGGAAGTATTTCGAGTGGCCCTTTGATATGAATCACCCTGTATAAATTTGAATTTTGTCTAAAATTCTCTACCAGGGGCCCATTGCACAATATTTTACAAGTTACAAGTTCAAACTAAACTTCTTCTGGCGATGTTTCTGGCAAAGGGATTTAGCCGAAATTTGGTGAAAATTGATCTATTTCTTGGCAGGTATAAGTTATAAGTTATAAGTTATGAATGAATTCCTCAACCAGGGACAGCCCCATGAGAACTTGCAGTGTGAACTTGTTACTTGTAAAATATTGTGCAATAGGCCCCAGGTCTCATAAACAAAATGTACAGGGTCTGCAGCAGATAAAAAAAAATATATTTCCCCAGTATAATTTTCTAAGAAAACAACCGTTTTAAATCGTTAGAAGCGTTGATTTTTTCCGAAATTTTGCTGCTTGAAATTTTTTTTTCAAGTCGAAAAGTAAGGGAGATATTTAGAGTGGCCCTTTCATATGAATCACCCTGTACAACGCACAACAAACACTCTAATTTTTATTGATCAAAATAAGTCTGGTGAAAATCAAGGTTTTAAGGTAACTACCTATTTATGAACTTGGGTAAATCCATTTTCAACTGCCTCGCAATGTCGCAACATATACCGCAACCGCATTTTGTTGCACGTTTTTTACTTGACACGGGATTTGAAAGGGAGCGACAGTACCTATGTACTTGAACTACTGGCCTGGGCTGCCAGGCCGCAATCCCGGCCTAGGTTTTTGATCAAAAGACCCCCGAAACTCGGTCATTGTGGTGCCCCTTGCAGAATAGTTTCCGTCTGCGGCGCTGAACTGGGGGCTGTTCCCCCGGACCTCCTTCGCGCTCGCGTTCGCGCTACTTGAAATACATGAGGGGGCCCTGGAGCACACCAGCGGTCTGAATTCCAGATTTCTAGAGCCCCAGTCCGCAAAATGCATAAATAACTTCTCAACACACATTCAACAGTACCTTATTATAATAGGCTATGAAATCAGGGAATAAGGAAAAAGTGAGTTACCTTCAATAATGCTGCAAGACACTCCACGCGGGAGGCAACAAGTTAGTTTGGTAATATGAAAATTAAAACATAGGTACCTAATAATCATAATAACTAGAGACATTAGATAGTAAGGATAGAAACTTACCAGGAAAGTTCGTTTCCAGAAGCTCGTCACGATTTGCAGACATGCACCGACACTATAAAGTCACCACACCAGCATGGCACCACCGGCGGCAAGTCTGCGACGCGAAGAATGATCTGTTTACCAGTTTACCAGTGTTTCAGCTATTCAGAAACAAACTGCACTATATTGATGTGTTTTCACACTAAATTAATGTCGCATTTCTCGGATTAGATTCTTCAGTCTCCGAAATTAGTGAACATTTGCATTAATTTTTATTAACATTTAGAGTCAATTCCTATCAGATGAAGATGAAAATAAAACCCTATATTACAAGTGAAAATTTCATTATTTTTAGTGTTAATATCAGTTCAGCATATAATATTATAAGAATCTTGTAGATATAGTGTCAGTTGAGTTTACTCTTATCAATCGAGTAAAACTAGAGTTGGTCAGAGTAAGTTTCTTAAAAAATTCTTTCTAGAGTAAAAATTAGAGTTAGGTGTACTCTAAATTATTTACTCTAGCCTACTCTATATATTTTACACGCAACACTAAACATTTTACACTGGTCAATTTTTTACCGTGCATGCATATTACGTAAAGCATATGCATATTGTAATATTCCTGTCATATTGCTGTTTGTATGCTGAAAAGTGTCATGCATACCGGAATATTCGTATCATGTGATATGAAGGTTATGGAATATGCCGCACCCATTTTGAACATACATAGAATACCTATGTTTTGCACATCAAATGTTATGTGGGTAATGAATCTCCATTCAAAATCAAAATAAACTCAAATAAAAAAGGATTAACAACTTCGCAAAACTCAAGATCTTTTTTTTCAGAGACGTATTTTTTATCGGACTTCACCACCTCAAGATCTTTTTTTCAATGCGAAGTGATAAAATTCTTTGCACGACATATTGAAATTAGTTCTTATTTGTAGCTCCGATTTCGCATAGTTGGAGAATACTCAGAAATAATTTGGAACTAACTTATATAAAAAAAATACAGGACATGTAGCGTCCTGCGGAGGTGTTAGACTAGGCAGAAAATCTCAAAAGAGGCCTAGAAATCACTCCTAGAAGCAAATCGTGTAACAATTGATTAACAGGTGGTTCCTTAGGTTTTAGACCCCGCTGAACACGACTAGGGGTGTTATGTTTTCGAAATTTCACCCCTTGTTCCTTGAATCTAAGATGGCGGAAAATTGAGGATAAAAACAGGATGCGCGCATAAAAAGCTTATTTCTGGCCCGATATTCCTCAAAATTGGTTCTTTTCTTATGTTTTCGGGGTCGTAGAAGATGATGACGCCAATTTCGAATACCTCTGTGAAGCCATTCGGCCTGAAATTAGTGTTGTCTAACTTCCAGGGGCAAATCAGAAACAAATTTACGAATAACTCAAGATAAAATCATGTTACAATCAGTTAACAGGTGATTAGTTATCTTTTGGACTCTGCTGATCACAACTAAGTATGTTAACAGTTGAAATGTGTACTCCTTATGTCTCAAATTCAAGATGACGTATAGTCAGAGAAGAGTGGCGAGCGCACAAAAACGCATTTCTAGCTCGATATTCCTCAAAACTGTTCCTTTTTAAATATTTTTGAGAGTGTAGAAGATGATTAGAATAATTTTGAAGACCTGTGGGCGGTTATTCGTCCTAGAATTAGTGTTGCCTAAGTTTCAGGCGCAAATCAGAGTGAAAAGTTAGAAATAAACGATAATTAGAATGTTGGTACATTTTTGTATCAAAGCATAGAATATAATGATGTAGGTACCCAATTATGTATTATCACACATGCAATGGACAAAGGCAAATGTAAGAAAGTGTCAAGGGTGAAAAGTAAAAAAAATCTGATTTTCTTCATAAAATAGCAATCATAGGTATGCAGGTACAATGTGGATGGAAAAAAGTCTCTCTCTACTTTCTGTTTGAGATAAAACAATCAGTTACCGCAGGCAGTTACTTATGTTCTGGACTCTGCTGATCAATGCTAGGTCTGTTATTAGTTGAAAATTTCACTTCTTGTGCCGAGATGGCGTGGGTACCTATAGTTGGCGAAGAGTAATGAACGTACAAAAAACACATTGATTTTTCTGAATCACACTTGTCTGATTTTTTTCAAAATTCTGCTTTCGGAGTTGTAGAAGGATAGGGGGTAGGGGCCCAATTTCGAAGACATCTGAGTGACCATTCCGACTCATAATGCGTGTTATCCAACTTTAAAGGAAATCAAATTATGCAACAACAGTTTACAGATTGTTAACTAAGTGCTTATGTTTTGAACTCTGCTGAACATGACTAGATATGTTAGACTTGGTGGTAATATCCCAGTCTCCCGCCAATGATGTTCATTTGACTACGCCAGTGCTTGATATCATTGCCCAATTGTCAGTTGTCACTTAATAAGGCGGGCGCTATTATTGTGCAAGAGGTACCTATCTACTGTTTTTTATAATAATTGTCTCAAGAGTAGATAGAGAAGAGGGCGACCGAATCAAGTCTCATTACTTGTAATTACAGAGGATGTAATTACGACGTCGGTAATTAGACCGGTCCTACCGCTCTACAGTACACTCTTTAGGGTACGACGCCGGGTGCTATAGAGACGTGATATGGGTTAGGATCCTGAAACCGAGCTCATTAATTATTGAGGTAATTATGGTAGAGGTAATAACACCGCGAGAGTATGTGCACACCAGTTTTACCGTTGCGAGCTTGAACCCGCGGTTTACCTGGACCATCGCTTTCCTCCTCCTCCTCTTCATGCCTACCGCTGCAGGTGCAAGCAGAGGCAGTGGTAGGTGAGCGTGCCAACACGCTTTCTCAGTCGAACCTTCGTCGTTTCCATTTGTTCTGCGGTTGAAGGAGCGAGATGGAGCGTACGGGTCGCGTTCCCTCCTCGTGTACATAGCTCCACCGATGCAAGCCTCTAGAGACAATGGCAGGTGCCTGTGCCAACGTGTCTTCTCAGTCGAACCTCCTCCGACACCGTTTGCGCTATGTTGGTAAGAGCGAGATGAAGCGCTGCCATCCTCTTAACACAGCTCGACCAAGCGCACAGCGGGAGGTCTTCTCCTCTGGCGCTCGGTTTTTACATGCTCTTCTCACTCGAACCTTCGTCGTTTCCATTTGTTCTGCGGTTGAAGGAGCGAGATGGAGCGTACGGCTCGAGGTGCCACCTGCACCAGCTCTTGCCACAGCACAAAACTGCCGGATCGTGTTTTATGTCTGCTTCCAATCGAACATGTGAAGGACTCGCAAAGGTAGCTCCTTCGCATGCAGGTCCTGATGCTCGGAGGTCCTTGCACATATCGGGGGGCATGAGCGCTGCATGTGAGAGAGAGAGAGAGAGAGAGAGAGAGAGAGAGAGAGAGAGAGAGAGAGCTATTTCGCTCCCCATCTCTGTCTATCATCCTATGCGCTGGCGGTCCAGCCAAACGCAGGTGTTTATGCATCGGTGAAATCGGTGTACGGTTTCATTTATCGACGCTCACAACATGGGAACGAAGGGATGCACGGCGCTTTAAAAAAATCAATGAGAGGAGGTACCTAATTTTTCCATATGACCGCTACGTCGCAATGTTTTAATCATAGCAAGGAGGGAGAATATGAAATAGATATGGAAGCAGAGGTGAGGCGCACAGCGTTTTAAAAAAATTAGATGAGGTACCTAATTTTTCTGAGATGAGATATCTAATTTTTCTATATGCTCGCTACGTCGGAATGTATTAACCAAAACAAGTCGATATGCTCTGGACAGATGAACCGATACATAGCTAACTGTTGTACTAATCATCATGATGTTTTTGATGGTAGGGGGTAATAGATACCTCGGTACATCATCTAGCAGTGTTTTAACGGCCATTTTTACCTTCGTCACAATTCAAAAATTCAAATATTCAAATCCGGTATTGGTATGATATCCCCTGCCAGAGGGTGGAGGGTAGGGAGCGGCGGGTGGTAAACCGGGATTGTTCGATGAGGTGAGCGAAACTGCAGGTTAGATATAGCTCGTCTATGGATTGTAAACCGGCGAATTAAGGGCTTTTTCTCGCGAGAAGACCTAAGCGCCGCATGTGACAAAGCGCGCTATATCGGCTCCATCCCTGTCTATCATCCCACAGCGACATGGATATATTTGAGGCCTGTTAGATGCATAAGGTGAGGTTTCCGACCGAGGGTCTGCAGGTATAAAGTGCTATTATCATACAAAACCGATAGGTACCTGTTCTTTAAAAAATTCATGCTCTCAAAGCTCGGGGTATATTATAGAATTATGTGCCATCATAGTTTCGAGGAAAATGGTGATATGATGGTGGTGTATGGAGATAATTCTACGAGCACTTTGGAAAAACCATTTAGCAACACAACGAGACGGCTTCTATACCACTTTCTAAAGCATGGGGAAGCAGTGCCACTTGAATGAAAACTACGAGTGCACTCGCTTTTTTTTTTATAAACCCAGCTGTGAATGAGCATAATGAGCACCGTTTACCTGGGATCGCATGGTTTAGCTGTAAAGATGTTGTGGGGTATGAGACAGTTCGGCATGCGTTAATTAGCAGTAGCCGTTGAAAAAAACCAGGCAATCATTTTTTCAAGAGTTTTATTCAAAAATTAATACATGTCTTCAGTCGTTCATAATCCGATAATACATCGTCGTAGTGTAGTTCGATTACCCCCGGGTCGAACAAGGCATAGCAATTTCGAGCCGTGACACAATGAGGCCCGTAGAAGAATCTCGGAGCTCGCGAAGAAAATCCCAGCCATACCACCTGTTTTGATGTAGGTAGCTACCTAGTCCTGACCATATGCAGGTATTATAGGAGAAGCTTCGGGCGCCCGCTCTTTCAGACTTATCAATGGAGTTAATTATACAGTAAATATTTATGTAGAAACTTAATTGAAAGCTACTTCTTTCTTTTGCATGCCATAGTGCCACGAGTTGGAAAATGTCAGCACTGAATAATTTTTTTCAGTCCAGTATGCTTGCGTGAAAATAGAAGAGTATAGAGTGATAAGTATTTGCCTAATACCCAAGTTCGCTTTAAAATATCCACATCCGGAGAGAAGAGAATATGATATACATATGAAAGCATCAATTTAAGAGAAAATCGCGTATAATAAGCTGCCTAATTCTCGCTACGATAATTTTAAATAATATTATGATGATAAGCGTGATCGATGAGGTTGACGGTTCAAACAACATCTGCTCTCGTAATCCATCCTCGACCGCAAAGTTCGACTCGAAAAAAACCCCATCTGAGATGGAAATGTTGGAAAAAATCCAACCAAATGACCGGAGAACCGGCATCTTCCATATCCCCCCAAGTGTTAAACACGATGGATTTCATCGTACTAGCAAGAGCATAGAAATTTTCATTCACATGTTTGAAGGTATTTGCAGGCATTTCCGAGAATAATTTACCGGTTTGACGATGAGCTAAAGGGTGAAACATGTTTTATCTGTTTTATTTGATTTTCTGAATAAAATTGGATAGGATGATATTATCTAGTTTACTCGAAAGCTCAGAGTTTTCCGCAAACCATGTAAAAATTTATATTTCTAATATCTCCCTGACTTGATATACAACTCGAATTAGATGCTGATTCACCTCTTTTGTGCAGGGAGTTACCAGGGAAATTGCCCCCTAGCAACTCATTGCACCACCAAAATCGGCAAAATGCATGATGCTAGAGTAGCTAGTAGCCGCAGTGATTGCAAAAATATAAATTTTTGATATCTCTTGCCGAATACGCTAGGCGTTCCTTCGAAGTGGGTAAGGCTATCATCCGAATTGATGTGGCTCAGGAGAAGTAAAAGGGAGCCAAAAAGGATGTCTCACCTTGCATACCATGTTCTAGCATCAAGGAATGCACCATTTTTATATATTGAATGAGAGATTATAGACTTCTAACAGAGCCGGAATTGGACTCTGCCCGGACTGATTTGGGTGGGATAAAAAGTACAAGAGCTTTGGAGGGTTTCTACAGTCGAGACTATTCTTTCGCACGAGCTCACTCTATTTATTTGACATCTCTGAATTCTTTTTTCTTTTCTTTTCTTTTTTTTTTTTTGATAGAAATGAATGTGTCCATGAGGCAGGCATTCCGCAAACCCTCACCTTATGATTCGCTATTGAGACAAGTATGGGCATCACAACCAGGCATATAGGATTGGTGATTATGACAGTGAAAGAAATATGCTCTATTCAAAAGTGTTCAATATCTTTATTTCCATGGAAATATTCACTACATCTTTAAATGGCTAGGTAGGTAGGTAGGTATTAGGTATTAGTTGATACAAATTTCCGATCAATGTCCCATTCGATCGTGAATAAAATATGGACATTTTTACGCTATTGAGGGTATCCAAAAAAAAATGTTAGTATATTACTTCAGCATCTCGGAGAATTTTTTCCAGCGATACTATTTCTCGGACGACTCCGACGTCCCCGGTGTTCCGCTGTGCACTCAATGTTACTAATCGATCTATAACGCCATTTATGTCAGTGAAATATTCACCTACTAGGGACCTCTTCGCAAATCGCCGTCGTCCCATATCATTCATAAAGGAGCCATTCCCCGCACGATCATCAATGTTCTCGAAGTCGCTCCCCGAACACCTCTTATCTTCATCCTTAGATGAAAAACAGTGCTTGTACGCATTCTGATATCCGCCACTCGGTGTAAGTCGCGCCCTTGAAGAAACTTCTTTTGTATTACTGAAGCTCTTACACCACATGTTTTGATCCTCGTCCTCAGATGAAAAACGGCGCTCATATGCATTTTTATACCCCGTACGCGGATTGATAAGCGAACTCGAAGAAAGTTCTTTGGCAGCGTTGAAATCACCAGAGCTATCGTATAACACATCGTCACTATCAGCTTTCAAGACAGAGTCCTCCGAGGATTTAGCAGTGTTCGCATATTTAGAAGCGAGACGTGATTTGACTTGATCTCCCGATGAAAAACGTGGTCTGAACACGCTAACATAATTATAGGCTTTGGACGTCCCAACCTGAGAGCTGTGAAAATCTTCTTTATTACCGGAGAACTTGGTAGTGGAGTCCTCATTTGCTCTTTCATAACCATCTGCATCCTCGTCATCATACACATCTGATGGTTCCGATATCATGCTGGCTGATGATGACAGCACTGGCGAAGGTCCCGGTTGAGGCCCTGATGATGCTAGGAGCTGTAGCGACGTATTCGAGGAAGCTTTGGTTGGATACTTCATAACCATAGTCGAATTATTCGAGCTGACGTCAAAAGTCTCGAGATTTTTACAAGAGACGGTCTCAGCCGCTTTGTCAGGATCTACCACTTGCTGCAAATTGCGTTCCCTGCAGCCTCTAAGTGAAATGTCTGGATGCCGTTTCATGAATCCTCTGCACCAATCAAAAGATGCTGCTTGTTGTTTATCCCAGCGTTGTGGATAGCTCTTGTTTAGCAGCCTAGCCTGTTCTAGAGCGAATTTACACACGTGCTTGCGTGTCACGCCATGTGGCATTTTCGATGCTGCTTTGATATAATCAGCGAGCATCAACTCCTCATCTTTTGAGAAGATTCTCCTATTCCCGATATTTGGATTATAGACATACACGCCGTTCACTTTCTTAACCCGTCGCAACAGCCGCCCCAGTGTAGATGCGGGAATACATAATGACCTAGCGATCGCTCTGCGCGAGCCACCACGTCGGACTTCGGCTACAGCCTTTTGAATTGTTTCAGAACTAATTTGATTTCTCATGTTTCTTTCAGGATCAGCAGCTTCATTCACTGAACAAAGATCGCTCGCGACTGGCTATTAATCGGAGGTGTTCGAGGTTTTATAGCTATAACCGCTATGGTGCAATGTTTCAACCATAACAAGTCGGCATGCTCTGCTAGATAATTTGACATGTGCCAGCAGCACTAGTCGACATGTTTTATCCGTAGAGACGGCATGGTCTGAGAGTCAAAGCGCTGTGCATTAACCATCAGTCGTCATGCCATATCACCTAGATCATCACGTTTTAAGCGTCGGGTCGGCATGGGCTGCTAGCAATGACGTCATGCCTTACCCAACAGCTCGTCATGCCATAATCAGCTCGTGATGTTTTAACCGACGACCATGCGGAATTAGGCAAGGTTCAGCTGGATGATCTATTGAGGTATATTATAGATGGATAGATTAATAGAATCATTTAAGCATCGGGTCGGCATGAGCTGTCAACAGTGACGTCATGCTTTAACCACCAGCGCGTCATGCCATAAGTCGGCATGAGCTGTCAACAGTGACGTCATGCTTTAACCACCACCGCGTCATGCCATAAGTCGGCATGAGCTGTCAACAGTGACGTCATGCTTTAACCACCACCGCGTCATGCCATAAGTCGGCATGAGCTGTCAACAGTGACGTCATGCTTTAACCACCACCGCGTCATGCCATAAGTCGGCATGAGCTGTCAACAGTGACGTCATGCTTTAACCACCACCGCGTCATGCCATAAGTCGGCATGAGCTGTCAACAGTGACGTCATGCTTTAACCACCAGCGCGTCATGCCATAAGTCGGCATGAGCTGTCAACAGTGACGTCATGATTTAACTGGCAGCTCGTCATGCCATAATCAGCTCGTGATGTTTTAACCGACGACCATGTGGAATTAGGCATGGTTCAGCCGGCTGATCTAATGAGGCATATTATAGATGGATAGATTAATAGAATCATTTAAGCGCCGAGTCGGCATGGGCTGCTAGCGCGTCTGGGTAAATACAAAGTACTTTTTGAAAAAGGTTATACCCCCAACTGGACGACGGAGCTGTTTCGCATCAGACAAGTGAAACCGAACAGCAATCCACCTACATATCTTATTGAAGATCTAAAGGGTTCGCCGATCATGGGATGTTTTTACGAACGAGAACTACAGAAAACTAAACATCCCGAGATCTATCTGGTGGAAAAAGTTTTGAAAAAAACCGGTTCGAGGCTTTACGTTAAATATTTGGGCATGCCCGATCGAGGGTGGATTGCGAGAGCAGACGTTGTTTGAACCAGCAACCTCGTCGATCACACTTAACGTCAGAGAGCCGGTGAAATAAGGTGTCTGGAGCAAAAACGTCCCGATCACAGCCGTCATAAACTCCATCGGCGCTATCGCCATAAGCAACGTAGCCATCATCACCAACAACGTGATATCATCACCAGCAACTCCATATCAGCATAAAGCATCATCACTGTTATCGTCATATCATCGCAAGCATCATCATCTCTATCGTCATATCAACGTAAGGATCATCACCGCTATCGCCATATCATCACAAGCATCATCACCGCTAACGTCATTTCATCATAAAACAACGTCATATTATCATATTCATCACCCTCGCTATCGTCATATCATCGCAAGCATCATCACCTCTATCGTCATATCAACGTAAGGATCATCACCGGCATATCGAGATAAGCAGCTAGCATTATAAGCATCGTAAACATCTTCATAGCATCGCCAGCACCAACGTCAAACAAAGAGAGATGCCCACCTTGTTCAGCCCCTGGCAGTCTATCGAAAAAATGTTACGGTATTATGACGAAGCCATCGTTCAAGAGACCGAATTACTATATCAAACAACTCTGAACGGATCAGCTGCAAGGATACGAGTTGGGCTTAGCATCGCCAGAGGACTCTCACCAGCAATCATCATCATATCGCATGCAAATTCGAGCCGAATATCTTTCACCATGCGGGAATGGAGTGAATTAATAGAGCTCTTGCCCTCTTCGACTGCATCAACTTCGAACGTTCCGAATGGTGATATGAAAATTTTCGAGAACTATACTCTAAAATTGGGTTCATCTGCAGGCATCGGACATCTACATAGCAGGGCCCAGACCGTCTATCTGCATGAAAATTTTCTACAACAAATTGCACGAATGAGAGATATCATTAGCTATAGATTAGAGGCTCTAGAATCAATGAATTTTAAAAAATTTTATACTGATTTATTATCAAGCTCCTTTAAAATAACGAGCGATGTATCGAACTCGAACGTTTCTATGTATAAAGTTCTCAAACAGATTTTGGCTGGTTTCAAATCTAATGAAAAAGTTTCATGCATGCTAGAGTTCCTCGAACTACACTACGACGATGTATTATCGGATTATGAACGACTGAAGACATGTATTAATTTTTGAATAAAACTCTTGAAAAAATGATTGCCTGGTTTTTTTCAACGGCTACTGCTAATTAACGCATGCCGAACTGTCTCATACCCCACAACATCTTTACAGCTAAACCATGCGATCCCAGGTAAACGGTGCTCATTATGCTCATTCACAGCTGGGTTTATAAAAAAAAAAGCGAGTGCACTCGTAGTTTTCATTCAAGTGGCACTGCTTCCCCATGCTTTAGAAAGTGGTATAGAAGCCGTCTCGTTGTGTTGCTAAATGGTTTTTCCAAAGTGCTCGTAGAATTATCTCCATACACCACCATCATATCACCATTTTCCTCGAAACTATGATGGCACATAATTCTATAATATACCCCGAGCTTTGAGAGCATGAATTTTTTAAAGAACAGGTACCTATCGGTTTTGTATGATAATAGCACTTTATACCTGCAGACCCTCGGTCGGAAACCTCACCTTATGCATCTAACAGGCCTCAAATATATCCATGTCGCTGTGGGATGATAGACAGGGATGGAGCCGATATAGCGCGCTTTGTCACATGCGGCGCTTAGGTCTTCTCGCGAGAAAAAGCCCTTAATTCGCCGGTTTACAATCCATAGACGAGCTATATCTAACCTGCAGTTTCGCTCACCTCATCGAACAATCCCGGTTTACCACCCGCCGCTCCCTACCCTCCACCCTCTGGCAGGGGATATCATACCAATACCGGATTTGAATATTTGAATTTTTGAATTGTGACGAAGGTAAAAATGGCCGTTAAAACACTGCTAGATGATGTACCGAGGTATCTATTACCCCCTACCATCAAAAACATCATGATGATTAGTACAACAGTTAGCTATGTATCGGTTCATCTGTCCAGAGCATATCGACTTGTTTTGGTTAATACATTCCGACGTAGCGAGCATATAGAAAAATTAGATATCTCATCTCAGAAAAATTAGGTACCTCATCTAATTTTTTTAAAACGCTGTGCGCCTCACCTCTGCTTCCATATCTATTTCATATTCTCCCTCCTTGCTATGATTAAAACATTGCGACGTAGCGGTCATATGGAAAAATTAGGTACCTCCTCTCATTGATTTTTTTAAAGCGCCGTGCATCCCTTCGTTCCCATGTTGTGAGCGTCGATAAATGAAACCGTACACCGATTTCACCGATGCATAAACACCTGCGTTTGGCTGGACCGCCAGCGCATAGGATGATAGACAGAGATGGGGAGCGAAATAGCTCTCTCTCTCTCTCTCTCTCTCTCTCTCTCTCTCTCTCTCTCTCTCTCTCTCACATGCAGCGCTCATGCCCCCCGATATGTGCAAGGACCTCCGAGCATCAGGACCTGCATGCGAAGGAGCTACCTTTGCGAGTCCTTCACATGTTCGATTGGAAGCAGACATAAAACACGATCCGGCAGTTTTGTGCTGTGGCAAGAGCTGGTGCAGGTGGCACCTCGAGCCGTACGCTCCATCTCGCTCCTTCAACCGCAGAACAAATGGAAACGACGAAGGTTCGAGTGAGAAGAGCATGTAAAAACCGAGCGCCAGAGGAGAAGACCTCCCGCTGTGCGCTTGGTCGAGCTGTGTTAAGAGGATGGCAGCGCTTCATCTCGCTCTTACCAACATAGCGCAAACGGTGTCGGAGGAGGTTCGACTGAGAAGACACGTTGGCACAGGCACCTGCCATTGTCTCTAGAGGCTTGCATCGGTGGAGCTATGTACACGAGGAGGGAACGCGACCCGTACGCTCCATCTCGCTCCTTCAACCGCAGAACAAATGGAAACGACGAAGGTTCGACTGAGAAAGCGTGTTGGCACGCTCACCTACCACTGCCTCTGCTTGCACCTGCAGCGGTAGGCATGAAGAGGAGGAGGAGGAAAGCGATGGTCCAGGTAAACCGCGGGTTCAAGCTCGCAACGGTAAAACTGGTGTGCACATACTCTCGCGGTGTTATTACCTCTACCATAATTACCTCAATAATTAATGAGCTCGGTTTCAGGATCCTAACCCATATCACGTCTCTATAGCACCCGGCGTCGTACCCTAAAGAGTGTACTGTAGAGCGGTAGGACCGGTCTAATTACCGACGTCGTAATTACATCCTCTGTAATTACAAGTAATGAGACTTGATTCGGTCGCCCTCTTCTCTATCTACTCTCAAGATGTGAAGGTGCGGAGTTGCAGCAGACAGGTGATGATTGGTTTTGAAACTTTTGTATTATTACTTACTGTAGTTGAATCTGTTCTACTCCAGTTTTTAGCAGATTTGATAATGAAATCAATTGTCTTGTCTTTTACTTGTCCAAAGTAAAATCTGTCTGACTTTCATACATAGAAAATTGCATTACAAATACGTTTAGTTGTTGACAGTTGTTAATTGATAATTCCTAAACCGCAATTGATTATTTTTGGCGAATTTTTGAACAGGCACTGTCGCCCAGTGACTGCGGCTAGAAGGTGCCATGGCAGATGGCAAAGTTTTACCGGTGTGGACGACCCGAGGGCCAGTTCCCGAAGAAACCTTGTCTCTAGTATACTGTGGGTGTGCAACTCCCTGTCGCACAAAAATGAAGAGGTGGCTTTGTGGCTGCAGAAAAAGGGATTCGCATGCACTGCTCTGTGTAGATGCCAAGATGCCTGCCTGAAAAATTTGGAAACAAAATAGAAGACTCGTGATGCCAGAGAAAATCATGGGCTAACTTTGACACTTTCTTACATATTTGCCTTTCTCAATTGCATGTGGATTATACATGATTGGGTACATATAAGAGGTGTTTTTTTTTAATCTGTCGTCGAAGTGTGCTGTGCTCTAGCCAAATTTCCCTGCATTCGGCCAGAGCAGAGCACACTTCGACGCCAGATTTACAAAAAAAACACCCGTTTACTATGCTTTTGTTTCAAAAATGTTCCAACATTGTAATCATCGTTTATTCCTAATTTTTTACTTTGATTTGCCCCTGGAACTTAAGCAACATCAATTCAAGGACGAATGACCGCCCACAGGTCTTCAAAATTATTCTAGTAATCCTTCTACACCCCCAAAAAACATTCAAAAAGGAAGAATTTTGAGGAATATCGAGCTAGAAATGCGTTTTTGTGCGATCGCCACTCTTCTCTGACTATACGCCATCTTGAATTTGAGACATAAGGAGTAAACATTTCAACTGTTAACATACCTAGTTGTGATCAACAGAGTCCAAAACATAACTAATCACCTGTTAACTGATTGTTACATGATTTTATCTTGAGTTATTCGTAAATTTGTTTCTGATTTGCTCCTGAAAGTTAGACAACACTAATTTCAGGCCGAATTGCTTCATAGATGTATTTGAAATTGGTCTCATCATCTTCTACGACCCCGAAAATATAAGAATATAACCAATTTTGAGGAAAATCGGGTCGAAAATAAGCTTTTTATGCGTGCACCCAGTTTTTACCCTCAACTTTCCGCCATCTTGGATTTAAGGGGCAAGGGGGGAAATTTGGAAAAGATAACACCCCCAGTCGTGTTCAGCGGGGTCTAAAACCTAAGAAACAACCTGTTAATCAATTGTTACATGATTTGCTTCTAGGAAGTCTTTTTTGAGATTTTCTGCCTAGTCTATGTTGGGAAGGACGCAAAATTTTAAGCCTAAATCCAGGACGTCCTGCGAAATCCAGGACGTCTGGCAACCCTAGATGGAACATGGAAAGTATTTCGTCCTCGATTCCGTCTCACCAATGTACAGTCTATGAACTCATTCGCAACATTATCTAAACTACTCAAAAGTGAATAGGGGTGATAAAAAATTTCGCATTTTCCAAAATAGGAATATCTCTGAAAAGAATTACCCGATTTAAAAAAGAAAGACGACGCCAGATAGGGCCTTGTTTAAGCTACGTGTTCATGGATAGGATAATTTCATCAAGTAAAAATAAACATGGTATGCAGGATGTCGAAAGGGGGAGTGTCCAAAAGGTCAATTTTCAACGTTGTGCCATTTTTCGAGAAAAAATTGTAGATCATTTCTGATGTCGTTTTTGGACAGGTAGCATCAATATCTCGAAACGTTTTTTTAGTTTTCCAAATATTCCTTTCATCTCAAAGGCTACGTGATTTTTCCTAAAATCAACAGTTTTTGATTGCGAGTCTCTAATTGCCCATATTATTTACTTTGCTTGCCCTCGCTTCTTTCTTTGGCACGTCGCAGCCAGTTTTTTACTGCTTCTTCGATTTGCTTCGATGTTACTTCCAAATTAAAGCTTTGTCGTAGAGCTGAAACTGAAAAAAAGAAAATAATGAAATAATACAATAAATGATGTAGTAAATGTACAGAAAAGCCGATCGACCATGGAACCCACCAATTAGTATCTCACTCAACTTGAGTTTTGAAAAGTTTCTTTTCTTCTTCGCACCCAATCAAACTATACGTGTACGTGGCAGCAAGATCGTCAGTAAGCAGCGCCGTGGGTATACCCTTTCAACGTATAGTCATAGGGAGATGCACCTACCATCCTCGCGAGTTCCTTCACCCAAATGTTGAAATATCTCCTAAAAGGGTCGTAGGGCGAACGATGCAGTTATTCATGAAAACACATCTCAGCATGTGGGAAGCTTTACTCCAACTAACGTACAAGAACAACATTTCGATACATTCACACGTTCTCACATAAAGCATATTAAGCCAGTTTAATATTGCCAAATACATAAACCTCTGAATAATAATCAGCGTAGCGCGCTTGGGACACGATTCACTTTTGCGTCTCTCAGCTCTGCCTCTCCAACACGCCTCCTCAAAAGTAATCGAGGCTAACAATATTAATATTAGTGTGCGATGATATATAAAATAGTCTTTCACCTTCAAGTTTAAGGGTGTTTATTATCAACAGTAATATCACAAGTGCTTAGATTTTCACGATGATTTTGGTCAGGCGATCGCGAGTGCTGATTGTAGCGATAAATGCCCGACTCCGTAGGAGGAGGGCATTTATCCAGGGACAATCAGCCCGAGGGAAACGCCTGGCCAAAATTATCTGGGAAAATCTCGAGCACGAGTGATATTTTGAAGATTATTACATAAAAGAAGTCCGAAGTGACAGCTGTCAGATTTTGTTGTTTACATGAATTTTATTCCGTTGCTATTGACAGTGGGATTTAGATAAGTGAATATTATCCTTGTAGGTCTAATAATCAAGGGCGTTGTATGTAATAATCGGGAATATACTACAACGGTTCGATGATAATAATCGATATAATAAGGAAAGTGCATGGGACTTATGCCACGATGTGCACTTCCGTGTTGTAGGAGCTCTCAGATGAGAATGGTAATATATATTTGAAAAACAAGAAAAAGCAACATTTTACTAACTAACAGGAAGTGACCGGAGCGAAGGGGCGGGTCAAAGGACCACCGCCCGGCCGGTCACCAAAAATATACATCTGGCAAAAAGTATCCCACATAAAACTCCCGCCCTTGACAGAATTGTCAACAATCAAATAAACAATAACATTGTGCACGCATGATATAGTATAGAAAATGTAGAAGACAAAAAAAAATATATGCGGAGAGAAGAAAACTAAAGTCAATAAAGTCAGTGTCCAGTGTAAAAACGCACTACACTTCGAGAAAAAGCTCCGCAACGGCACAATAAATAATTAACACTTCCTAAATTAAATGGAGAACAGAAACAGAAAACATAAATAGTATCTAAATAATATGGATCAAATTAACACTAACGATTCAAGTAGTAAACAGGAGTAAAATTGGGAATACATTTTTATATAATGGTTTTTCAACTCATCATTGACTTTTAACTCGTGGGTCACACATTATCATCATTGATTTTACCTTTATCAGGTGCCTTGGTTTTGTTTTTTTTCCCCGGAAACTTCGTACCTACATATAATTAATTGGCGATAATTATTATATTACAATCTTATTTCTAAACATAAATAAAAAAAATTAAAGTTCAAAACTTAGAATTATAAAAATGTTCATTGTTAAAATGTTCAGGTATATTATACAACACGGTTTCACAAATTGTCTTCCAAGAGTAGCACAGCCAATCTTCTTACAGAGCGCTTTATAACGCTCGTGGCCGTTTTAATTGTGACGACGCGGATTAAACCATCTGGACCGGGGTGGACGTTTTGGATGCGTCCCACTTTCCACATGAGGGGTGGAATATTGTCTTCAGACACTAGAACCATAGTCCCGAGGGCCAGAGAATTAATATCGGCACGCGTCCACTTAGTGCGGCCTTGAAACTCGGCCAGCACCTCTTTATTCCAGCGCTGCCAAAAATGTTGTCTGAGTTGCTCCAAACGACGCCAGCGAGTTAAGCGATTGGCAGGTAACTCTGCCAGATCGGGCTCCACAGGAGCAGTGAGTGCCTCTCCGATTAAGAAGTGTGAAGGGGTTAAAATTTGGAAGTCATTTGCATGGTCGCTGAGGGGACTTGAAGGACGGGAATTGAGAAGGGCTTCTATGCGAGTTAAAAGAGTGCTCATTTCCTCAAATGTTAATGGAGCATTCCCCAAAACCCTTTTAAGATGCAATTTTACACTTTCAATTGCTCTTTCATGGAGACCCCCAAAATTTGGAGACCTTGCGGGCATGAAATGCCATTTTACGGCAGAAAAATGCGCTTGAAAATCGCGAATAAATTCAGAGCCTTGCATGCGCACAAGCATTTCGTTCAGTTCTCTTTGACCGCCGACAAAGTTTCGTCCATTGTCGGAAAAAACATCAGAAACGTGGCCACGTCGAGACACGAATCTTTCAAAAGCATTCAAAAACGATGCCGAAGTTAAATCGCCAACTAACTCGATGTGTACCGCCCGAACAGCCATGCATACAAAAATGGCACCATATGCCTTTACGAATTTGGTGCTGCGACGACCTCCTTGTTTTATAGTGATCGGACCGAAATAGTCTATAGCGACTTTGAGAAAGGGGCGAGCGGGTTCGACCCCGACCTTGGGTAGATTGCCCATTTTTTTATTTAAAAGTTTTGGCTCAACTCTAAAGCAGCGGATACATTTTTGGGTGATTTTTCGCACCTCATTACGGGCCGATAGTGGCCAATATTTAATTCTCAGAGAAGCCAGAGTTGATTGTGGGCCAGCATGTAAATTTGTGATATGCTCTTGTCGTATGATAAGCCTGGCGACATAGTGTTTGGGTAAAATTAACGGAAATTTTTTATCATATGGAATATTGGCGTGTCGGATTCTTCCCCCGACTCGTAAAAGGCCGCTTGGATCAATAAAGGGATCTAAAGCGATCAGCTTTCCGCTCCTGATCCTGCGGTTTTGGGTCAATTGTTGAAGTTCGGAGGAAAATTCACGTGCCTGTAAATATTTAATTATGCAATCGTGAGCATTGACAAGCTCCGAATTAGTTAGATTAGCGTTCGTTTGTCGATCATCTTTTGATTTACATTTTATGTTGCGGATAAAACGTAGACAGTACGCTATCACGCGGTTTAATTTTTGGAAAGAGGAATATTTGCTGAAACCGTTCAATTCTGGTTCAACAGTGACCGTGACTACAGTTCGTCTCTTTTCTAAAGTTTCAGCGGTGAAGCCTTCGTCGGTTGGCAAAGTATCAAATTTTCTTAAATTCCATTCGTTTTGGTTTCTTGACAGCCAAGCAGAGCCGTGCCACCATAATGAGTTATGCAAAAGATCTTCGGCAAACGAACCACGTGACACCATATCACCAGGGTTCTCCTTTGTATTAGTGTAGTACCACTCGGAGGGTTTGGTAAAAGTCTGAACTTCAGAAACTCTATTTGCGACATACGTTTGCCAATTATTAGCGGGTGCTGCTAGCCAATGCAGCGTTATTGTGGAGTCGGTAAAGTAAAATTTGCGCGTTATGTTAATGGAAATAATTTTTTTCCCAGTGGTCATCAACCGGGCCGACATTAAGGCCCCGGAAAGCTCAAGCCTTGGCAACGAAATAGTTTTAATTGGCGAACGCGAGATTTGGAAGTTACTAATTGCACGGTAAAATTTCCGAAGGAGTTCCCGGCTCTCAAGTAGATCGCGGTACCGTAGGCCTTCAAGGAAGCATCCGAAAATGCACATAAGTCAACGGAAATGGCATTCGGTATTTTACAGTGACGTGGAATAGAAATCTGGTCAACAAACTTGAGATGGTGCAGGTATTCTGCCCATTGCTTTCTTATATTTGCAGGTATTGGGTCATCCCAGCCTAGATTGAGTGCCCACAGTTCTTGCATAAGAATTTTGGCCTTTATGATTATAGGCGCTAATAACCCTAATGGGTCGAATAATTGTGCGATTTTAGACAAGATTTTGCGTTTTGTTAGCGGTTCATTCGTTCCTGTATTATTGGGTTTTGCCTGAAAGCCGAAAGTGTCCGTCCGAGGGTCCCATAACATCCCCAAAGTCTTACTGGTGCTACCGGCTTCTTTGTCGAAGCACATGTTGATGGTCGCGGTATCCTCTTTGTCCGTCGAGGGTGTTAATATGGGGTGATTCGAATGCCACTTGGCTAGAGGGAAACCGTATTTATGGAAAACATCATCTAACTGACGTTGTATGCGCACATCATGGGCGTACAAAATGTCATCCACGTACATGCTTTGTTTAACTATAGAAGACACTCCGGGAATGTTTCAACGTTTTCTCTTTATTTGCTGAACACAACGGATTGCTGAAAAGTTCGAGCTGGCCAAGCCAAAAGTGACGCGTGTCAATTTGTAAACGTGGACTGGTTCGTCCTCCCGAAACCGCCAGAGAATTCGCTGAAGGTTTGTAAAATCTTCGTGAATGCAAATTTGTCGGTACATTTGTACCAGGTCGGTGGTAAAAACGTATGCACCTGACCGAAATTTTAAAAGGATAGAATATAAGTCGTTTTGACTTACGGGTCCTACCATTAAATTATCATTTAAGGAAAGGCCGTTGGTAGTTTGAGCTGAACCGTCGAAAACAATGCGCGTCTTCAATTCGTTGCCAGTTTCCTTAAACACAGCATGATGTGGTAAATAATTAATTGGTAAATAGCTATCATGATCGCAGCGCGTATCGCTCGCGGGCACTGGGCGCAAGTGATCTTGTCCTCTTGAATTATATTGGAATATTGGATTTTAAGAAGGGGATTTTTAACTAGTCGCTTCTCAAGGCTTATAAATCTTTTGAGGGAGTTGTTATATGAATTGCCCAACTTGACTTCATCGTATTTTAACGGCAACTTGACTATGAATCGTCCACTACTCGAATCGCGAGCAAACGTGTTTTGGAAGAAATTTTCACACGCGATTTCTTCCGTGGATAATATTTGGGGTTCACAAGCAACTTCCTCTTGAACCCAAAACTTTTCTAGATTGCGGTACAGGTTTCCGTCGGAGTTTTCAGAAGCATTCTCTAAAACTGCATGATGACAACCCTTGAAGTCCGAATTAACCTTTCCCTTTAAATTGAAACTGTCTCCGATTAGCCACCCTAGACGCGTTTTCGTCAAAAGTAATGAGTGACCAGGTACTTTAATTTGTTGGTTTTCCAACAATTGCCAGAACAATTCAGCACCTAATAAACAATCTATTGGCCTGGAATGATTAAATGCAGGGTCCGCTAAAATGATGTCGGAGGGTATTCGTACAATATTTTTATCAAAGTTAGCGGTAGGCAGGTTTTGAGTAATTTTATCAGAAATACAGCAGGTTATAAAAGATTGAAAAGAAGTGCACCTTGATTTAATCGAGATCGTTGTTCTTTGTTTAATTTGACTTTGAATCCCATTTATACCTGCAAGAGATATGTTTGAAGTTTTGGCAAAAATACCTAATTTTTTAAATAATGCGACTGACAGGAAATTCCATCGAGATCCTGGGTCTAATAGGGCGCGAGCTTCTACCCATACACCGTTTTTATCGACTATTTGTATCACAGCCGTGGATAATAAAACTTGTCTCGAATCCGTGAAACAATGATTACTTGATCCGGACGGCTCTGCAGGAGGCGGTGCGACCACTGGTGTAAAAGGCCCGGTTTCCGCATTCAGGGTAGTGAGTGGTACCTAAATGTAGGGTGGAGTGGTGAGGCCGATGGCAAATTCGACATCTCCACTTTGATTTACAATCTTGCGTTTTGTGGCCAGGGCAAAGGCAATTTTTGCGTAACTTCAAGTCCGCAGTCTTACTGACGCGATCGGCCACCCCTAATTTTAAGAAATTGACGCAATTAGACAAAGTGTGAGAATTTGTACATAATGCGCATCGGTATAGTTTGGCCAGTGGACACATTCGCTACCTTGGAATTAGCGTTGTTGCCCCGTGCGGGCTTAAAAGGTGGCCGCGAATAATTGGGCTTATCTAATGTGTTGGATTCATGAAATCCTCTTGAAAAGGCGCATCTAGAGTCTAAAAACTCGAATAGGGAATCAAGTTTCGGTATGTCGGCGTCTAATGTTTCGGCCCACAATTCTCTGGTACGGTAGTCTAGTTTTTTTTATTGATGATATAAATTAAAATCGCGTCCCAAGAATCGACGTTGATGGATAATGATTTAAGGGCTTCAACATGGCACCGTACCTCGTTGAGTAAACCCGAGAGCGCTCCGTGGTTGGCTCTAGGTATTTCCGGCAAATTTAAAATCGACCAAAGACGGTCGTTTTTATGTATGTAGGGGGGTGTGCCCACTGCACGAGGTAGCCCCCATGGGTATCGAGGTACTTGTAACGTGTGGAAGGTTAAGTTAAAGACAGGTACATGTCTCTAGTAGTTTACTCGGCGGCGTACTTGCACATTGTAACAAATTACACAGACGGCCCGGAAGCACATACATTGACATATGTCTTATCTCTAATGCGCCGCGCATATGGCGCGTAGTTTAAATGTATATGGACATAACACTCCCCTCCGTAAAGAAGACAAGAGTGTACACAACTAAATAATCATTATCACATAATGCAAAATTGAGTGTATACAACAATAACATCATTATAACAAGTACAGTACAACATAACATAAAATTTAGTGTTCCAAACAATAAACAATGTTTGATAGACATGGATTGAATTATTTACTATAATCTCGTAAATAAGAAGGTAACACTCCACGGCTTTGTCGCACAGGGCGACTGTGAACTTCCAGCGGTGTTTCGTCGTGCTTCAACGGTTCAGACAATATAGGCTGCACACCAGATGGTAGTTGTGCAGAAATCGTCTCTTGTACATGTGCTTCAAGAGTCGACCCATAGTCAGCGCTGATGCCGGTGGGGTGACCGACGGCGACACCCGGCGGCTCTGGAACACCCAGCGGTATCGTCTCACGGGTGTTTCGACATGGCGGCTGAGACCCCTCAGGCGTACCCACAATAGCAGCTTTAAAAGGGTCCGCTTCGATTGGATAGTATGGGATTTGATCTAACACATTTCTGCTCTCGTATCGAACATGTAATATCTGGTTCACGTGTCTCCTCCGTCGTCTACCATCGTCCAACCCAACTAAATAATGTAATCTACCCAATCTTTCGATAATCCGGCCAAACTTCCACTTTTCCTTGCCTAGATAATGTCTACACTGCACCCGGTCTCCCACTGTCAAAAACCGAACGTTCCCGGATTCCTTGCCGTTCTCACATCTAACTGATTTTGTCGGTCGAATTAAATCTAGTCTCGATCTAATTTTACGGCCGAAAATAAGCTCTGATGGACTTATGTTTGTGGTCGCATGTGGTGTTATTCTATACGTAATCAACAACCTTTGCAAATTTACTTCTAGCGTCTGAGTGGTACTTTTCATACTAGTAAGTGCTTTCTTCAGTGTTTGTACAAATCTTTCGGCCTCTCCATTTGTAGATGGATTGAACGATGCAGTTCGTTTATGGATCACGCCGTTAGCTTTCAAAAAATCCCGAAATTCTTTAGAACAGAGTTGTGAGCCAGTATCTGTAACCAAAACCTTTGGCAATCCTAGCATTGCAAATATTTCCCTACAGTGCTTTATTGTGGTCCGCGAGGTGATATTATCTACAATTTCCACCACCGGAAACTTCGAATAGGCATCCACTAAAATCAAGAAAAATTTCTGTAAAAACGGTTCTGCAAAATCCATATGAACCCGCTCAAAAGGGAAGCTTGTAGGTTCCCAAATGTGCGTTTCGACCTTAGGTGGATTGTTTCGCACTGAACCACACAGTTCACAGCCCTGCACCATTTTCTCTATCTGGGAATCGATCCCGGGCCACCAACAAAATCCTCTAGCTAAGGCTTTCGTTTTGACAATTCCAAAATGTACTGTGTGCAACTCCTGTAAAACTCTTTCTCGTAACGTAGCCGGAATGACTACCTTGTGTCCGCACAATAAAACGTCCTGCTGGATGCTATACTCCTGCTGATTAACATTGAAACTCTCGCGACTGTTTAGCTCTTCTCCTCGCTGTAGTTTTCTCAATATTATCAACAATTGAGGGTCTTTCACTGTTTCCCTTGCAATTTCGCGCACGTGCAGCGGTAATGTTTCTATGGTCTGCACCTGAAACACATCCACGACATCACACTCCTTAGCCCCTTTCAGACTCGGTATCGGTAGTCGTGACAACCCGTCCGCGTTGCAATGCAATTTCGTATTTTTGTATTTGATGTCGTATGTAAAACTTTGCAGAAATAAAGTGTAATGCTGCATTCGCATGGCTGAGTACGTAGGCAGTGGTTTTGTAGGAGAAAAAATTTGTACCAGCGGCTGGCTATCTGTAATCAGCGTGAATCGGTTACCGTACAAATACTGGTGAAATTTCTTGATTGCAAAAATTATGCTGTAAGCTTCGCGGTCTATCTGTGAGTACTTTCTCTGGGTTTCTGACAATGTTTGCGATGCAAACTGAATTACGCGTTCTCTGCCATCCGGATGTATCTGAGAAAGGACCGCACCGACTCCATATGAACTCGAATCCGAGGCTACAACCAAGGGAAGTCTCGGATCGTAATAAGCTAAAATCGTATCGCTTTTGAATTCCTTTTTCGCTAATTGAAATGACTCCTCGCACTGCTCTGTCCACGCAAACGGCACATTTTCACAGAGCAATCTATTCAATGAATATAGAATTGTACTGAGATTCTTTATAAATTTTCCGTAATAATTTATCATTCCAATGTACGCTCTCAATTCCGATTGATTAGTTGGACGCGGCATTCCATCAATAGCATCAGTTTTGTCGCGTGCTTTATGCAAACCCTTTGAATCCAGTACATGTCCGCAATAATGAATTTGATCTTTAAAAAATTCACATTTTTCAACATTTATTCTAATGTTAAATTCCTGCAACCGCCTAAATACCTGTTCCAAACGTACTAAGTGTGTAACACTATCTGCTGCTGTAATACGTATGTCGTCCAAAAACACTACCGTACCCGGAATGTCCTTTAGGATGTTTTTTTTTTCGATTTCTCTTTGGAAAATGGCCGGTGCCGACGCGATACCGTACATCAAACGCGTACTCTCGAAAAGTCCCTTGTGCGTATTCAAGGTCAACAAATTCCATCTGTAAATATGCCTGCCGTAAATCTATCTTTGAGAACTTCACACCCCCCGCCATTGTAGCGAATAATTCATCTACCGTGGGCAAAGGGTGATCATCTATTATCAGCTGTCTATTAATCGTAACTTTGAAATTGCCACACAGTCGTACTTTATTATTCGGTTTCAAAATAGGCACCACAGGCGTAGCCCACTCAGCTGTATGTACTTTTATCAACACCCCCTGATCTACAAGACTCTGTATTTCTTCTTCAACCAAGGGTTGGAGCCTAAATGGAACCGATCTCGACTTGAAATGTACCGGAATTGCATCTTCTTTTAACCTTATCCTTGCTTGTATGCCCTTTATTTTACTTAAGCCCGGCTCTGTAATGCTTTTGTATTTTGACAATAGTGCCTTATGACTTATGCCACAATGTGCTCTTCCGTGTTGTAGGAGCTCTTAAATGAGACTGGTAATATATATTTGAAAAACAAGAAAAAGCAACATCTTACTAACTAACAGGAAGTGACCGGAGCGAAGGGGCGGGTCAGAGGACCACCGCCCGGCCGGTCACCAAATATATACATCTGGCAAAAAGTATCCCACAATTAGGTACGATCTAGTTCACGATCGGAACATCTTAATTTAATTTTTCGTATGGATTATTAAGTTTACAAGACGATTACATACTTAAATAGGTGGATTCATCAAAGAACAATACATTTTCTCTAATACTACGACTGCTGGTTACAGAAGCAGTCCTACTGCTACTTTTAACATGTTAACATTTTAGAAGCTGGGGTGGTGACTTCGGTCCAACATTTGTTGCTTTGGATTGAGGAAAACCCCAGAAAAACTCAATCAGACCGTCACATTGATGTCAACAAAATTTTGAGTCGGTGAGCTCAGACCCATTATTGCAGTTCGGAGGGCAACGAATCTGGGAGCTGGTACTGGCTTGTTCAGTGCATCAGCTAGTTGCATACCTGTAGGAACATATTTTACATGGATTAGATTTTTCTCAATTTGTTCGCGCGAAAAATGATATTTAATATTCACATGCTTTGACCTCTTATGACATGTTGGATTGCTTGCAATGCTGATACATCCACTGTTATCTTCAAAAATGACAATGGGCTTGACAATTTTCATGTTTAGGCTCTCTGCTAATGATTTGGACCATACAGCCTCTCTAAAAGCTTCAAATAGAGCCATATATCTTGGATTGTTAGCGGGGGCTCTGATCAAAGGAGATCTAATGAAAGAGAATTTAACGGAACACACGTGTACTTCAGCTTATAAAAACAATTAGACAGCGACAGACATTTTGTTACAACTTCACATGGCAATTTCGACAGGTACTAAAATTACTAAATAAACACAAAAAACTACACACGATGTGTTGTGTGTATGTCTGGTTGCAGATGCAGAGTCTTAATTCTTAACACTCCCACGAGACTCTGCAACACATACTTCATTACCAAATAAACTATTACAAACATCAATTATCCGTCAACAACAAAAAATTAAGGCATCGTTAATCCTATTAACAATCTCAAATTGGCATGTCGGTTTCTGTTCAAAGGTTTAGTAAATATATCGGCTAACTGAAAATCAGTAGTAACAAACTTTACATCAATGACACCCGATTCAAATTTTTCTCGTATGAAATGATATTTAATGTCGATGTGTTTGGTACGCGAATGAAACACACTATTCTTGATTAATCGGATGGCACTCTGATTATCAACAAAAATTGCGGTTGGCAGAGCAACATCTTCACCAACATCACTTAACACGCACTGTAACTACACAACTTCCTTGCATGCGGTGGCTGCTGCGATGTACTCCGCTTCGGCTGTGGATAGGCTCACCGTAGGTTGCCTTCGGCTGCACCAGGTGACTGCTGACTGGTTGACTCGAAAGATGTAGCCAGTCGTGGATCTTCGAGTGTTACAGTCTCCGGCGTAGTCGGAATCTGAAAAGCCATCAAGGAGAGGGCCTTCGACTTTCGATGAGTACCTGATTCCATACTTGGAGGCGCCCTTTAGGTACTTGATTATGCGCTTTACGGCATTCCAATGGGCCGCTGTTGGGTTGTTAAGATGTCTGCTCACAGATGATACAGCAAATGCAATTACAGGACGGGTGGCGGTGGCAGCAAACATTAGAGAGCCGACGGCTTCTCTGTAAGGTACATTGCTGTTGAGGGGCTCACCCAGGTCCTGACTTAAGCGAGCATTCGGATCAGCCGGAATGCTGATGGGTTGGCAGTCCTCCAGGTTGAATTTCCTCACAATTTGTTGATGTAATTCTCTTGATGAATTAAAATCGATCCGTCTGAACTGTCGCGAGTGATTTCCACACCGAAAACCGGTGCAGGACTTCTTTTCAAATTTAGTTTTTCGTGTTTTATTGTGAACATATACTGTCGAACCGAACACTTTCAAATATTTCACTTTGAGCTTTTTATCATGCCACAATTCATATGGTGTTTTCTGCGCGTGTAAAGCTTTCGTCGGAGTTCTATTAATTAAGAACGTCGCAGTTAAAAGTGCTTCACCCCAGAACGTATTTTTCAACCCAACACCATGGATCATGGCACGCGCTTTTTCAGTTATTGTCCTGTTCATTCTTTCAGCGACACCATTTTGTTGTGGGGTTCGTGGAACTGTTAAATGATAACTAATGCCTTTTTGCACACAATAGTCTTTCATCTCATCAGATAAATATTCCCATCCATTATCACAATATGAATTGACTACTTTGGAATTAAAATGGGCCTCACTTTTTGCAATGTAGTCTTTAAATACGACAAAAACATCTGATTTGTAACAGATTAAGTAAGTAACACAATAGTGCGTATAATCATCAACATATGTCACAAAATAATTTTTGTTGTCGATAGTTTAAGGAGTTATAGGACCACACACATCTGAGTGTATCATAAAAAGTGGTCGTTTTACATAAGTTTTATTCTTAGCTTTTTCGAACGGCAATCGGGTTTGTTTCCCATTTATACACGCTTCACACAATTCATCAGTAGGCATTACGTGTTCAATTTGCCCTATCTATCCTCTATCATTTGCTTAGCTTTTAACGTTTCGAATTGTCCATTTTTAGAGTCTGATGTGCACAAATAAATAAATAACCCGTGAAGTCAGACAGTCAGATTACCCCTTCGGAAGCACCTGAACTTCTTGTTTTTTGTTTTTTGTTTTTTTGTTTTTTTTTTTGCACGTTTACACAACCGTCACTACCTGGCGTACTAGGTGAGCGTTCTACCTGGGCCCATAACCTAAAAGGGTCGTAGGGCGAACGATGCAGTTATTCATGAAAACACAACTTAGCATGTGGAAAGCTTTACTTTAACTAACGTACCAGAACAACATTTCGATACAATCACACGTTCTAACATGAAGCATATTAGGTCAGTTTAATATTGCCAAATACATAAACCTCTAAATAATCAGCGTAGCGCGCTCGGGACACGATTCACTTTTGCGTCTCTCAGCTCTGCCTCTCCAACAAATAAAGACAATGAAAAATTAATAGATACCGTCGTCACCGAGGTTGCAACATAATTTTCTTCAATCGCTAGATACCTTTCTAAATCTTCTAGTTGTTCAGTGGAGTTGACAAGAAAATTCAAATCTTTGAAAATTGACTTAACACTTCTTCCTCGACTTCTTCCGTCATTTTTTTTGATAGTTTCATCACAAGACAAGGCATAGGTACAACGTCACGAAAATGAGCCAACAATGATCGTTTAGGCCAGAAAGAAAAACATCCTTTTGGAGTAATCGTACGACTCTTAAATTGACTGTAAAGTAAAATTTCAGTAGCTAATAAGCATTTATCGCTGTCTAGAATAATAAAAATCATAGTTTATCAATAATAATTGAGTATTCTTCAATCATAAGTTTAATCATAGCATCAAGGTTGATGTTAGTGTTTCTACAATGGAAAATATTTTCATATCGATTAAGTTCTTCTAAATATTAACTAATGAGGCGAGTAACGGATTCTGATTTGCAGGCCAAGTCACTTCACAAAGGAGTACACGCGGAATTGTTCTGTACAATTATCCATTACAAGCTAATCCAAGCAGATGATCAACGATAGCAGGTATACAGGGTGGTCCAGGTTTTAGTCGACAAACTTTGCAGGCTGATAGAGGATAAAAAAAGAAGTCGACTCACCCCAAGAAGTACATATCTGAAATGCATATTAAAAAAGTTACAGCCCTTCAAAGTTGCAGAAGAAAATTGTTTTTTTCTTGATGACTTTTAAACAGCTTGACCGATTTTGCTCAAATTTTGAACATATGGTTAACAAATACGCTCCCAGTGATTTCTTGAAAAAAATTCTGTCAGAATGACGCAGTGCCGTATGGGGGAGTACTAACCTTCTTACCCCTCTACTTTCTACGCCATTGGAGAAAAGTTAAAAGTATTGAATTTGGCGTTCAATTCTGAACAGAAAATTGGCTAGTCATTGTTGCATTTGGAGCAGCGGTTTCGGAGATATTTGTGTTTAAAGGTTCAAAAACACCGAATTACGCAAATGTTCCAAAATTTGAACAAGCTTTGATCCATTCACTTTCAACTTTTTTTCAATTTAAAATCATTGGTCCATAATTTAGCTCTTGAGAAATTGAAAATTGGCTGTGAAAATTCATAATTTCAATTACAATTAAATATTCACTAGGTACCTATTCACTTACTGACGGTTGGGAAGTTCAGTAAGAACTTCGGTAAGAACAAGAACCAAGGGCCCTTTGTTTCTTATTGGTCATGTTACCGAAATTATGAATTTTCACAACCAATTTTCAATTTCTTATGAGCTGAGTTATGGATCTATGAACTTTAAATTGGGAAAAAAGTTAAAAGTGAATGGATCGAAGGTTGCTAGAATTTTTAAACATTTGCATAATTCGGTGTTCTTGAACCTTCAAACACAAATATCTCCGAAACCGCTGCTCCAAATGTAGCAATGACACGCCAATTTTCTCTTTAGAATTGTACGCCAAATTCAATACTTTTTACGGTTTTCCAAAATATCCAATGGCGTAGAAAGTAGGGGGGTAAGAGGGTTAGTACTCTCCATATCTACGGCACTGTGTCATTCTGACAGAATTTTTATCGAGAAATCATTGGGGACGTGTTTACTAACCATATGTGCAAAATTTGAGCGAAATCGGTTAAGCTGTTCAAAAAGTCATCAAGAAAAAAAAACAACTTTTTTCTGCAACTTTGAAGGGCTGTAACTTTTTTAATATGCATTTTAGATTATTATGTACTTCATGGGGTGAGTCTACTTCTTTTTTTATCCTCTATCAGCCTGCAAAGTTTGTCGACTAAAACCTGAACCACCGTGTATAGCACTAGCAGCAGGTAACACAAACAACCACGAACCACCGGAACTCAAATTCACATCGATAACAATTATTAACAAATACCTAACAATAATCAACACACCACACCACGCGCACCGCCACCGACCACTAGACCAATAGATCGAGAAACAAAAAATCGAAAAGAAAAGGTCTAGAAAGAAAAACCGTGAAAATCGAAATTGAGCAATAGGTGTATGTACAATTGTTGTAAAGACAAATGATTTTAGAGTTTGGGACGGGAGAAGAGAAGCACCGAGTCAAAAATCAACTAGCCCAAATTTATTTCTGTGAAAAAACCTAATCAGGTCTTGAAAAAAAAAAACTGAACCTGACAAGGTCTGTGTAGTGTGTACACCGATTTATGAGTATAGGTCAATTTTGCGTCAAAAAACCGAATCAGGTCTGCAAAAAAATTACTGAGCCTGACGAGGTCCATGCATGTGTCCAAGTTGATTTTGCGTCGAAAAATCAAATCAGGTCTGTAAAAAAATTACTGAACCTGACGAGGTTCATGCACACAGTTTTATAAGTCCAAGTTAATTTTGCGTCAAAAAACCAAATCAGGTCTTCAAAAAAAAAAAAAACTTTCAGACCTGACGAAGTCCATGTGCACAGCTTTATGTGTCCAACTTGATTTTGCGTCGAAAAACCAAATCAGTTCTTCAAAAAGAAAACTAAACCTGACGAGGTCCATGTGCACAACTTGACGATTCAGAGTTGATTTTGCGTCAAAAAACCAAACCAGGTCTGCAAAAAAATTACTGAACCTGACGAGGTCCATGTACACAGGTTTATAAGTTCAAGTTGATTTTGCGTCGAAAAACCAAATCAGGTCTTCAAAAAAAAAACTACTAGACCTGACGAGGTCCATGTGCACAGTACGTTTCAGAGTGGATTTTGCGTCAAAAAACTCAATCAGGTCTGCAAAAAAATCATTCAACCTGACAAGGTCCATGCGTGCACAGGTTTATAAGTCTCAAGTTAATTTACGCTGACGCTGATCAGATTTAAAGGAATATACAGGTTGATAAAGGGATCCATGGTGCTCAAAATGGAGTTGTATAGTATAAAGTTGTAGTAAATAAGTCTTCTCCACTTGTTTTTTATATTGTTTACTCGAGTTTCGGCTAGTTAAATGTATAAAGCCATTTTCAAAACTAATGTGACATAGCATAGAACTTTATGTCTAAGTAATGATGTAACAATGAAGAATAGACGTAACAGGTAAAACAACAAAAGAAAATGAAGGAGAGGATTATAAAATTGGGAGTAGAGCTGGTATAATGTAGATGTTGTCAAAATCGGTTTGTTCGTTGAGGAGGCTATCTGGATCAAGATTGTATTGTTTTTTTATTCGCAAAATTCTAGAAAATTCAATTAGGTGTCTGTTGTCAAGTTTTTGGACTGGTTTTAAACAATTAAAAGCAAAATCATGACCTTCGGCAACTACATGTCTTGTAAAGTTTGATTTTATATCGAACGCAGGTAGTTCCCTGCGGTGCTCATTTAGTCTAATTTTGAAAGATCTTATTGTGCGTCCTATATATATTTTGCCGCAAGAACAAGTTAATTTGTAGACTCCACTAGAATTTAGAGGGTCAATGGGGTCTTTGGTTTTTACTAAATGGGAGCTTAAAGTGAAAGGTGTTTTGAAACTAATATTGATGTTAAATTGTTTAAAGAAACGTGAAATTGAAGTAGAGATGTTGCCAAAATAAGATAAAGAAAAATACATTTTTGGAGTTTTTTCTTGAGTCAAGCTGAAATTGTTTTTTATTTGATGTTTTAAGAGCTTTTTTCTGTAAAAAGATTCGAAGACTGCTTGGGGAAATGCATTGTTGGATGCAATTTGTCTGATGATATTGAGTTCAGCTGAAAAATCCCCAGGTGTAAGGGGAGTGTTGAAAAGCCGATGAATATAACTACTGCAGCTTGTTTCAAAGGTAAAAGTGATATTATTATGTAATGAATTGAGAAATGAGAGGAAATCTGTTAGGTCTGACTGGTTACCTTGGAATAAACAAATGATGTCGTCTACGTATCTGTACCAGTAGATGATATGATTTTTGAAAAGGTTACTGGTAGAAATGAGAGTTTTCTCTAGCCATGTCATAAAGATCTTAGCTAATAGTGGTGAGAGTGGTGAACCCATACTCGAACCTGAGGTTTGTAAATATATTTTATTGTTGAATTTGAAGTAGTTTTGTTTTGTACAAGTATGTAGCATATTGAATAGATTTCTGGTGTTTACATCATTTAAGCTGGAATTGAAGAGAATATCTTTGACTAGCTGTAAAGTATCGTTGACAGGCACAGATGGGAACAAGTTGACTACATCAAAAGAAACAAGAAAACTGTTGTTGGGGACTTTAATTGGACTTAGGTTTGAAATAAGGTTTGATGAATTTTTGATTGAAAAAGGTGATGATAATTCCAGGTTAGATGTTAAGATCCGATTGATGGTTTTGGATAGAAGATATGTTGGTGAATTCAATAGAGAAACTATAGGTCTGATGGGTATATCTTTTTTGTGAATTTTAGGTAGGGAATATAGCCGAGGAACTCTTGGATTGGAACAAACAAGAGAGTTTTTGTTGATGTTGAAAAAAGACAAGGTGTTGGATGAATTTTTCAAACATTCTTTCAAATTTCTTTGGTATGAATTAGTGGGGTCTTTAGTGAGAACTTCAAAAGAAGGTGTGTCGAGGAATGTTTCAGTTTTATTGACGTAATCAGTTTTATTCATCAGAACAACGCAGTTTCCTTTGTCAGCTTTGGATACTATCAAATCATTATTTGAAATGAATTGTTGTAGATTTTGAATGGTATGATGGTAAATGTTGATAGACAAATTATTGTCCGTGTTGTTACTGGTCGATCTTGTCAACTGAGAAATGTTTTTCTTTATTTTACTTGAAATATAGTCTCCTAAAGCAATTTTATTGAAATTCTGTTTATCAAGTTTGTTCAAAATAACTTCACTTTCAGTTACTAGAGTGTGTAGTTGCTTTTTGTTGATCTTGGTTTCAACTGGAGCAAATTTTAAACCTTTGCTCAGAAGTTTTATGTATTTATCAGGGATGTTCTTGTCAGAAATGTTCAAAACTCTTGGATGAAATTGATGTTCTGAAAATTTACGGTTATATGTTACAGGTTCTTTGATGAATCTTTTTTGTGATGTTAAAATATCAATCTTATTAGATAGTCTTTCAAAAGAATTAATACCGTATAGCTCAACTCTCTCTCTCAACTCATTGTCCATAGCGTCCCAAATAGCAGGGTGTAAAATGCTGATGAGGTCCAGGTGTAGGTAGCTTGTCTGGAGAAAGGCAAGGTCTCTTTTCTTGTACCAGCTGTGAAGTTCTGCTTTCAGCCAAGTGATTTGTCCAGCTTGGAGGGCTTTTTTCTCGGCTTTTTTCGATGACAGCGATGTTGAATTTGTCTTCAAAGAGATGAACTTTGGAATCAGTCCTTTTGTAATGCATGTTTTGATGAACCAAATGTTGAGGGAGTACTTCTTAATTTGGAAACGTAACGTCTTGTAGAACTGGATCTTCGAGCTTCGACTAAAGATAAAGAATATAAATATAAATATAAACTTAAGCTTCGTCGAAACTCGAGTAAACAATATAAAAAACAAGTGGAGAAGACTTATTTACTACAACTTTATAGAATATACAGGTGTTTCGGTGGCCTTGCATAATACTTTGGGAGGTGATTTATCTCTGAAGAATAAGTCGAAATGTGAGAGTAAAATTTTTCCTCAAGTGCTCTCTGAGGGAGTCACAGCTCCTCAATCGATCCGAATTGTAATCACATTTAAAACAGGTATTTCTAGTTCGACATTGTGCTATTCGACATTTTATTATTCGATGTTTTGTTTTTCGACCTTTTGGTTTTCGACCTTTTGCTTTTCGATATTTCACTTTTCGACCTTTTGGTTTTCGACCTTCTGCTTTTCGATATTTCGCTTTTCGATCTTTTGATTTTCGATCTTTTGATTTTCGACCTTTTGTGGTTTCGTTATTTTGTTTCTGGACTTTATGCATTCGATGTTTTGTTTTCGACCTTTTGTATTTCGATCTTTTTTCCGTCACCCCTCGAAAACACCACTTTCAAAGCCCTACAAATTAAAATCCAAGATAACTAATGATTCCTTCATTGAGGTAGGTTTTCTAGGTGTTTCAAGTTGCTAAATCATTAGTTTTTGTAGGAAACGAGAAGTTTTCAGGAAAAATATTTTTTTGGCTCTTGACAGTGGATATTTTGATGTAATTTCCAGAGTTTCAAACGCAAATATCTTGAAAACAAAGCCTTCAATCAAAATTTTGCAAGGGTAACTTTTTCTTTGAAATTGAACTAAGAATTGAAAAATGTGAACAATCTACAAAATACTCCAAGGGGTGAAAAATAGGGGTAAAAAAAGCAAAGACATACGCCATTATTCACGCCCCTGAAAAATTTAAATGGACCGCATGATTATCGTTAGATACCGACTTATTTTAGTAAGCTTTTAGCGGTTCAAATTTGAACAAAATCGGTTAAGAAGTTTCAAAGTTATGACGAAAAATCGATTTTTAAAGTTCAACTTTGAACGCCTATATCTCCGTTATTATTTGTGTACAATATTGTGTACCGCACTGTGTCGCCCGCTTATGGGGAATACCCGTCACCCCAGGGTGCTTATGCCCTGGTGGTAGGGATGGCACCCGGGTAGCTGATGTAGCCACTCGGTGACTATAGACTTAAGATTCAGACTTCGACATGTAAGCAGCGAACTGCTGATAGTGATGTACATTATGTATGTATGTAAAGTACCTACTTGTGAATAAAAACTGTAAATAGCACGCTAATATCTCGTGATTCCTCTACGGCCCGTACATGGTCCTTCGAGCCGGATTTTGCTGTCTTCTTTTTGATATCATCAATGTGGTTTCCCCTCGTCATGAAAAGGTAGACCATCTTCACCACATTGTCAGCCTTGTTCGGGTCATCTACATCATTGATGACTTTAAGAATTGCCACAGGGTCAAATCCCTGGTACGCAATTGAGCTAATGAACTCTGAAGTAAGGCACTTAGAACCCTCAACTGCGTCCAGTTTACCTAATATGGACTGTAGATCAGGGAATTTATCAAGCATTGATATTTTGAACGCCATCTCTCTCTGGTCTGACACAGCAGAATGCCAAGAATCACCAGAAGAAAGCGAGCTCTTTGATCCTTTGGATTTATTCTTCTTACCTTTTCCTCCACCCGTCTTTAAGCCTTTTAACACCAATACTGAATCTACAAGCAAAATAGAGATTGGAAATTCTGATTATTTGCTCGGGGTTTCCCAAATTTATTTTGAACACAAATGTGTCCTTAGAACAATCCCAAAACAAACCCAATGTCTTTGAAAGCCCTTCTTTGTCGAGTTTTATTACCACGCCGCCACCTTTGTCGGTGTTCTCCAACAGCACGTGGCTATTAGAAGCCCATTTGGCCAAACGAAAACAGCCTTGAGATAGCATATTTTCTGATTGTTCCTTTGCCCTTACCGCGTCTCCCAAATTCTGAAACGTAGCCAGTACGTCGTCAACGTAAGTGCTACCCATTATGATTTCGGCCGCCTCTGGGTAGGTACTATTTGTTTCTGACATATATTTTTTTGAGATATCCTACTTAATTTGACGTTTCCCATCACTTCCTAGAAGAACGCGATTTAAATCTGAAACACCTGTATAGAGCCGCTAAGTTGAAGCGTGTTAATGAGATATCGACTGGTCTAATGCCAACGGTAAATTGTTGATAAAGATTCCATATAGGTCAAAATATCTGTATAGCCTGGTTATACGGGTTTCTCTTTTGTATAAGTATGCATGATATATTTTTATCGGAACTATTATATTAGACATAACTCAAATATTCTGTTGTGCTGTTGGGCACCTTTGATAATTGTTGAACCTTGTTGGGCGCCTTTTGGTTCTACTATACTATGTTCGATTTAATCATTTTTAGGTAAAGATTTTTGATTAATGCATTGAAATCTAACTACGCTAAAATTCTGGGTCGATCGCTTTTATGAAGAATTTCTGTTTCAATCGATAGTGGGCAATACGATGAATCTTCCGATACCCGACAGCCACCTTCCATCCCCTGCTATAAGGGTCGCCACCGGTTTTAAAGATGCCCATTTTGAATCATTTTTTACACCTCTTGCTTATATAAAAAAATGTCACAATGATTGACAGAAGGCGAGATGGTCGAGTTTTATAGGATATATCCATTTTGAGGTTTTTCAAGACGATTGAGACAATTTCCAGAATGATGTTTGTCCGTGAGTGTGTAATCTTCCACGATAACTGCCGAACCGTTGAGCTGATCGATTTCAAATTTGGTATGCAGACGTGGTTTCACCCTGGAATGACCGGATTAGTTTTTGGCTGTCATCTGTCGAACAAAAATGTCACTATCAGAAAATGACAGAAGCTACATCTCACGGAACTCGACTTGCAATATGTCGTTTGAAAGCCCTTGAAAAACTCTATCCAGAACAAGCAAAAGTATTTTCCTAACTGTTATCTGTCAAATTATAAAAAATATCAAAGTCTGAAACTTTGCCATTTAATTATTCAAAATCTATAGGACAGATGTGAACCAAACCCGGCAGGAAGCAACATTACCAAAAAATCAAACTAATGCTGAAGTTGGAGTTTCCCACTGTTTTCCGGACAAGCGCTATGAATTTTCAAAGTTTGGCCTGGCCGAATTCAGCCGGGCTTGCCTGTTCCTCGATTTTTGGCCTATTCAATTTTTTTAGCAACATGGCAACCAAACCGGTAGGTAACTACGTTTTTGTTACGAATTGTATCAATGTCAAAGTGACAACATGAACGCTGTTCTTGGCAGGTTTTCGGTGTTTTCTTTTGTATCTTCTTGCATCATTTGAGGCAACAGTGCGAACCGATCCTTTGTGTTGTTTGGGGCCCCGTAAATCCCCTTGTGTTTTCTGTAGCTTTAGCAACTTCAGTATGTCTATTCCATTGACGTATATGTACAAACTGTAAATGTGTGCAGTTCCCTTATTTGATTCGGTACCAGGGCCCCATCCCTATGGTGTCTGCTGTTCAAGGCCCTGAGGGGGCCCCCTTCTGTGTCTATCAGATTTTGCCGTTTCAGGCCAAAACTGCGGCCTTGTGTCTTCTTGGGTTCGTTGAAGCCCTTTAAGCTTCTGATGTCTACGGGTGTCTCTTGAAGCCCCACTGAGCCCCCCTCTTTTTTTTTAGTTTTCAGAACGATCGTGCCGTCAGGTGTGGTTTGGACCTAACTTCTTGATGGGCTCGAAGTCTCATTTCACAGGTCACTACTTGAGGGCCCTGAATTGCAATTAATTAGAACTCTGCCCCAGATTTCCAATCCGCGAACTGATTTTCACCAGATTTTTTTCCAACAATAATTTAGGTTGCATCATTAAAGGCAACAGTGCGCCCCGATCAATTGTGTCTTCAAGTGTTGTTGGGGCTGCGTGAACCCCCTTGTGTGAAACTAGCATTGCATTCTTGAGATATCACAACAGTTAACTACCTCTAGTTCTATCTTTAGAATTATATCGTCATCTTGTACCTACTTCATAATGCGATCGCGCAAATTAAACGGTTCTGCCACGATAACTACCAAATTGTTGATCGGATTAAATCGAAATCAGGTACGAAAGCGTAAGTTCAGCCTGGAATGACCTGATTAGACTTTGGGTGAATGATTTTGATCGAAAGTCCTCAGGTGCCACATTGGGTCTGGGCTTGTCTGCTCAAGCTCCAAATTGAAGATAGGTAATAGAGTTGAAATTTGACACACAGCGATGCAGAAAGTTTTCAATCAAGTTTGTGTAATTTCGTCATCATGTCTGAAGTAGAAACAAAAATTTTAATGAGGAACCTGCATTGCATTTTTCAGATTCCGCAACAATTAGCTTCCTAGTTCTTCATACATTCCGAAATTATTCATCACCTTGGAAACCTAAGAACCTGTTACTTGTTCTGTCCGCATTTTAAAAGCTTGACAGACACATATCACTGTTTAACACGTTAAGCGCCAGACTAAAAAATCGAGATGTTTCCTGTAGTGCCATGTGAGACGCGGCGGGACACAAGAATTTTCCTGTCCCAGTGCGCCACGTGACACGCCTGGCGGGACACTGCCGCAAAATTTCAACTGGTGATATAAAATTTAAAAAAAGCTTGAAATTGGTATTGATGCTTGCATGAGCTTCTAGAAACCCCATAATTTATTCATGCATTACACATTCCCAGTTTTCGCATTCCTACAGGGTGTAACAGTAAAGTGGAAACACCTATATATTTTTTTTCCTTGGCACTTTTTCAGAAAATTCTTTGAAAGGGTATAACGATTTTGGCTATTGTGGAACTGTCAGTGTCAATAATTTTTTTTTGCTCCCTCAATTTTTTGACAAATGACAAGTTTTTGACATTTTTTTAAACTTTTTTTCTTCAATTCGCAGCATTGAAGACTACGTATTTGTATCCCTGTGGTAGCATACAATTTTTGTTCCTGTCATTACCTTTTTGTTGTAGTAATACAGATGGAATTGGCGATATTTTTTCCTATTGCATTTTTTCAAAAAATTCCCTCAAGGGGTGTAACAATCTTGATTATTGCGCATCTGTCAGTGTCAATATTTTCATAGTCCTCTAATTTTATAATATAAACTGCTCAATATTTGAAATGTCGGTATCGAAAATTTTACCCTTTTCTCAAAATGATATAAAACTGACACAACCGATTCCAATTTCCACATTGAAGTCTGTCTGTCTGTCTGTGTGTCTGTATTCCTGTCTCTGTGTAATTTGCAATGATAACTTCTAAACGGTTGATCCAAGTGAGCCTCAATTTGATGTGTGTGCATGGTTTAGGCGTCCAATGAACTTGAAACAGATTTCAGTTGAAATTCGCCTCCAGAGGGCGCACTTGCACCGTCTCAATTATGGAATTTTTGACATATGAACCTCAATTTAGATATCTTTGCTGATCCTTCGTTAGTTGAGAAACACAATTCAACATTTTGATTTGAAGATGTCTCACAAGTATAGCTTCAATTTCTTGTTTTCCAAAAATCTGTGTTTATTTTCCAAGTTCGTGTTGAACCATTACAGAAACGGGCGAGTAAAAAAGGCAGTATGTAGGTATTGTTATACAATTTTTTGCAAAAAAGTCCGTGAAGGCTGACTTTAGAAGTGATCACTACTTGTTCGTATCTGTAATGGTTCACCCATCAGAGCTTGAAAGAAGAGTCAAGGCAGAGATTTTTGAAAAATAAGAAATGGAACCTATATTTTTATTTTCGAGACATATGCAGACCAAAATTTTAAAATGTGTGTTTGGACTAACAAAGAATCTAAAAATTTGATCTCAGATCCGTACATCAAAAATTCCGATATTGATACGGTGCAAATGTAGTGCTTTCTGGAGGCGGATTCCAGCCAAAATCTGAGAAGCTCATTGGACACCTTGACCATTCGCGCATATCAAATTTCAGCTGAATCGGGTCTATCGTTTGGGAGTTTTATCAACGATTACACAAAGATAGAAACACAGACAAACAGACACTCAGACAGACATGCTTCAATCTGGAAATGGTCTGAATAAATCGTCTGGGAGACTAAAAAATGGATATATTCGTCAAAATCCAAAAACAATTTTCATGCGCATTCACAAGATTCTCTTTTTCATTCGAGAATGACAACCAAGAAAGTAAAATAGGGTTCCAGAGGGCGCGGATGTTATCAACTGTTCAAGCAAGAAGCATGCAAAATTACAGTTCTTATTAACAAGAATTCGATTTTATCGACGCGACGACCAAAATAACTACTGAATTGCAACTTTTACAAAAAAAAAATCATAAAATATTTTTCCCACGGAAACGGGGATCTGTTGAGCTAAGCACAATTTTGCAATGCTTCACATTACACCCTGTAAAGAATGTAATTGGATTAAAAAAAATTACCAACAGGGGAGATTGCTGAAAGATGTACCTATCTACTGAAGAACTGTGGAAACGAAATCGAATGATATTATTTTGAAAAAGGGTAAAATCCCCGATACCGACATATCAAATGTGCAGTTGAAGTGACACATTTTTCAATTTTTTTTGCATTTTTTTCATTTCGGGCAATGAAAACTACGTATTTTTCTCCGTTTGATAACATACTTTGTGTTTCTATCATAATCCCTTTATTCTTATAATAATTCAGAAGTGTCATCGATTCTTCCCGAAAATTGCTTCCGGAGTAGGTTCAGAACTTTGTATAAACGCACAGGGTAACTGTCAGTGAAAATGTTGCTTCGGATTCATAAACACGAACGGGCAGAGTCTGAGTACGCCTAGTTTGCACTACATGAGCAGAGAAAAAAAATTCCCATTGGGAGATTAGCGCGGAACATACAGTGCTGTTCACTAATTTATTTAAATTTTTCAATAAAGAAATGTCCCACTGTTCCGCGACCTACTAATTTCTGAACGTTCTCCAAGGAAAGAGCTGTGAACATTTTGACTAAAGTTGCGCTATTGCGGATCTGTCAGTGTTAACATGTTTTCCTAACAATGCACTCTTTCACCTGCATACCTAACCACGACAACAAGAGATCAATAACAGAAGCAAAAAAGTATATATTAACCTGAGAAAATACGGATTGTTGTCATTGGCGTGAAAAAAGTCAAACAATTTGAAACTTGTCATCAGAGTTGTCACCTGTCAAAAAATTGCCAATGACAATGATCAAAATCCTTCTATCCCTTGAAGTGTTAATTTTTGAAAAATTCAACTCAAAAAACAAGTCAAAATTTTTTAATTTTATTGGCATCACCTATCCACAACAAAATGGTGGTGACAAACAAAAATCCTATGCTTTTTACAGAATCGTCGTAAAATAAAATGCATGCAAAGACCATTTTGGTAGGCGAGATCTAGTGACGTAATCAGTTTCACGGCTTCCTTCATTAGAGCAAGCTATGGAAAAAATGTGCTGAGTTGACACAAATGCTACGATGCTAACTTGATTCTGACGCCTTGATAGATGTGCTATATCCCATATACTTTCCATTTTCAGTAGAATGACTTTTTGGAGCAAAAATAAAGTTATAAGCTGGAGCAGCGCTGGGAAAATACGGCCGATGGCCGCTTATAGTTTCGCTCCAAAACTTTGCAGGTGCCATCAGCCGTAGCCCCCCAGCTTGTCACTTTATTTTTGCTCCAAAAAGTCATTATACTGAAAATAGAAAGTGTATAGAGGGTGGTGTTAAAACAATTCTGTCTTCTAAATAATTCTGGAGTTATAGAGAAACAAGAGTTGGTCCTTCGATTGCTTCTATTTCCGTTGTTTCAAAAGATTTTAGTAAACTGTTCATGGAAAAATAATGAGTACAAAAAATCAACCTCTGAATCTATATTGAATTTCTGTTTTCTATACCAGGGTGAATCATAAACTACAAAAATTTTGTTTTCCTAAAAAAAAGAAGCAATAGAATTCTATTGAAATGAATTGTGTTTTATAATTTTATTGTGCTCTACTTAGGTTATGGGACCAATGTGGCTGTTTGCAAGTACTTTTACGAAAAAATAATTTTCAGGATTCATAATTCACCCTGTATAGAAAACTAAAATTCTTTGCAGATTCAGAGGTTGATTTTTTGTACTCATTCTTTTTCCATGAGCAGTTCACTGAAATCTTTTGAAACAACGAAAATAAGAGCGATCGAAGGACCAACTATTGTGCCTCCATAACTTCAAAATTAGAAAACAGAATTGTTCTAGCAACTTTCCAGCACTCTTCTACACTTCCATATTACGCACCTTCAAGGTGGTCCGACACTTTTGAATCACCCTGTATGTATAATGTGACAGTTGTCACCGTCATCTTGACGCGCGATGCATCCGCTAGTGGAAATCTCCAATAGTACGCCGGGAAAGTAGGGAGACGTGATCCCCCAAGATTGGCGGCTCCTCGCTGACGGTGCTAGGTGAGCGGTGGTCACTGAAAAAATGATGGCCAAGCGGCCAAGCGCGGTAGTACTATATGGAACACAGTAAAATGTCCACTGTCCAGTGGCTTCTGTGAAGCTGAGAGAACTTCCTTAGATGGACAATAATCTATAGGGTTGGATTGCGCGAGACAAGACGCGCATGAGTAAGTGCAATGTGTTGGCCACTTGTCCATTTCCTATATCTATGCATCTTCTTCTTCTTCGTACATGTTTGCTTTTTCAATAGGTAAAAATAGAGTAGGAAGTCCTCACTACTCAGTGATTTTCATTCCATTTTTTTTAGTACTGCCGCGCTTGGTCGCTTGACATATTTTCCTTCAGTGACCACTGCTCACTAGTAGGGTCAGTGAGGAACCACCAACCATGGTACAGACGATGTCTCTTGTCGACCACAGCGACTTCTACTGTAGGGGGGCTCACGTTTCCCTACTTTCGCTGATTAGCCTCAGAAATTGCCACTGGGGGTGCATTGCGTCGAGATGACGATGACAACCTCGATGACAACTGTCACATTATACTTGGCACATCTATTAAGACGTCAAAATCTAGTAAGCACCGTACCATTCGTGTCAACACTATATATTTTCCACAGCTTGCTCCAACAAAGTGAGTCTTGAAATTGATTATAGTTGTGTCTTTTAGTGGATGTATATTGTCGAAATTCAAGTCGGCCATGGAAGGCACCATACTTTCGTCGACTGCCAATAAAATTTTCAGGATGCAGTAGGAATGCGCGAGATATGGCATAGAATTGCTTGAGGTAATAGGAGGTAAAAAATTTCCACTTCTTTATGACAAGCAGATTTTGCTTACAACGCATTGAGGTTTGATATACGGGCTTTTGTTCGGATGCATGTCGTTGAAATATCACAAATTTCTCATTGAGATCTTCTGCGAATATCAAATTCAACAAACACAGGATAATGACAGAAACAAAAGAATTAACCTTGTGGAGAAAAATATTCCATTCAATTGCGGCGATTGAGATAAACGTTGTCAAAAAAATGTCAAAAAAAAGGAGTCATCAGTCAAAAAAAGTGCCAGAGAAAAATTATGGAGGGGATTTCACTTCTCTGGGACACCTGTATACAAGTGGTGCTACTTGAAAAAATCAAGTTATAGGCTGCTCTGTAAAAATGAGGCACCCTGTATGAGGCAAAAAAATTTGAAAAATGCACTTCGACCTATTATTTCTAATGACTTTTAGTTCACTTTAGTAAAAAACGGCGTAGGTGCAGTCGAGGTCTCCCATATCAATGGCTCACCCAGTCACCCTGTATAGGCAAAGAAATAAATACAAACTGATATCAAAAATGTAAGATATAGTTCAATAATAGTAACACTGCTGTATGAATGCAGGGTAACTGTTCGTCACCAAAAAGATTTAATGAAAGTGAAATTTCGAAATTTCGTAGCCTCCGAGCAAGGAGGCCTCCGAGTTACATCACTTTTGCCGGTCACATGAGGTCCATATTCTCACTCAGGATTATCGGGTATAATACCACGAGTGCAATGAAAATTACCGATAATTCTGAAAAATGCGTGTTGCCTGAAAACTGCATGAGTTTGTTTTCTCTGTTGTTCGAAAGCTAAAAGAGCCCGACCCCGCAGGGGGAGGGCTCTTCTTTCGAACAACAGAAGAAAACAAACGAATGCGGTTTTCTTATGGCAACACGCTTTTTCAGAATTATCTGGTTCATTTTCATTGCAAGAGTGGTATTCGGAAGAATATTTCCCGAATCATTCTACAAATTATTCACATATTATTTCACACGACAATAAAATTGATGATACATGGATAGCCACCTAACTGTACTGAGCCGCAGAACAGAAAAGAGAACCAGAGGCTGACGTAAAAAGTGTGAAATCATTATGACTGCGCAATCCCAAATTGTTTCAATTTCTTGCACATTCCTCTGGGTCCTTGAGTACTCGCTTGAGCATGAGCATCCCCATACAGTGTCCAGAGTCCAACGCTAACACTGGGCACGCATCATGCTTGTTTGACAGTAGGTGTTTGAACAATGACATATCGATTGAATTATCGATATGGTCTTTCGGATTATCGCTTCTTAATCCTCAAAATTTGTGTCCGAATTATCGCGTTTTCGACGTATGAGTGAAATATTCGTGGAAGACTTACCCATGCATAAAACGTGATATTTCCAACAACAAAAAATTGCATTCCCCCAGTGCCACGTGACCTGCCAGGAGGGTCACGGCTTTTTTTTCGATTTCTGGAACCACTAACACAAATAAAACGGTATGGTGTACTTCAAAAAATTAATTACTGCATGGAATGGTGGGAAAGAGCTTGCACTTCCTAACGACCCTTTCAAAAAAATGTAGCGCGGCACCAGCGGAAACGCGCCGGCGTGAGACGCCGCGGGTCACATGGCACTCAACGTGTTAATACAAAGATACCATTTTCAGTAGTTGAGGATGTTATTTCCTAGCATAAAAAACGGCTGAAACAGACTGCGGATCAGCTGCAGAGCGGAAGAGAAACAACAGATAGATTCTTTTGGCGTGAGTTACTGCCAAATCTGTGCAGCTAAAAACGTAACAGAAAAATTAGTTATTTAAATCTGAGCTGGCAAGAGAATGAGGGTCTTTTTTCAAAAAACATATGAAAATTTTGAAAAAAAATCGAGTTTTTCGGATTTTGAAAGTTTGAAATACATACTTATACATTTTCACACCTGATTTTAGGAAACCCTTATTTTTTCCAATTCTCCACACTCCACTGGTTTTTATGGGGCACTCACGTTTGAAGAAAGAGCACTATACTAGGAAATGCCGTATTTTTTGTGTGGAAAAAACGACAGCATTAATAAATTTAGCGACGAAAGTTACTCCAAATTGAGAAACGTCGTTCAATTCCGCAATTTCAAAAAGTTCAAGTAAGTCAAGCTTTTTAAATGCGAAAAAAAAAGAATAAAAAAAAAGGTATTCGCGGAGATTAGAACCTCTGACCTTTGAATTCGTTTACTTTTATCTAGACCACTCGACCATCTCGCTTTCTGTCAATCATTGTGACATTTTTTTATACAGGGTGTCCGTTTTTCGAGGCTAAGCATGGGTATCTCGCTTATCTTGAGAGATACAAAGTCGGTTAAATTAGGAAAAAGTTGCGAATTTTCATGACGATCAATAATCCAAAAAGAAATTTGACGTATCGATTCTCGTTTTTGAGATATCGTGAAAAAACAGGAATTTGAATTTTTGTTTTAATTTTTTATTCAAAAAACGGTTGAAGGTGGCCTTGTCTAATCTAGACATTGTCGGTCCACTTTTTCAAGGGGAATCCAAAGCTGCCAAAATCTTTATTTTAGCTTTCAAAGCAACCGAGATACGACATTCAACTTTTTTCTCTAATGGGCGCCATATTGGATTTTGATATCTTTGAATACGGTATTCTTTTCTGGTTAGAACGATGTGCCACATGTCATTGTTGAATAAATGTTTGACATTTACGTTTTTTCTGTTGTCGGTGCTGATTTTGTTTCCAAAGCACTCTTTGAAAAATAAAAAATAAATTTTTTGCTCTAAAGCATGAATTCAACAGTGGCATGTGACACATCGTTGTAACCAGAAAATAAAATTGTATTCAAAAATGTCAAAATCCAATATGGCGCCCATAAGAGAAAAAAAAGTCAAATGTCATATCTCGGTTGTTTGAAAAGCTAGAATGAGGATTTTGGCAACATTGAATTCCCCTTGAAAAAGTGCCTCCACAATGTCTTAATTGGAAAAGGCTACCTTCAACCGTTTTTCAAATAAAAAATAAAAACAAAAATTACAAATTTCTGTTTTTTCTCGATATCTCGAGAACTAAAACTGACAAGTCAAATATCTTCTTGGATCATTTATCGTCATGAAAATTCGCAACTTTTTTCTAATTTAACCGACTCTGTAACTCTAAAGATAAGCGAGATACCCATGCTTAGCCTCGAAAAACGGACACCCTGTATAAGCAAGAGGTGTAAAAAATGATTCAAAATGGGCATCTTTAAATCCGGCGGCGACCCTTCCCAGGAAACACATTTACATCTAATAAACGTCTATAATTCAACTATACCATACCATATCGGCCGTATAAATACCGTCTAGGATCACCAATTTCTGCCTACTATTAAACGGACAAATGTCCGCGGGATCGACGTATAAAATACAGATTATTAAGTATGATATTACACCTTTTAAACACACATCCTTAAAACGTCAGAGCTATAACGCATAAAAAGCGTTGGAATTATACGTAAATTAGACATTGGTTTCTGGCAGGTTTAATTAGAGTTATTATTTACAGTCTATAAAACGTAATATTATGACGAACATAAGAGACTTTTTTATTTTTATTTTTAACCATGGGATTATTATTGGTGCGAAGATAAAAAACTGAAAATGTTTTACAAAAATATATATTAATTGTGCAAACCAATTTTACAAAATTCAAACAATCTGTAACTATTACATAAATATAAAAGAATAACATTTAGTATTTAAATAATTAAATAAGGTTGACATTAATTCAATTGACAGTATTCAGTTCTATAAAATTTAAGAGTTTAACATTTAGTATTCAAATAATTGAATAAGGTAGACATTAATTCAATTGACAGTATTCAGTTCTATAAAATTTAAGAGTATAATAATGTATTACAAAAAAAAAAGGAATAACACAAGAAATTTTTAAGTTTAAAGAATTTCAACGGAATGTTACAATTCACTTTCACAATTAGCGGTTCACTACTTCACTTGCATTTTTGGCTTTTAAGTACAGACCCCCACGACCAGAAGGGCAAAGGATATCGCATTATCCGCACTCAAGGATTCCATCAGAATTTTCAAACACCATATGTTCTCAATTTAAAATTTAACTCTATGTATAAATTCCAACTTATCAAATTATTTATTCAACTTAATTAGAAAATTCACTATGATGCGGTATCCTTTGTCTTAGGCAATCTATTTTATATAGAAAGGTGTTAATTTATTTTATTTGAATAAATTATTTATATAGGTGTCTTTGATAATATTAATTGTTTAATACAGTTTTACAAAATTCAAAGTTCAAAATTTAAATAATACATATTACAAAAAAATAAAAGAATAACACTTGGTATTTAAATAATTAAATAAGGCTGACATTAATTCTATTGACAGTATTCAGTTCCATCAAATTTAACAGTATAATAATATGTATTAGGTACAAAAAAAAAGGAATAACCGAAGAAATTTTAGACTTCAAAGAATTTCAGGGGAATTTCACTTTCACAGTCACCGGTTCACTTGCATTGCTTTTTTGCTTTAGAATACATATATCTTTGATTCGCCAGTTTCAGCCACCCTTTCACAGCCGTGGCTATGCAATTGTCGGTTTCATCCTGGTAACTATGTTTCACAGCATCTTAAACACAAAAAAGTCAAAAAACAAATAATTTGTGATATAAACATTATATTATGGTTGAGTTACCTACCATATATTACTCCCATCAATTTTGTGTCTTTGAAGGCTTCCTTATTATTATGGCCCGCCCAGTTAAACTTTCTTGCCAACTTGTCGGACATGATGAATCGGAGACTGTTTATTGTCAAGGATTTGGAACTTCCTCCTCCAATCGCAGCCAATCTTCGTTTCTACAGACAAATATACATTTTGATTATCGACCCAGATTTTAACCAGCATAAAATTATTGAAAAATATTTTTAAATCGAGAATATCATTATTTTTAAAATAAGCAACATTCTACCACCATTTGTAGTCTGTATGACTATAACGAAAACTATAACTTGCCAAAAAATTTCTCTTTTCGTCGCTCATTACGATGAACGATTCCAAGTTCTTGAATTCTCTAAGTTTCATCAATGGCAATTTGGGCAAATCATCGGGAATCTCGATGCGTTCTAAGTTTTGAGATTTTAATAGTTGTTTGATCTCATTTAAGAGGATAACGCATTGATCCATGGTTATTCTCAGGTATGTGAGCTCCGTCACAACTGTAGGCTCAAAACGTTCCCTCCTGTTTTCGTTGAAGGCTGGAGGTTTGTTGAAATGTGAATGTGGAGAGTTCGGGATTACTCCACTTGAGGAACACTTTGAACGTTTTACATTTATTGACTGACTTTCATCATTTACTTCCTTGTGTTCTGCATCATCAACTTCTCCCATGATGTCTTCTGAGTTATCATCAGCACCTTCTTCACGTTCTTCCTCATTCTCCTCATCAAGCTGAAGATTATCCTCCGAATGACTGGGCGATGACTGACCGTGACCGTGACTGTCGTGATAAATGAAAACAGACGACTGACTATTGTTTTCCGCGGCGGACTTTTCTCCCATATAATTTTTGAAATAGGAAGTTGCAGCGTTGTAATCATCTGGAAATCAAGACGAAATAAAAATATTAGTTTATTGTATTATTCATTTCCTCATTCTTACCTATTACCTTCACGACCCTTTTAACGCTCCATGTCTTCCAAGAAGGTTTTGGTAGTTGACAAGCTTCTACTTGTCTATCCAATAGGCTACTTCGTTTGGGCAGGTGCGCATGCTTGAAGGCTCCAAATTTTGAAAACTTTCGTACACCTGTCAGTTGAATGGCAACGCTGCATGCTCTGTCTAGCCGCCTGACCAACAACTGGTTCCTGGCTGTCACTTTTATACATACCGTAAATGCATCTCTTCGTAGCTTCTTTGAACTTCCTTCTCGGTACAGCCATTTTCAACAGGCTCTGATCTTTCGTCAAAACATGAGCAAATGAAATGTAGATCAGGTAGAAACGAGAAATGTGATCATAATTGTCACAAGTGACAGTTGGCGCCGATGTCTTGTTGTTTTGAGCGCTGTTGCCATTTTCGTTGTTCCTGAACTTCCACAAATGATCATTGAACTTAATTTCAACGAAACATTTCCTTTGAATATAAAAAATGATATCTAACATTCAACCAAATTATTTGTGGAATTTTAGGTGCACTACAATATTTTTTAGTGTTAATTTTCAATATCGGTGTACTAAACTATGAAATTCGCGCCAGACATGCGCACACAAAAAAACCGAAACGAAGGGACCTATTCTTTTTGAGACTTCAAGCCTGGCCATACACAAAGGGTCTTATCTTCAGACAGCCATACCAGGGGTACCATTGTGTAACTTTCGTCCGTGAATTGGATCAGGGCGAACATTATTGTCCCTTTGCAATTTCGGTAAGAGGGTCAGGTAAATAAAATGCAGCAAAAATGCTTGAGAGGGCATAATTTCAAATGATACACGAAAAGGCATATACAAAATGCATAGCTTCATCAGGAACCAGGTTTAAGAAGTGGAAATGGAGATATATGTATATGTATATACATATATATAGTGTCCTATCTAAGTACAGGTGTCCATGCGACAACCCTCTGCCTGCTGGAGGTTTCCCATTTGGAGAGTAGAGGGGAAAAAACTTTTCTTAATTTTTTTTCCGTACATTTCAAGATTGAAAAGCAAAATTTTCTACCACCTCTGTCATACAGGGTGCGGCAAGAAACCTATAGTTTCTTTGACACCATCATTTTTTTTCAATTTTAAGTAATATCGTTTTTTAACCTGAACACAATATTTATAATATGTTGGATTCTCCTTTTTTTTCAATCAAAAAAAATTAAAAAATTCAACAAGTTGCATATCAAATAGTATCTAAATTTAAAATTATGGCTGTAAATATTTGTCAATAATGGATGGAAAAGTGATTGCCTTGAAATTTTTCTTCTTGCACATTGACGTAAAATTGAATGACGTCAATATTATGCAACTTTATAATTTTTTGACATTTTTTCACTTTGAGAAAATCTCACATGTCATACATATTTCTGTTCAGGAAGAAAAACTACATCAGTTGAAATAAAAAACACAGATGGAAAAATCGACCAATAAAAGTTTTTTCTCCTCCAAATTATTCCAAAGGGGAAACCTCCAGCAAGGGGGAGGAATATAGGGTGAATACACCCTTCTCGTATGAATAAGCCATCGATACTTCGGTACAAAACTATTAATTATACACTTGCAAAAAAAGACTACCACCCACCTATGCGGTACGTGTGAAACCGAAACGTTAAGTTGCAACTTTCAAATTTGGTGAATGAATGGGACGGCAGCATGATAATTTTTATATGGAAACAAAACGTATTTGAAGGCTATTTCTTTTAGAGAAAATTTCATATCATCTCCTGTGCCTTTTACAGCATAGATGTTCAATTTTGATGATGCAATCGGAGTTTTATATAAATCATCCAAAAATTTAAATGGAGTTCCAATGCAAAAATAACCGTCATGGGAACGATACATATCACTAATTTGAACAATTTTTTTTGTTTACAGCAACTACGTTATCGGGAGGTAAAACAGAAAGCTGCATTTTTTTTTATATCAATTTTTTGCAATGAAAGCCATCAGGTGTCCTATTAAATATCTGTTTAGATTGTATGGCAAAAAATGCATCTTTCACGGTATCGTCTTCATTTTCACCGAGATTTTCACCATCATCAGTTTCATCGTCTGATATGTTCTTAATTTCTGCGAGTCTATTGTAAACTTGTTGCAGCGGAAGCTTTTGGCCTCTAACTTTACGTTTAAGCTTACCTAAAAAATTTTCAAAGGGAAAACATGAAAAACTTTCTAATGCACCAAATTTTGCAACATCATCTGGTAAATGTATTGATGAATGCACATTGTATGAAACGAAAATATTATCATACACTTCTGGACCTTGAGACACAAATTTCTTTAAAGAATCTTTTGCAATGTCTATATATTTTGTGATTAAGTACTGATTTGACAAAATTGTGATGGCAACATGAAGTAACAGAAAATGTTTGTAGAAAATGTCAGTGATGTTATTTTTGAGAACAATTGGCCCACAATAAATTAAAAAAACCTATATTCGGTGGCCTTCCAACGGTTGACGTACTTCAGAGTTCTTATTTTTCGTCCAAATCCTTCAGGCAACACAAATTTTTGCATAGCTTCGTTAATGACATTCAAAGATGCTTTTGAGATTTTGAACTGGTGAGGACCATCAACCCAATAGTTTACCAGCAGCCGTTTCATAATCCCCAAATACACCAGGTGCATAGGATCAAGTACAAACTGTGTCACTAATCCTACCCCCAACTGGAGTAAAGGCCTTTTGTCCCCTTTTATATGGTTATCATCAAGAGGAGAGAGACGATAATCATTATCGTCGTCGGCATCACCATCATCGCCACGATAGGCGTCGCCATTTGCCAAAAAATCTTCGTCTTTTCGTGGAGCACATCTTATATCACCTGCTGGATAGAATCTCGACTTGTTCGTTGATGACTTTTGTTGCCGTATTTTGCATCTTTCGCAGCCCCAATTACTATTGTGACCCTTAATTTGTTTGACAAATGCGCGAGCTGGAGCATCGCAAGCGAAAATGTTAAGTTGTAATTGAAACACTTGACCGTGTTATTCAATACCAGTATCAAATAATTCCTTGCATTCTTGCACAAAATTTTCCAAATAATTACCTAATGGTGTAGGTTTTCCTTCCCCGCAAAAAATGGCGATTGGAAATGGGTTCTTGTTGACAAAATTCTGTGACCTACCCAAAATAGGCCAAAATTCAATGGGGCTGTTGTGATAAAGTGGGACACCGTCGATATTTATGTCGAGTTTAATTACATCTGAATTTTCTGCAACCAAATCTAGACCACTATCAAATAACTTTTTTAATTGGGCTCCTACCCCCAAATATATTAAACGACCATTGTCCAGTTGAGAAAGAGGCACTTTTCGGGTAGTGCGAAGTACTGAGCGGGCATCTTTTTTTAAAAATGGATATTGTGGATGGATAATATTTACGAGTTCATTCAAAGATGGGTTACATAGTTGCGATGGCACCATCTTTTTAGTTTATTTGTAAATTTTTTAGGAGAGAGCTTACGTGCGCTGTTACTTGAATTTGTGGAATCATTGAATGGTTTTCTGTTCTGCAGAATAGGTGGACAATCGAAAAATGTAGGCTCGGCATCATTAGCACTCATTAATTGTGTGACATCTATTATATCAGTCGACGCAATTGGTATTGCCGATTGTAATTCATTTTTTATATTTTCTTCTTCGCGGTAAAAACCCGGAATTTCGCCAAAATTGGAAGAGGAAAACTTTCCTGTCTCAAATTTTGTGGTTTCGAAACCCCCCTTCAAAATATTATTATTTGCTCGCTTAGAAACCAAACGTTTGATATGCCTTCTCGTATAAATTTTTGACATTTTGACATGATAAGACAAGCAGAGGTAGGTGTAGGTACCTGACAAACAAAAACGAAATTGCAACTGCTCTGAAAAAGAGAAAAATTGTCACTATTAAAAAAAGTTTTGAAATTTGCACCCTGTACTTGAGATTCATTTGAAAATAAACGTCAAAAATTAGTAATTTGTGCTTGTGATATGACACAATACGGAAATTGATAAAAACAATGGCGTTAAATTAATTTTTTTTTTTTAATTTGCACCCTGTGTATGAGTGGTTCTTGAAAAATAACCGGCAAATATTAAGAAACATGATGGTTCAATGCGTATAATAATCGGTGGTGCTCAATAAAAAAAAAAAAATGTTTTGAAATTTGCACCCTGTATTTGAGATGCACTTAAAACTAAACGTCAAAAATTAATTATTTTGGTAATTGTTGACGACGACTACTTCTCGACTAGCATTTTCTAAGAGTTAGGCAACCACTTAAACAGCTATATAGGACGTCTCCTTCTTACATGTACTTACGTCGTAGGACAAGCAATCGAAAGAAGGGGCATTTCACAGTGGAAATAGTGGTTTCCCCAGGAAACTACGGTCGACGAACGTGATGTTGTGGTGGTGTCTACCTACCGTGAAAAGTTGGTGGCTGAAGTCGAGAAGTAGTGGTCGTCAACAATTACCATAATCTTTAATATTGATAAAAACAATACCGTTTGATTAAAAAAAATTAAATTTTAAATTTGCACCCTGTATAAAAGTAGTTTTTAAAATCAATCGGCAAATATTAAGAAACATGATGGTTCAATGCGGAAAATAATCGGTGGTGCTCAATTATAAATAAAAAAAAAAGTTTTGAAATTGGCACCCTGAAATTGTTCTTTGAAAATAACTGTCAAATGTTAATAATTTGTGTTTGTGATATGATCCAATGCGAAAACTAATCAAAACGGCGGGGTGTTTAAAAGAAAAAAAATGAAATTTCAAAATTTGCACCCTGTATATAAGTAATTTAAAAAAAATAACCGGCAAATATTAGGAACATGATGGGTTCAATGCGGAAAATCCTCGATGGTACTCAATTAAAAAGTTTTAAAATTTGCACCCTGTATTTGAGATTCGAGATCGATTGTGCAACAGTCGTTCGTCTGTCGCACGCAACATAGCAACAAGCAACATCTATCAAGCCTCTATCAGTTATCTCACTTATCTCATTCGACTCTACATATAATTATTACTTTTGGTCGCATTCAGGTAACTCATCTATCCCATAATTAAGAGACCGGCCGTTACGAACGCATGGAATCTATTGGTGGAAAGAGGTGTTATTGTATAATAATGTTGTACTTACTTTGTTTCAAATAAAATCGAGTTACGTTTGTCGTTAACTGTTGTGGAACACGATCGAACCCTTCGCTTCGATGTTGAACACTTCACGAACGACGAAATGGCTGCGGGCCAGCGTTGCCAGATCGAAAACAAAAAAATCACTAGATATAACGTCAAAAAGTTATTAGATTCAACATAAATTTCACTAGCATTCAAAATTTTACCACTCTCCAGTGGCTACTTTGAGTAATTAAATAAAATTACTTTGGAATTGTTTTACTTACTTCTTCTGCGGTCTTTTAAAATGTTTTTCTGTTAGGAAACTGATCGAGCAAAGCAAAATGAATAGAATAAATAATAGTTCAATTTAAACATCACATTTATTCAACAAATAATAAGTAGGAACAGTAGGTAGGTATACAAAATAAATGAAAATAAACACTAAGATATAAGTAACAATATGGTACGACATTTGAATCTGTTAGTCGTTGACTATTGATTATTGGTCTTATTGGACCTATTGCATTTGAGCCATCAACTAGTAATTTTTTTTTCAATTTTCGTACATGTTTTTTTTATGTTTGGACACCAGATCATTCGAAATGGAAAAATTAAAACAATTTTTGTTCTCGTAATTGATCAGCCTTTTGCTGTGGAGAATTCCAGTCAAAGTTTCATTTCCCAAACGATTACGCAATTTTGTTTTGTTCAGATTGATGGAACTGAATACACGTTCAACGCATGCGCTGCTATGTGGTAACACCAATAGGACTGCTACAAAATTTGTGATTTCGGGATAAGCTAAGCTTTCGTCACCCTTCCTGCATTTGGACACTTTTCGCCAAAATTCAACTTCATTCAAATTTGTATCAATAATATCCGAATTCTTGAGCATGCGAAATTCTCGGTCCAGGTCATTGATGTTTGTGACCAAATTTGGGAATTTGAACGCAATCGCCCCCAAACTTTCCGTGGACGAGATGTTTGCTGGATTCAGGAAAGAGAGTAATTTGAGTATTTCAACCTCCCTAGAATTGAAAGGGAATCTCTGGAAAAATTGATGTGCAGATTCAACATAGAATTCTAAACAACGTTTTCGGAAAGAATCCTTTTGTGTGTTAGTTAAAACACTGTTATCGTTATCGAGTGAGGCCGCAACTTTTGGACCACAATAGATCGAACTGAGCGGGAGGTAATTGGCAGGATTACGGTACTGTATTTTGGCTATGTCTGTATTTCTTAAATAGTCTGGTTTTATATAATAACTTAGCAACAGTTTATATGAAGTGACCATTTTTGAATACAACAGGTGGATTTTCGGAGCTTCGGATTGGAATTCGAGATTCAATTCAGTAAATGTGGGCAGCACATATTCTAAGAACTCAAGAAATAGTTTGTTCAATGGTTCTTGAAGCATAGTATTGATTTCGGCGGCACCTGATGCATTGTCAAAAACTTCGCTTTGAAAATATAGCTTCAGAGCGTTGTACTGTTCGAGAACTCTACAAACAGCAGCATTAACAGATAACCATCTGGTTTGTGAGGGATGTAGCATTTTGTGAGGTTTAATGTTCGTGAAAGTTTGAAACTCTTCAAATTCAGATTTTCGTTTGAAGCTATACCGCATATATGAATAAATACCCCTCACCAGCTTTTCGACTTCATTCGGCAATTTTTCGCATGCATTTGATGCGCAAAGTGCCAATGAGTGGCAAATGCACTTCATGACAAACAAATGCGGTATGTCATTTGTCAGAAGGGTTTTCAAAGAGTGGGTTCTACCCATCATGGTATTAGCGCCATCTGCTCCGAATCCAATCAGATTCACTTTGTAGGGAATTTTATGTTCATTGAAGAAATTAACAATCAACGTGTACAAATTTTGGGCGGAGGCATCTTTGACTGGAGTTAGGGCAAGAAACTCGTCTTTAATTTTGAAATGCTCATTGTAACGGACAACCATGGCTAGGTTTTTTACCGTTGAAGTGTCAGTGGATTCATCTACCAGTAATGAAAATTTGTTTGTTTTTAATGTCTCGATCAAGTTTTCGAAACTAGCCTTTCCCATTATATTATTTATTATCGCAGTACATTTTGTCCGGTTACATGACATTTTTTTCCCTTCATTGGGTTCTATGTCAGAAATGACTATGGATTTGATGAGTTCGGTAAGATGGTCTGCTGTATTAATCGGTACATTATGCTCAACAATAAAAGCAGCAATTCTGATTTCATTTTGTTTGATGATTCTGTCTCGAGTAATATTAAACGATTTTTTTTGCAATTTTGGCTGCAGTCTGATGGCGTTGATTTTAAGCTTGTGCTTTTTTGACCCATCGTGTTTTTTAACAGCACCTATTCCACCTATGTAATCTTTCATACACACTTTACAATGAAAATAGGTGCTACCTGCATTGCTTGGCTCAATCCATTTTTTAAATTCTTCATGCTTTTCCCAAGAAATATTATACTTTTGGGCATAAGCCTTTCGTTTCTTGGATTTCCTCTTCTCATCTTCAGTATCAGTATCAGACAATGCGGACAAGTCAGATGATTCCTCAATGGCAACGGTGTTTATCTCGAGTCCTCCTACCGATAGCTGTGGGACCGCACCTGCTGAAGTCGACGAAGCTGAAGTAGATGGAGATGGACACAGTTGAGGAGAAGTACGAGTAGTACTCGTCTGAGTATTACTGTAATTTTTGGCACCCGTATCTGCACCTGAAGTCGATGTTGATGCTGCCGGTTCAAGTTGTGTTTGAGGCTTGATGATTAAAAAATTTCTCATTTTCTTCAGTGAGTGTAGGTGTAATCAGCCTGGAGAAGAACCGATTATTCGAAAATCCAAATTAAAAACAAATGCTTGTTTAATGAACGGGTAGAGACTACCTATCAAGTTTTTCACCCGTGAAATAATAAGAACCCACTTACCCAATATTACAGCACCACTAAAGTTCTCGTCACCTGGGATTCAAAAGTTCACTTTCACTTTACGCGGTTTTCAATCTAATTTTTGTGATCCTGCGTGTGCGTAGAGACTGTCTGTCAGTTACAATATTGAGATTTGATCGGTATTAGCGGTAGCGGCAGCGGTATTATCATTGACATATGTCATGTCGCAGTCGCAGACGGCCGAGTGAGGTTTCCGCTTTCCGCTACTAGAGGACGTAACGCAGCGCAGTAAAACCGACCCGGATTGGATTTATTCACATCAACAGAGGGCGCATCATTAGGCAAATATTTTGTTTTTCGTCTATTTTGATTAAAATTTTATTCTGATATTCATTTTATTGATAACAAAATATTCTGAACACGTGGGCGTTCAAAAATCACTAGATTAGGGGTTTTTATAAAAGTTTTCACTAAATCACTAGACTAATCATAAAATCACTAGATCTAGTGAAATTTCACTAGGTCTGGCAACACTGCTGCGGGCGCTGCCTGGAGCCTGGTGGCCGTGCGTGGTACCGGAAGGCCTCTGACCACAGCTCTGAGCTCTGGCTCTGGCCTATAGCGTGCCGCCAGAGGATCACGTGATGCAGAGCCATCCAATAGCAGATCGGATGCATTTGAATCGTAAATATACCACAGTTGGACAAACGGATACTGATAGTCAATAAACAACTATTATGATGAATAATTATTATGACCGAGTGTGCGGCCGACAGAATGGCGTGTCCGGACAATTCGCCACACAGCATTATTTATTTCTGCTTCTTTTTTTTTTTTCAAACAGCTTGGACATGTCAAGATGTGTACGTGGATCTTGTCAGGTACACAAACTTTGCTGGTCTTGTGAGATATGGCAAACAGAGGAGGGCACGCACTCTGGTTCGTCCCCACACAGCACAGCCATATTTCAGAAATATTGCATAAGAGTTGCATTAAAATATTTGAAATATTTGTGTTACATTGCGCAATGTCTTTGCAATCTTGCAGGAAAGTTGCAGGAATGACGAAATGTCCGCGTTTGTAATATTGCATTGCAATATTGCAGAAATATGTACTTGTATTCATTCTGTAATATGGCACAATATAACGGAAATATTGACGGGATATTGCAGGAATGTATAAAATAAAAAAAAATCTCACTTTTTTGTTTAATAATAAATGAATACTTAGGTAAGTGACAATAATAATAGTTAATCTTCCCATTAACTGTTATTAACCCAATTAACCGCCGCCTTCCTTTGCCTCCTCTCTTGTGCGTCTCAGTTTTGCTTGGGCCAGCCATTTCCCGACCACTTCCGCCACTTGCTCGTCTGTTACTTCCTTTACACAGGTACGAACAGTTTCTGAAAAAAGTACCCATGAAATAAAATGAAAACTTGGATAAAAATTAAGATTTTCAATTTGTTAGTAAAAATAATTTTATGGGCCACTTGTATAAGGAAAAGTTTAACTTTAAACTTAGTTTAGGAGCAAAAACCATGACAACAACAATGCTTTTTTTATCCTAAACTGAGTTTAAAAGTTAAACTGTTCTTAAACTTTGGTTATACAAGTCACACTTAGTGTTGTCGTCATGGTTTTGTCTCTTAAACTGAGTTTAAAGTTAAACTTTTCTTTATACAAGTGGCCCTTAATCTAATAGATCAAATAAATTATCTTACTGATTATGACTTTGCTGATTTTAAGGTCCCTGAAGGGACGTTTTCCTTTAAAACCCGCCCAGCTAAACTCTTGTGCCAGTGAGTTTTTGAATATTTTTTTCATTATTCCGTACACAATGACATGTAAATCAGAGCCGCCGATCCTTCGTAGTATATTCACCTGTAAAAAAAATCATGAGATCTCATAAAGATAATATTGTTTACAAAATAATTGACAACCAGTAAAGTTTTTTAACCTGACGAATTTGTAATAGAAAACATTTCATTAACTTCTTCACTAAGGTTAAAATACCCCATTCAGTAATTTAAAATGTAAAAAATGAGAAATGAAGTCAATCACCATTCTTTTAAAATAATTTTCATCCAGCAATTTCTCCTCCAAGTGATGTAGCTCTTCTGGATTTTTAAGAGGCAAGTCTACCTCATCATTGTCGTCTGAAGACAGAGGTGCGTCTCTGTACTGATTATTCGCCGTTTCCAAACGGCTTACTCTTTCATCAATCTGGTTTACAACGCGAATAATGGTATTTAATTTTCCGATTATTAGCTTCTGAAAATCTGTAGAAAAACGTCAAAACAATGACAATTATTAGCGGGAAAATTGAACTTGCCAAGTGTTAAGGATTCTTGAGTAGCTGAAGTAGCACTTTTCAACCTCTTCGGAGTTTCATAATTTGATTGAGATTCTATAAGAAATTACCAAATATTCATTAGACCAATAAAAATGCCGATTGCAGAAATAATTCTTACCACGTGGATGCTCATCTTTTCCTCTTGCACACGGTGAATTGTTTAGGACGTTTTCCTTCCTTCCAATTTTCAATGTCTTCGCCGAAGTTTCACAATTTGATTGAGATCCTATAAGAAATTTTCAAATGTTCATTACACCAATAAAAATGCCAATTGCAGAAATAATTCTTACCACGTGGATGCTCATCTTTTCCTCTTGCACACGGTGAATGAGGTACTTGCCAATGGAATAGATTCAGCTGGAAATACTTTTGATTGCTAGTATAAGTGATAAGGGGACTCTACTGAGAATTTCACAAAAATCCCGTTGTTTTCTACAGAAAAAAACGAATTTGAAAAATCCTCCTAAAAGCTTCGCGCCAGGACAGGGATTTTGAGTGGGGTTGGTCTGACTGTGTGACAATGGAATAATCAAGAATGTCAGAGATGTCACTACTGTGACACTGTCATTTTAAACATGCTATCCCAAAACCGGTTTCCTATCGAATTCTCTTACCGTGAGCATTTAGACAATAAAATCGAACAATGTTTCGTAGAAACTGACTCCAGAAACCTCTTATATAATACTGTCTCAGTCGAGATAATTTATTTCCAGGGGAAAATCTGGAGGATCACCAAATAGCACAGAAATAAGAGGCCGAAAATGAACAGTGAGCTTTTATAGGTTCATCATTAGCATACAATTCCGGATAGGTAATACTTTAGAGCTATAAGAGATCCATGTGAGAAGGACGCGATGGATCTCCAAATAAAATGTGGGGAGCAGGAACACTGATGTCCGAAATGAAGCCGAGAGTCAGCCAGGTCAGAGCACGGGTGACAAACATGCGAAAGGCTTTTAGGTGGACAGCACTGAAGACTAAAGAAAGAGACTAGTTAGGTTGAACAAGAAATGAACAAAACGAGTAGGTACTTACCGCGTAGATCAAAGCCTCGATAAAAGCAGTCAAAGGCAAAAAAAGGACACAGGAAGAAATTACGGTCGGCGGTTTGACGTTGTCAGTCAGACTCAGATCTTGTTGTTGTTTGAAAACGGCACCTTGACGACGTTATATCATTGCCAACCCAACGAGGAAAAAGAGCCCTTCTATGTTCTATATCTAATATATTTGTGACGTCACAAATATATTTTTAAAACACGCATTGCGGCCGCAATTTTGGGAATTTAGGAAAAAGAAAAAATACGGGCACATTATTTTTAACCATACTATCGATTAAGCCAATAAAAAAAAATTAGGCAAGTACCCCATTGTTCAGGACGTTTTTCTTTGTTCCAATTTTCAATGTCTTCGCCGAAGTTTCACAATTTGATTGAGATCCTATAAGAAGTTACCAAATATTCTAGTCCAATAAAAATGCCAATTACCGAAATAATTCTTACTGCCTTTTGATATTGAGACTTTGGGGAATGCAGGTAAGTCGTAGCCATTTCCTTCACTCAATTCCTCCTCGGATGTCGAATACTTCCTTTTTGCGTTATTTCGTCTGTTCTTTTTAGCAGTCTCCAATGCTTCTGCATCATCATCGCAAGTATCTTCCAGTACCGGAACAGATTCTGACAGACGCCATTTTTTTACACCACGTTGATAATTGTCTAAAAATTAAAATAGTTTTTAGTTTGCGAAAGAAAAATGAACAGAAAAACTACTTGAACCACCAAGAATTTCAATCACCGGGCAAGGTTCCCAAATCTTCTTATCTGGCTCTGTACATTCCTCAACAGCTTTGTTAACATTCTCTTGACATTTAAAATGGCTCGGATAGTAGCATTTTTCTTTTTCTTCCGTCAACCAATGCGCTGGTGCTAACACCACGCCATCCGATAATTGTACGATGAGAAACTTCTTTTCTTGAGGCATTATAGCTTTGTGTTATTGTGACCTTTGAAAATTATTGTGCTTTAATGACTTATCAGTTATCTTTTAATTATGGAGGGAGGGCTAGCTCCCTGTTCATTTAGATAAAGGAGGTTTGCTATGAGCTGTTACCTGATAATAAAATAAGTTAGAAGTCGAGTAGACAATTTTGCAAAAAAATCCTCTTGACCTTGAAACCGAGCTCTAATCCATTATCGTACTTATATCCCGTTCACGATATTTAATCAGTAGGTACAGTGGAGTGCGAAATCATTAATACGGCTTTATTTATTAAATAGGCTGAGTCTGGTTCCCACGTCGCACAGTGGTTCATTTCACGAATCTAGCTGGACAAAAATCAAAAAAACATTTTTTTTTTCAAATTGGTCACGACCAATGTTTTTTGATAACCAATGAACCAAAATGACTCAATTGATTGAAAAGCTCCCTAAATACTTCGCCACCCACTTTTTGCGCGGGTTCTAAAACAAGATAAAACAAGGTACCTTGAGTGACAAAAGTCCTATCTGTTGCGCTCTTTCCACTACCAAACTACGGCAGTGTTTGAGTAATGGAAAAATTTGTGTTTTCAAGAATATCTAGACACAGGTAAATACTTTCAAATAATATACTTGTTTTCCATCCTAACCCACTTTACCCTATATTGGCAGCGATTTCTGTTTTACCATGCAAGTTTTTGAATGGCTACATTTTTGCGTGGACGTACACTTCGATTGTTGTGGATTTCTGTGATGAGTTTTCATCAATTTTAAAGCTTGTTTCTTGCTCTGTCAAACTGCACAAAGTTTGGGTGCGTCGAGCTGCGTCTGAGTTTTGTATCTCAATTTTCAGACATGCATGTAATTTCTCGGCGTTATTTTTTCGAAGTGTGATGAACGAAAAAAATAAAGAAGCTAATTATTTGTAAGTGTATCTACATAAGCTTCAGTTTTTCGGACAAGATGATGTCGAAGAGGCTATTGAAGTGGCTGTCATAAGAAGAATTGAAGATTTTGCTTCAAAATAAGACTTCTTATAAATCTCATTTTGTCTATGGAACAATAATTTGTTCCATTTTTCATTTCAGAAGATTTGCATGCAAAATCTTCAATTCGTTTTATACCAGCTACTTCAATAGCCACTCCGACACTATCTTGTTGAGAAAACTGAAGTACCTACATGTAAATACACCCGCAAATACTTTGCCCCTTTGTACTTCTCGTTCACCCACACTTCGAAAAGGTCACGCCGAGAAATTACATGCATGTCTGAAAATTGAAATACGAAACTCGGACGCAGCTCGACGCACCCAAACTTCATGCAGTTTGACAGAGCAAGAAACAAGCTTTCAAAAGAATATAAACTCATCACAGGAATCCACAGGAATCGAAGTGTACGTCCACGCAAAAATGTAGCCATTCGAAAACTTGCAGGGTAAAACAGAAATCGCTGCCAATATAGGGTGAAGTGGGTTAGGATGGAAAACAAGTATATTATTTGAAAGTACTTACCTGTGTCTGGATATTCTTGAGAACAGAAATTTTGCCTGTATTTAAACACTACCGTAGTTTGGTAGTGGAAACAACGCAACAGATAAGACTTTTTTATTTACCTTGTTATGTCTTGACTTCGAACCCTTGCAAAATGTAAGTGGCGAAGTATCCAAGAAACTCTCCAATTGATTTAGTTTCTTTGGTTTATTGCTAATTGAAAAACATTGGTCGCGAACAATTTTGAAAAAGTGTATTTTTCGATTTTTGTCCAGCTAGATCCGTGAAATGGACCACTGTGCGTCGTCTCAACAAGCTGAAATTTAGAAAATTCGCCTACTTGAATATTACAACAGCCGTATGAATTGTATCGCACTCAACTGTACCTAAGGTGCTTTTTCCATACATAATTTCTATGAACGTAGAATATTTAAGAATTTTTAATAAAGTGGTGTTTGACATGAATCTCCAAAACCTCTATAGATTTTTATGTTCGAAATTGCTGAAAATATGCCCTCTCTCAGGCTTAACAAATTAATTAATTAAGTCGAGAAGAACTGAAATATTATGTTTTCAGTTAGTATGGATTAATGGAATCACTACAAAATTATTTTCAAACGGAATTTTACATAATTTGCATTTGATGTCATTTAGGGACCAACGGCCCAATGTATTATTTTTTTCAATAGAAACTATTTTTATGTTAAACTGAATTGAATCACACGGTAATAAAAAAAAACTTCCCATATCTTTCAAAATTCTGCCTTCAATATACATGACATCAGAGGTATTATCTTTTGCTATATTTACAATATCCATGCATAAACCATTGTAACACCTCACCTACTAGCACCTTGACGAAACGTCACTCCCGTCGCCCATTGCGGTTTGCAGACTGACGGGGAGACGAGCAGTTGAACTCCTGGTAAGCAGCGAGACAGTCGTTTTGGTTTTGTTTCAATCATTTCGCCCTTCCCAGTCTCACAGTTTTCAACCCGTCTAATTCCCTTGTTCCTTTCAGTTTGTGAAGCCGAGAATCAACGCCCCCCTGACCAAGAGGACCACCTACGCCGTTAAATTACTCAAATACCTACCTTTTCGTTGTAGCAGAGTGCGACGAATAAACTACTTCATTTGTTTTGTGTTAATGGTGCATCTTTTTACACCATGGCCCTCTCGCTCTAAGCTAGCCAAAAGGAGCAGCTCCTACAAAGTGACGCCCAACTTTGCGGCCGATTTCCGAGGCTGAAGGAAGAATTTCGGACGAAAACAAGCTACGGTAAATTTCAACTTTGCATTTTTGTTCCGGCCCAGCCATATTTTTCGAGGCGTGCTGTGTGACGTCATCGCATGGCCCTGGGCTGCTGCTGCTGAAGTTGTCTGTTCCCGCCGTTCGTGAGTGAGACAGCGACAGACGCGATAACCAAAAATGTCGAAGAGAAACAAAAGAAGAAGCCGTGATGCCCGTGATGGAGACGAAGGGAATGCATTTTCGCAACCAGAATCAGCTCAACCAGTCGTGATGACACAGGAACAGTTCCGTGTCTTATTGGAAGCCGTCCAAACAAATGCCGCAGCTGCTGCCGCGTCTGTGACACCTGTGACGGGAACCCAAGGTATCTCTGTGATACAGGTAGGCTCCTTTGCAAATTGTACGCATTCGTATAATGCCGCGCCTGGAACCGATCTAGAAGCATTTATCACTTCTGTTCTTGTATATAAAGAATGTGCCAACATTTCTGACGATAGTGCACTCAAGGGTTTTGCAATTTTACTCAAGGATTTGGCTTCTACCTGGTGGAACGGAATTAAAACCGAGGTAAGTTCCTTTGATGACGCAATTCAAAGGCTACGTCAAACTTTTGGAGAGAAAAAGCCTGCTTATCGCATATATCGTGAGATTTTTGCTCATGAACAAGGAGATAATGAGCCAACTGATGTTTTTGTGTGCAAACTTCGTGCAAAAATTGCTCAGTTACCCCCACCAGCATTTCAGGAATCTGTCCACCTTGATATGATTTTTGGTATGTTGTCATTGAAAATACGAAAAAAAATGTCTCGCGAAAAAATCAATTCTTTTGATGAACTTTTAAAAACCGCGCGCGCAATTGAAGAGACGTTGATGGAAACGCAAAGGCAAACCTCGACAGGCAAGACGAAGGGTCTAGATGTAGAAAATAAACGTTTTGAACGACCACGTTGCAGTTTTTGTAAAAATTTCGGACATGTTTTTGAACAATGTCGCAAGGTAAAAAATAAAAGTCACGATGTGAATGGAGTTTTTTCTCCACCACCCGAGGTCCCTGTAAAAAAAGAACGTAACGTACCCGAGGAAACATCAACGAAGAAAAGTTTTTCTTGTTACGGTTGCGGTACAATTGGTGTAATCAAAAGCAATTGTCAAAAATGTAAAAAATCACCGGCTATTTCAGCTGATGCATCCGCGAGTTCGATTGATCTTTTTTCAATCGAAACGCTAACAAAGTGTTCGGTAAATCCACGACCACGTCCAATTTTGTTGGTAGAAGTGAATCAGTGTTTAGGTTATGCGCTTTTGGATATGGCAGCTAAACAAAGCATTGCCGGATGGAAACTTTACCAAAGATTGCTCGCTGACGGTCAAGTTTTTGAAACTACGAATCTGGATGTGACTCTAGCAGATGGTTCTAGAAGTTTTAGAGAAGTTTTGTACGCTTCCCTGAAGGTGACAGTAGAAGATCGTGTGATACCTACCACATTTTTGGTATTTCCTGAGGCCCAGACAAATCAGACGCTTTTAGGAATCGACTTCATCCAAGATGCGGGTATCATTGTGAACGCTTCTGAGAAAACATGGTCATTTGTCGGTGGAAAAGAAAAGGTTTTCGAATTGCGATTTGAAGATTGCTTTTGTGAAACAGGAAAACCTGTAGAAGAGAGTCCAATGGAGATTTTATCAGTTGAAACTTTGCGCGATGATGAGGGAGCCGCTCTTTCAGAAAAAGAAAAAGAAGCAATCAATGATTTGTTGAAAGCAAATTTCGAGATTTTTGGTTCTATTACGGAGGCGACGCCCTTCGCTGAGCACAAGATCGAAACCGGTAGCAATAGCCCGATTGCTACTACCCCGTATTCGATGAGTACTCAAAAAAAAGAAATCTTGAAAAAGGAAATAGAAGAGATGTTGGATCAAGAAGTGATCGAGCCCTGTGAGTCACCATGGGCATTTCCAGTCATTCTAGTACCAAAAGGAAAAGATGGATGGAGAACGTGCGTGGACTACAGAAAGCTCAACGCCATCACCCAGACCGACAAATATCCCTTACCACACTTGGAAGAATTACTACATTCTGCCAAGAGAACTTTGTATATGTCAAGTTTGGATTTGCGTTCCGGATATTGGCAAGTGGCAGTTCGAACCGAGGACAGAGACAAAACATGTTTCACTTCACCGTTCGGCACTTTCCGTTTTCGACGCATGCCGTTTGGTTTAAAAAACGCTGGAGCCACCTTCCAACGCTTGATGGACAGATTCCGAAATGGACTCGATGATGTGACGACATTCGCTTATTTGGACGATCTGATAGTGATTTCGGAAACCTTCGAGAAGCACATTCGCGATCTCGAGTTGGTCTTCAAGAGACTGAAGCTTTTCAAGTTGCGTGCTAAACGAAGTAAGTGTTTTTTTGCCAGATCAAGTATCAACTATTTGGGACACGTCATAACCGAGGGTGGAATCAAGCCGAATGAAGAAAAAGTGTCTGCTATCGTGAAGATGCAAGAACCAAGAAACTTGAAGCAGTTGAAGACTTTTATCCAAACTTGTTCCTGGTTTAGGAGGTTCATACCCAGTTTCTCGGAGAAATCATGCTCGTTGACCAGACTTCTAAAAAAGGATGTTGCTTGGGAATGGGGAACTGCCCAGAGAAAAGCGTTCAACGCGCTGAAAGATGCTCTGTCATCCGCACCCGTCCTATGTCAAGCTGATGAGAACAAACCGTTCGTGATTCGTACCGATGCAAGTGGATATGCGCTTGGAGCTGTTTTACTCCAGGGGGAGAAGGAAAACGAGAAACCGGTAGAGTACGCCAGTCGTCTTCTGACCCCAGCAGAGAGAAATTACGATACTACCCAGAGGGAGGCCTTAGCAGTGGTGTGGGCATGCAATAAGTTCCGAGGATATATCGATGGAAACGAAGTCAGAATTGGCTCTGATCATCAACCTCTAAAGTGGTTGTTAGCATTGAAGTCTCCAGCGGGAAGATTGGCCAGATGGGCCCTTGCTCTGCAGTCCTATAATCTGAAGATCGATTATATTCCCGGCAGATCGAACGTTATCGCCGACACATTGTCTAGGCCCGTAACAGACGAAAGCGAGGAGGTAAGTTGTTGCTATACGGAAGTGGATTTCCCACGCGACAAGATTGACGATTATCGTGAGAAACAACTGAATGATCCGGAGTTACGCAAGATTGTTCAGGCTTTTGAGCATCCCGACCAATCGGTCACGAATTGGATGGACCGAGGATACTTCCTATCACAGGGGATCCTATACAGAAACGCCGACGAAGACGCCGAAGTTCCTCAATTGGTAATACCTCGTGAAGAAAGGAGATCTGTGATAGAAGAATATCACAATCATCCGATGGCAGGTCATTACGGCACTGAGAAAACGTTGTGGAAAATCACATCAAAGTACTTTTGGCCCGGAATGCGCCGAGATGTTGAGAGACATGTGAAGTCCTGCGTAGATTGCCAGCGATACAAAGTCAGCAATAACAAGCCAACAGGTCTATTGAGAACTCCGGTTGCATCTCAACGATTTGAAGTCGTCGCAATCGACCTTTTCGGACCGCTACCCGAAACCGATCAAGGAAATCGTTGGATCCTGATTATAGAAGACACCGCCAGTAAATGGGTTGAGTTGTTTGCTTTGAAAGACGCTACCGCCGAGGCATGTGGTAAAGTTTTGATTGACGAAGTCTTTTTGAGATATGGAGTTCCGAGAAGACTTATATCCGATAACGGTGTACAATTTGTAAGTTCTATATTACAATATATTTCTGAGTGTTTCGATATTTCTCAAACCCTTACTCCCTTGTACCATCCCGAAGCCAATCCGGTTGAACGAAAAAATCGAGACCTAAAAACGCAACTCGCCATTTTAGTGCGAAATCAGCATTTCGTTTGGGACGAGCAAATCCCAACAATCCGCTTTGCGATGAATTCTACCCTAACTGTTGCTACTGGTTATTCTCCCGCGCAACTAACTTTTGGTCGAGAGCTGAGAACCTTTTCCGACGCTCGCCGCGACTTCTCTACGATTGTTCAAAACCTGAACTTCGTTGCGGAGGTCACTCCATATCTTCTAACGGTCGCCGAGACAATGAAACGCGTACGAGAGAATCAAGAGAAACAACAAGATGCCAGAAAGTCTTACGCGGACCTTCACCGCAAAGAAGCCCCAAATTTTCAGATCAACGAGGAAGTCTTAGTAAAAACACATTTGCTAAGTAACGCCAGTAAAGGAGAAACTTCCAAGTTTTTCCCTCGACGTGACGGTCCATACATAATCAAGGAGAAAGTATCACCCGTCACTTACGAAATTGCGTGCCCGACGCAGCCCCAGGTGTCCTTAGGGCGATACCATGTGTCAGACCTGACACGCTTTGTCCCCGAAGTGCGAGACACCGGAGAAGAAATCGAAGTTGCGCCTACTCGTCCTTTGAAGAAACGAGGGCGCCCGAAAAAGGAAATGTCAGTTCCTGGACCTGTCGCCACTACGCCAGTCCTAGTCAACAACGTCGACGACGTCCCGTCTACGCGTCCTGACAGTTCCAGAGGGGGAGGCTGTAACACCTCACCTACTAGCACCTTGACGAAACGTCACTCCCGTCGCCCATTGCGGTTTGCAGACTGACGGGGAGACGAGCAGTTGAACTCCTGGTAAGCAGCGAGACAGTCGTTTTGGTTTTGTTTCAATCATTTCGCCCTTCCCAGTCTCACAGTTTTCAACCCGTCTAATTCCCTTGTTCCTTTCAGTTTGTGAAGCCGAGAATCAACGCCCCCCTGACCAAGAGGACCACCTACGCCGTTAAATTACTCAAATACCTACCTTTTCGTTGTAGCAGAGTGCGACGAATAAACTACTTCATTTGTTTTGTGTTAATGGTGCATCTTTTTACACCATGGCCCTCTCGCTCTAAGCTAGCCAAAAGGAGCAGCTCCTACACCATTATTTAACAAACAGCAGTTGTCTCGTGTGTTTTTAGATGTGAAAGAATTTGAATGATGTTTTACTTCATGTTGTGAAGTAATATGAGTTGAATTTATTTCAGCAAGCCCATCTATTTCAGTATATCTCCTTACTAATTGCTGCAAGGGTTTTTCACTCTTTCTGATAACTCTTTTTATCGTAGACATATAGTTTTCAAAACGGAAGGCACTAAAGCTGTCCAGTGGACCAAATTTCTTGACATCGGTGCTCAAATGTAACAAATTGTGAACATTGTGAGAAAGAAAGTGTTTCCCGTAAATTATTTCAAAAGATGTTACAAAATGTTGTAGGAGAGCTTCGGCAAAATCAATTTTCTCTTGGCAAAGGTTTGGACTTGCTAGAATTGTTATAGCCACTGTTTGAGTAATGAAATGGGTATATACGTCTTTTTGAAGCACGCCCTTTAAAACTACTGGGCCGGTATACAAGAGGAAATTTCTGAACTCTGTGGCTTTCCACTGACGAAAGTCTTTAAGGGATCGTGGTCTTCGCGAGAAATCACTCGGCATTAAATTTTTCAAAGAAAGTAAAAGTTGAGAAATTATTTCAATTTTTCGAGCCGATAATCTGACTTGAAGAGGTCCATCTTTGATCCAGAGAGATATCAACTTTTTCACCACACCTAGGCAGACTAGGTGCATGTAGTCTAAAGGCACATTAGTAACTGGTCCAAAATCTGGAATTGTACACAGAATACTGTCACTAGTTTGATAATCGTCGTAAGTATTACTTACAAATTCCTCGTCTTTTCTTGGATGATTTGCACCATTCCGGAAACATACTCTCGCATTCAGATACTCTCCTGCAACAGTGCATTTTGTGCAACTATTGAAGCCAGTGTGGCATTTAACCGACAATACAAACGCTTTTGCCGGAGCATCACATATTAGTGCATGAAACTTAACACTCACTACTGTGTCATTTGATGTAAATCCGTTATTTATTACATCAATCATATCTTTCGTTACATAATGTAAAAACTCATTGCTGTTTTCTGGCTTTTTGTACCCAAAATATGCTCCCACAACATACACTTTTGTATCCTATGTGTTTGAACATAATATTGGCCATAACGAGGCCGTCGACGATTTTGATATAGGCAGACCATCGATGTTCAAAAGAAGATCTAAATGTTTGACATTTTTATGATCATTCACCATTTTGACAAGAACATTTTTTAAACCAAAATGGCAATAACTACCACCTCCTAAATCAATCACATCTGTTTGTCTAGGTGTTTTAAGTAATGTTCTTGCATCTTTTGGTAGGTTATTAAAGGTCGTGAACTTTCTTAGAATCTCCAGAAGTTTATTACATGTTTGATGGGGAACGTTGCACGATACAGCCCATATCGCTAAAGCATTTTTAAAGGCAGTATTTTTGTCATTCCGTGTACTTTGACTCTCCACGTCCTGATCAACACGGTCTGGTTCTAAGCAACATCCAGAAAAATTTTCGGGAACATTTTTATTGGGTTCTATATTATCAATTTCAGGGGCAATGCCATTGCCATCATCATGTTCTGACAGATAAATATCACCACATGAGTCATTTGAATAATCATTATTCCTGGTGTGATCACTGTTTAAACTCTGATCATTATTCTCACATGAACGATCCGAAAATGTTGATGAATCAGATGATGAAGATGATGCAGATGATGATAAATGATATCTGGAGGATGATGTGCAAGGTGCATTATTAACAATTTTTTGAAGATCTGCCTCTGTTTCAAATGTCACTAATCGTCTGGCGTGTCTTTTAGAGATGTAATAAGGTTTTCTTTTCCTCACTTCACCCATAGTAAACCTCCTGAACCCAACTTTTCTTTAACAATCAAAATAACGCTTGAAAAAACATCGCAAATAGGTATGGTCAATTACACAAAATGTATTGGAGAACTGAAACAAAATATCGGATATAAGTATTCATTATAGTATGTTGTTTAATTTCCCTAACATTTATAGTGTATAACTCCAAAAGTTTGAGAGACATAATATTATTATGGTGTGTTAATATGAATTACATTAACAAAAAAAAACACAAAACCAGTGTTGTCATATTGTTCGATTGATATTGCAACACTGTCTAATTCATAAGAAAACATGATATTTTCCATAGAAAAATAAATGAAAATCTGATTTCCAGCTACCTTTTTGAAGGGCCACAAAACTCTGCAGCGACAAAAATGTAAGAGAAAAAGTTAATAGGAAAGACCTCCTTCTATTTTTGATTTGACAAGGAATCGCCCCCTGAATTTTCTCGCACCATTTTAGATACACCCTGTATACGTTGGAAATGCATTATCTCCCTGATTTTGTTTTCATTTTTAAAAGAACTTGACTTAAAAAAAAAGTTATTGGTTAGATTTATTTTTTACAACCACTTTTTACAAGCTTGTTACTGTGTTCTTGAACATACCATAAGATGTTTAAGTATGTAGAGTAGGTATGTATATATTCAATAAGTAATTATGAGTTTTCAAAACAATAATTGTAACAAACAGAAATTAATTGAAAACAGACCAAAACGTTTAGGTACCTAGCCCTGCGAAATCAAGTCGTAGCTTGTAACAGATTTGTGTAGGTATGTTTGACACTATACAGAATATCTCAAAGTCAGGACAGGACTCACTCAAAACCAAAAAGAAAACCTCAATCTTCTTGAAAAACAACTGCAACAGATTTAAGGGCCCTTTTGGCTGTTTTTGATGACTTCTGGGATCTTTTACAATTGTTTCGCAAGAAAAACCCGTTTTTTTTGTTTTTGAAGTTTTGGCTCCTCTGTAAAGTAAACAAAAATTAAAGACGCATTGAAATAATCCCCCACAGTACAAAATCGAATAAATGTTATTCTACACGTCGTTACCGCCGTTCAAGCCGTTGTTATTATACCTACTTGAAAACCCCACAGAAAAAGCCTACTAATAACCTCCTAGTTGATGCAGGCAAAAAAAAATAGAAAAAAATTAAATTAAGAGGAAACATAAAATTTCACCCTGTAGGTACACCAATTTGTGAAGTTTGACTTTTTTGCCAACCACTTTTGTCTCACTTCTTCATCGTCATGCAAAAATTAACAAGCCACAAAAGGTATCACTTCCACTCCTAATAATAACACAATGGGCCTTGTAATGGAACAATGTTGTAATTTTGTTGATTTTGCTATCCTTAGGATTGTTACAACAATAGTTTCTTGTCCAGATTACAATTATGTTATCATTACAAGAGTCACATTAATATCGCCCATTACTAGGTATTTTTTTAAAAGATCGTTGAGTTTTTCTCCTGAGACTGATTGGTATATTATTTTAATTAACAAAATACAGTATGTGATGCGAATTATTTCTATTTCTCCAGATATTTCTACTTACTTCCACAGCCTAGACCTAACAAACCACACTGAATATTATGTCCAGGCATAATCATGAACAAAAAGTGAAAGGGATTGAATCCAAACAAACTAGGTACTGTAACGGTACAACCCCTTTCTCCTAACCCGTCAGTTGACATTCCGACGTGATCGTCTAATAAAAGTGTAAACCATACTTAACTGCTGTCTGGCCTCTTACAGTAGATTCACAAACACTGAGGTGGACTCCGCTAATAGAGCCACCCCTTTCCTTTCACTAACCCTTTCACTGGCTCTGTCAAAGAAAGTGACAGTACGAGAAGCTCCGCTGATAGAGTCCCATTTCACTTACCCCTACGTTGTCAAATTAATTCATAGCCGCTTGTTCTTTCATTGATAAGTGACACAAGAGAACAGGTACTAAACAGAGAGATATAACACGAAAGTCAACCACAATCCTGTTTATTACAACAAAGTCATAACAGAGAGAAGACAATTGATACACAGGTCCTTAATCCTACCCTAGTCAGTGGGAGATTTCTTTAAATATCCTATCTTAAATCAAATCACAGTCCTCTAATTAATCAGCGTAATCGGAGTCATACTGACCTCCTCGTGGAAAATGTAACCATGGCATTCGCCTATTGACCTGGTGGGGAAACCACGGAAAACCCACCAGGATGGTCTTGTGCTGTGATTTCAGGGACTTGCTACAGTTTGTACGGCTCTGCCTACCCGCAGATTAAATCCCTATTGTAAACGACCTAACTTATTGAAATGACACGGGGGACGTTGCCATGATACCTGAAAGAAAACTATCCAAATTTAACAACAATTCAAATCTGAACTAAACAAAAGGGGAAGAAACTCTACCTAAACCGCACCGCCAATTGAAACACTTGACTGCTCGAAAAACGGAACGTAGCGACGTTTTACAAAATATGACGCCCAGAGTAACAACAATAAACACTGAATTCCATGTCCGTAATCACACTAACTTTATCACACAATTCTGTCGCTTGACGCGGGCTTACAAATCACCTACGCCTTATCAACAACCAGTCCTGGAAACCAACAATTTGCCGTGCTTTGACTTGACTTTGATAATCGTCAAATTTTGATCATAATTTTTCACTCGTTGGCTTTGTACGATAGCTTCGGCTTTGATCGTATGCCTTCAAACAATGAGATATGGGACATTTTCCCATCTCGACAATTTTATCATCTAACGGCACTATGACTGCCGGTTTCACACTTCAAATACCATTTTAATGGCTCTCAAAACCACAGTAAATGTCTCCTACCCTACACCTAGCTAACGGCGCCGAAGGAAAATGCAGGTATGGTTTTTCACCACAAGACGGCTCGAGTTCACCTGAAACCTAGATACTGCTAAGAGACTCACGGTGGCTTTCTTTGAATAATTTTACTTCGACGTGGCTGAAAGTTGCCGGTGGCAGAAAATAACAATCCTTGGACAGAATTTTTCAACAGATATTTGGAGGGAAGTAATTACGACGCTCTCGCTATTGGTCTCTTCGGGCGTCGCGCCTCAGCTCAAGTCTTTGATGACCCAACGGATTCTCGCGACGCGCCCCACGGAGTTATGTTGAACCCTTTTTGATCACAACCCTTCGTTTATCGAATCTCGCGCGAGACTTTCGCATTTTGGCGGTGTTTATAGGTGATGTCTTTATAGGTGGGCAATTTACAGCCGCCCTTTTGGTGGACTTGAACTGTAAATCTTCTTTGCCATTGCGGTCGTCTGCTTGATCGAGAGAAAAAAAGAGAGGCTTGAACATTCATTCGCATGATGAGGCTCGGAGATTCGCCTTGCTGATGGTGTCCGGCCGATTCTTGAGCCTGATACGGGAGTAGAATTTTTTTGTTGCAAGATGGAATAATAATGGCGCTCACCTAGTGGCCAATCAGGGTGCATTTAATTCATCTGCTGAACTTTCACGTGCCCGGGCAGTGAGCCAGCTGAGCCATTGGCGGGAAGGCAATACCGAATTTCTCGGCCTGTACCCTCGAATTACACTTAGTTACAATTTTCTGTGGACCTCTAATCCTTATTTAATTTTCAGCAGCATTTGTTTTCACGGCCGGTAATTAATAATATTTTAACCTCAATTAGTGTTGAAAACGAGACCAACCTTTGTTTGACGATCGGCGTAGTAGCAATTTTTCCTACTCCTTGGTCCCGATGTTCAGAATTTCGCCTTGAAGCCTGCTGCCTGTTGTGCTGTCTCCACCACACACACAATATCACCTCTTTCTAATTGAATTTACACCAAACACACCACGAGAATTAACCCTGATTTAATTTAGCAATCTGAACACACGAAATTTTCACTAAAACCCCCTTTTGACTTTTGTGGAGATTTCCGACCACCGAACTGACTTTAATTTGCTTAATTGACTTGGAATTTGAATTCTTTAGATACAAACAACGATCTGAAATCTGTTATTTAACTCAGTTAGTAAATTAGTAAATTTTAGCTTCACGCTTGTACTTATCAAAAACTGCCTTGACAGAACAAAATCTTAAATCCCCAGAGGACTTGGATTCACGTTTTTCAATGCAACTTGTCACGATGAGAGCTCAAGCAAAAAAGCCTCGAGAGACTCTCCTCATTCTCTCAGCTACCGTCGGGTCAACCCTTTCTCTCATTCACACCTCCGAAACTCCTCTCCATTGACCAATGCGGCTGAACCAACCCTAGTCTCATCCAATCACAAACCTTTCCACCCCCTGATATCGATCGCGTATTGGATTCTGTCGACCACGTTCGATCCTGCAAATATCGCCCTTATGGCCGCACTCCTTATAGCATTCACCGTCAGATGACGCCAGTCGTCTCCTTTTCCACACCAATTTGGGTAATTACAATACTATCGCTACCTCCACGCTCCCATCTGACTTCTGACATATCAAGATATTTTAGCTTACGTTTATAACTTCCGGGCTTATGTCTAAACATAAAAAAATTACCCTAATAGTGTAATTCAACCTGGCTGGACTGGGCAGAATCGCTTGAATGAAACCCTTTCTTGTTTGGTGTCTACTTGACTCTCATTTCGCACCCTAATCTGTAAACTTACTCTTTCCACCATACAATCACATCTACGAGTTTTCAATTTGGAAACTTGTAATTAACCGCGTTTAATTTTCTCGTAAGCGAAATTCTCGACTCGGCGGGAGGCTGGCCACATGGCGATGGCCCTTTTCGGTCGCTATAGGCGGCATTCCAGTATGTCATAAACCACCGGGCGTTTTATGCCGTCGCACATCCGGGCGTTATACTTTCCATACTTGAGTTATTATTTCTCACGGCCAAAACTAAGCAATTTCTCTATCACCCAAGGACTCTGCCGGGTTTTTCTATAGCTCCCCGTTTTTAACAGCCCGGCTCATATAACTCGATTCAGCGTTGGGTTTTTTCCAAGCCATTCTCGGCCTTATCTCGCCCAGTTGAATTTACATGTGCCCGGAAACTATAACTAACCTACTTAATTATATTAGCAATTGCCACAGTACCTATGTATATTTGTATTGTGTTTCGGTGTAGTTTCGGTCACTCTACGCCGGTTTCAGTCAGGAAGAAAGCTTGCATGCAGTTTTTGTTGGCATTCAAGAAAAAAACCCATTTTGTCTTGGGGGTCCATGCCCCTGAAAGAAACTGCTCACTTGCCCCAAATCCCAATTTTTTAGTTTGTGAAATGTGGAATGCACGTATATCACGAAAGTTGAGGTTATGTCACTAAAAGCAGAAGCACAGGTAAATATCACACTGGTTTTGTGTTGAACAATCGAAGTGACTACAGACTTGCTAAACATTTACCGGCCGGTGCGATGGCTAGGTTGAACTAAACCCTCGACTAACTAAACCATTGTACTAAACTTACCAATTCGATAATTCAACTGGACCACAGAATGGACGGACACCGGACCATTTGCGGGGACGGGGAATCGAGGATCCACTTCAACTAAAATAATTATCATGATTGCCGGTGGATTTGCAGGTGAAAAATATGACAATAATAATGTAAATTAATAATAATATGATGATTACCTCGCTAGATGCAAGATGCAAGCTGACGACAATAACACAAACACGCACACTTGACTTGGCACTCACACTATGCCGAATGCCGACAGCAGTGCTGCCAACTGCCTAACAATTTTAATCCCCAAGTTCTCTTGACATATTTCCCTAGAATACCCCAAACTTCAAAAAGCGCGCCGCAGGCGAAAATTTTTTAAAATCTGGGGGATTCTGGGGGAAAATTAAGTGAATTTAGACCTAAGTTGCAAAATTTAAAAAAAAATTGCAAAATTCAAAAAAAATTGCAAAATTAAAAAAAAAAAAATGCGAAATTAAAAAAAAATTGCAAAATCTAAAAAATATGCAATTATGTTCTAATTGTTCGATTTTCAAGATAAATACACCTTACTTACCTAGTATTTTTTTGCACAGCACAACACATAATATATCACAATTATTTTTGAAGGTATTCATATTCAAACACTTTGTACCTACTCATAGGTGTATACCCTTGAAATATATGAAATATATACTTATATATTATATTTTATTGCACACAACAATGTATTTTCAAAGGCTTGCAACGCCATTGTCTTTGAAAATATCGAAATTCAAAATGTAACCACAAATAACAATACAAAAAATAACATGTGTAATATCGCGCCCCGCGAGAACACTGACACAATTAGTTAAAAAAATCACGGCTTTGCGCTTGATGAGTGATGAAAACTGATGTAGATGTACAGATCTTTTATCTATAAATTGGAAATCAGCTACCTGTATCCTTTTTTTGAAAAGACATTTTTTCGTACAACATTTTACAGATAAAAGCTGGAGATTCCCATCAATATTGCAGTCAAAACACAAGGATTTTTCTTTTGAGTGCTACTAGTGTCACTGTTCTCGCGGGGGTACGATATAGTAGATATATCTTTATAATAATAATCACCAAACATCTAACCGTACAAATTTTCTTTCTTCATTAAATCAAAATGATCAGGTGTCACAGAAAAGTTTACGCAGTTAACATTACGGTCTTTTAAGCTGTGTCTTGTAACAGCAATAGCATTCAGAGCGACTTCACCCAAGCAGTTCCTCTTTCTTGTTTTAACATCGTTTACAACAGAAAATACCCTTTCCGTTTCTGCATTGGAATGCGGCAAACTCATGGCACATAGAGCTAATTTCGAAATATTCCCGAAGGTAAACGTTTCATCAAATTCCTTCATCCCACTCAGGTGCGACCAAAATTCTTCTGGTGACTGAGCTTTTAACTGCTCCTTTTCAACGTCATCAAAATAAATATTGATTTTATTCCACTCTTGAAAGATAGTATCTTCACTGGCAATATTTGACAAATTCTTGCAAACGCAATTTAAATCTACAACAGGCATAGGCCTGGCAAGATGTAACGCTACATCCGGTCTAATAAAACAAAGAGCATCAAAGAGATCTGAATTCACGGGCATTCTTTTTTTAAGTTCATCACATGCCACGATGTAAAATTGCAAACATTTCTTTCTTATGTCTTCAGAAATTGCCACAGGTAAATTCTTCAAAATATTGCCGCACTCAAAGCCAAGATTTATATTTTCCAGAGGCAGAAAGTTTTTTGGATCAGAAAAATTAATTTTGAAAAAATTGTCGCTGTTGATTAAATGATTTTTTATGAAATTCACTGCAATTTGTTTTAGCAACCTTTTGCATTCCCTAGATAGGTCATGAATTAGTAGTTTTTTTGACTGAAAAAGCACGTTAAACAAATTGAAGTAATTTAATGAGAATTTCAAAAAAAAGAGGTATGCTTCTGTGACCTTATTTTTGAGCTGCTCCAGTAAGAACTCTGATTGTTTAGACTTGTCCTCAAAAACTGCAAGAGTGAAATAATTCAGTAACACTGACCACACTTGTAGAACTCTGCAAACGCACTGATGAAAGCTTAACCACCGAGTTCCACTCAGTTTCAAAATTTTCACGCTTTCATCATTGAAGAAGATTTGCATTTCCTCAAGCTCAGCCACTCTCTTTGCTGAAGTACTGAAATAACTTGCCAATGACCTCAAGAACTCCTCGGGAGTTCTCGGTAGATTTTCACAAGCCTTGCTTGCTGCTAAGGCAGCTGAATGGCACGTGCAAGGAATCACGATTAAAAAATCAGTGTGTTGGGCGAGTCGTGATTGAAAAGAATTATTTTTGCCAACCATAACACTGGCATTGTCACTGTCACTACCCAAACCTACAACATTTTCAATAGGTATTTTTTTTTTCTGCAGACACTGCTGGAACTCTGCAAAGAGTTTTTCAGCCGAGCAATCCTTCGCGTCAACTTGAATTAACTGCAGCAGATTGTTCTTAATTTTTTTTTCTGCGACACTGAAGTACCTCACGACAACAGCAAACAATTTTTTTGATGATATGTCTGTGCTTTCATCCACTAAAACGCTAAACAGACATTGCCCCAGAACTTCCGCTAAGTTGTCCTCTTCTTTTTGTCCGATTACATTTTTAACAACATTTGTGCATTTCGTCCGGCCGAGCTGTGCATGCTTCTTATGATCTTCGAGTCGGGTGCAATTTCTTTTAGCAGCGGCAGCAAATGATCAATAGTTGCAAATGCTATATTGTGTTCTGTAAGAATTACCATCATCAATATAACAAAAACAGTTCTAGAGATTTTACAATCACTTACCGGCATAGAAACATGACAATTTTATTTCAGCTTTGGCCACGTTTTGGTGAAATTTCAGTTCTTCAGCGGACGGCTGGTTACTCATAAACAGATCTGCAATGTTCTGACTGCATTTGTTCTTCTGAGCATTTCTTGAATGCTTAAGTGTGTGTGTATGTTTTATTAATTCACTTTTTTTGCAGTGCTGTATAACATTGCATGCCAAGCACTTGGCCTTGTTGGGATCTTTTGGAACTGCTTCCAACCAACCTTTCAGTGCTGGATCGTCCTTCCACTCAAGGCGAAATTTTTGTTGGTAGTTTGTTTGTTTAGGGGCCTCCCCACGGATCTTGCGCTTTTTAATCGGAGTGGAACATCTTTTAGATTTAGAGTTCCTAGGGTGCTCCTGGTCGTCGTCCGTGTCGAAATCGGAAGACGAGGCCCTGAATAACGACAGAAGCAAGTGAAAATATTTTTTCATGCAAAACGAGTAGGTAAAGCCAAAATTATACAAACATAAATTTCAACTTACATTATTATTAATTACACCTTTATCCAGATAAATCATTCAAATTCCGAACTCGGAGCAAACGGAACTTGGTTTGGTGGTCGGTGCGCAAGACTGACACTTATCAATGACAGATAGTTGATTGAACTTATCAAACAGAAAAATAACCAACATATAGCGGCAAATTCAAATGCATAGTTGAAAACAACTTATTTCTGCATGTCTGGATCCGGAGACGACTGCTTCTGTGTGAATTATTGTTTAGTAAAAAAATATTATTTATTGTATTCCCTTGATCAACAGTGAAAACCTATATTTTAAACTGATTGTTTAAAAATCCTAAAAATCCCCAGATTCTGTTGAGATTTCTGAAATCTCCCCCAAATCCCCAAAAGGTATATATCCCCCCAGATTTGGGGGAAAATTCCCCAAGTTGGCAGCACTGGCCGACAGAGAAAAGGGCGCGCGCTGCTGAGCAGTTGCCGGGCCGGGAGTGGTCGTTGAGCATGTGTGTCACGTTGATGAACTGCGTTGACTGACGCCAATGAACTTACCGACCCACAATTAAATGGCGCGCTGTTCAAACTGTGTATCCAAAAAGAGTCGTATTGTTTCCAAATTTACCTGAATCAATAATATATCAGGCAAATTTGTAAGTTGCTTTAAAACAAGCATGATCTGAATACCTCTTTTTTTTTCTTCAAGAATGTAGGTACCTATACCTACAAATTTTTCCATTAAATAATTAGGTTAGGTAAACTTATTATAATATTATAACTTGAACTCGATGACAATGGGTGTGATACGCGACCTCTCTGTAACTGGTAGATTATTACAAAAATATTAGTAAATACCAAAATACTGACCATCGACATGTCTTGATGCGAATTTCGAAATGTTGACGCAATATTCCTGTTACTTTTCACTGCAAGGTAACAAAACTATATTGCAGAAATATTTCTGCAATATTTCGTTCGCAGTTGCAAGATTGCAATGTCTCTGCAATATTTCAGCAACATTTGGTGCTGTGTGGGTCCGGCTGACTCATGTCGACGAGTAGTCTGGTGCTGCTCGGAGCGCACTTTGTTGTCATGAAAACTCCCCAAGCCAAGGAACTGATCCTACTGGGGTTTCCACTTTCCTTGACAACGAGTGCGCTCCGAGCAGCACCAGAGCGCGAAGTGAATTCGGCATAACTAACCGTATAATAAACTTTTTAAAATTGCCCTCATATAGACGTATAATGTCATACCATAATAATTCTGGTAGTATAGATACGTCTAAAAAAACCGTCGAAAATTTCGAAATAGTAAACTTGTTCGATTGGAATATACCATCGGTCTTTAGGTCTTCTTAGAGTTCTAGGCCACCGCTCTTAGCTTGCAGTGTTATTTTTTTAAAGTTTCAATTTAGAACTGGCTTAATATGAACGTATATTAAACGTCTATAAACACGCTAGGATAAAAGTAGGCAGACAGTTGACGTCTAACCATATACCAAAACCGTTTATATACCATTTGTCTTGAAATTCGACGTCTATTAGACTAGTTTGTGTTTCCTGGGTTACAGCAGGGGATGGAAGGTGGCTGTCGGGTATCGGAAGATTCATCGTATTGCCCACTATCGATTGAAACAGAAATTCTTCATAAAAGCGATCGACCCAGAATTTTGCAGTGGGCTCCCGCACTATTAATAAAATTGAATTTGCGCGGGTAAATGCCGGTAAAAAAATTACAGGAACTTGGAGCCAGAGCTAGGCTGTGTCAGGTGCGAGTCCACTAGATGGCACCAGCAATTGTGCCCAAAGCGAGAGAGTCGGCGCTCTCTACCTTGCGGGTGACCATCTTCGAGTGACATTCCCACTGTCAGTTATCTACCTCGTGTAAGTACGGCTCGGGTACACTCCCGCGTTTTTGAGACGTACCTGCCTCTGTGCTGTGCTAAGCTAACAACGCCAAACGCCAGTCTCTTCCCCTCCGGAGGATCAATCTTACTCGCGACGTCAAAAGTTGAAAAACGTGTTGAAGTGATCCGAATATCTACGTAACGAACGATCTCGTAGCTGCAATTGAATTCAGTCCTATAATTGATTCATTGGTGAGTGTGTAATGCTCCGCAAACGAACGCAAGAACGCAGTTTTAGGTTAGAACACGTGGTTAGAACCGCCGGAATCTGACGCCGCGGACGCGATCCAACACCAGTGTACGGAATGTTCGCATCGGACAGTCTGGTCGTTCCCGCTCGACCACTGACATGCAGGGGGCCCCTATTTTTGAAACGGGGGACGCACCTCACATGATTGTGTAGTTACTGGGCGAAAGCCAATCACAGCCGTTCTCGCCAAGCAACTTTTCCGTTCCCCGTTTCAATAATATTGCTCCGAAGAATCAGGTAGGTAGGTGGATGCGCAGCCGAACCGTTCCATGTTGAAGCCCAACCTGAAAATCCTGAAATGCATTATTTGTTTCTGCGTCAACGATTGCCGTTAGTTGGACGTCTATGAACACTGCAAAGAACGAAAACTATGGTGAGTTGCATGAATAATATTTTTAAATATACAGGCTGTCCGTTTTTCGAGGCCAAGTAGGGGAAGGTTGGGCAAGAGTACGCACCTAACTGTTTGAAATTCATATATTATTCAGCTTACGTTATTTTATAGTGGAAAATATTTTGAACGATTATTTGATAATTTCCGCACATTTTACGTGCTTCTCTTTTTTTTCAAGTACCTAGGTTTATTTGTAACAATAAACAAAACACCTCGATGTATTTGCGTACTCTTAGAAGCCACCGTCGCTAAGAGTACGCACTTAATTTTCCAAGAGTGCGCATCAGCATGGGGAAGCTTATTGATAGTAAAAATTAATTAAAATTAATGAGACAACGATTTTTATTGGTAGATGTATTGCTAATAAAATATAAAATGTACTTAAATTATAAAAAAAAAATATCATTCTTTGGTTTACAACATAAAGTACCTATAGGTATATAAACTTATAAAAAAGTAAGCTACTACCTGAAATAGCTATTTAAAAAACAAAAACAAACAAAAAACCTTTAAATTTTTTGATGAAAGTTTAATAGGGACTTAAAAAAATATAATTGACAGAACAAGTTAGAGTAATTATTGGCAAAGGTCACATTCAAAGTCACCAAGAGTTGTATCACCGTATGAGGTGCAGATTTCATGCCACCATTCGTGGCATTTTCTGCACTGAATTAACTCAATATCCGGGGGATCGCTGTAAGTTTCTTGGCAACCAGGACAGATTCCAGCATTTTCTTGCACTGCCCTCGACTCTTGTGCACACGTTTCCTTGTCTTTGAATACTTTCTTTGTAACTTTTCGAATCTTCTTATTTGACCCTACCGATTGCTTTGGCGTGTTTGTCGTCAAATTTTAAAAAAAATGGGGATCCTGTCAGGTATTCTGATTTTTTTCCAGCCCGTTTGCGTTTTTGATAGTTTATTGGCTCAGCCTTCGGGACAGGTAAAATTTTTGCTGGTGATACCTCTGCCAAAACTTGAAGAACAGTAGATGTTTGCGGAACAGTTCGATCTTCTTTTGATGTTGACGGTCTGCAAAAGGTGAGTTCTTCTAATATGTTCTCCTCTTCAATTTCTATCTCCACATTTTCCACAGTTGTTACATTCGATTCTTGAATGATCTTATTCACTGCTAGGATTTCAACTCCATCAGATTCTTTACCTGCAGGTGATCCTGTGACATGTAGTGGTTGAGGCTCTTCTTTCATAATCTCCCCTTCCATGATCTCTTCTTCCATGACCTTTTCTTCCATGATCTCTTCTTCATTGACATTTTCTTCCATGATCTGTTCTTCATTCACAAGTGGTCTGTCCGTAACTTCAGCTGGTGCAAAGTCTTCTTCTTTGAATATATCGTCATCAAAAGGCCAAATACCGGTGATGCGGAATGCCTTTTCTGCTTTTTCTATTGATGCTACCCGACCGTATGCCTTGCCGAAAAGAAGAGAAATTTGAAATTGAGTGATACATCGACCAGGATTCGTTGTCATCCATTTATCTGCCTCCTGACTGTAGGCAGCTTTCAAAGGACCGAAGAAGCCTACGTCCAAAGGCTGAACTTTGTGGCTCGTATGTGGTGGCAAGCTGACCATACGTATACCGTTCATGCGACAAAATTGTAATGATTCGATGTTCAGATGAGAACTGTGGTTGTCCAAAACCAAAACTACTGGGTCCTCTCGCGAACATTTTGTGTGCTTTTGGAAATGTCGCAGCCAATCGCAGAACAGTTCTGAATTTATGAAACCGGAATCTGAGACCATAAGTAGCGATCCCGCTGGTGCACCATCTATAAGTTCTGCTTTTTGACGTTTACGAGGAAATATAAGGGCAGGTGGCACGAAAAAACCAGATGCGCTGAAACAGCAGACTCCAGTGATCAACTGTCCTCGTTCTGCGGATACAATCTTCCCCACTGCTTTTTTCCCTTTGGGTGAGATGACCTTCGGCGTCTTGTTTGGAACGGTTAAAATAGATGTCTCGTCCATGTTGAAAACTTTGCTTGCACTATTTCCTTTTTTATAGTCCATAACGGCACTGGCGGGTGCTCCTGGCAGCGCGAGTCGGGCCGGTCGTTGCCCTGCGCTAATTCTAGATCTTTCATTTCCTTTTGTATAGTCCATAACGGCACTGGCAGGTGTTCCTGGCAGCGCGAGTCACGCTGGCGTTGCCCTGCGCTAATTCTAGATCTTCTATTTCCTTTTTTTTAGTCCATAACGGCACTGGCAGGTGTTCCTGGCAGCGCGAGTCACGCTGGCGTTGCCCTGCGCTAATTCTAGATCTTCTATTTCCTTTTTTATAGTCCATAACGGCACTGGCAGGTGTTCCTGGCAGCGCGAGTCGCACCGGTCGTTGCTCTGCGCTAATTCCAGATCTTTTATTTCCTCTTTTATAGTCCATAACGGCACTGGCGGGTGCTCCTGGCAGCGCGAGTTGCGCCGGTCGTTGCCCTGCGCTAATTCCAGATCTTTTATTTTCTTTTTTATGTCCACACGCATAAAAACGTAATTTCAATCCAATAGTATCATATTTACTTGACTCATTGACTTGGCTTGATGATTCAATACATTCAAATTGAAATAGTTTTTTTAGTTCAATACGAAGCCAGTATTTGTTCGAAAAATTTAATAGTTTTGTTAGATATTCTCAAAATGAGACTATTCTTTTGAACTGATATTATCGAATATCTTAGATATATTAAACGTTGTTTTTGAAACAACTCTTTAGATAAACTTGTTTAGAACAAATGAAAATTTCCTCTCAAGCATTTCAAGATCTCCATCTGAGAATATTGAAAACTTCACAGTTTATAACATATTGTGATTTCAATCTGAAAATGCAATCTTCGAAACAACATTTCAACTTACTGAACTCAAATGCCAAAATGCTTGAACTAAGACGATGATCAGTTCCCCCAAATATTCAATTATTCTTGAAATGATTGTATATTTTTTGGTCTGAAAATTGAGACTCTTTGATCAAGAATATGTATTATCAATCCGCCCGAAGTTTGATTGTATTGCGTCATCTTCCGGCAACAACACTAGCACGCGCACATACACGCCAATGTGAGCTATTTATGCTCCTGCAAAAAAATTTATACCTACCGCGTGTGCAACATGGAGCCGCATCTCCAACTTTGGAGTTGCAATCCAAAAATTATCGAAGAATTCAGAGGTAAGGTCCTTTACTTACTCACTTGTTCAAACCGTGCGATCCACAAAATTCGACATTGGAGGTGGCTTTGAAGTCGAGAAATTCGTCCCTTCGGCCAATTCATTCGCTCCATTACTCCGATCCATCAATATTTTGTTTCCAAAGCCAACCCCAACTCCGAATTTTGTGGATCACATGGTATCATTTGATAATTAGGAGCTCAAGATGATCAGTGTTATCTATGAGGCGCCGTTTGTGTCTTTATTATTGGTATCGCATACAAAAATATGCACTGCTGTTAAAACTGAAAAAGTCCTTTTATATTTTATGTGTGCAATGGCAAAGGCGAAAATAATTTTATAAGTGTTCGGAAAATATATTCTTGTGCGAAAATTGCAACTTTATTTTATGTGTGAGATATTTTTTTTTATGAACAAAAAAAATTTTTTTTACGCGATCGAAAAATATTTTTGTATGCAAACAATGCAAACTTTATTCATGTAGGTAGGTGGTTATTTTTTTTTATATGAATGCACTTTTTTTTTATGAGCATTATCAAAACATTTCACATAAAAGCCATCGAAAAATTGATCTTTATGAGTGACAACAAATTTATTTATGCAGCGTATGTAATTTTTTTATTTGCGCCAATGATTAATTATTTTTATGCGCCGTTGGGAATTATTTTATATGTCCGTTCTACCATTATTTGTACAAGCGCCCAAATTTTATTTTTATGAATGCTAAGATAGTTCCACAAATCACCTATACATAAAAATTTTAAGTGGCGCTGCTGTATGTAGCGATGTGGACTCTGGATGTGGAAGTGGGGACCCAGGGTTGGACAAGGACCCGGGGGACAACCCGGTTAACGGGTTTTCCCGTACTGGGCTTTTTAAAAGCAAAACATCTTTTTGGAATTGCGGAAAAGATTGGTTATACGTCCTTTTCCGGGACCGTCCGCGTCTAGTAGTCCCAGGTGCTGGTGCTGCACTCGGCGTTGCAACACTTGGAAATAGATTTCTTATTTCCTCTGCTACTCTTCCGCTACCTATGGTTCGGTTGGCCATCCTTGTTGAAATATTGGGTGCTTTCCACCTAGACGGTACAAATACCACCAGACGGAACATGTTCCACGATTGGGTACACCTAGATGGAAAGCACCGGCATCGTTGACCGACGCGACATCTCTGGTCTGGAGGCGAAAGATGACTATGGCATTCAGAAATAAATAAATGGCAGCGTAAATCTTAATCGATCGTACGTTATCTCTGCAGAGAAATAAAATAAATCACGGATGCATGGATGAAACGACACAGAAAGAGACATATGACAACGGAGTGGTGGATTACAGCTGACGGTACGTCATTTGTCGCATCCGTTTCCGGTGTGCCTTCCGACGGCACAAAATTTTAGGTGATCCACTGGACGGCACAAAACCAGGTAAGAACACGTAGATGGAAAGCACCGTTTGGAACCCGCACCTGCGCAAATGGAAGGTGTACCAAACTTGGAGCTAGGTGGAAAGCACCCATTGGTATCGAGAGCAGGTGCGAGTGAAGGAGTACCAGGACTTGGAGCACTTGGAGTCAGAATGGAGAAACCGTGGCCACTCGATCGATTCATAACGTTTCTCACATTTACAGCGAATTCTTCGCTGGTTACCACTTCGGTGATGGCTCTTCTTAATTCATCGTTGGTAATAATTGGCCTTGCCATTTTTCAAGTCGTCCGTCGACTCGTACGCGAAAGAGATTAAAAGAAATATCTCGATTCCAACGATATATGGTATCGATATCGCGATACCAATAATAAAGACACAAACGGCGCCTCATAGATCTATTATACTTGGCTTGGCTTGTCAATCTCCGTCCCTTCCGTTCGGCAAAGTTAGGTTAGGGTCATGATCACGGATGTGTCTCGTCCTTTTCCAACCCTGGTCCCCACTTCCACATCCAGAGTCCACATCGTTACATACAGCAGCGCCACTTAAAATTTTTATGTATAGGTGATTTGTGGAACTATCTTAGCATTCATAAAAATAAAATTCGGGCGCTTGTACAAATAATGGTAGATCGGACATATAAAATAATTCCCAACGGCGCATAAAAATAATTAATCATTGGCGCAAATAAAAAAAATTAAATACATACATATAAATAACTTTGCTGTCAGTTTGTCACTCATAAAGATCAATTTTTCGATGGCTTTTATGTGAAATGTTTTGATAACGCTCATAAAAAAAAATGTGCATTCATATAAAAAAAAAATATCCACCTACCTACATGAATAAAATTTGCATTGTTTGCATACAAAAATATTTTTCGATCGCGTAAAAAAAATTTTTTTTGCTCATAAAAAAAAAATATCTCACACATAAAATAAAGTTGCAATTTTCGCACAAGAATATATTTTCCGAACACTTATAAAATTATTTTCGCCTTTGCCATTGCACACATAAAATATAAAAGGACTTTTTCAGTTTTAACAGCAGTGCATATTTTTGTATGCGATACCAATAATAAAGACACAAACGGCGCCTCATAGTTATCCCATCATCACTACAAAAATTTTTGTGTATGTATACCTGAATAATTATGCGAGATTCTCTTTCGTGCAATTTTCAGTTGAATTCACGCAAGCAAGTTGTCCACATGGTGTTGCAGTGCCGGTTGATGGGTGCTGCGGCACCCGGCGCGACAGTAAAATTTTGTTTTTGAATAAGAAGAAAGAAGAAGAATAAGAAGAATTGGTTTTTGTTTGAAATGTACCCATCTGGATTTGGATTTCTATTGATTTTTGTATTTGAACTTCTGCGAAATACATTTTTTTTTTTTAGTATACCATACTTAATTATTGTAATTCCAGCCCTTATCCATCATAAGCTTGTTTAGGTATACAGGGTCTCCCAGGACTTGTGCCTCAGAGTCAAAGCCAGTTTAGGGGAATGCTACAAATGTGTCAGAAAAATGTCTAAATATTTGAATTGGATTTTTATTTTTGGAGATATGGGGCGTCGAGGCGTGAGACTTTGTCCCCTTTTATTTTATTATCTGATGAAATTTAAAAAAATTGAACTTTTCAGTGTGTGTGCGCAACAATTTCATCTACTTCCTGTACAGGGCGGCGCCGGCGACTCAAAAATTCTAAAAGTACAAGATAAGTAGAAGTAAGATTTCATAAAAATTGCCTGTAAAAGAGTTCTATAGAAACAAATTATTTCACTTCCTGTCTTACATCGCATTGGGGACGTCTGGAACTTTTTGCAATTGTTTTTAGAAAAAATGAATCTTCTGGGGTTTTTGAGATTATGAATCACTTTGAAAAGTTCAATTTTTCTTCTGTTTAGTCTGTCCTAAAAAAATTACTGGAAGTTCTTCAGATAATAAAAATTGGAAGGGTCAAAGTGACCCCTTTGACCCCCCATATCTAAAAGAACACCAATTCTTAAACATTCTTCTGACACATTTGAAGCCTCGTTTTAAGCATTTCCCTAAACTGCCTTTGACTCTGGGGCGCCAGTTCTGGGACATCCTGTATGCTCTTGATAAACAGAATCAAGATTCGAATATTTTCGATATAAGATAATCCTATAGTTGAACTGAAACCATGAATTTTTTCACATGGAAGCAACAAACTCTCCTTGTAAACATTCAATATTCTTGCTTTAACCAGGAGCGGTATTAGTCCAAATGAGTAATAATTTTATCTCAAGAATAATTTTCTTCTACCAACAAGCTAATATGCGGTAGTCAAGCCGATTGTTCTCATAACAAAATTACTTGCTGTATTGTTGCAAGACTTATCTATTCTAATTGCAAGACTATAGTATACTTTCTGTGAAACACTGGAAATACTCCGTTTAATAAGTATTATATTTTAATTCAACGTGATCCAGCTTTCAGCTGATACTATGACCGTCTTCTTCTGGAGAAAATAAAACTCTTAGAGTGAGACATCGCTTTGCGTATATACAAACTTAACATATACTTGACATTAAACGCTTTGTCTTAACTCGAGATTACCTTTTTATGCGTGCATAACGGCATTGGCAGGTGTTCCTGGCAGCGCGAGTCGCGAAGGTTTCCATGTCGTCGATATCTTCAGCACTTGATTTTAAAATGATTATCGGGCTACCAAAACCACAAAAAATCAACAAATTGTTCAAGTACGTAGAAATTTTACTTCCTATTATCTTTTCTTTATCTGTCCAGAAGTTTTTACTCGAGTAGTTTTTATCTTTGACTTCATTCAGACCGGACTCAAGGAGAATTTTATTTAGCAAATTGGTGATTGTTCGCCTAGAAGGTAAACCAAATATTCCTTCAGGGTAGCGAGACACGTCGCGTGTGCATCACCACCTACCATGCTTAAGCGATTCGTGGTTCCGTAGTAGTGCCACACATCGCATAATATTCATATGGGACAAATTTCTGCGTGGCATGGGAAGCCAGAAAAGTTCAAAACTCCCCGGAAAAAATTCATGGTATGGTTTTTTCCGGAAAAAACTCGAATATCTGTAAAATTCTGTTCCGAATTGAGGAAATTTTCGAATTGTTCAAAGTCCCGCACATCTTCTAATGGAAACCTTGGTGTATCGGGAGGAGGAACAAAATCCGATTCATTTCTGAGTTGCGAGGAACGTTTCAACTCATTTAGGATTATGGAATGTTGCTCCTGTACTTCAATTAGTCTGTTCAAGCTAGAACGAACCTCTTGCTCGTATCTGTTTCTAGCTTGATAAGTTATTGAATGTGAATCATGGAACAAATAATCACTGGTCCTGAAAATATAAACATATTTCCAAACGCCACTGCTTGAAAATATCCCCACTTGGGACGACTATTCTTTTCAATACACCGTACGATCAACAAAATTCGCGATATCGCAGTTGCATTTTTGCTGTTTGTTCAGTTTGAAAATTCTGTTTCGAACTGAGGAAATTTTCGAATTGTTCAAAGTCCCGCACATCTTCTAATGGAAACCTTGGTGTATCGGGAGGAGGAACAAAATCCGATTAACTCCTGAGTTGCGAGGAACGTTTTAACTCATTTAGGATTGTGGAATGTTGCTTCTGTACTTCAATTAGTCTGTCCAAGCTAGAACGAACCTCTTGCTCGTATCTGTTTCTAGCTTGATAGGTTATTGAATGTGAACCATGGGACAAATAATCACTGGTCCTGAAAATATAAATATATATTCAAACGCCGTTACTTAAAAATACCCCACTTGGGACAACTATTCTTTCTAATATACCGTACGATCAACAAAATTCGCGATATCACACTTGCATTTTTGCTGTTGATATATTTGGTTATCAGCCTATCCAGTCGCTCCAGTTGATGAAAATTGTATTCTGTATGAGCAAGGGAAGAATGACGTGATGAAATCCCCCCAGAAGAAGAATGGCGAGAGGTCGACTGCTTGTTATGATGCCCGATGACTTCATCCTGGTCTGGTGGGATTCGTCCTGAACCCGAATTGGATGAAACTTCCCTTCCCCTAGGAAAAGAATGGCGAGAGAAGAAGAATTTTGTCCAACAAATTGGTGATTGTTTGCCTAGAAGGTAACCAAATATTCCTTTAGGGTAGCGAGACACGTCGCGTGTGCCTCACCACCTACCATGCTTGAGCGATTCGTGGTACCGTAGTAGTGCCACGCATCGCATAATATTCATATAAGACAATTTTCTGCGTGACGTGGCGAGCCAGAAAAGCTTAAAACCCCCCTAAAAAATTTTGTGGTATGGTTTTTACGGAAAAAACTCGAATATCTGTAAAATTCTCTTCCGAATTGAGGAAATTCTCGAATTGTTCAAAATCCCGCACATTTTCTAATGGAAACCTTGGTGTATCGGGAGGAGGAACAAAATCCGATTCATTTCTGAGTTGCGAGGAACGTTTCAACTCATTTGGGATTATGGAATGTTGCTCCTATACTTCAATTAGTCTGTTCAAGCTAGAACGAACCTCTTGCTCGTATCTGTTTCTAGCTTGATAAGTTATTGAATGTGAATCATGGAACAAATAATCACTGGTCCTGGAAATATAAACATATTTCCAAACGCCACTGCTTGAAAATATCCCCACTTGGGACGACTATTCTTTCCAATACACCGTACGATCAACAAAATTCGCGATATCGCAGTTGCATTTTTGCTGTTGATATATTTGGTTATCAGCCTATCCAGTCGCTCCAATTGATGAAAATTGTATTCTGTATGAACAAGGGAAGAACGACGTGATGAAATCCCCCCGGAAGAAGAATGGCGAGAGGTCGACTGCTTGTTATGATGCCCGATGACTTCATCCTGGTCTGGTGGAATTCGTCCTGAACCCGAATTGGATGAGACTTTCCTTCCCCTGAGAGAGGAATGGCGAGAGGTCGACTGTTTGTCATGATGCCCGATGACTTCATCGTGGTCTGGTGGAATTAGTCCTGAAACCGAATTGGATAAAACTTCCCTTCCTCTAGCAGAGGAATGGCGAGAGGTCCACTGTTTATCATGATGCCTGATGACTTCATCGTGGTCTGTCGGAATTCGTCCTGAACCCGAATTGGATGAGACTTCCCTTCCCCTGGGAGAGGAATGGCGAGAGGTCGATTGTTTGTCATGATGCCTGATGACTTCATCGTGGTCTGGTGGAATTCGTCCTGAACCCGAATTGGATGAAACTTCCCTTCCCCTAGGAGAGGAATGGCGAGAGGTCGACTGTTTGTCATGATGCCTGATGACTTCATCGTGGTCTGGTAGAATTCGTCCTGAAACCGAATTGGATAAAACTTCTCTTCCTCTAGCAGAGGAATGGCGAGAGGTCGACTGTTTGTTCTGATGCCTGATGACTTCATCGTGGTCTGGTAGAATTCGTCCTGAACCCGAATTGGATGAAACTTCCCTTCCTTTTAGCAAATTGGTGATTGTTCGCTTAAAAGGTAAACCAAATATTCGTTCAGGGTAGCGAGACAGTCGCGTGTGTCTCACCACCTACCATGCTTAAGCGATTCGTGGTTCCGTAGTAGTGTCACGCATCGTATAATATTCATATGGGACTTTCTGCGTGGCGTGGGAAGTCAGAAAAGCTCAAAACCCCCCGAAAAATTTTTGTGGTATAGTTTTTGCGGGAAAAACTCGAATATTAGTGGGGTTGGTAGCCATTCCTATACGGCATTTGATGATACAGAAAATTTCTTTGGCATGAATGTTCTATAAGGCCCAACGAACGATATTAGAAGGGGCCCCCTGCCCAAGCACAAGGGTCCAAGCACAAGAGCTTCCCTAAGGGGAAGCTCTTGTGCTTCCCCTTAGGGGGGCCGCAGGGGGCCCTGTCAAGTTGACGGTCCAAGAACTCCTACCAAACCATCTTTCAATTTCGTTGTATCACTCAAATGGGGATGATGTGACTCCATTGTGAATCTCGATGGCATTGGTCGCCATGTCTCTTTCATCCTTCATGCTTGAAAAAATAATTTCTTCGGGAGGTCAAAGAAATCACTTTTTATTTTTTCAAACATACAACAGGATGCGAAGTTGGCGTGTTTTGTGTCCTAACCTGTTATTTGGCATTCCCAAGATCCTATTATGAAGTCAATTTTTTAAATTCTAAATTTTAAGTTGATTGGTAGGCTAAGAAGTGGGTATTTTTCAACATCCAGTTCAGACGTACTTTTTTCAGTGTCCAACTGGAGGTTATTGAAATAATCGCAGGGGTGGATAGACTGAACTATTTTCCTAACATTATGTCGAGGAAATCAATCCCAAACTGCACATGGAGAGTACACAAATTATTTTTCTTTCGGTCGGTCGAATTGCGATGCCTACTACGCCCGCCAGGGAGAACGCTGAGCATCGCCAGACTAAACTAGTATGAGAACAGTCTAGAAGAATTCAAAACTGCCGGAAACACTCATTATGTGGTTCGACATTCAATTCTGAGTCAGCACTCAGAGTTTTAGTCAGTTTTGAATTTGTTTAGGCTGTTTTCATACCAGTTTAGGCTGGCGATGCTCAGCGTTCTCCTTGACGGGCGTAGTAGGCATCGCAATTCGACCGACCGAAAGAAAAATAATCTGTGTACTCTCTATTCGCGGTTTATGATTGATTTTCTCGACATTATGTTTAGAAAATAGTTCAGTGGATCCACCCCTGATGATGATTTCAATAACCTCCTGTTGGACACTGAAAAAAGTTCGTCTGAACTGGATGTTGAAAAATACCTACTTCTTAGCCTACCAATCAACCCAAAATTGAGAATTGAAAAAATTGACTTCATAATAGGACCTTGGGAATGCCAAATAACAGGTTAAGACACAAAACATGCCAACTTCGCATCCTCTTGTATGTTTAAAAAAATAAAAAGTGATTTCTCTGACCTCCCAAAGAAATTATTTTTTCAAGCATGAAGGATGAAAGAGACATGGCGACCAATGCCATCGAGATTCACAATGGAGTCACATCATCCCCATTTGAGTGATACAACGAAATTGAAAGATGGTTTGGTAGGAGTTCTTGGACCCTCAACTTGACAGGGCCCCCTGCGGCCCCCCCAAGGGGAAGCTTTTGTGCTTCCCCTTCTAATATCGTTCGATAGACCTTGCAGAACACTCATGCAAAAGGAATTTTCTGTATCATTAAATGCCGTATAGTACGGTTTTTTAATGTGTACCGACCCCACTATATCTGTGAAATTCTGTTCCGAATGGGGCACTGCCACTTTCACACACCGAGGGCGCCACGACCGTTGGGGACAAATTCGACAATTTTGACGGCGTTGACGCTTCAGCGACCGACGTCCGTCATTTTATGTCTTGATTTGAAATTTGGATAACCTCTGTTTCTTGCTTGACGTCTCCAGTCATTGTCAGTTACTGGTCAAACTACTCAAACTCCCATGTTTTTCCCGTGGTTACGGCCGCTTCATCGAAGTAGGCGCCCCCTACAGTAGTGGCGATCTCACGTTGAGTTTTTCAATTGCAAGGCCCCATTGAGGAAATTTTCGAATTGTTCAAAGTCCCGCACATCTTCTAATGGAAACCTTGGTGTATCGGGAGGAGGTACACAATTCGATTCACTCCTGAATTGCGAGGAATGTGTCAACTCATTTAGGATTATGGAATGTTGCTCATGTACTTCAATTAGTCTGTCCAAGCTAGAACAAACCTCTTGCTCGTATCTGTTTCTAGCTTGATAAGTTATTGAATGTGAACCATGGGATAAATAATCACAGGTCCTGAAAATATAAACATATTTTCAAACGCCACTGCTTGAAAATACCCCCACTTGGGACGACTATTCTTTCTAATATACCGTACGATCAATAAAATTCGCGATATCGCAGTTGCATTTTTGCTGTTGATTAATTTGATCATTCAGCCTATCCGGTCGCTCCAATTGATGAAAACTGTATTCTGTATGAGCAAGGGAAGAATGACGTGATGAAATCCCTTTGGAAGAAGAATGGCGAGAGGTCGACTGCTTGTTATGATGCCCTATGACGTCATCGTGGTCTAGTGGAATTCGTCCTGAATCCGAATTGGATGGAACTTCCCTTACCCTAGGAGAGAAATGGCGAGAGGTCGACTCTTTGTTATGATGCCTGATGACTTCATCGTGGTCTGGTGGAATCCCTCCTGAACCCGAATTGGATTAAACTTCCCTTCCCCTGGGAGAGGAATGGCGAGGGGTCGACTGTTTGTTATGATGCCTGATGACTTGATCGTGATCTAATGGAATTCGTCCTGAACCCGAATTGGATGAAGCTTCCCTTCTCTTTAGCAAATTGGTGATTGTTCGCCTAAAAGATGAACCAAATATTCCTTCAGGGTAGCGAGACAGTCGCGTATGCCTCACCACCTACCATGCTTAAGCGATTCGTGGTTCCGTAGTAGTGCCACGCATCGCATAATATTCATATGGGACATTTTTCTGCGTGGCATGGCGAGCCAGAAAAGCTCAAAACCCCCCGAAAAAATTTTGTGGTATGGTTTTTACGGAAGAAACTCGAATGTGTGTAAAATTCTCTTCCGAATTGAGGAAATTCTCGAATTGTTCAAAATCCCGCACATCTTCTGATGGAAACCTTGGTTTATCGGGAGGAAGAACAAAATCCGATTCACTTCTGAGTTGCGAGGAACGTTGCAACTCATTTAGGATTATGGAATGTTGCTCCTGCACTTCAATTAGTCTGTTCAAGCTAGAACGAACCTCTTGCTCGTATCTGTTTCTAACTTGATAAGTTATTGAATGTGAACCATGAGACTAACAATCACCGGTCCTGAGAATATAAACATATTTTCAAACGGCACTACTTAAATACCCCACTTGGGACAACTATTCTTTCTTATACATATACCGTACGATCAACAAAATTCGCGATATCACAGTTGCATTTTTTGCTGTTGATATATTTGGTCATTCAGCCTATCCATTCGCTCCAATTGATGGAAATTGTATTCTGTATGAGCAAGGGAAGAATGACGTGATGAAATCCCCCCGGAAGAAGAATGGCGAGAGGTCGACTGCTTGTCATGATGCCCGATGACGTCATCGTGGTTTGGTAGAATTCATTCTGAACCCGAATTGGATGAAACTCCCCCTCCCCTAGGAGAGGAATAGCGAGAGGTCGACTGTTCGTTACCATGCCTGGGGCCCTATTTTCTGGACAAGGTGATCTGTTCACATGTGGAGTTGTTAGGCAACCAGGCCTCTGATTGGGTGTCACCTTGACAACATCGCATGAGGAGCTATTCCCCGGTTCCAAAAATACGGCCCCTGATGACTTCATCGTGGTCTGGTCTGGCAGACATAAAACACAGTTGACGGGGCCAACTTACAACTTATTCACATTAGGGCGGGATTTTTAGCGACGTCACATTCCCAAAAAGGGGCCTTCTCCGCTTCCCAGAGCAAATATCGTGCTTACCTTTCTTGACGCGTGTTGTTTGATGAGAATTCCATGATGATTTGCTGCTGGTTTTTGGTTGTACCACCGCAAATAGTTCATCTTCACTCCTGCAAACTTTTTTTTATCTGCGCTTCAATCGCCAATTCTTACAAAATCTGGATGGAAATATCAGCGTCTTATCTGCCGGTTTGTTGGTCTAAACATTGCAATTGTCAAATGTGGCCTCGGCGTGAAGTTGCCCCCGGTTGTGAATCGGCGGCTAAGTTCATGTTTGGTTACACCCAGGCGATCAGATCCCATTTGTTGCATTCTCATTTGAAATTGAACGAGTGGTATTTTCTTTTTGTGAGCGTTCACCATTTTGTTCTCCAATTTCCAACATAACGACTTGGTATTCAAATTTTGAATTTTTCACACCACCACACCGTTTCGTTTACGACGAATCCTCTCTTCAGGGTTCAGGTTTTCATAACACACATCGTCGCTTTCATTTTTATGTTCGTGATTCCACGAAATCAGCCGTATCGTTTGCCGTTGGGCTAGTTAGTCCACCAGTGGCAATCTATAACTGTTGTCATAGTGGTTGCGACCTTTTGGCTGAAAAGTTGCGTGGCAAGCTTGACAGATAATTTCTGCAAGTTATCGGGATTCAAATGAGCGGGCGTAATTCTCGGTAACGCCCTTGCATTTCCAGAATTTCTATTTCAAAAGTTCTTCGAATGTCTTCAAGCCGGATTCTTTCATTGTTCAAAATGTACTCTCCCTTTGGAAGATTGTTTCTGATGCTTTTAACCAAATGTGGTGCATCGAAAAACGTGTGATATTGACTTGCTTCATGTGAAAAGTGTGGCTGCTCTTCAGTCGCTCCTAAATTTCTGAGATCACTGCAATTGTTTGTATCGTGCCTTGGTCACACACAATTCCTTTCACCTTTAGGACGCATTTTTTCAGTTCTTCTGGAATCAGTAAAATCAGTTGCGATAATTGTTGGGCGCGTGTTGCATTTCCTGAAAAGAAATACGCAACGGGAATTTTTCAGCAGGAATATAGACATCTTGCCATAAAAACCAAAGCCTCCTTTGCCAAGTTACGTTCTAGAGGTCCAAGGTCTTCAAAACCTTTAATTGAATCTAAATGCTTTCAATATTCCAGAAATACCTTCATAGCCATCTCGTCGAAACAGACGATGCAGCATTTTCCATCTTCGGAAATAGTGTTTGTCTGACACTTGATCTTACCAAATACTTTTTCATTTATTCCTGGCAAACATTTCGAGCTTCCAATCCAGTATTTAATTGTGGAAACTGATGGCGATACAATTTTTTGGTTCAGTAAATCCTCATAGGCATGCGGAGCTCGATGGTATAAATTCAAAGCGAACTGCTTTCCGTCTTTTTGCCACTCACGTCTCTTCTTATGCAGCAACTGCATCTTCACCACCTTCACCTTCTTTTTTCGTTCGTTTTTCTTTTTTGAACGCAACGTTCCCAATTTTTGAAGTGCTGAAAATTCAAAACTAGATTCTTGCGTACCTCTGCTCCCTGTTGAGGGAAAGGAGTTTTTAAGATAGCTCTTGGAGGATACGCTAAAAGATCTATGCAATTTTGATTTTCCTTCCCTGGTGAATGCTTCACCAAACAGTTCTTCGACTTGATAGATTGTGACTGGTCGACCAGGGTGTAGGCGACACACTTTTTGCACTTCTTCTGAGCAATAATGACTAAAAGAAGCCATGAAGGCGACGTCAAGAGCAATGTGGCGGGAAGCACAGCAATATGACATTGCTCGAGCGAGCTAGGTCAAAAGGTCCAGACTTTTGTTATGAGTGGCGTGGCGTGACCATCTGCTTTTGGTCGCACTCCAGGGAACACCACAAACATATCTCGAGTATCACTCACTTTTCAGTACTTTGTTGAAAATCTCTGGAGGGATATCCTTTATCACCAATTTGAAAATACTCAAATATAATCAGAAAAAGGTCGTTGTGCATATTATGAAAATAAATCATGTTACGATAAACCTTTGTCTCACCAACTGAAGCTACACGCCCCCAACCTAGTAGACTTTCAATCCTTCGATAAGGGCCAAGACCCATATCGTGACAATACGGCACCTTCCTAATTGTTTGATGGAGAACCTGCAGTGTTGGTAAGATGCAAAATGTCTTGAATAGTTTATTCCAGAAACGGTTTCCAATAATTTTCATTCGCTTCTTTCATTGGAGTTTTCATTCCTCGGCCATAAGGGTTTCGGGAATTGAGCAAGTCAAGCAATTTATCGAACGTTCGAATAAACCTGGTTGTTAATGACTCCGGCGTAGTTTGGCTTGTTGATGCTTTCGGCATAACTTGGCTTGTTGTTGTTGAAGCTTCTGGGACAGCTTGACCCTCCGAAGCCACTGGAATAGGTCTCGGGGTAGGCAAATTAAGTGAAGGAATCACATTGGGTTTCAGTTCCCTGAGCAATCCAATTCGCTCGAAGTCTTCATCCAAGAAATAATGATCTGAACAGACACGCTGCTGAATAATAATGGTCCTATTCTGTAAAAAAGATACATCAATGAAAGCGCTGTATCGCTGTAAGATGACACATCTGACAATGCAAAACATTATTACTTTTGTCATTTTACAGCGATGTAGCGTTTACATCGATGTATCTTTCTTACAGAATAGCACCATTAATGTTTCTTGATGCAGTTTTCACATCTCAAATTTGGAAAGCGATCCCTCATTATTTGTTTTTGCACACTTTTTCTCTCCAATTGATCTGGGACCTCTTCTTCTGTCAACTTCCACGACGACATCCTCATCGTCTTGTGCATTGAAGTTGCCATTTATGTTGTTATGATCACCTTCAAGTGGATAGTAATACTCGCCAACAGGGAGGCGGCGTGCAGTTCCCATATTATGTAGGACTGCACATGCTTTGACAATGCACTCGAGCTATCTCAGGTTGACATAGTGCAGAGCCCGTTGAAACGACAGGCATCTTGAACACACAAAAGAATTGTTCAACTTTACACCTTGCCTTGCGCAGTTTCTCAGTTGATTGGAACTGACGAGTATCTTCTGGATGATGTGCCAAAGCAGTCATCAGCCAAGGCTCCAAAGGATAACCGGCATCGCCAGTCAGCCATGTACGTCTTTCACCTTGATCGTAGTGATATTTCATTGCACCTCTAATAGGTGACATGGACAGATAGGAATCATTTCTTGATCCAGGAAACCGTGCATTGATATCCAACTTTCGAGTTTGGGCCAACGTGGCTTGCACATTCAAACAGTGATCACCGTTATGATTGACATCGGACCTCGGAGACAGCCAAACATCTCAGTTTCACTGAAGTTCATCTTCCTTTTCCCATGGATTTTCCTTCCTGTCCCAGAAAATTCAATTCCATAACTCTAGTCATCGTTGCAGACATGATCTTTGTGTACTAAAAAGTCATCATTTTGAAAAACAGCTTTCGTTTTGATTGAGAGACAAGAAATTTGATACATTGTATTATCCTTTCCGGAACATCGTACCAGTGTTTTTTTCCGCGTCAAGGATTTGTTGCTGATACCTATCTATTGTTCTATGCTTTTCCAACCACCTTGTTGAATCCATCCACTTCTTATAAGTTGCAAAATATGAATAACTTTTTCCATGACGAGACAATATCATTGACAAATGTTGCCAGTCTTGAGTTCTTTTCACCAAAGGATTTGATTCAGATTTTTGAGGTTCAAAAATTTCACAGCAAAAACAGAATACCGCATTTTCACATTTAGAATACAACAGCCAAGATCTCTCAATTTTTTCTCCGTTCGGTAAAATTTTTTGATAACAGATATCAGAAAATTTTCGTTTTTTATCGTCCAAGAGATAAGATTGGTTTTTCACCTGAATTGGCCCATCTGACCGGACACTCTTCTTGAAGGAGCTCTCGCCGGTTCCCGGGGCAGTCCCTGGAGATGTGCCCGTTCTCGCCACACACAAACTTCGTTGTGCCTCGACAGGATCCCGCAAAATGTCCTTTGCCTCCACATTTGAAACAGCGCATGGGCCTCTTCTCCGAGTCGTACTTCTCTACCCGTCTTGGCGCTCGGTCCGCCTTGCTCCGGCTTTCAGTCCTGCGGGGCATCTGGAGTGCCTCATCCCTCTGCAGGTCTCGAAGAAGCTCTCCGGCATCGGCGTGCTTTACCGGAAGCAGAGTTCGGGCAACCTCTCCAGCCCTCGGACCCCCCAGCACTTGCTTCTTCGCTTCCTCAAAGCCCAATGCCATTTCCCGGCACATTCGCATTTTGTCGAAGAAATAGTCCTCGACTTTCTCCCCGTTCCTCTGCACTCTTCCGTGCATGTCCAGAAACTTTTCTGGTGTCGCCGTAATTTTATTTTTTTTGAACTCCACCTCAAAGTCGGTGAAGCTCTTGATAGTGTCCTGGTGGTAGCTGAACAGTCAAACAGCCAACTCGGCTCACAGTAACATCGATCTAGTTTTGGGGAATAACATAGCCACTGACGGGGAACCTCCAAGCCGCACTTTTTCTTTTTCTTTTTTGAATCGAAGAGGGAAATGGACCTTTTGGCCCCACAAGATCCAAATCTGATGACGAAGGTTTTCAAGTAATTTTCCTTCATATTGCGTGGTTAATGGGCCATATCTGTGGGATATTCCTCGGTCAAAATTTTTCGTAAAATCGTATCACTATGTAGCTGCCTGTTCAAAGCCTCTTCTGCGTTACCATCTCATCAAAAACACGTTGTGACTTGGGGTCAGTTCTTTGGACCTCCCTGGTAGTTGTTGTTGTTGAAGGTTGCGATTGAACTTCGGTTGATTCTTCTTGATGACAAGGTGTAGCGGCCATAGAACAAAAAACTTCATCGCCAGTTACAATTTGCGGTGTGGGTGTCGATGAAAAAGACACAGGAAGAGATGAGGATGCATCATGGACATGGAGTGCAGTGTAGGTTGGGATGGACATGGAAGCAGTCCCGCTAGCGCTAGTTTCGGTCTCAAATCTAGATGTGCGGAGTGAACCACCTGGTGGCCCTCTTGGTGCAAAAAACTGACTTATCTTTGGTAGTATAGGAATTGCTTCCTCTTTTTCCGCATGTCGTTCTCCGAACTCGTAACCACTAGGTCTTTCACGTTTACTCATTATGAGTGATGGGAATTTTTATTCCTAGAATATGAAACAAGTATAAATCTAGCATGTTTTTTGCAGTAGTCTACAATATCTTGTATAAAAGTTGTAATAAGCTGTCAGCACCACTTTGTTTTTTGAAAAGCATATTTGTTCGTAAATTGACGACTTGTTTCGGCTATAGAAAATAGCCATGTTCACATGCTGAAGATAAATACAATACTAAATAGAACGTAAACGATATAAATCTAATAAACTTACAGAATTGTGTAAAATTGAAGTTAAAATGATGGTGTATAAAATTCTGATTGACAATGTCATTAAAAAAGTGTATATTGTTGAAATAACTATAACTTGAAGGACAGCTACTGCTTTATTTGGGACCGAAAATTATTGGAGACTTTTATAAGAATTTTGAATGTATCATGGCAAGAAAGCTTGTCGATTTGTTCATTTAATAAAATTTGGGTTTTGTTGTCCAAAGTTTTCGAAATTTCTAATGATCTAATAAAATTCTACGATTGTAATCAAGTTCATTGTGGATAATTTTATGATCAATTGCTGGGTCGAAATTATGTTGTGAAAAAAAAAATGTTGAGCGAAATTTGATTTTATATCGAAATAGCCAATATTTTTATACTTTATAATTTCTCGGTTATGTTCCATAAGTCTGTCAGCTGCCTTTCTCCCTGTTTCTCCTATGGGCTATGTGCATTCGAACGTGTGGTGCCCGCTGGGTGAAGCAAATAACTATAGCCGGTCGAGTTAGGGGATTTACTTCTCACCATCAGAGAATGTTGGTATAACGATATTCACTAGCACCAGAATCTGACATACGCGCGCACCTCACATTTCTATGCCTCACATCAACACAAACCGCCGCAATATTGTTTTCGTCGTTTACTGTGTCTGTTGTTTATTTATTATTTAGTTTACGTGCTCCAATCGAAGCTATTATTAATTTAGGCGGAATCCAGTGATTGAAAGGTAAGATGATAAATAATAACGTTCGTTTGATTAACAACACAGAACAGTAAAAAAAACACACGTGACAGATAAGGTTATGTTTACATAGACTGAATTTTTTTAACTTTTAATGGTTTTTGTTTCAGAGATGGAAGTTATTCTGAAAACAGGATTTCTGCCTGTGAAACACGGCATCAATTTTAACCCAGGCAGCATTCAAAAAGGGAAATTATTGGCAGTGTGACATGTTCGCCGAGTGCTGGAACATAGAGGTGGTGAAACTGTCGGAATCGGAAGTGTAATAAAATGCCTTGTGATTCGACAGACGTCAGTGACTTTGCCTCCGTACCAAGTACAGCTGGAAGTATGTAATTCAATTTGATACAAACGGCTTTTTTCTTTTTGTATTTGCTGCCTTCCTGCAAGTTTATACTTTTTTTATATTTCAGATTGATCGAGATCGGAATATTACTGCTGTTCAGTGCACTTGCGTGTCAAAAGAGGGCAGACAATGCAAACACATTTATGCATTGATTCACTTCATTAACACCGATAGAAGTGAATCAAAAACCAGTGGCGAACAGCAATGGGGTAAGCCGTCTGCCCATCAGCTTGGCAAAGAGATGTATGCAAAAGGCATAGTGGTTACAGAACACTTTAAATGTAAAGAATTAATGGAAGAGCCTCAAGTGGAGGCATATGTTCTAAAAGCTTCCGACCTTGACATGCCATCATCTTTACGCGCCATCCTTGAGGCTGAAAATGTAACCAAGGAAGTACGTCTTTCCCGACAAGCAGAAGAACAAACCTCGACCGAAGCTGCAAAATGCAAGAAAGTTGAAGATTGCAGGGTCTGCGTGATGAATTTGATAATTTTATCAAACGAAGGTGATTTATATGGGGACGAAGCTTTGAATCTGCCAAATGAAGCTTTGCGAAGCTTCTACGATAGCTATGTTGCTGTCAGTGAAGCCCAAATTGTTGAAATTTGTATTGAAACTGCAAACCAAAGCAAATCAAAAGAATGGTTTGCACAAAGAAAATTGCGGATTACGGCCAGCTCGAAAGCACACCAAATCAAAACCTGGACTAGGAAAAGTGTACTCAGTTTGGTACAAGACTTCCTTAAAGAAAACAATACTTTGCATACACAAGCTATTGAATATGGTCGTAAATATGAAAAAGTGGCGATTTTAAATTATGAAAAGATGAAAAAAGTAAAGGTTGTGGATGTAGGTCTTTTCATTTGTCCTGGCCAGCCATGGCTAAGCGCTAGTCCAGATGGCATTGTAGTTGAGGACGGGCGTATTACTAAATTAATAGAAGTTAAGTGTCCATTTTCATGCAAGAATATACCTGTATATGACGAATCAGCCAAGAAATGTAACGTTTCTTACCTAAAACTGTTGGACGACAATGTGTATTTGCATGAAAATCATAAGTATTACACTCAGTGTCAACTTCAAATGTATGTGACAGGTTTATCGGAGTGCGACTTTTATGTTTGGTCCCCGAAGGGAAGTTGCTTAGTAAGTGTAAGTAGGGACGACAATTTCTTGCAGGCGCTAATACCGAAATTGAATAGTTTTTATTTTAGTAATTTTTTGGAACCTCTATGTGATGACATGAAGGAAAACAATGGCAATTTTATTGTAAATGAATGTAATATAAATCTATTAAATACAAGTTTATAATAAATACTTTGAACTTTTGAACAATACAACGTTGTAATATTAATAATAATTGTGAAATTTTATTGTAAATATATGTAATATAAATAATATAAATCTGTCAAATACAAGTTTATAATAAATACTTTGAACTTTTGAACAATACAACGTTGTAACATTAATAATAATTGTGAAATTTTGTTGTAAATATATGTAATGTAAATAATATAAATCTGTTAAATACAAGTTTATAATAAATACCTACTTTGAACTTTTAAACAATACAACGTTGCAATATAAATAGTAATTATGACTTCAAAATAACATACCTAATAAATTTGTGATATAATTATTCCACTTTTCGTATTTGTAAATTCACTATTGCACAATCATGATTGTAATTTTTAATGGTAAATAAAGTATATTTAGATACTTAAGCATGTAAGTATTAAATAAAAATAATATCTAATTTTCATTGTCACTTTCCTTTATGATAGGTGGCTGCAAATTTGCTAAAACACAGCACATGAATACAATATCGTCACAATGCGGTAACATATTGACTGGCAGTTTGTTTAAAATTCGGTAGGTCTTTATTCTTTGAATTATTCTTTCTACATGAATTCTAATACTCGCTGTGTTGTATGTCTCTGCTACTTCCTCTGCGGTAAATTCACCATTATGGAGAAAAGGTGGCATGACAACCAAAATACCCCTTCCATCATTCTGCAGGGCTGTTTTGATTTCAGGAAATCCCTTGTCCGCCAAAACTAGATCACCTGGTTCTAATAGCTCCAAAAAACCGCTGTCATTAGTTATTTGAGCATCTGTGGTCCTTCCGCCATAGCACTTCGATACAAACGAAATGACTCCGTTAGGGGCACAACCCACAAGGACTTTAATTGTAAAGCCTTTTTTATAATGTGAATATAAATGAACGCGGTCACTGATTTTCGGCGGTTCTTCCACTTTTATTTCGGTGCAGTCGATGATAACACGACAATCCTTATAACTGTCTCTGAATGTGTCAGGCATTGTTGCTTGTACAGCTTCTCTGCTAGGCCACTTTACGAAAGTGACACATGCTTTGGACAAGTACTTGAGTGCCGTAAAAAACTGTCTGGAAATCGTTGTTCGATGGACCATAAAAATCACACTTGAAGCCGAAAACGTGATTCCCAACTTCATTTTCATCAAAAAAATTAACAATTTGTTTTCTTTTGACACCTTCCTTCCTTTGGTTTTAGGCAAGATTTTCAGCAGCAAGCGAAAATTCGCCAATGTAACTCCAGCCAAATCGAGCATTTCTTGATCACTTTTTATTGAAGAAAACCCATGAAATCCATCAACGCATTTTATGCGTGAATGTGAATCCAAATCTGCAGCCTCTGGACCGACAGACCGATCAATAGATTCTGCTTTGAAAGTTGGTCCACAACTGGTGTCCTTCACTTTGACGATTTTTTTAAAAGTCTTGCTATAACTTTCACAAGTGGCAATGCAAGCTTGGACCTCTGCTTCACAGATGTTGTTCTCAACAAGCCGATTACATATAAAAATGTTACAGACTTTTTTTGCATCTTCGAAAAAATCAACTTGTGTTGTCTGGTTTTTCATGTGTTTTACTGGAAGTGACTCCGTTGAAGAATTGTTGATCAGGTCTTCAGAATTGTCTGCATTTCCTACATGATTGGTGACCTCGGCTAGTATTCTGTGGCTTGTGGAAACGGGGATGGCTCGAGTGGTGGTTTGTCTGCTGCACTTGGACCTACAATATTAAGTATAAGCGAAATTTAAAAGCTGTGGTGGTTTTTAGATGGTAGTACCCACCTTTCAAAGGCCTCTTTACGGTAGCGCCAATGAATGTTGATATCTTTCGACGGGAAAATCGTCGGCACATAGCTGGGACTTGACTGGTCTTCTGACTTTTTATTTCCGATGAAATGGTTGCTGCAAATCCTTGTACTGTTACTCGGCTGCCAAGGAGTGCCATCCCGACTAAAATCAATTAAAAAAATAATAAACGTAGATAATAGGTAGGTATTTCATCATTATCAAGTAGTAATTATTATTATTGATGTGCGTATACTCACTTTCTTCTTTTCATGGCTTTTATCCACTTATCCCTTTGCACTTTCTTGTAGTCACTCACAGAAAAGGAATAAAATTGAGTGTCTGGAGGAGAATTCAGTGAATTGTTGAAACACCCTTCAACACAACAAGTGCGTTTATATGATGTCTTTGGTCTTTTTTCGTTTTTCATTTCGATTTCAGATTTCACTACTTTCAGTTTGCCGGCACTCTGACAGATGAGGTTATGTTCACATCACAGATGACATTGAATTTGGAACTAAAACAATTAACATACGAATACAAAAGTCCCTAGGACGCACGGCAAGTTAGAATTTCGCCACCTAACGCGCTTGCTGTCTCCTCCCTCCACTTTCCGTGTGAATGCACATAGCCCATATACACACTTTGACAATTTTGACAACTCAGTCTGTAAACACCTGATTTGTCCAAGTTATCCAATTTATCTTTTGTGTTGACTAGAAATTGTTTGAGTGTATTGTTGGTTCAAAAAGAAATGGTAAGATTTTGGTTTGAATTTTTGAATATCCTTGAAATTTCATTTGAAGGTTTGCCAAAATATAATGAAGATTTATAAAATAGAGGTGGTCTGTGATGAATTACATTTGAAGAATGTTTGTAAATGAATTTAGAAAATAATTTATAGATCAAAGATTTTCTGTTATCATTATTCAAAGCTATTTGTAAAATGATATTGAATTCTAATTTGAAATCGTCTTTTGACATTGGAATTTTGAATAATCTTTCAAAATAACAGTAAAAAGAAGGTGATTTGATACTTGAAGGATGATTTGTTAGAGAAGGATGAATTGCATCCGTTTGAGTTGGTTTTCTATATATGTATACTAAATTTAATTTTGTTGTCAACTTTAGTCAATAATAAGTCTAAAAAAGGTAATTTGTTTTCAATTTTTAATTCATATGTAAATCTAATATTGGGATGAATATTATTCAAATAAATAATAAATTGATCAATTTCAGTTTGTGGGCAATCCTAAATTGTAACAATATCATCTACGTATCTAAACCAGGCAATTAAATATACTTATACGAGTATACGTCCTGTTTTGTCCTACGTAAATAGTCTATGCTCCAAGTTATTTTCTTGGTTAAATAGAACTATTAAAGATTGTACTAAATTCACAGGTAGTCATACTTTACTCAATTCTTTAGATCTGATTAAAAAGCTAGAAACATTGAACATTCCAACAACATCCACATTATTATCAATAGATGTATCTAATTTGTTTCCATCTGTACCAGGCCATGAATGTATACAGTTAGTCCGTTCTTTACTTTTTGAAAATAACATCTTGACTTATGATACACTTAATATATGCGACTTACTTAGCTTGTCATTAGATCAAAATTATTTCAAATTCAATTCAAAGTTTTATTCTCAAAATACAGGTTTGTCAATGGGCTCCAACCTCAGCCCACTGTTGGCTGATATATTTATGGATCATTTGGGAAATTCTAGTGTATTTAATAGCGGTAACCCATGGAAAAATAAAATAATTGCCTGGTTTAGATACGTAGATGATATTATTACAATTTTGGATTGCTCACAAACCGAAATTGATCAATTTATTATTTATTTGAATAATATTCATCCCAATATTAAATTTACATATGAATTAGAAATTGAAAACAAATTACCTTTTTTAGACTTATTTTTGACTAAAGTTGACAACAAAATTAAATTTAGTATATATAGAAAACCAACTCATACGGATACAATTATTCCTTCATAATCAAATCATCCTTTAAGTATCAAACTAGCTTCTTTTAACTGTTATTTTGAAAGATTATTCAAAATTCCAATGTCAAAAGACGATTTTGAATTAAAATTGAATATTATTTTACAAATAGCTTTGAATAATGGTTACAGAGAATCTTTGATCTATAAATTATTTTCTAAATTCATCTACAAACATTCTTTTACAAGTCCAAGTAGGGCTTGTAAAACTTGTGGGCCTGACCTCGTAGCTGGGACGCCATTAGTCTGGTTTGGCAGGCTGGATCCGGGTGCGCGCTGCTTGCGATGGCCACATCATGTCGTACCATCCATCCAAGTCGTCGTGGAGTTCCCCGCTGTAGACCCTCGCGTATTCTCTCCATGGGACTGCAGGGTATCTGGGCGGCGATGCCACTTCTCCTAATTGTTGCTGGCTCCATGCCATGTGGTCTCTCACTAGTGGCGAGGATGCGTGCCCGTCCCCGTGAGTCCCGTGACGGTACCACTCGCTATGCTCGCCGATGTCGGGGTACAGCCTTTGGTCCTCCACCACGTGTGTGTTGTATCGGCTGTGCTGCGTCAAGTGGTCTTCCACGTGGGACTTGTTGATCTGCACGTGGGACTCGTTGATCTGGCGGCGCTCCTGGTCGTCGGCCGGCTCGGTCCTCCTGCTTTTTCCCAGGTTCCCGGCGGGCTGCTGCACTGCCGGCACGTTCTCCATTTGGATGACGGTGTCGTTTCTTTGCCTTATCGGGGTCCTGTCGATAGGCATGGTGTGGGTTTTTTACGTTGGGCGCCAATTGTTATGGGTTGAAAGAAGACACACTTTGAAGGTTCAATGACCACTGGCGATCCTCTCGAAAGCGTGCTCTTTTATAGGCAGAACGCTTATCTTGGCCCCGCCCTCGTTCGATTCGGGATAAGCCAGGCCTACCATAACAAAGCGAGGCCAGGCCTACCACAACAATATTTTATCACTACCAGACCCACATTGACTTGTTGTTGCTCCAGTCTCCAGTGCACTCTTCATACAGTTTTAATGCTGTTTGTTCATATTTTTGTCCACGCCGGGTTGCTTTGGTTGAAAACTTCTTTTTATTCAGGATGGATTGACATATTTTCTTTTTATTCCATCGTTTGGTTGCGGAGAAAAATGTATTGAAACTAGTCGACTTAGTGGTAATCCTGAATGATCTTCCGTAGTGCCACTACTGGCTCGGTTCACTTTGATCACGTGTAGATCTTTCGATGGCTCTCACCTCTGTCACATCGTACACACCTAACGCCCGTAAGATGCTATCCGCAAAAGCAGATAACCCCCACATAATAATTATTGTGGTCGTTTTCGATGGCATATGGGTTTGCAGGTAGGTAGATTTGTAAAATGGGCAATGGGCATGGCTCCATCACATCGATTGATGCATACATTTTAGAAAAATGTTTTGTACCAATTCTTGGAATAATTTTGAATAGGAAGTAGGGGGTTGAAGTCCATTGACTTTTCACCACCAGGTTTGAAATTTGTGGGCTTATCGGACTGTTGTTGAACTTTTTTCTGGGCATGGAAGGCTTTGCAGAAACTGCATGTGCCATACTTTTTTCCAATGTTCTTTTTTCTAGCATTTCCACACGAGGGAGTCTTGTTTAACCATCTCTTGGTTACTTCCCGCTTTCAGCCAGTTTCACGGAAAATAAGTTCGAGACTTTCCAGCACAAATAAAAAAATCAGTCAGAAAATTGGAAGTCATGTTCGTCATGACGAGTGACGTTTCGGGTCAATTACAAAAATGACCGGTCATTTTTTAAAGTGACTTCGTCACTTTTCCGGTCACTTTGGTCATTTTCTAAAATGATGCTCATCACTTGACGGCTGTAAGTTGTTGTCTTCATTTTACTTATCGGATAAACTTACTTGTTAACTTGTACGCAATTGATTCGAGTATTTGTTGGTACCGAAACTTGAGTAATAAAGAACTGTTTTTGTTACAACGTGAAAAGGAGTCCAGCCACCAAAGTCTACCACTACTTTACAATGAGATTTAAAAACCAAAATTTTATAATTACTTTCACGTTTTTCGTCCACTGAAAAATCCAATCCATGTCCGAAATGTCCGCTTCAAATCACATCCAATGAAGCGTCTACTACTGCTACTGGAAGGTTCACTGGATCGCCCACTGAAGCGAACTGGAATGTTCAGTGGAGCGTCCACTGGAGCGTCTACTGCTACTGGAAGGTCCACTGAAGCGTACAATTGAACGTCTAACTTCTTGAAAATCCACTGGAGCGTCTACTGCTACTGGAAGGTCCACTGGAACATCCAATGGAGCTTCTACTGTTTCTTGAAGGTCCACTGGAGCGTCCAATGAAGCATCTACTGCTATTGAAAGATCCACTGAAGCGTCCAATGGCGCATCTACTACTTCTTGAAAATCCACTGGAGCGTCTACTGCTACTGGAAGGTCAACTACAACGTCCACAGGAACCAGGTCGAAAAAATCGCCATTACCTTGGCTGACTATATAGTTCAAAAGATGTGTGATATAGATTGGATATATCCTTTGTATTGAAGAATGTTTTGGTTTCCGAAATATTGTCCGACATTTCCACTAACTGCTGGTCAACTGATTCATATTCAATGATGGGCTGGGCACTTTCTTCGCGTGCTATAGCAAAGATTTGCTGATCGTTCGACTCAATTCCAGCTGGTAGGCGTTCAATTTTGTCTCTACGTTACCGCGAATTCAATCGACTCAGGCTGTGATGTAAGAATTTCCTCGAGCTCCAAGAACTCATCATCAGTAGTTAATGGAAAAAAAATTAGGTACATCGTTCAGTGCATCGCCTGTCTCAACTTGATTGAGATTATTTACATTGCTCGTGGGTTGCTTACCAACATTTGTTTTTAACTCCTCCAGAGAATTCTCAATTCTATTGAGGGATTTTCTCTTCTGTTTCAGTATCTTGTGTTACTCGATGATAGTTCTATAAAGGTACGTCAATTCAGATATTGATACTAAAAATTATACATAATATGATTTGTATTCGAAACTGGACGTTGAATCGACCTCACATCATCGGTGTGAATCCAATTGCTCGCGGATTGTCCAATTGTCTAGCGTTTCGACCTGACACTGACTCGCAAGATCCTTCAGCGCGTCTAACTCTATTCTGTCGGCCAAAAATTGCCTAAAATTGCCGTGATCGGCAGCGGTACTGGTGTCACATACGTGCGACGCTTCGACGACGTCGCCGTTTGGTGTCGTATTAGCAGATTGATCGCCGACTGAGATTTTGGCCGAACTACATGCCGTAAAGTATAAACACGGCGAAATTGAACCCTGTGACTGCGACAATGTCTGTTGGGCGGTTAAAAATGACGAAGTGGACGAGGAGTCGGTATCGTTCGAAGAGGAGGCGGGATTGTTATTCATTTAGATCTTCGAATTTTTGAATGTTGTCAGTGTCTACTTAGCCCAGGTATTTTAGGTGCTATTCAAGTCAAAGCGTGAACTAATTTATGGTCGGCCAAATTTTTCATAAAACGACAGTAAAGAGTGTCTGCTATAACATACCAAAAGTCCCCTAAGATCCCGTGTCGGCGTCCCCCTTTTTGGGGCGTTTTTTTCTGAAATATGACAGTTACGTTATAAGTATAACACACAGATATTGGGACGCGCGGCTGTCACCCGGAATAGCTCATAGTCCGGATGCTAGTTGCATAAAATGGAATGAACCTTGCATTTTTTGATGAGAAGATGCTACTTGGTGGAAATGTTCTTTGCATCATACTCTTCCGATCCAGAAAGGTAGCCATCAGCGCCATCCATGCCGGCAGCGTATACAGGGTGAAACAGAAAAAAAAAGTTGGAAAATTATATTCAAATAACCGAAGCATGTGGAGACGTGTAATTTACCACATACATCAACTATTTTATGCTTATGAAGTCACAGCAAACTGTTCTTGATTACCTTGAAGCATCTTTGAGATGTAGAGGAAAAACAGAAAAAAAAACAAAAACACTTTTTTTCTCATAAATAAGTGATTCTTGGAGATATTGACACACTACTTGGTATTTCTACAAAAAGTAAAGTGAGAAATGATATGAGCTGGGTAGCCAGTTCCTAGGCCAACTATTTTCAGAAATACGATTGTCAACTTTTTTCTCCTCTTGAGCACCATCTTGAATCTGCCCTGTGAGGCATCGTTGAAAGAGTGATTGGTTATCATAATGATGGTAATATGTAATCATTGCATCGTAAAAACAACCTCCCCATCATAATTTAGTGACCTCTTCGGCGGGAAAGAATGGCCATACACGTATTTTCTGGCTCTTCAAAGCTTTAGTGCCCATCATGGCATTTACAACATCCGGAATGGTAAAATATGTTACGCATTATGAACCTTGATGTACTTTGAGGTAGCCTACCAAGTTTTGCAATCATCAATTGAAAGGTTTGTTCTTAAAAGCTGTTTGAACAAAATTTGTTGAATTTTTTTATGGAAAATGCAAAATATTGGATCTTTCACCCCTACTTGATCCCTCGTTGAGGAAAGCCTGAAACTGTAAGTCTCCAAAATTTTCATGCTAATGGTTCACTGAGAACTGTTCTTCAATGTGTAGTTGTCAAAATCTGCATAGTTGCTTTCAGATTCCAGACAAAGAGCGACAAAAAAGTCCATGCAGTGAAAAAAGACACAACTTTTAATGCAATGGAGAAATCTCGGAAATGTCCATTTTAGATAGGCTTCCCGCAATACACAGGTTCTGTAAGACTCTCAAGCGTGAATGAAAGGCTTGAAACATTACTAACTTGAGGCTCTAACAGTGTACCAAATTGCACATTCATGTTATAAAAAGCAAGGTCTCCAGACAGCTTTCAGTCTAGCTCTGGACTAGTTTTTTCTAGACTATAATGTATGTCTTTTTTCACTGCATCAACTTCTTTGTCGCTCTCTGTCTGGAATCTGAACGCAACTATGCAATTTTTGACAACTAAACATTGAAGAGTACTTCCCACTGAACCATTATTATGGAAAATTCGGAGTCTTTCGGTTTCAGGCTATCCTCAGTGAGGGATCAAGTAAAGGTGAGAGACCCAATATTTTGTATTTCTCATAAAAAAACGACACAAATTTTGATCAAACAGCTTTTAAGAACAAACTTCTCAATTGATGATGGTGAAACTTAATAGGCTACTTCAAAGTACATCAAGGTTTATAATGCGTAACATATTTCACCATTCCAAATGTTGCAAATGCCATCATGGGCACTAAAGCTTTGGAGAGCAAAACAATACGTGTATGGCCATTCTTTCCCGCCGAAGAGGTCACTAAATTATGATGAGGAGGTTGTTTTTACGATGCAATGATGCCGTATCACCATTATTATGATAACCAATCACTTTTTCAACGATGCCTCATAGAGCAGATTCAAGATGGTGCTCAAGAGAAAAAAAAAGTTGACAATCGTATTTCTGGAAATAGTTGGCTGAGGAATTGGCTACCCAGCTCATATCATTTCTCACATTACTTTTTGTAGAAATACCAAGTATTGTGTCAATATCTTCAAGAATAACTTATTTATGGAAAAAAGAGTGCTCTTGGTTTTTTTTCTGGTTTTCCCCTACATTTCAAAGACGGCTTAAGGTAATCAAGAACAGTTTGCTGTGACTTCATAAGCATAAAGTAGGTAATGTATGTGGTGAGTTACACGTCTCCACATGATTCGGTTAGTTAAATATGATTTTTCAACTTTTTTTTTCTGTATCACCCTGTATACGCCGCCAGCAGGGATGGCGCTGATGGCTACCTTTCTGGATCGGAAGAGTACGATGCAAAGAACATTTCCACCGAGTGGCATCTTCTCATCAAGAAATGCAAGGTACTTTCAACTAGCATCCGGACTATCAGTGGCAAAGGCTTTGATTTCCGATTGATGGATCGCTGTAGTGGACGTGGTACAACCGAAATAGAGAATATAAGTTGCAAATGATGATAAAGGCAAACCACTTTGCAGGGTTACAACTGAGACTTAAATAAACGATTTGACCCGCAGTGCTTTTCTTTTCGTCCCTTAGGATTTGGATAGCGCCCCTTTTTCAAAATGGCGGATATTATCTAGGGGCAGAAGGTATCGAATAGCCTAGTGATGTCCAGCTTAGTAGAAATATATGGGGCTATGTCTCAATCGGTTTCTGGGACATCAAACACTATTTAAAAAAATGGTGGAACATTGCCATCTACCGCAGTCAAATTTGGTGGAGGCGCCAAAAGGAATTTAGTACTTTCATAAGAAAATTGCCGTAACATTTTTATTTTTCAACCGATTTTGACACAAGACATCTCATTTTGTAGAATAGTAAATTCTTCTTGTTACCTTATATCTTCCATAAAAAAGACATTGAGGAATGTTGAAGAAAAAATTAAAAAATAATTTGAGAAAAAAAGGATTTTTTTCATTTTTTTCATTTCCATGAAAATTGCCTTATTTGTAGACTTTGATGTGCCTTTTCTAAATTTTTACTTTTCCGATTTCTATCTTTGCAGCACGCGCCGCCATATTGAAAAAATGATGTCTGAAAAGAAGTTTTTGACAATATCTGAACTTTGACCTTTGTGACATTGAAATGTTTATATACATATGAAAGCACATTCAATCTTCCACAGTTTGACATTTGAACCAGCTCTGTGCGACCCGTGGTTCTTGAGCTAGACCTTCTGGAAGTATCAATTTTCGGTTCCAAAAGAATTGAAAATCACCTCTTGGGGCTGTGCCAGGTCCACCAATGTTCATGATTCGTGATAAATGACGACGCGTTATTGATGGGTAACTTGATTTAGACATGGTGGTGATCCAGTGGTGAAAACCGGTAGGCGCGGTCACTATTTAACACCGAAAATTGATACTTCCGGAAGCTCTAGCTCAAGAGCCCCGAGTCGCACAAAGATGGTTCAGGTGTCAAATTGTGGAGAATTGAATGTACTTTCATACGTATACAAACATTTCAATTTTGCATGGACTAAAATTTAGATATAGTCAAAAACTTCTTTTCAGATATCATTTTTTCAAGATGGCGGTGCGCACTGCAAAGATATAAATCGGAGAAATGCAAAATTAGAAAGGGCACATCAAAATCTACAAATGAGGCAATTTTCATAAAAATAAAAAAATGAAAAAATCTTTTTTTCAAATTATTTTTAAATTTTTTTTTTCAACATTCCTCAATGTCTTTTTTATGAGAGGTAGGTATGAGATAACAAGAAGAATTCACTTTTCTACAAAATTAGATGTCTTGTGTTAAAATCGGTTGGAAAATAAAAATGTTACAGCGATTTTCTTATGACCGTACTAAATTCATTTTGGCGCCTCCACCAAATTTGCCTGCGACAGATGTCAATGTTCCACTTTTTTTTAAATAGTGTTTGATGTCCCAGAAACCGATCGGGACATAGCTCCATATATTTTAACAAAGCTGGACATCACCAGGCTAATCGATACCTTCTCTGCCCCTAGATAAAATCCGCCATTTTGAAAAAGGGGCGCCATTCAAATCCTAAGGGACGGAAAAAAAAGCACTGCGGGTCAAATCGTTTATTCAAGTCTTAGTTACGATCCTGCAAAGTGGTTTGCCTTTATCATCATTTGCAACTTGTTTTTTCCTACCACGTCCACTACTGGTTTGAATCTCGTTAAAGACACAATTTTTTTTCTCGTGGAAGTGATTTTTTTCCTTCTCCTAAATATTATCCAAGGGATGAGAGTGCTTATTCTGAAGCATTTTCGACTTTTTTTCTCTCGAGAAAATAAATCTATTAGTACGAGTTCTGGACACATAATAAACAATAAGCTGTAATGCCATCCTGGCTTTTTCGTCACATTTTTCAGCTCATAAAATGTAGTTACCTGTCCATTGCGAAATTGTATTTAGGTATTTTTAATAATAATGCTGGACGAGCATTTCCACTTGTCCTTGTCAATCAATTATCAATTATCATTATCAATTTAAAATACAGGTGATTCCAAACTGTCGGGTTATCGCTAGGGTGTTGCTAAAGGGCACCCGTTCGAGTACAAATGTGCAAAATATTCTATTTTCGCGATATCCGAAATGTACAATAATGATTAAAAAAGAGTAACAAAAATAGACCTTAAAAAAGGAAAGGAAGGCCTAAAAAAATGAAAGCCAGTTTTGAACCAAAAATAAACTTTGTAGAAACATTTTGGTGCCCATAGGTAAATAACAAGAATTAATTGACGAAGTCATCCCCGTCTTCGTTTGTTCGTTCGCCAAAAATTCTGAGGTGCCTCCGTACTCAAAGTTTTGGTGAAGTAGTTTTGTTGACATATCAGATTTGATCAGAAAAACCAGCTGAATCCCACGGTCTTCACCGCAACTCGCTAGCTTTAACGGATATTGAGAAAAATGGGTGTGGACATCTTTTTTGAATGAGCCGTATATAAAAAAAGGAAGTGGTTCAGATTGTAGATTGTAGATTAGAGGTGGTTGTTTGGTCTCGGAGGATCCTCTCTGCACTGCGACCTATAAGATCTTTTCTGCGTGACCATGCTTCTATTTAATGTCCCAGGAAATCCACCTTGTGTGAAGTGGTTCAAAGAAATGGGACAGTATAACAAGCTAGAGGACAAGTGGAAATGCTCGTCCAGCATTATTATTGAAAATACCTAAATACAATTTCGCAATGGACAGGTAACTACATTTTATGAGTTGAAAAATGTGATGAAAAAGCCATGATGGCATCACAGTTTATTGTTTATTATGTGTCCAGAACTCGTATTAGTAGATTTATTTTCTTGAGAAAAAAGTCGAAAATGCTTCAGAATAAGCACTCTCATCCCTTGGATAATTTTTAGGAGAAGAAAAACATCACTTCCACGGAAAAAAAAAATGTGTCTTGAACGAGATTCAAACCAGCGATCTATCAATCGGAAGTCAAAGCCTTTGCCACTGAGCTATTCCGGGTGACAGGCGCGCGTCCCAGTATCTGTGTGTTATACTTATAACGTAACTGTCATATTTCAGAAAAACGCCCCAAAAAGGGGGACGCCGACACGGGATCTTAGGGGACTTTTGGTATGTTATAGCAGACACTCTTTATTGTCGTTTTATGAAAAATTTGGCCGACCATAAATTAGTTCATGCTGAAACTCGATAGTACCTGGGCTAACTGCTTCCTTAATTTGTTCATATACACTTGCCGAGGCCCTACTAAATGTTGTCTTTTTCGCTCCATCACAGGTACAAAAACAATTTCATATAAAGAAAACCTTGAACCTACTGACAACGAAATTAAACTTGCTATTAATTGAGCAAATATTGATAATCAATCGTCTCAAGGTTTCGGCCGGCTTTTGCCTCTCCAATGGGGAACTATAGGCAAAGCAGATTGTAGAGGGCGACGTGTTCCATGCACCCATATTGACAGTTTTCGTACATAACCTTAAAGAAATGCTAACAAATGTACGGATAGTGAAAAGTGCTAAAAAGAAGAGTTGAGGCGGAGAGGAGCCTCACTGAGAGGGAATAAAAAAGAGCTGATGCATACTGCAAAGGTATGGTCCTTTGGAACTGTTGCAGCCTGATACATACAGCTGATACACAACACCTCACTACCAATTTTTTCACCGTGATTTTTGGCTTGTCGGCGTTTCTACTTTTCTACTCACGAAGTGACGCAAACCGCCGATTATATGCTGAGTGCTGACAAATGAAAATGAAATGAAAATTACAAGGTTGAGGTTATGTACGCTTAACATGACACTGATGATAGCTGGGGTGCATGGAACACGGGCGCCATTACTTCAGGCGTTTGCCACTATAGTTCCCCATTTCCAGCCTTTGCGGTGAATGTTTCAACCACATTTTTTTGCGTCTCCAACCTCTTTCTCTTTGGTTTGGGGAATTTTATTTTTCACAGAATCTGCAGACCGATTTCACAATAATATGAAACTCTTTTCATTATAACCAGAATATGATCTCACCAACACAAACCCGCTGTAGTTTTAAAGGAATAAATCTTTTTTTGATGTCCGTTCCTTTGAAGTTCAACCAACTACTGACCAATTTATTTGACAAGTATCTCTTCAAAATTCCATTTGTAGCTGATGTGACGTCTTTTTCCCCTATTGATGGGGACTCATTATCTCAATTTCTATAAGAACTTAATCTTCTTTTAAACAAGTCTGAATATTCCGATGGTGTTGCATCTTTGGGGTTTTTTATTCTCCACTGACACGTTCCGATCGGCTCCAGGTTCGATGCGAACAATTTCTCCGTTTTCTTTAAAAGTATCTTGTAGATTCTGGAGTGCAACGTCGTGGTCGGCTACATTTTCAATCAGTTTTATTCTCAGTAGTGCGTTGAAGATTTTGAACCGGAACATCAGGGTCGGTTACATGTTCAGCAACGTTTTGGTTTAAAGTTCAAAAGTTTTCTTGATTATGAAAGACGAGTCTGTATTCCACAGAATTAATAACCACGTAGGATGCCTCGATCCATCCCATCAATTTTTCCCACCAAAATGACCATTGGTTGCGTGGTTTGTTTGAACCGATGCAGCCTGTGGTACTGGAGTTGGGGAAGAACTGCGTGGTGACTCGAAATTGGTGTAGTAGCTCAAAAGATCTTTTGACAGTGGCTTGGCCCGATGACCTCTTCCACACTCCCCTTCCGATGGCACATACACACTTCCTTCGGGCCTCTTCAAGTGTTTCTGAATATTTTCAATCATTCACAAACAATATAAATGAAAATATTCAAAAGGAATTGAAAAAAATTAGTTCTTCCAACTTTTACTCGATAGATAGTCCAGTCGGCCCCGGGAGAAGTATATGATTTGACGTGGACAGGTTCCTGCCTAGGTGGCCACTTCCATTGGTCAGAACTACGCGGGACCCATCGCTGGCGACCTATAAAACGATACTCTCTCAATCCCTGATCGAGAAGGTCTCTCTGCAGTCACTCACCTGGGGAGAGGCTCAGGGCCTACTCAAGCCTCCGAAATTTCCGACCCGTTACAGGGTTTACTCGAATGGTAGTTCATCATAGAATCTTTGATAGTCCTCCAGGAGGCCAGATTTCAGGATCTGGAGGTGGTCGAATTTTTCCTTTTTGATTTTATGCGTTCTGTAAATTGAAGTGGTAAGTCTTCGAACTTTCCAACACAGATTTTCTTGTTTATTCTTTTATCCAGTGTATCCCATGTTGCACTATATGTCGCAGTTTAAACTGAATCTCACCATTCGGTAAGTATTTCAGTGCATTGATGTCAGTAACCATTGGGTCTCCCTTTAGTCCTGTCACTATGTCTTTTCACTTCGGAAAAAATAGTAGAGGGTTGAAATTTTGTACACACGTTCCTCTGATGGTCATAAATGAGCTATAAAAAGTCCCCTAAAATCCGAGCTTAGGAACCCATGATAATGGCATCAAGTGTTGGAAACTCGTTCCTTCAGCGAAGAAGTCCTAGTCTTGACTCAAGATTTTTCTTTTTGCAACTAAATGATTTCATATGACCATCTTAACAATAGCCATATACGATTTCATTATTTGCGCAGGAGGCGGATCCAAGATGGCGGCCAAAAAGAAAAAAACAGTTGACTATCTTTTTTCTGAAAATAATATACCTAGCCATTGATTGATGATCACATTTTATTTATTACATGATTTTCAATTGAAAACTCAAGTTATAATTCAGAATTTAAAAAAATCATTGACTTATCGAGAAAAAAAAGATTTGGTGAATTTTTCAGTTTTTTCAGGAAATTTCAAAAACGGTTCAAGATATTTCAAGATGGTTGGCAGCACCTTAAACAGCATAAAATCAGGAATACATTCGGAAATTTTCATATCTCCAGCTCTTATGGTTACTGAGATTGGAGTTTTTATTTATTTATTTTTTTTCACCTGCAGGTTATGAATTCGACTGTTTTTTCCCTTGAAACATAATAAAAGCAACATTAAAGAAAAATTATCTCAGAAACCAAAAAAGCTGGATATATGAAAATCAATATATAGATTCGCAATTTTATGCTTTTGATGCTGCTTAAAGCCTTTCACAAAAATCTTGAACCGTTTTGAAATATTTGTGTAAAAAACAAAAAATCGACAAATTTCCTTTTTTTCCTGATAAATCAGTGGTTTTCTCAGGTACTGCAGTGTAACTTGGTTCTTCTATTGAAAATTATAAATGAAATGATATGTGACCATCAACCAATGTCCACAATTGCTATTCTCGAAAATAATGTAATCAACTGTTTTTCCTTCTTGGCCGCCATCTTGGATTCGCCTTCTGGGCAACTGTCAAAATGTTGTATGGAAATACTTCAAATGGTAACATGCAATCATCCAATTGCAAAAAGAAAAATCTTGAGCTGAGACAATGACTTCTTCGCCCAAAAAAAACTGGTTTTCAACACTTGATGGCCTTTATCCTGGGTTCCTAAGCTCGGATTTTAGGGGACTTTCTTTAGTCCATTTCTTACTATTTGCAGAACATGTGTACAAAATTTCAACCTTCTACTATTTTTTCCGAAGTTGCCAGGGTTTTTTCAACATAGTGACTGGACTACTTCGCTTTTCCGGTACATAGAGTTGTAAAATGACAAAGATTCGACGTCGATTTTTTAAAAGAAAGTGTGAGTGAGGTACTTGACAATATGAGGGGATGGATTCTTTCTTGCTTTTTTACAGTAGTAAGCATAGTCCGCATTCGCAGTCAGGGTTTTTACGAAGATTTTCTTCGGTTTGCTGATTTGTGATCAAAGGTAAATCACAAGTGAACGAGCTGGTGCCGGGAAAAGTGTGAAATTCTGCCAAGTCACTGATCGCTAATGTTTTTGCCTGTTCAATTGACTGGTGAATCTCGTCATTATCTGGTAGTCTAGTTGGTAGGAAGAAAGGACCCCGCACAAAAAGTAGGCAAAAGTGGTCTCGGTGAATTTGGCTGAAAATTGGCACACTTGTAGATCTTCACTTACTGATTGAATACTCAAAATTACAGTTACTTTCTATGTACAGTTTTCCAGCTATACAGAGATTTGTACAGGATGTGCGGAAAGTTTGAACCCCTTTGGGAGCTTACTTTTTGTGATAATTTCAAGATTGAAGAACTTATCCAAGACCGTTTTTTACATAGAAATCAAATCTCTCCTCAGGAAATTTTTATATCTCACAGTATACAGGGTGTGCTTTTTTTCAATTTCCAACAACGATTTTTTTATCGACAGTCGATTGGATATCTTTTTAGGGCATTTTTCTTGGAGATGGCACTCATATGGCCAGTTTGTCTGTCTGTCTGTTTGTCTGTCTTTCGTGTATAAACTAGAAAGTTGTACCTACCTTTCGGGGAATGAAGCTAGAGCCCTGAAACGTCTTCTAGTGGATAGCTTATGTATTCAAGGGTGGCCAAGGGATAATTTGAGCAAATCCATACATAGTTATAAATGTTATCATTATTGTTATTATCAAAAACCAAAGTTTTTCTTTATAATAATAAGGTGAACGAGAAATTAACGTAGATATCTGTAACTTTCCCGACGAATAGAAGTCATGCCTCCCATGATGGCCAATGGCTGGATGGTATAGTTGCTCCGCCATCTTGACCACCATATTGGAATCTCTTATTAGTGGAACGATTTTCATGAAACTTGAAAGTTACTCTTGTCTCGTATAAACATTCTTATTTTGAGACTGGACTGGACTGGACCAAACGATACGATTTTTGACTAAATAAAAAAATATTCAGTTATTTAGTTATTTAGTCAGTTATTTTTCAATATAGTTTCTGATTCTATCGAAATTGTTTTTTTTAAGCATAATACTCCATTATATAGTTTCACCAATTTTTTGACAGGTTGTGGCTAAATGAGGAAAACCAAAATGTGTTTTGTTAATCAGAAAAATCTCGATCGACTGTCGATAGAAAAATCGATACATGCTCAATTAAAATTGAAACTCAGGCGAACACACAGACAAACAGACAGACAGACAGACAAACTGGCCATATGAGTGCCATTTCCAAGGAAAATGCCCTGAAAAGATATCCAATCGACTGTCGATAAAAAAATCGTTGTTGAAAATTGAAAAAAAAGCACACCCTGTATACCGTGAGATATAAAAAATTTCTGAGTAGAGATTTGATTTCTATGTAAAAAACGGTCTTGGATAAGTTCCTTAACCTTGAAATTATCACAAAAAATAAGCCCCCAAAGGGGTTCAAATTTTCCGCACATCCTGTACAAATCACTGTATAGCTGGAAAACCGTACATAGAAAGTAACTGTAATTTTGAGTATCCGATCAGAAAGTGAAGATCTACAAGTGTGCCAATTTTCAGCCAAATTCACCGAGACCACTTTTGCCTACTTTTTGTGCGGGGTCCTTTCTCACTTTGTTTTCTATTCTTGGGAAGCAAATTCTTTGATTCAAGAGCTTATTCTCAACAATATCACTTTGCAACTGGATCTTTTTGATTTTATTAATGATGTCTTGCATAGTGCAGTTGATTACGGTGGAATAAGTCGTCGACATTGATCTGATTTGTCTAAAAAATGATTCACAGGGTTGATTACTGCATAGAGTGGGTAAAAACATGTCCGTCTTATTCAAAATTCTTAGTCAATTGATCAAATGAACAATTCCATGGGCGAGTTGAAAAAATCCTAGATAAAGTGTATCTAGTGTGACCTAGAATCCAGCTACGCACAAATGAAAAATTTGTTGCAGGGGCTGTAGAAATAGGTATGTGAACGATTTGACAACATAGTGCATCACTTTTAGATATAAAACCGTCCCCTCTGAGTCAAGAACGCATTGAGCTAACAGTTCTTGAACGTTAAGCAGTGGAATTTTGTCAGCAGATTTCAAATTCATCCGATCCTTTGGCTCGACGTCAGAGGGACATAATAAATGTTTATCTTTTGAAATGTTAGCGATTAGGATTTTCAAATGACTAACGGATACTAACTTTTTGCCAACAGGGATGACTACCGAGGGTTTTAATGAGTTTTGGTAACTATGTGTACAGTGTCTTGGATGGAGATTTTATCTGTTTGTTCACTATTGAACCATGGCGACGATTCAGTGCTCGATCCATTGGAAATTATCACGTTCGTATCTTGTGCTGGACACACAAGTTTCATTTCCTGTCGCATGGATTTCAACAAACGAGCATCTCCGTCTGAAGAAAACCCTAAGACAGTGATGCCACGTTTAGATAATTCCGAACATATGGTCTTCCAACGTTCAGTGACTTGTACAGATGTGAACTTATTATCAGTGCCATATACGGTTGAGCAAAAAGAAGTTGAATGGTTTTTCATTGGTTGAGAAATAATCGTGTATGCTAGCAAGGCGACTTTGGCATGTTCGAAATGATTTTCGATTTCTTTTGCTGATCGAGCTGGAAATGAGAGGGGAATAGGCAAACCATCTTCATCCAACGGCAGAACTGGTCTAATGAGCTGATTTGTTGAAGGGCATCAGTATTGGATATTCCCACTGATTCTGGTGGCATCATCCGAAATGCAAATCTACGCTGCCTTTAAAATCCGCTTCTAATACCATTGAACATTCAAGGATTTGGTAAACCTTCTGGTCATTTTCACAACATACCCTGCCATGTAAGCCACAACATTTTCTGTCAAAGGAGTTGATGAGCTTATAGGCAGAACAAGATCATTTAGTTGATCCCATATTTCCGTATGACGCCAACGTCGTCACCTGTGTGCAGTGAAACTGTACAGAAGGTGGACTGTTCTCCTGTCTCATCTCCGTTCCATATGCACTCTGGAGCGAAATTATACCGTTCGAATAAATCTCCCAATAGTTTAAAAAAATCCGACACGGTCACTCTGTTGAATCCCATGGTCCGAGCAAGGGATGTTGCCTCCGGGGTGCGTATTCACAGTTCGGGATGTCTTTTTAAAAATCCGTAGAGCCACGCCTTTCCGCCATTTTTTTTTCTTGATTGAAAGTCTGTTTCGAATGATTCTTTTCCGCCAGTTCATAAGCAAAATGGCGTAATTCGTAGGAGCATTTGAGAGATATTCACCGATGTTACGCTTCCTTGGGGAGACATATACGGGGGGTAACGCAACTCCCACCGCATTGATTATTCCCACGAAAGTTTGTCAGTTCGCCCTTTTCCGCCGACGAGGCCAAACTGACTTTTTTTTGCCCTTGGCCGAGACTACCTTCACGGACTTGAGGACGGTTGTAACACCTGTCTCATCAATATCGAAGATTTGCTCCGGCTTCAAGCTGTATTTTTTAACGACCATTGTGTAATTTCCGAAAAATTCTGCCACGACTCTTTTGTTGAAGCCGGTAGCTCTTGCCAAGCTGGTGCTTTCTGGCTTTCTGAGCGAGAGAGTGTCTTTATTCCTTTTCATGAAGCCTTTGAGCCATTCTAATCCAGCTTTTTCATCATTTTGCCATCGCTCTGCAAATTTGCAATTTGGAAGAATACAGGCATAGTCATACGCCAAATTTCGGATCTGTTTATAAGTCAATCCGTAATTCATGTTTGAACATATTTTTGTGTATGTTACCAAATGATTCTCCGAGGTTCACCAGTTGGATTTTTGTCTTTCTGCTTCCTAATCCTTGAATGTGACGTGTCCCGATTGGTATTGTAGTGCGCAGCCGCTTTCCTCTCTGACATCTTTCTAGTCATCTTTCGACACCCGAAACCCGGATTTTACTCATCGCATGTTACAGTTCAATAATTACCTTGTTTTTTTGTCTCAGCCATGGTCAGATCACCATCGTCATCGCTCTCATCCTCACTCTTATTTGTGGTCAGATCGATTTCCTCGTCATCAAACAAAAAACATTGTCAATCTATCTTCCACCACGTCTAAAGCCGGATTGACATTCAGGAATTATATTGTTCTCGTTTGACCAGATGGAAAGTCTCTATAATAGTATTCAAGTAAATAATTTAGCTAAACATACTATTAGAGCGTTGCCTCTGTAATTTACAGGGTCAACAACAGGGCCCTTTTTGTGCAACACAATCAGCGTTATCTCACTCCATGCATAAGGCAACTCCTCGCGGACCCAAATTCTATTATACATGCATTCCAGGTATAAAAGCCAGGTATGGGGTAGGTTCTTCAGGAACTCATACGATATGCTATCCCTTCCTGGAGACTTATTTAATTTGCAACGGTGGTTCCAACAGATCGAGCGTTGTTCTTGTTTTTCTTCCGAACATCAATGCCGCTGGTGATTTATTTTCTGGTGTATTCTTGTGTTGAAAATGTTTTAATGCTCTGGCGCAATAGTCCTCCTGAGTTGATTTGTTCATTTTCTTTGAAAGAACAATCGTAAAAAAATTAAGTGCAACGACTCGATTGACTCTTTCGACACCCGAAACTTGGATTTTTCTCATCGCATGTTACAGTTCAATAATTACCTTGTTTTTTTGTCTCAGCCATGGTCAGATCACCATCGTCATCGCTCTCATCCTCACTCTTATTTGTGGTCAGATCGATTTCCTCGTCATCAAACAAAAAACATTGTCAATCTATCTTCCACCACGTCTAAAGCCGGATTGACATTCAGGAATTATATTGTTCTCGTTTGACCAGATGGAAAGTCTCTATAATAGTATTCAAGTAAATAATTTAGCTAAACAATTTATCAGAGCGTTGCCTCTGTAATTTACAGGGTCAACAACAGGGCCCTTTTTGTGCAACACAATCAGCGTTATCTCACTCCATGCATAAGGCAACTCCTCGCGGACCCAAATTCTATTATACATGCATTCCAGGTATAAAAGCCAGGTATGGGGTAGGTTCTTCAGGAACTCATACGATATGCTATCCCTTCCTGGAGACTTATTTAATTTGCAACGGTGGTTCCAACAGATCGAGCGTTGTTCTTGTTTTTCTTCCGAACATCAATGCCGCTGGTGATTTATTTTCTGGTGTATTCTTGTGTTGAAAATGTTTTAATGCTCTGGCGCAATAGTCCTCCTGAGTTGATTTGTTCATTTTCTTTGAAAGAACAATCGTAAAAAAATTAAGTGCAACGACTCGATTGACTCTTTCGACACCCGAAACTTGGATTTTTCTCATCGCATGTTACAGTTCAATAATTACCTTGTTTTTTGTCTCAGCCATGGTCAGATCACCATCGTCATCGCTCTCATCCTCACTCTTATCTGTGGTCAGATCGATTTCCTTGTCATCAAACAAAAAACATTGTCAATCCATCTTCCACCACGTCTAAAGCCGGATTGACATTCAGGAATTATATTGTTCTCGTTTGACCAGATGGAAAGTCTCTATAATAGTATTCAAGTAAATAATTTAGCTAAACAATTTATTAGAGCGTTGCCTCTGTAATTTACAGGGTCAACAACAGGGCCCTTTTTGTGCAACACAATCAGCGTTATCTCACTCCATGCATTAGGCAACTCCTCGCGGACCCAAATTCTATTATACATGCATTTCAGGTATAAAAGCCGGGAATAAGGTAGGTTCTTCAGGAACTCATACGATATGCTATCCCTTCCTGGAGACTTATTCAATTTACAATGGTGGTTCCAACAGATCGAGCGTTGTTCTTGTTTTTCTTCCGAACATCAATTCTGCCGGTGATTTATTTTCTGGTGTATTCTTGTGCTGAAAATGTTTTAATGTTCTGGCGCAATAGTCCTCCTGATTTGATTTTTCTCAGTGTCCTCTTGAATGTGTCCACGAACCTTTCGGCTAGGCCATTCGACTGGGGACGATGTGGAGCTGTACGAATGTGTCGGATACCATCCCTCATGCAAAAATCTTGAAATGTTTCCTTGTGAATTGGCTACCATTGTCGCTTGCGGTTGTTGTGGGCAATCCAAAACATGTGAGTTCTTCCTCGTGAGTGCCTACCGTTTCTGTTTAAAAGCGACCACCATCTGGTTTTTGAAGCCACCCCTCGGTCTCGGCCAATTGTTTCAAGTTGATGGTCAGCTCACCATTCACTATTTTCATCAGGGTCTCGAGAAGACCATTTATGTTTGCAAAAATAAGAACCGACGAAGATTTGTTCTTGTTCTCTTGATCATTTATTGCAGATAACCACAAAAAATCAACCCAAATCAAGAGAAACATACGCGATTTCATTTCCTTTCCCAACAAACTTTGCTTGCGCTAGCCACTTTTTCACCTGTTCGATGACTTCTTTTTTGGTGGCCTCGCTAGTGAACACTTTTGTTTAGACAGTTCACAAAGTAGCTCCACAAAGTACCCTGGATATTTCTTAATAGAGTTATGGACTTGCAAGGTATTCAAACCTTCAATGGATTGTGTTGTCTCTCAGTGCAGCAATTACATTGTTTCCAATTTCTCTGAAAATGCTTATTTTTTCTTGGTGCCTCCGTTGCTTATTTTCTTCCCTTTCCTTGTGCATTTCAAATGCGTTGACGGTCGGTTAACTTCTTTCCACGGCCCCTGGACATTCTCATTTTGCAGCATTTCCTTTATCACAGAATTTCCACTCCTCATTATCTCTGGTTCCACACCAGGTTGTAGAGTGACAAGCTGGGGGGTGACGGCTACGGCTGATGGCCCCTGCAAATTTCTGGACCGAAACTATCAGCAACCACCAGCCGTATCCTCCCAGCGCTCCAGCTTGTCACTTTATTTTTACTCCAGAGTTATCCTACTGAATCAAACCGGAAATGAAAGGAAGGCTTCATGCCCTGGAGAAAGGAGCGACCAGGTCAGGGTAAACAGGATGAGGATTGGACACACTTTGACCACGGTTATCTTGGTACAACCATCCCATCTGTAACGCATGCAACACCAAGGTCTCTGTTCTCCATATCCTCACTGAATGCAGAAAATTCCAACGTGAGCGTGCAGAATATTTCCACCATAAATCTATTAAAAAATAGTTTAATATCAACTGTTGTTACAACAATTTGCACTATTTTGCTTGAAGCGCCAAGAACACCGTTGACTATGAGATGAGAATTAGAAGTGTAGTGATGAACTGATTCACTCAATACTTATACTAGAACTTATCTATCCTAATACACAGATTTGGGATGAACTTTGCTAGTAGATATGCAGTATGAGAAGTATGGGGATACAATACTAAAGATGATTACTACAACACAATCGTTGTTTGATGGATATATAAATCCTCCCTTTAAAAAGAATTGTTCACGGTGGAACAATTCCTAATCGGAATCGTACGGTTGACTGGGGATTTTCTTGAATTACGAGTACTTCAGGTTATTGTTCTCGAGTCTTCTTTCTTCTTTTGAATATTGCTTTATTGATGAGGTAAGTAATTACAATGGCAGCAATTATGTACAATGGTGCTGTCCATAGGTGAAATGTAGTCGTGTTGTCGTCTAGTAGATGTAGTGACATCAGGTGATTCTGCTCTACTCAAATTTACTCCATATTATCCAGTGGCATGTTTCGCAATGAGAGACGCTTGAGATTGTTGTGTTTCTGCTGGATTAGAGTAACTTCAGCTGTGGCAAGATGATTGGCTGTCCTTTAATGGTGTCGATTTTATTGAAAAATGTATGCTTCGTTGTTTCAAGGCTGCAGGTTGATGGTAATGTAATCAGAATCGTGCCGGATAGTGTTTCTGGCTTGTATAGCTTACAGTTGATTCGGATTTTTGTTGGTTCTGGGAGTATTGCGATGTAATGAGCCTCGTTGATTTCTTCTATTATTTCGTTTGTGATGTTTACTTGAATAGTCTTGCATTTTTCCTCAGCAGATCAGAGTTGTAGTAATTGATGAATGCGATCGTTTTCATCAGATGATTTCAATTGCAATTATCTTCTCTGGGTTGGGTTTGATTTCTGAAGGGGTAATTACGTGTCCTAGGTATGAGACTTCTGTTGTTGAGTATTCTGACTTACCAAGTTGTATTTTAAAATTTGTTTTTCATAATATTCCAAAAACTTATCTTAGGCGCAGTCTGCGTGTTCCTGCAGTAATGTACTAAAAATTACGATATCATCCAAATAAACTGAACAGGTTTCGTTCTGTAATCCGCGAAGTATATTATCCATGGTGCGTCGAAAAGTAAACGGTGCATTTTTCAAACCGAAAGGCATTCGTTTAAATTCATAATGACCATTTTCGGTTGAAAAAGCTGTTTTTTTAATATCGTCCTGGGACATTTCGATCTGGTAGAATCCGTTTGCTAAGTCAGGGGTACTAAAGTACTGACTTTTGCCTAGTTTGTCAAAAATATCTGCTATATTAGGTAAAAAGTATTTGTCATCCACTGTTTTTACCCGTTTAATTTTCTGGAATCGATCACGAGTCTCTATTTCTTTTTGCCAGAAGCATCTAATTTCTTTGGTACCGTCCAAATTAGACTAAACCAAGGTGAGGTTGAGTGCTAAGTAATTTCTTGGTCGAGCATTTTTTGAATTGGTGCTCCAACTTCTTCATGAATAAAAGGGTATCTCTATGTTTTCGTAAAAATTGAAGTTTCATCGGTTAATTTAATTTTATGTTGGATTTTATTGGTGAACGTTGATGGTACTTTATCTGTATAAAATATGTCTTGGAATTCTGAGCATAATTATTTTATTGCTGTGTGCTCTATCCATCATCACCTCCTCTTATAATTTTTGATGAATCGCGTCATTACCTGGGACAGAGTTCCAATTATTTGTACTTCATGGTCTCAAACGACATGTGAAATGAGCCTTCGAGTCCATCAGAAGGGTAGGTCCGAACCACACCTGACAGCACTGGAGCTCTGAAAACTAAACAAAACGGGGGCTCAATCAAGAGACACAAGAAGACGAGTTCCACACCAATGCCACACTCGGTGTACAGGGTGTTCACGATAAAATTCATCCCCCTCCAGTAGATTTCCCTTCAAGATATTTCGAAGAACTAAAAACTTTTTCTTCACGATTTTTCCCAGGGACCTTAAATCGATCCTCTAAAAGTTTCTAATTGGTACCGTATACAGGGTGTGATATGTAACTTTTTTATTTTAAATGCAACACCCTATATTTTATTCCGTTATTTGATGGAGCCTTTTTTTCTGATTACAAATATTATTATATGACACTTATGTTATGATTCATTTTGACAAGTAAGTTGTCGGAAAAATAATAAAATAGGTAGTCAAGTAATTTTGTTTCGTGGCAAAATGGCTTTGGTTTCTACAGTTCACTTAAAAAAGTTATTTTCGCAGCATTTTGTCTGCAGAATTCAAATCTGCATGGATAAATGGTCCAATTCGTTCCTTATACGGGGTGTCGCGTAATTTTTAATTCATTTGACTACCTATTTTATTATTTTTTTGACAGCTTCCTTCTCGAAATGAATCATGAATTTTATATATCTTTGTAATCAGAAAGAAATACTTCATCAGATGACGTAATAAAATATAGGGTATTTCATTTGAAATAAAAAAGTTACATGTCACACCCTGTATACGGTACCAATTGGAAGCTTTTAGACGATTGATTCAAGATACCTGTAAAGAATCGTTGGGAAAATGTTTTTAGTTTTTCAAAATATCTCAGAGGGGAATCTCCTAGAGGGGGGGGGGGTGAATTTTATCGTGAACACTCTGTACTTACATATAGACAAAATTATCATCTGTTGTACAGTCAGTCATTGAAGAATCATCCTATAGCTAGGAAAAAAATCATTTATAAAATAAAAAAAAAAATAAATAAATCGTTATGGAATAATTTGACTCACCTTGGGTAGAAAAATTGGTGCACTGTTTTGCCCGTAGGTGTGTTTCTGTTTGTCCTTTTTTCACCTCAACGGTTTATTTTTTTCAATTGTTTGCATTCTTTGCAAGCGGAAAGTCAAAGCCAGAACTTAGCCTGTCTCGCTCTTTTAAAACCAGACTCTTGCGCAGCTCTGTTCTCTGTTCGGAGAAGGAAGTATCACGATAGCTTCTGGACGATGCGTCAAAAGATCTGTGACAAATTGATTCATATTATGTATCTCGATGCAACGAATCTTTATGGTGCTGCAATCCCTGGTTCGAGGTGACTCGACGATCCCTTTCAAATAAACACCGACGACATTATGGCCTTCAAGTTTGATCAAGAAGCCGGTTATTTATTTGAAGTGGATCTTGATTACCCAACGGAGCGCCATGATTTACATAATGATTTATCATTTTGCGTCGAGAGAATGATTCCGGCAGGGTGTTCAACTAAACAGCAGAAGCTCATTACGAACTTGTATCATGAACGGAATCACACCATTTACTATAATGATTCTGCAGAGGCTCTAAGTGTATAATCATGTATTATGCTCTAAAGTTTCAAATATACTCGTAATACATTCAACATTGCTATTTTTTATTACATAATCGATAATAAAGTTGTTCTTCAACATTTTACTAATAAAAATGAAGAAATAATGATATTGTACTTTCACAGGCGAAGAAAAGCTATCGACGTTTGTTCAACATTTCTCTCAGAAATTCATTCCGCTCTGATCGAATTCTGCTGTGCTCTAGCATGATTCTATTGTGCTCGTCTAGTGACACTTTTAGCAACTCTACTGCTTCTACTATTTCTTCTCCAATATCTAGTTGTTGTTTCCGAACACGATGAAGTGAGCTCATTTGAACAGCAGCTGGTGATTTTGCTGGTACATCTGCAAATCTTGCCATTTGAGGAATTGCAGGCAACCCTCTGCTTGGCCCGGCTCCAATCGTTACAGGTTTTGAAAGCTGTAATTTAGTAGTGCTTCGCATGACCACACCTATAAACAGCAGTACGGTTTTAAAATATAATTTGTAAGAAAAAAACTTTCAAACTTACTCGTCGCCGATGGGGAATGCAAACTCATCGTATGTGGAAAATTTATTGTTTTATCAGAGGAAAGAGTTTCGTCAAATTGTTCGAAGTGATCACGAAGTTCTTCCTCTGGCCTGCTTTGTATTGCCCTTAATAGTAGTGTAGGTTTGAATTCCGGAACTTTCGGTCAAGAGACTACTCATCTATTGTAACATCGTGGTTTTCAAAAACTTCTTTGATCTCATAGGCCATCCACAATGATGTTAATGTTAACGTATCATCGTAATTGCCGTGTTATCGGCAGTTGTAATGTTAGCATCCAAAGCAGCAAGTTCCAATGGTAATGATTACCATTGCCTCTAACATGATTGTGAACGTCACCATTTGAAACTCGTTGCTTTGAATGCCAGCATTACCATTGCCGATAACATTACGTCAACATTAACATCATTGTGGATGACCTATTAGTCCATAGATTTTTTGATTAGGATCTCGAAGTGACTCTTTTATTGCATTGTTGAACTCTCTAGTCTCTACCAATGGAAGTGTGGAGCTTCCACTCCAAGTAAATTCCTTGGCTGAAATTCAATGTTGATATATTGAACAATAACAGTTGAGTAATCATTCTCACTTGACTGGTTGAAAAGTTCAATTTCTAGTGTTTGAAAAAACGAAAATAAAGTGCAGAAAATATAATCTCAGCGCCGGCCTTTCTTGTTGCGTTGATATTGAACCCATTGGTAGGGATCTCTGCCACATCGGCCTATGAAAACGTGTCGAGGCGGTCGCAGGCTGCAAGTGAGGCTAAATCAGTGTCGTTTTCTTCGTAGATGGGCTTCTGTTTTTTGTCGGTGTGCTTTTCTCTGAAGGGCTGGTATCCAGTAGGGGCGTGACGATCGTGTCAGTTGTCAGCAGTGGTCATTTATCCAAATCAACAACCGCTGAAAAAAAAATCAAAATTGAAAAATGTGGTCACAGAATAACAAAATTTGAGAACTTGATAAATTTATTGACAGGAGTGGAAGATATGCACGTGTCTTTTTTACATCAAAGTTTTGCTTGAGAGCCGTTTGTCACTTTACTAATTTTCTTACTAATCCAGTAAGCACACTTACGTCATTTTAACGTGAAGTTTTACCGAACAATCAACTGCAAAAAACAATGTAGAAATGTCGCCGCAATCAACAATATATCAACGATAAAACGTTGATTAACGGTTGAATTGTAACGTTTAATAAACGTTTATTGATGGCTGATCAAGTGTTATTCCATATAAAATTCACAACGTTAGAATAACGTTGATCGCGTACAATTTTTAACGTTGAAAATGGTCATCGTAAATCGAAGGTTTAACGTTTTAAATACGTAGAAATTGTATATCCAGCAGCAACAACAACAAAAACTGTTGCACAGTACAATTAGCAACGTAACATTGAACCGTTACGTTTAACGTAAAAATAACGTTACAAAATTTATTTATAAAACTTTGCTACAACGTTGTAGACATATGTTAACCAGAATGTTATTTTTGCATCGTTGATAATTTGTTGTATTCAAGTAATCTGAACGTCAATAAAACGTTGTGTTCAAATACGGTTCAACATTGATAAAACCGTCTTATTTCAGCAATGTCAACGTTGATTAATTGTTAGTTTTCAAACAAATTCAACGTTTGCGAAACATTGCATTTAAACGTGTTTCAGCGTTGATGGAACCGGTCAATTTCAACGTTAATAAATTGTTGTAATAGAGCAATATCAACGTTGGTAAAACGTTGTATTGAAAAGCGTTTCTACATATTAACTTTTTGCATTCAATGCAATTTTAACGTTGATAAAACATCGTATTCGAAAGTGTTCCAACGTTCAAAAATCCGCTGGGTTTCAGGAGTTTTAACGTTATTTCACCGTTGTACTTCGCAACAACTTCGACAACAGCTCTCCGCAAGTTATTTGCATGTTTACGTACAACTCTGTCATCTACGTTAACTAAATAAGTAACTGCACTAACGCATTTTACAATCTGACTTTCGGTTCATTTCTCTTTAGAGTAGGGTCTTAAGGCTAAAGGGGACTGAAATTGGGTACCAAGTGTGCGACAGAGAGAAAATACATCAAAAGTATTAAAATGTTTTTGGGAAAACCATCAGTCCAATTTCAGATCTGAAAAAAGGGTTATACTGAAATTTCAATTCTATTTGATGCACTAGTCAAAAAAAATTCCAAATTTTTTTTTTAATTTCTTTTTTCAATTTCACAAATTAATTTCGATTTTTTCAAAAATCGGAGGTAGTCATTTTGAAGTACTGAAAATATCAAACAATCATCGGTTTTTAGAATTATTGTAGCACAAATGGTGCCCTCCGAAACACATTTTGAAAATCTCTCTTTGTTGGGCTCTTCAGTACTTAAAACAGAATCAGAATCGTTTGTGCCAATCAAAAGTTACAGCGGTTCAAAATTAGATGAATTTTTGCTTTGTAACACTTTCATTTTGAGCACTTTATTTCAGTAATGTATTATGCACCTGCAATATGCATTTAAAAAAAATAGTAGTAATGATATTTAGTAACTTTTTCCCGTTCACATTTGACTTGTTTCCTTTCTCACCTTATTGTGATCACTTTTACGATCGACTTAACCCCTTCTACAGTTAATCTTCTCCCTTTTTTGCATTTTTTTTAATTCAAAAACCATACGGGAGAAATGTAGAAATGTATAAGCGTGCCATTCTAAAGTACATGTGCGTTTTATTGTATGTGTATGGCTGGGCACCCATTGTACATACAAAGACCCAGCGCTTCGGTAAAACGCACTAGGTGTCGTCCCTTCTGTAACATAATTCCCTGCGTGGATTGTCTGAGACGATTGTCACAATTTTATCATATACAGGGTGTCCCAGCTAAAACAATCCAGCGCGATTTTCCCAGGAAATATCAAGGCAACAAAAATTGTTTTGCAATTGGGGGGAAGCCTGACCTTTTAGCTTCCTTTTGAGGGGGCGCCGATGCTTGTAGGTGTTCTAGTCTCCAAGAAAATGCCATTTTAATCGGGCGAGTCACAAGAATTCGAAAATTCATGATCGACTAAACAAAATACTCCAGATGAAAAAAAAATCCTCTTTCTCTAGGCTTTCCATTGATGTGTCACCGATGTCTGTACCTGGCCCATTAAGCCAGGTATTCTGCTTCACAGTCCAGCAAAACACAATAATCAGAATCATGACGTCACCGACCACACACTTGTTGATTTTAACATAAGCCAGTATTCATTGCTATGGTGAATTCAGGTATGGTAAGTGAAAAAGCCCTAGTAACGACTAGTGTTGGTCAACAAGTGTGTGATCAGTGACGTCATTATTCTGATTATTGTGTTTTGCTGGACTGTGAGGCAGAATATCTGGCTTACTGGGCCAGGTGCAGACATCGGCGACACATCAATGGAAAGCCTAGAGAAAAAAGATTTTTTTCCACCTGAAGTATTCTATTTAGTCGATCATGAATTTTCGAATTGTTGTAACACGCCTGATTAAAATTGTATTTTCTTGGATACTAGAGCACCTACAAGCATCGGCGCCCCCTCAAAAGAAAGCTAAAAGATCAGGCTTTCCCCCAATTGCAAAACAATTTTCGTTGCCTTGACATTTCCTGAGAGAATCGCGCTGGATTGTTTTAGCTGGGACACCCTGTATTTCCCACTCTGCGAATATATCTCTGAGATATGAAGCTGTGAGAACTCCAGTATGGGATTCAGGCACCTCTTTTGTGGACAGAACAAGAGAATGTAACTTGCCGTACAATATAAAATGTACGGTGACAGTTGAAAAAGCTTTATTGCTGTCAGACGTCCAAATGTCTGTTGTCACGGCGACGTACCTAGCTTTGTTTAGCACTTTTTTCAACTTTTGAGTTGTGGCCGAGTGTAACTCTGGCAACATCTTTGTTAATATAGTTCTTCTGCTAGGCAAATTGTACTCAAGCTGCAGCATATTTACCAGTTTCCGGAAACCTCGATCTTCAACAATGGACAGTGGTTGCAGGTCAAGTGCTATGTCGCAAATTTCATGTCAAACACAATACCATCAGGTGAACAGCCCAAACCAGGGTATCTTGGATTGACCTAAAAACCAGAGCCTCATTAACACTGGCATTATATTTATTAATGTAGTCATTCCTTGCCTAGGATTCATGTGGAATTCCTTGACTGGTGTGAATTGACCGGAAAGGTTTCGGGCTCCAAAATGCGTCATTCATTTTTGAGGTCAGGTTATTCTCCTTGACGTCCTTGAAATTCTTGCATTTGGACGCCGTGATCTAAAAGAACCTCAACCTTTTCCAGTTCTCATTGCTGGCCTGACCTTTCGTGTTCTGGACTTCAGATGCATTTGTGAACCCAAAAGTGAGTGATTGTTGGAGCTCTTTAACAAGTATTTCCATCTACATTTTTCGACTTTCAGTTAGGGCATAGTCGGAATAACAAAACTCTGAAATATACTGCCAGCCATTCGTTGTGGGATTTTGCTTCACTGTTGACAACAATAAATTCCCAGTTTCCTTGATGTCACATGATGAAAAATCAACAGGGCAATGTGTGTATTTTACATTCGGATCGTGTATGTTGGCACATACTTTTTGCATGATTGGAGCGTGATCCTTCTCTTTCCTTCCCACATTTCACTAACAGAGTTTTCTACAGCGTGTCATTGGTCGACAGCGTGACCAAAAATTTTTGTAAACTCCAGTACTGCCAACAATTGGTACACCTGCAAATAATTACATTCTGTGTAGATAAAACACGACTGATGGTAAGCAATGGAAATGCTTGACAAACCTGCAATGTGATTGCAGCGACCCATTGCCGATGCATGGCAATCCCATGAGGAGCAATATATGTCTTAGTTGTTATAGTTGTTAGTTCAATATTGGTCTTAGTTGAAAGGAAAAAAGATTGTCATCGGACTAAATTATCAGTAGAATCATTGCCCGAAAAGTGTCCCTGTATTTTCGAAAAATATTATGGACCTAACTCATTTTGTTCCAAAGTCAAGGACATAATATCTCTTGTTTACAAATTGGGTTAAAGTGGCCTCTTTTCATCAGAAAAGAGGCCACTTTCTTTTCATCTTCGTCGCACATGAATGTGTTCTCCATTTTAAATGTCACAGCGTTTTCTGTTTTCTTCAAAAAAAAAATCTTTCGCGGACGTTCTCAGGAGCATAATAGCCCAGACCCCAGGGAGCAAAAATCAGCTTAATAAGGAAATAATTGTTTACTGCCTGGAAACTAGCTTAAAACGATCTGTGTGGCTTAGGTTTTGACATACTAATTTCCTCCCTTCCAGAAATGTCGGCGTCATTTCGCCATCATCAACAAGAAGTGCACCAGCGTGGTTTTTGCCGAATATTTTGATTTTGGGCCATCTGACAGCAAAAGATACGGGGAGTCATTTTGAAACCAATGAAATTCCCTACGGAATAGTTTTTAAATGACCTTTCTGCGACCTATGGTTTTTGAGATAGAGCTTCTGGAAGCGAGAGGCATTGTCGTAAAAGCTCCATGGCCACTTGACTCGAAAAACTAAAATATCGATGTGACAAAAAAATTTCAAAATGAGATTTCTCGAGAATCCTTCATGCTATAGTTGCGGTGATGGTCCTAAACTCTTTCTCTTGAACCGTTGATTACGAATATAGAAAAGTCTAAAACGTCACTTTGTAGATATACAGGTGTACTGAGAGAATCAAATCAGATCTGAGAAATTTTACATATTTCTTCGATTTAGCCTATATGCGACACTTTAAGCTCCTAACACGAGTTCAATATCAATATGAATTTGCTCTGTAAGCTTCACTTAATACACTGAAGAAGTGGTCAGCTCACAGCTTTACTGTAAAATGTTTTGAAGGTCCTCTGAAATCATCAAAATATTGAAAATTCACAGTACCAAGGAATGTATATAACAGTATATTATATACCAAGGGACCAAAGTGAATTCTCAATTTAGGGATTTGGACCCAAAGGGCCCTCGAGCAACAAACTAGGGATCAAAAATTCACTTTGGTTCCTTGGTATATAATATACTGTTACATACATTTCTTGCTATTGTAAATTTTGATGATTTCAGAGAGCCTTCAAAACATTTCACAGGAAGGCTGTAAGCTGACCACTTCTCAAGTGTATCAAGTGAAGCTTACAGAGCAATGCATATTGATATTGGACTCGTGATAAGTGCTTAGAGTTTCGCATTGGCTAAATCGAAAAAATATGTCAAATTTCTCTGTTTTGATTTGATTCCCGTAGTACACCCTGTATATGTACAATGTGACGTTTTTGACTTTTCAATATTTGTAATCTACCGTTCAAGAGGGAGAGTTTAAGACCATCATCGCAACTATAGAATGAAGGATTCTCGAGTAATCTCATTTTGAATTTTTTTTGTCACATCGACATTTTAGTTTTTCGAGTCAAGTGGCCATAGACCTTTCACGACAATGACTCTCGCTTCCAGAAGCTCTATTTCAAAGACCATAGGTCGCCAAAAACTGATTGAAGAACCAAACTGTAGGGAATTTCATAGGCTTCAAAATGATTCCTTACATCTTTTGCTGTCAGATCACCCAAAATTAAGATATTCGGCATAAACCACGCTGGTGCACTTCTTGTTGATGATGGCGACATGACGCCGACATTTCCGAAAGAAGGGAAACTAGTATGTCAAAACCTAAGCTACACAGATCGTTTGAAGCTAGTTTTCAGCCAGGAAACAATTATGTCCTTATTGTTTTCCCTGGCGCCTGGGCTATAAAAGGAACGTTCCCTTCCTCGCATCACTACTGCCCATCTTATTGAGCCTTGAACGTTGAAAGGTCAGTGGCTATGCACATTACCTACTTAAAATAGTGTCGGAGTTATTAAATAAAAAAACATCATCAGGTCCCTCCCTAGAAGGGCATTATCCGACTCATGTTTATCTGAACTTTTTTACCAATTTTTGACGTAGAATAACCCGGTAAAATATTGCGGCTCAATTCTGGGACACCTGTATTACTCGCTGTATTATAGGCTCACTTGTTTTATCTCAGGAGTGAGCGTACTCCACTTACGGACCGCGGCGACAGATTCTTCCGCGAAACTAGAGCTGCTACTCTCTGGCATGTCCTGCAAATTGTGAATGCCGTGAGAGTAATAATCCAAGCAAATGTTGAAATCTTTGCTACTCACCCGGGAGAATTCGGAAAAAAAAACGGACGTAACCGTTTGTTGAGCGCTGTGAATGATGAAGCATAGAATAATGGACGAGCAGCAAATTCAAATATTGCAAATAAGCTAGTAATATTTGATAGATTGCGATAATGACAACTTAGTCAACTTACTTCTTTCTCATCAATCTCCATTTTTGTTTCACAATATTCGTGTTCACAACAATGCAACGGCGCAGAGCCCGTCCCCCAACGAGGACTTGGTAAGGCGGAGGACTTGGTATAGCGAGCACTCGGTAAGGCGGGAGAACTCGGGCGGATGATTGAGTATCTGCGCGCGGGAACCAGAACTCGTCCGTCAACTGTCAATAGTGTCAATATGTATTCCTTTTCAATGAAATTTTCATGGAAAATTATAAAAAATATTCAACAAACAAAAAGACAATATCAATTTCAAAACATTTCACCATACATTTAGGACGAACGAAATTTTGTTCAAACAAATAATATTTGATCGAACTTTTTGGATCAAATAAGCTCGCGTGGTTCAAATATTTGATCCCAAAATCTAGTTCCAACCAATCAAAGGCCAATGAATTTCTTGGGCCACCCAATACAACAGTTACTCATTGGCCCCTGGCCAACAATTGTTAGGGTGAGCTCTGGTCCAACAATGCAACATACCTATATTAGTCCAGTGCCAAGAAAGTGTCAAAACTCAATAAAAAACATCAGTTTTTCAAATTTTTTGAAAAAGCTGTATCATTGGTATAGTCACTAGCCGGCGACGGCCCCGTGGCGCAGGCGATCGAGTGGCTGCCTGCGACGCGGAAGTCCCGGGTTCGATTCCCGGTGAAAAGTCTGGGTGTTGTGTTGTCCGAAATTTGCACTTTTCCGAATTTGTAAACTTGATGAATAAACGGGCATACTCCTATGGCGAGAAAAAGCCGATAAAGTGAAAAATATTCATTTTCATTCATTTTTTTTTATTTTTTAGTAACTAGCCGGCCGGCCACTTCAACGGTGGGACCTGTTACTTTTTTCAAATTGAGCACCAATGTTTTATCATGTCACTCGATGCAGTTTTTTGTCCTGATCACAAATATATGTATACGACACTCTGGTTATTGCCGCCAATGAACTGTCGAGAAAATTACAAAATTATTCAACTTTTTGTAGTCAGGTGGCTCCGGCCTCAACGCTTCAACTAGTTAACTTCAAAATTGAAGTTGAATTGTTGACTGTCACAGTATTTTGACAGCAGAATTCTAGCTGCTCAGAAAATGGTCAAAATAATGTCATATACAGAGTGTCACATTATTTTCTATCAATTTTAAAACAATTTTGGATTTTTTGCAGTTTATCGGTAGTTTATTATTATTGCTTTTCATATAATCCAGAAAAGGATGACGGATCAAACCAGTGAAACAAGAGCGACAAATTATCCAATTCAAGTTATACCGGGTGATCATTTGAAAACTATCCACCTGCAATAACTCCCGATTCCTAGTGAAAATGTCTTCGAGCAAAAACAGGTCGATTTTTATATCGAAGGGGACATCTAAAACATACATTAGCGATTTTCTATCCTCCGCCCCCACCTACCCCCACTTTGAAATTTCAAATTACACCAACTATTTTGCGATACATTGAATTCAACAAAATCATCAACAAAATTGAATTCTCTGTCTGAAAAAATATTTCTAAAATTTTTAACCCCACCCCTCTTCCCCCCTAAATTCTCTGAGTGTCCAATTTAATATTCTTGACCTCTCAATTCTCTTCAATTCCGTCAACGTCATCCTGCACAGCATTGGAAGAGAACATTTTCTATGGAAAAAGTGCCACTCAAATTCACCCCTTCGCTTTCCCCTCCTCACCTTAAGAATCAAAAATGATAATACCTACTTTGTGATACATCAAATTAAAGGGAATTGAATCCTCTCCCTGAGCACAATTTTTTCGAAATTTTTAAAACCCCCGTTTTCCTACTAAAATACTCCTAATGTCCAGTTGAATGGGGGAGGGGTTGAAAATAACAAAAAAATTGTTTTTAGAAAGAGATTCCAATTTCTTTTAATTTGATGTTTCACAAAGTGGGTGGTATTTTGTTGAATTTTAAAGTTGAGGTGGGGGAGATCAATGGGGTCAATTTGGGTGGCACTTTTTCCACCGAAAATTCTCTACTTGGGAACTATTCAGGATGATGCTGACTAAACTGGAGAGAATTGAGGGGTCCAGAATATTGAAAGGGACACTCACAAAATTTTTAGGGAGAAGGGGGGTAAAGTTAAAATTTTTGAAAATATCTTTTTCAAAAAGACAATTCAATCTTCTTCAATTTGATGTATCGCAAGGTAGGTAGTGTCATTTGAAATTTTATTTTTGGGATGGGTGGGGGCGAGGGGGCTGAAGATAGAAATTTGCCAATGTATGTTTTAGATGTCCCCCTCGATATGAAAATCGACCTGTTTTTGCTCGAAGAAATATTGACTAGGAATCGGGAGTTATTGCAGATGGATAGTTTTCAAATGATCACCCGGTATAAGCTTGACATTATAAAGGGGAACTCAGCCTCGATCATGGGGAGTCTTCCTGCGGGTAGAGATTAGAGAACTCGAAGAAATTTTCATATTATAGGTCCCTTTACAATGCAAATAGGTATACTTGACGTTATTAACAGAAGTTTATTGGTGGCAATAACGAAGTAAGTTTGTACATATTATTGTATATACAGGGTGATTCATAAAACATGCTCACCTCTATTTCTCTTGAGAACCGTTGGGGATATCGAGTCGCGGAAAAAAAAACTGTTAAATTCACCATATTTTTGTCAAACATCACTCAAATATGTCGAAAACAGTGTATCTTGTTGAAGTTGAACAAGAGCAGATATCTGTTTTCCGTAGAAAGCTTCAACATGTCACAATTCCACTTCGAAATTAAAAAAAAACAAGCGAATATGCCTCATGGGCATGAGGCTCAGTAGCGCACTTCCTTTTTGGAGGATTAGTGAACGCAAGATGTTAAGTGATTAGGGTTCTACCGTCTTGGGCAAAAAATTGCAATATGGCGGCCAAAATATCGACAGAATCATGAAATTCGGCTTGAAAATCAAAATGATCGTACTAGACAAGGGTAAGTTCCAAGTTTCATGAAAATCGTTCCACTAACAAGAGATTTCAATATGGCGGCCAAGATGGCGGCAGAATTATGAAACTCAGCTTGAAAATAGGAATGATCGTACGAGACAAGCGTAACTCTCAAGTTTCATGAAAATCTTTCCACTTAAAGAGATTTCAATATGGCGGCCAAGATGGTGGGGCAATCATAAAATTTGGCTTGAAAATAAGAATGATCATACTAGACAAGGGTGAGTTTCAAGTTTCATGACAATCGTTCCACTAATAAGAAATTTCAATATGGCAGCCAAGATGGCGGCCGAATTATGAAAGCAAACCTGCCTATTTGGTCCTTGAGGACCTAAGCTATCCACCGGATAAAGTTCAATCTTCAACGGCTGTAGCTTTATTTCCCGAGGAGAAGTTCAACTTCATCGAAGTGCACAGGAGATCTCTGTTTTTTGAGAATAATGATAACGATGTATGGATAACAAAAATAGTGCCCATTGGCCACCCTTGGAGACATCAGCTATTAATCGGAAAAAAGTTCCAAGACTCTTGTTTCAATTCTCGAGAAGGAGTACAGCGTCTTAATTTCTGCACGGACTCGGACAGACAGACAGACAGACAGACAGACAGACAGACAGACAGACAAACCGGCCACATAAGCGTCATTCTGTTACTTATATAAAAAAATGTGCTCCAACTGATTTCGACCTCCTGAACACGAATATCGGGTTCACTTTTGAATTGGAACATTTCTTTTTTATCGAAAAACCGAAAAAATGGTAGCCTTGTCACATGATTTTTAGTGATACCTACCTACTTTTTTTTTGTTATTGAGCGAACATGTTTCGTAATTTGAGTGCCATTATCCTTCAGGTACCTAGTATTGGCTATTTCAAAATGTTCAATTACTATTTCGGCACGTCTGATTTTAAATTTGTAGGGTCGTGTAATATGCGCCGAGCCGTGGCTTTGCGGCCGTTTTCAAAAATCGATAACAATTGACCTAACGGTCGGATCGAAGTGGGGTTTTTGTCAAAAGAAAGTTCAAATTGTTCTCTAAATATAATGCCGTACATGCAGTGATGTATTTCATTAAGAAATTGTAGTTGCCTGCATATCGCAACTTTCTACATCTTACCGCGAATGCCAGCACTTGATCGGCGAAGCCGCCCTACACCAAAATGTTATTTTTGTAATTGTTCATGATTATTTCGGCAACATTTTTCTTGATTCGCGTACCAAGGCCATGAGCTACCCATTCGAGTTGAAATATTTTATGTATTGAATTTCGTTTTGTTCGGAGGAAAGGATATCAAGCACCAGCAAGCAACGAATAAATCATTTGCGGCCGAGCCGTAGTTTCGGAGTCATGTTCAAAAATTAATAACTACTAATCGGCACCTCGCACCGATGTGAAATTTTCATTAAAATAAAGTTCAAATCATTCTCTAAATATAACTCCGCATAATATGTATTATGGTAAAATGATAAGATCGGGTACTTCCTCGCATGTGATAACTTTCGAGATCAGGCCGGCTTCTGAAATGCAGCATTCAACGGCGATGCCGCGTCACACTAAATTGTTATTATTGTCATTGTTTATTATTATTTCGTCAAGATTTTTCTTGGTTCGGGATACAAGGTCATGAGCTACCCAATGGAGTAAAATTTTTTCGCAAAAACCTTTTCGTCTAGGACTAGATGCGGGGACGGACGGACGGACGGACGGACGGACGGACGGACAAAGCGAGGACAAAAGCGCCTTCCCGTTTGGAGAAGTGCGCTAAAAACACAAAAAAATAGGATAATTTTCACCTCACACCCCTCAGAGTCGACCCACCCCTGGCGAAAGTTTCAAAATGATACATGCTATCCAGTTTTGATTTTTGTCCAAAAGTAATCAAATCCTATATATCATCATTTTACTCACCGTATAATTTGTTTGGCTGAGACTTTGGAACTCTTGCAGCCAACTCTCGAACTGGGTCTTATCCAGATCGACCTGCAGCTCGAATTTATCCAAATTGTCTGTAACTTCCACAACTGTGGTAGGGAAATTACTAGTAAATTAACGAAACAAATACATGGGTTACTAAAGTAAGTCTAAAATTTCGATTTTAGATTTGCATTGTCGTTGTATTGTATTCAAAATCGGAATCAACTTTCTTTTCCGAGGTCTTTTCGTACATTTGCTGCTTGTTGATCTCGTCGGAATCAGTCTGGTCACAGAGGGCGTCACATTGAACCGAGGCGTCTTTTGTATTTCACTAACATGAAAAATCAATATAAATATTACAATAATGATTCATTATGAGCAACCAACCCACTACGACTTGGCGATACTACGACCAATGTCACGACGCAATGTAAGTCATTCAAATACAAAACTGCAAACACAATTATAACATACCAGGCTCCATAATACCACAGACTCTATAATACCTAATACCTGGCAAATGAACTTTTATCATGGCTTTCAGGTGATCACGTGATCAGGTATGGAGCTCTGTATGGAGTCATCAGCCTGAAATATAGACAGTATTAGATTGTACCACATTCCATTTCGGGAATTCAGATACCTGATGCAGTTTGTACCAGAAGAATTCCATGTAATCACCAAAATATTTTTCGTAGAATTCGATTGAGTGTTTGACTTTATCATCGCCACTTTTGGAAAAGTGACGAAAGACGAAAGCGCTTACTGAAGGCATACATTTTTTCCAGTAAACCCCTCAGTGACTCCTTGAAAGCCCCTTCGCTATCGGTCTGTCTTATGTTTAGCGGCAGTGCCTGAAAAATTCTGATTCCCAGGGTGCCAGGCGATCTCTTCCCTACATTTAACCGATACCCCTGGCGCACAAATTCGGGCCTTTCCCTGGTATCATAGGAATGCATGTCTTCATTCCTCTTCAACTTTGATTTGTTTCTAAAAATATACAACGAGATTTCCAGCAACAGCACACAAGCAAGGGGCAAGACTTTGAGGCTTCTGAACGCTTCCCTACAAGAGGCAGCAGGAAGCAAACCGGCAATATCTCGAACAATTCTTTTCTGACCCCTGAGTCAGTGATATCAGGCACTCGGCTGCATCAGAATATCTCCAAGCTTCACGATATGTTGGACATTTAACTTTGCCCTGCATCATCCTAGTAACAAATCCAGCGATGTCTGCTAATAGCTACATTTTCAGAAAATTCATCGAGGTGAACAGGTAGGAACAATTTAATTTTTCTTCAAACTTTTTTGCTTCTTGATTGTCAGCTATACGGTCCAAATAGACATCAGTTATTTCTAGTTTCTTCCTAGTGCTGAAGATTGTCAGGATGTTCGTTTGGTCTTGAGTTACGCAATTTCCAATATCTTTTTTCACGGCCTGGTGCAGTACTAATCGTTTGTAACTCCTTATAAACTACAAAAAATTGGGATTGTTGTTCCAGCAATTTCTTGACCTACAACAATTCCTCCCTTGTTGGACAAAACGACGTAAGTCTGTAAACCATAGTTTCGAGAAAATGGAAGTCAAGTTTTCAGTTGTTTTTATTCTCATGTATATCCCATACACTTTCTATTTTCAGTAGAATGATTGTTTGGAGCAAAAATGAAGTAACAAGCTGGAGCGCTGGGAGAATACGTCCGATGGCCACTGATACTTTTGCTCCAAAACTTTGCAGGTGCCATTAGCTGTAGCCGTAGCCCCCCCAGCTTGTCACTTTATTTTTGCTCCAAAAAGCCATTCCACTGAAAATAGAAGGTGTATGGGATATACCTAAAGCTTCTTGCAATTCGAAGAATGGAAAAAACTTTATCCTGCAAAAGTACAGTTCTAAATGATCTTGGCTGAATTTGTGGGTGAGAATATATTCAAGATTTCGCTCGTCTAGTACTTCTCTTTACAATTTATTAGTTCTATTACTATTATTCTATTATTATTGCCAGACATTGGCCACGTTTGCCAGACATTTGGGACATTTTCAACATTCGCCAGACAATTGTCACATTCGCCAGATATTCGCCCCTCAAAAAACTTTGCAGCCGTCTTTCACAAAAGAGCAGGCTTCAATAATACGGTAAAGACTCGGCCTGGACGCCGATTTTAACACAAAAATTGGAGGGCGCAGGAAAACGTCCACTCATTGACTTCTCTTAAAAATGTCTGCCTTTATTAGTAACTCTCCTCTTTTTCTCCCCGAAAATTGCTGGCCCAGGTCATGTGGGTGGTCAGGTGGGTTGTCAGGTGGGTTGTCAGGTGGTCAGTGACAGATCGCTTTGTTCACCTCCTCAGCAACTTGACTGAAGATAAACAAAGCGGCTCCGAATCCTCGACCTTGGCACAACAGGCGTGAACCCACTCTTCGCAATCTGGACGAAGCCGGCTTGTTTTTCTTTCAAACAGTGATTTCTTGGCCATTTTCTTCGATGAATTCATCCAAGAGCCATTAGTGGAAGGAAAACTTGGAGATGATGAGTTTCCATTTTCCAACGATGCTTTTTTGCTGCTTTCTTCGATTTTGGTCGAGGATGAGTTGCTGGTCTGGCTTGACTTACTTTAGCCAGAACTTAGCCTCTCTTGTTCTTTCAAAACCAGATTCTTGCGCACCTCTGTTCTCTGTTCAGAGTAAGAAGTATCACGATAACTTCTGGAGGATGCGCCAAAAGATCTGTGACAGTTTGATTTTCTTCTCTCGTATATATTCGTTAGGCCAAAGTCGATCACCTTGACGTACCCCCGCTTTTCCAGCATTATATTGGTCGGCTTCAAGTCTCTGCGAATCACGTTTTTCGAATAAAGGTATTCGTCGGCCTTCACCACACACCCGAAGTGAAACATGGAGGAGAACTCGCTGAAGGACTTACATTTCTCCAGTAATGGTGAACAAGCCTCCACCTGGTCATGACTCCATGAAGAAATGCATGTGCTGGAAGTCTTGAAGGTCCTGTAGATCTGGACGATAAAGTGTTTTGGCAGTCGCTGAGGATGGTCTTTTCCCGTTGTAGGTTCCTCCAGTCCTCGACTGCAAGTGCTTTTTTAAACACTCGTTTCAGAGCGAATGGTCGGGAGAGGTCGCCAAAGACTTGAACCAAGTTAACGTTTTCAAACCCGCGTTTACCTAGATGACCGACTGGTTCTAGGTTGGCCAAAGACAGCCTTTTCTGTGGACCGGTTCATATTCACTCATTCCAACATTTTTTTCGTAAACCCTCAAGAACTAGGCAATAAAATGAACGTATCCATATCAGGTGCCACCGATGAGTGGAATTTCTTGCAGATTGGGGTCTGGCACGATAAAGAGTGACTTCACAATAGAAAAATGAGTCGGGGTAGGTGATTCGAGGTTGATAGGATCCTTTGAAAGTGCATGTAAGGGTCGAGAACTGACAATAGCCTTCACCTGTATAGTGAGGTGGCCAAGTTTTTATAAGTTACTCCAGTCCACCCATGAATTGCAATAGATGGTAGTTTACAACTTTGATATTTGGCTCCCGTAAACCTTCAAATTGTGGTTATTTGGGTGGTATGACATGCTTACTGATACCCTCATTTGCACAGCATTCCATAATTTTATCTCTCAAGTTTCGATTGAGTCAAATTATTACTCTTTGGCTCCCACGAAGTTGGTCCCATTATCTGAGTTGATGTGAACTGGTTTTTCTTGTCGAGAAGGAAATCGTCTCTAGGAATTGCACCAAAGACCTAATTTTTTGTGATTCCGTCAGGACTTGCTCCAAAGATTGGTTATTCTTTTTTTTTCAAGATGATAACAGGTTTTTTCGATCTTGATTTTTCTTCTCTTTGCAATTTATTACTTTTAGTAAGTACTCCATCTTCTAGAGACTTTCCTCGCTCCATTGCCTTAGTTGATTTGAATTCAGAAGCTTCATGTACTGCATGGGTTGTGGTTCCCACATAAATTCTGCGTTGCGCAGTTATTCGCGTAAACTTAACATCAAACCATTCTCTGCTGTCGGATTTTTTCTGGCGAACTGGTCACTTTCTCACACATCTCTCCCTAATAAGTGCCCACTTCAGTATTTCATAGAGTTTTCTGCATCAACTCCGGTATTTATTTCTGCAGTGTACAGTATACCTTATAAACAGTCGATTAAGCGAAATTTTCTGCCCATCAGCTTACTTATCGCTGTGAAAAGTGAACAAAATCTCATCTGAACTTGTTTTCAATCCACTTGTTGCCTGTTGACTCAGTGATACTACTTTTAACTTTGAAAATTTCCTGGAAAGTTTTTCCTTTCAGGGTAGTTTCCAGTTTCCACTTTGGCTGAAGTCACTGAGACGGGGCTCGTTTTGTTTATTCAGCTACTTGAGGCTTCGCCTGATCTTCGTTTGTTGAACATCACTATTCGGCAACGGACAAGACTCACAAGCTCAACAATTTCGACAGGTCCCGGGTTCTTCTTGAGCTCATTAGGCATCAAAGCATTTCTTGCCTAATGAAATTGCTGAGTTTGGGAGAGTCAATAGCTAGGGGTAGTAATTCTATCATGTTGAACTTTTTTCTTGTAGAGTGCATTCAAGGCATTCGAAGATACTCTAACATTTCACTCCAACTCCATAAGTGATGAAAGGAATTCCAGTTCCTTGCTGTTATGCATAAGAGCTATTCTTGTAACAATCCTCGCGCATTACAGTGTTAAGGTGGTCACGGACCAAGGCGGTGCCGTGAATGGGAGCCCCATCCTGCACGTACCATATGGTTCGCCTGAGAACCAAGGGGGTACATCTTCTAGTCGATGAGGAAGCTCATTTTGTAGAATCTCTAAAAATCCAGTTCCATTCAGTCTTCCCGGGGCAAAAAGGTGAGGGCCAATCAAGTGATCGCCTAGAATGCCGGCCCATACATTGACGCTAAATCTGGTCTGAAAATGGTAGGGCCTTATGTTGTGCGGGTTTTCAATTGTCAATTGTTCACTCTCTGTGCTAGGGTTCATTTACATAGACCTTAACCGTAACAGTATAGCAGCAATGGTAACTTTAGTGTAGAAGTTTGGACCTGTACTCTTCTCAGTGTATCAGTGGACTATACTCATCAGTGAGGCCGATAACGCAACGAAGGCAAGTTGCCGGTTTCCGGTCTCGGCGCTGACAACCTACTTTCGTTGTGTTCATGGCCTCATGAACGAAATGTGCACATCCAAACTTCTACACTAAGGTAAGCGTTGCTGTTACTGTTACGCTTAAAGACTATGTAAATGATACTTAAGGATCATGATCTGTGATCTTGGCCTACAGAAAGTGACCCAGTAGGTCGATGGAAGGTCAAAGTAACTCGAATGACATTTTTAACCTTCGTCCAATATCTCTTGCGCACCTAGCTTAGCTAATTAGCTATAGCTACTCCACTGCACGTAGGTACAACAAATTCAAATACTGAACAGTAAAAGCAATTGTAATTTAATAATGTCATCAATTTTACCTCAGATCAGTACTGTGTTTGTTTCTTGAAAGATTCCACAAATTACTTGTTGTGGTCCCTTTAATTACAGCATTATAATTACACAACTTGCACTGGACACGACTTTTTCTTCATCACTTCCTTGCTCGAAGTGATTCCAGATTTTGGACAAAGAAGCCATTTTTACTGAATATGAGCTACGAGCCCAATGTTGTAGCGTAGCTGAGTTCTGAACCTCCGAACCGATGTTGGAGTTGAGGGTGGGGGTTAACTATTTAAGTACTAAACTACTTCCCGGAACTGCTCTGATTCCCGAGCCATCTGTGATTCTCCGCGAGGTGCGAGCCAGCAGGAAATAATAAATTTTGAATGAATTCAAAGATTTCAATAGATAAGATAAACTGAAGGTACCCAATCAAATCATTGAACTCAAGTATTTGAATTTGAATATTCGAAAATTACGACTGTTCTAATATTCAAATATTTCAAATATTAGAATAATGTTCCACTCGAGTAATCTAATACTCGAATTATTCGTATTAGATTCCCAGTCTCCCTTGGTACTACTACCTGGCCGAAGAGCTCGTGGGCAGAGAAATGACACTACCGACAGTTAGTACCAAGACACACCCGACACTGACCGACCAGGCCGCGACTACTACACTCGCGCTACACACTAATAATAAACTAAAATTACGCAAAACCATCACTAGGGAAAGATGATATACAATAACTAACCGTGTGTTCCACAAAACAGATAATACGAGATTAGTTGATTCGTGATTTTTGTTTGTCAATTTGTAGCCGACTGATCAATGGAAATGCTGGTTTATCCCTCAATAATGAAAAGATGATGGGTCTAGTGCAGATTTCAGGCAGTTTTTGTTGGTAATCGCCTAGCATTCAGCAGAAAAAAGTTCAGTTAATCTGCAATCAGCCTTGATCGCTGATCATATTTTTTGTGGAACTGACGGTAAGTGTTTATTGCTAATTTGCTCTTACCGTCAGTTCCACAAAAAAGATGATCAGCGATCAAGGCTAATTGCAGATCAACTGAACTTTTTTCTGCTGAATGCTAGGTGGTTACTCACAAAAAAAGCCTGAAATCTGTACCAGACCCATCATCTTTCCATTATTGAGGGATAAACCAGCATTTCCATTGATCAGTCAGCTACAAATTGGAGGACAAAAATCGCAAATCAACTAATCTCGTATTATCTGTTTTGTGGAACCGACGGTCAGAGTCTCAATCTTAATGAACAGACAGAAAATGACAAAAATGCAAATTTTTTTCACTTATTTCGGAATACTTTTCATCTCACAGTTTTAATTTTTGAGCGAAGATATAAAAACTGGTCTGAATATGGGCCCCCATTTTGCTTTTTTTAATAAATTTGTCATTCTTCATTCCTGATTATGTGTAAAAAGGTTTACGTACATTGTGAAGACGTATTAATAGAACCCCAGCATTAATTTTTTTCAAACAGAAATATATTTATGGAATAAAATAAATGTAACCAATGCAATGGCAGGAGTGGAATCTCTAACAGCCCTCCTATTCCATATGTCTTGATTCGATCGATGTTGTAGCCACCCAATCTTCTGTCCGCCTTGGTTCAGGATTCAGGTCTTTCGAACAGCCTGATGGTTGGGCTTCTAGGTTTTTTGAACAACATCGTTGGGAAAGCAGATATCTTCAACACTCTGGTGTAAGTTCTGGACGAACCGCACTGATGGTATTTCAGGAAGTCTACTAGAACGACAGAAAGACCAGTTTCGTCCACTTTGAACACTCTGTGTGGCTCGAAAGTTGTGTCGTTCATACAGTGCCTCAAGGCTGTTGAACAGTTCGGTGATATCCTCCTTGTTGAATCCTAGAGCCCTGGCGATTGAAGTCCTAGTTGGTGTACGCATAAACAATTATTGATTCCGATGCCTTCTTGAAAAACGTTCAACCAAGTGCGATCGGCGATTCCATTTCTGAAGGGTCGCTGATACTTTTTCTTATTGCCCAGTGTGTGTCATTCAAAGTAATATAGAAAACAAAATATGAAAGTTTTCAACAAAACATTGATATGTCCTCGGATATTATTTTGAATGTGTATATTAAATATATAAAATTATAATACTGACGTAAATCTAGCTAGGTGGTATTTGTCAAGTTGATGTCAAATCACAAAGAGCGTCAGCAATGGGAGGCATTCTCGCAAACGCATTCCAGAGGGCGCGACATAGGCTTGGGACCAAATGTCAACGTCATGTCAACGTCAAGTCCAAGGTCAAGCTTGCAGTTGTCATTGCTTGTCAGAGCGTAACCTAACCTATCTTTATTGTTAATTGTCGTCGCATGACTCGCATGGTGTTAGTCGTTAGTGTCACCGATACCGGGTGCTTGTCGTTTGAAAGGCAAGGCAAATGCGAGCGAAGCAGCGCGGGGCCATCTGGCGGTTCGTGTGAGACAAAATCCCCGGCCAGTGACAGGATAAATGCAACCCACAGTGGTCCCAAGCTATAATGTTGAGGCAGGGCTCCGTTCAACTTTGGGTAAGTTCAGTTTGACTGCCAAAGGCAAAAATTTATTTTTGTTTACTACTATAGACCTGAGGGGCTCCATATGGTATCTACTGAAAAGGCAAATAGATGCTGTGAATAAGGCACTCCTGCTTCATCCTAGCACATGGATAACGGACAGAGAAATTAGACTATACTATACGAGAACCAGGAGGACATTTCGGTATCACCAATACAAGAGTCGCCCTTCTACTCAATGAAGTCGAAGTATTCAAGTCCATCATTCTATCATCAATACATTCCAATGAGTTTGAAATCATTTTGCAGTTTTTATCTACAAGCCGGACGTAAGTTGCATGATAGTAGGCAAGCAAAATATACCTACTCATGGCAAGACATCAGGCACAACACAAAAGATGCCATCAACCTAAAGGCTTCACAGTTTTGTAGCAGTGTGGAAAACTCTCTGTAAAGTGATGGTTTGAATTATTACTATAAAGTTAAATGCCCTGGCTGATTAAAGAACTGTATTTCATGTGTTTAATTTTCGTATACAACGCACAACGCTGTGAACATAGTAACATAACTGAACAAGTTCAAAACTTCATCATAGAACCAACATAACCTAGATCTCTTCATGCACCTCAGCAATGTCAATGTTTTTCGATGATTCTTGTCTCCATCTGTCTGGTAGAATGGAGCAGGAAGGGCTTATTCAGAGCATCTATTTACATCTCCAGAGTACCATACCGGGCCCGGGTCTACGATAAAAGTGAATAAAAATGTATTTTATTCTTCGGCAGTCAAACTGAGCTTACCCGGAGATTGGGGCCGCGTCCTGACCCTCGTCGCAAGAGCCAACTGCATCCTCATGAACGATTCAACGATACGATTCAAAAATTCCAATTTATGTTCATGGTGACTGTTTGAGGGAATCGAAGGACCGTGTATGGGAATGAAAATGCACGACACTAACATTTGAAAACTATACTTTAACATCTCAAACATACATAGTGGTGCTTGTCGCTTCGCCTCTCGCTGCCAACTGACTTTGCTGCCGGTACTAGCACAGCAGTACTAAACATGAAAATAGATGGCTCAAGCGCGCGAAATTCAAAATGTTACAAAACAAAGAAAAGTAAAACAAAAATACAAAACAATAATAATATAAGTCTTGCGACCGTCATGAACATGCTCCCCGCCCTGAGCGACGTAAGGGAGCTCAGTATGTATCGTATTAGTTTGTGGGTAATGGGAACACTTTAGAGAAAGATCTCAACACTTCACCCGCGTTTGTTTTAACTCGGGCGACACGATTGATGCCGTCACGACCGGGAAACACTTCCAGAACTCTGCCGATCTTCCACGCCATCGGAGGAAGATTGTCGTCCTTCAGAAGAACCATTTGGTTGAGCTGAAGGTCGGAGCTGTGGTGTTGCCACTTTGTTCGGGTTTGGAGTTCTCCCAGATATTCCTTCATCCAACGCCTCCAAAACTGAAGGCGGGCTGCCTCGATGCTTTTGTAGACGCTCAACTTCGACGATGGCGAAACAGTAATCTCAGACGGCGGGAAATCGATCAACTTCCGGCCGACAAGAAAGTGAGAAGGAGTGAGGAGAGACAGGTCGTTCGGATCGTCAGAGAGGGGCGTCAGAGGACGTGAATTCAAAATCGATTCAATCTGGCACAAAAGCGTGCTGTATTCTTCATAAGTGAAGTTTTTGCTAGTTGACAACTTTTTTAGGTGATTTTTGCAAGAACCAATATTAGACTCCCACAGCCCGCCGAAGTGGGGCGAATGGGGGGGAACGAAATTCCAATCAATTCCTTCGCTATAAATCTCCCTGGCAATGTTTTCTCCGTTCGTGTTCAGAAATTGATAGAGTTCGTTCAAACAAGAGCGGGCGCCAACAAAATTGCGGCCATTATCTGAATATACCTTTGTCGGTTTACCGCGGCGCGCAATGAACCTTTTGAAGGCCAAGAGAAAAGCCTCAGTTGACAGATCGGTCACCAACTCTAAGTGAACGGCTTTAGTTGTAAAACAAATGAATAAGCAGATGTAGGACTTGATTAATTTTGCATTTCGGAGCTTTCGGTCCTTAAGAAGCAAGGGACCCGCATAATCGACACCCACAGTATGAAAAGGACGAATGGGCTGGAGTCGTGAAGCAGGTAGATTACCCATCAAAGGGTTTAAAGGCTTTGGCTTTGCACGAAAACACTCGTTGCAGTTATGGACCACTTGTTTAGCCAAATTTCTCCCTGACAACACCCAGAAATTATCCCGAATTGAAGATAAAAGCAGTTGGGGAGCAGCATGTAGCAACCGAAGGTGCTCGTGCTCGAGTAACAATTTGGCAAGATAGTGTTTGTTAGAAATCAAAATCGGATGCTTCTTATTGTACGGTAGATCAGAGTTAGAAAGGCGACCACCGACGCGCAAAATAAGATTCTCATCCAGGAATGGAGTGAGAGACTGAAGCCTACTGTTTTTGAGGGGTTTCTCCTGTTTGATGAGTTTTATTTCGGTGTCAAAAGACTGCTGTTGAGACAGTTTGACAAGAAACTGCATAGAATCGTCCAATTCTCTGCGTGTCAAACATCTGGTTTCACGCTGTTCGCGTGGTTTGGAGCAATTTTCAATGAAACGAAAAACGTAAGGTATGGTACGTTGAAGTTTCCGCAACTTAGAAAATCTTTCAATTGGAAAGGAAAGAGGATTTGAGACAATCAAAGAATGGACCTTGGCAGTCTTGATTTCAGGCAGCTCGATAGATTTTTCACGACGCACGGGGGCCAATTGGAAGGCGGTTGTGCGATAAAAGGAGGACCGTGCCACCAGAGTGGTAAAAGCATCAGATTGTGTGGCGAAATACCTCGAGAGGCTACGTCTGCAGGATTTTCAGAGGACGGAACATGACGCCATTCGCAATGCTTTGTACTGTCTTGGATTTCGACAACTCGGTTAGATACGAAAGTTTTCAGTTTGTGAGGTGGTGTCTTCAACCAACCAAGAACGACCATTGAATCCGTCCAACAAACAACCCTGTCGAAATGAATTTTTGAATGGGAAACAACTTGAACCAAAAGTCGAGCAAGAAGCAAGGCCCCTTGAAGTTTTAATCGCGGAACTGAGAGTGGCTTCAAAGGTGCTACCCTTGTTTTGGAACACATTAAATTGACATGAGCTTGTCCATCGGAGTCGATAGAACGGATGTAAATGGATGCGGCATAAGCCTGCTCGCTGGCATCAGAAAATGCATGCAATTCAACTTGCACTGGATCATTACAAATCACACGACGGGGAATTCGTGCTTCGTTGAAAGTTGATAGATCTGACCGAAATTTTATCCAATTTTCTTGGATATGGTTGGGAACTGAATCATCCCATGACAACCTCTCAAGCCACAATTCCTGGAGCATGATCTTGGCTAACACAATTGAAGGCGCTAGCAAACCTAAGGGATTGAAAACTTGGGAAATTTCAGAAAGCATGACCCTTTTTGTCACAGGATTGGCTGACGAGGAAGATATTGAAAAACTGAAATGGTCGAACTGATTGTTCCACAACAGGCCCAAGGTTTTAGTTTTGTCCTTCTCACTGAAAGACAGCATATTGGGATGGACGTCGTCACCCGGAACGGAAAGCAGAACCTTTGATTCGTTTGACACCCACTTTCGAAGTGGAAAACAGCCACGTTGAAGTACGCTCGATAAATGACCGCAAATATGCTGAGCTTCCGCCAAAGAATCAGCACCGGTTATGACGTCATCGACATACATGTCATCCTCGATGATTTCGCTGATTTTAGGGTCAGTGTTTCGGCATTCATACGCAAGCTGCTGAAGACAACGTATCGCTAAAAAAACTAGCAGAGGAGGTGCCGTACGTAACTGTATTCAAATTGTAAATGAGAAGAGGTTCGTCGGGAGATGATCTCCATAAAATTCTCTGCAAAGAACGCTGCTCGGGATTTACCAAGACTTGCCTGTACATCATTTTACAATCAACGCACACAGCAAAACGATATTTTCTGAACCGCATCAGAATTTGAAAAAGTTCCTGCTGCACCACTGGTCCAACCATTAGAATCGAATTCAGCGAAACACCGTTGGAAGTAGGTTGAGAACCATTGAAAACAACGCGAAGCTTTGTTGTGACAGAGTCTTCTTTCAAGACACCGTGATGAGGAAGATGATAAGAAGTGTCAGATAGCGAAGGGGCTATCAGAGACATGTGCCCCAACTCCAGATACTCCTTCATGAAGACCAGATAACGGTATTTTAACGGCGGATTAGCATTTAGTTTTTTCTCCAATGAGAGAAACTGCCCCTTGGCTTTCTCAAACGAGTCTCCGAGACAAGAAGGGGGTGCTTTGAGTGGAAGCGTTACGATGAATCGACCTTCAGGTGTACGCGTTCTAGTATTCACGAAATTTGTCTCACAAGACTGCTCCTCAACCGAAAGAAGCTTTTTGGAAGGCGTTTCTTCAAGTTCCCAAAACCTTGAAAGTTGATTTTGTATTTCAGAGTCAGGCCATCCGTCCGCTTGACTGAAGTAGCATCGCTGTGAACCAATTCCCGGTAAAGGTAAAGTTCCAGACAAGATGTCCCAAAATGACTGTTCTGCAAGAAAGGAGCGTCTGGACCGAGATTAAGTTGCTCCGGTAAAAGGACCCCCCAAAAGATCTCAGCACCTAAGAGAAGTTGTATCGGTCCCGGCTGACCAAAATCTGGGTCAGCCAACGTTATACCTGAAGGGATTTTGACATGTTGAGGACTGACCTCAATTAGAGGTAAATCTGACGAGATCTCTAGTACCACTAGGCAAGAGACCTTCCTTTTCAAAGACGTATTTCTGGATTTGACATACAGCTCACAGGACTCGTTGGAAATAGAGGTCAAGTTGCCGATGCCTGATATAGAAACATTGGTTGACTTAGTTTTCAACTTAAGTTTATCGCAGAGATGCCGGGTGATCATATTGCACATAGAGCCACTATCAAGGAGAGCCCTAGCAAACGAAGTATCAGGAGGGGCCCCTGAGACAATGACCCTGGCAGTGGGAAGTATGACTTGATTGGAATTCGTCGAAGAAGTCGCGACCAATGGAGCTTTGGATGGCTCAGGTTTTGAAACGTTCGAAACAGGTTTAGAATTGTTGCCATGAGAAGACGGAAATTGTCCCGAATTCTCTGAACGATCACCCAAAGTGGCCTCAGGCTTCTCAAAATGCAATAGAGAATGATGTCTTTTTGATGAACATGCTCGGCACGCCCCGGTGGACCGGCAAGTTCCAGCCTGAGCCCTCAAACAATTGATGCACAGTTTCATCTTCTTGGCCAGATCATACCTCTCACGTGGAGATTTCCCCAAAAATTCAGAACAACCGTAAACACCATGACCGGACTGTCCACAAATGGAACAAAGACCAACACCGGGGCTAGAAGTAGCTCCAAGGAAGGCCTGTTTCGATCCCACTTTACTCGATTTAAAGCTAGACGAGCCCAACGATTGAAGAACCTTCGCATGGTTTATCAAGAACTGCCGCAGCTCTGCAAATGTAGGAATTGCATTGGGATCGGTCTTAACCTCAAACGCCTTTCTGCTCTCACAATCAATTTTGGCAATAAGCAATTGAAACAGGATGAAGTCCCATTGATCAACAGGAAAACCCAAAACCTTGAGAGCAGACAAATTTTCCGAGAATGTATCTAAAATCTTTTGGAGTGATTTGGTTGATTCGCTTGACACTTTAGGTGCATTTCGAATTTGCTCCCAATGAAAAGTCGACAGCGCTCGTTTATTTTCGTACCGGTCATGGAGACTCTGATAAGCTATAGCATAATTGTCGTCAGTCAGAGGCAAAGCCCTTATTAAGTTTGAGGGTTCACCTGATATGGACATCATCAGGTACTGAAATTTCTCTATTTTGCTTAAGGCTTGATTTTCGTGGATCAAAGTACGAAACAAATCTCGAAATGACGTCCACGTACTAAATTCTCCACTGAATTTCGGAAGAGAAATTTTGGGTAATTTCGCATTTGCACTTGAAGGACTTGGATTATTAACTGAGATTGAACTTGGAGTTGGTGATCTGGATTTTCGAATTTTTAAGAACACAAGCTTTGTTTGAAAATACTGAGTCTCAACCTCCCTTCTCTCCTGGTCCTCCCCAGCAAGATCGGGTGTTTTTTCTGTCGACATTTTCGCAACGACCTTTTTGTGTAGGTCAATGAACTCAGAATGAATGGCCTCAATTTGTTCGCACTGCAAAAGGAACATTTCTTCATCGCCAGGGGATTTTAACGAACTTGACAAAACGTATAATTCTTGAATTCTGCTTTTTCTACATTTCGCAGGGCCTGAAGTTGCTTTAGGCTTGACATATTGATTGGAATAGACGTAGTTGACAAACGTGTGAACTGTTTATTTTGTTGTTTCTTCAATGAAAACAAAACCGGTGGAATTTGACGCCGTTTGTTTAAATTTGAAAAAGGTAAAATGGATCAAAATAAAACAATTGAACGAAAACTTTATTTTGCACGCGTTTGGGACAGACAAAATCGATAATGAATCACCAGGAATGTTGAAATTGGAAAGTAGGAAAACTCACCTCTTGTCGGCTGTTGATTCTCGGTAGAGTGTAGAGAGCTGGTTGGTTGGGGTTGGCGTTGGCGACTTCGCTTGGGTCGGAAGCAGCTGACCAGCACGTGGTCCCCAGGAATTTGCCGGAACGTCGATGAAGAATCGATGCTGGCATGCAATGTCGAGCTCGAGAGCACGAAAACGATCGGGAATACTGTGCAGAAACGTCTACGGAGTCGGTGTTTACATCAGCTGTTGCTGACAGGAACTTCCAACTTGACAGAACGTCAAAGTGACAGTAGCTCCCAGCTGGCGCGAGGACGACTTGGTAGTTGGATGTGATGCCGCAAGATGGCGTGACGATAGCGATACCGTGCCGATGCAACGGGAAAAGATGGTTGTGCACGCCGTGGAAAATTATCAGAGGATTCACAGGATACGCTGATTCCAGCGCCTAAAAGGACACTGATCGGGTCGAAGGATCAACTATGTTTGAGGGAATCGAAGGACCGTGTATGGGAATGAAAATGCACGACACTAACATTTGAAAACTATACTTCAACAACTCAAACATACATAGTGGTGCTTGTCACTTCGCCTCTCGCTGCCAACTGACTTTGCTGCCGGTACTAGCACAGCAGTACTAAACATGAAAATAGATGGTTCAAGCGCGCGAAATTCAAAATGTTACAAAATGAAGAAAAGTAAAACAAAAATACAAAACAATAATAATATAAGTCTTGCGACCGTCATGAACAGTGACATTTCTAAATATTTGACGTTTATTGATTCAACGATTTGACACAGTGCGCTTGTTTATGCAATCTAGGCTAGATAAAATCCCTAGAGGTCCCAACCAACTGCAGCGCCGCCTGGCGGGAGCAGAATCGTCCATGCCTCCCATTCTTCCCGTGGAATGAGAAACTCAAGGAATATTTTGGATTCTTTGCCGTATTGCTGACAACGTCTCCGCGTTCATGTCAGTGAGTTCCTGTCAGAACACGGGTTGTCGGTTTCTGTTGCCTACTATTTTGCTAGTTTTGGCATTTTTGTCTCTAATAAAATAATATAATGAAATAAAAATAAATGTTTTTCTTCTTCTGAACCTTATCGCGGTTATAGGAGTTTCTTTGTCATTTATTGTATATCTCACATTACAAAAAAATCCATTTAATACAAACACAACACCCAGACCTATGCTGTGGGGAATCGAACTCCAAAGTCTTGCGTCAAAGGCGGATACACTATCGCCTTTGCCACGGACCCGTCTCTATTTCTGGTCGTTGCAACGGGCTGGCTGCTAGTTCCTTCACCTTGGGGTACATTGCTGACAGAAATTTCCTTAGTCCACAAGCGTTGACACTTGGCCTGTTTGGATCAGGAGGACTTTGGTTTTCACATCACAATCACATCTTTCGTTATTTTTTGGCTCAGGCTGGGACACATCTAGAGCACTAGCACTTTTTCTAGAAAATCAAACTTCATCATTTTCAAAGTCTCATTGCTCATTTTTTTCAAATAGCATGCCCCTAATTTTATAACATTATCTGATAGCTTTTTTCATCCTCTTTCATTTTTATCAGGGCTACCCTACCCTTAAACTCAATTTTTCTCGAGATAATCGGAAATTTTCACAAAATTTGTGATTTTTTTTTTCACAAATTGAGTTGGCCGTGATGAATGACAGACAAGCCAAATAGTACGCAACTCTCAGTTAGTCAGTCTGAATATTGTCGAACAAAAACAATGGCTTCAACGCAGAAAAAAAAAACAAAGTGGGATCCTGGATATCTGGATTATTACCAGAATATCATATCAATCATTTTCTCTCGCGTAAAGTCATTTTTCTTTGTTCGACTATATTCAGACTGACTAACTGAGAGTTGCGTGCTATTGGGCTTGTCTGTCATTCATCACGGCCAACTCAATTTGTAAAAAAAATTTAAAAAATCACAAATTTTGTGAAAATTTCCGATTATCTCGAAAAAAATTAAGTTTAAGGGTAGGGTACCTCCAGTAAAAATGAAAGAGGATAAAAAAAAGCTATCAGATAACGTTATAAAATTAGGGGCATGCTATTTGAAAAAAATGAGCTATGAGACTTTGAAAATTATAAAGTTTGATTTTTTTTTGTGAACGCCCTGTTTCAAGAAATCGCAATTTTTTGACATTGGGTCATTGGTCTTCGACTTGACTATCACCATGTCAAGTTTCATCTCTTAGTTTTGAAAAGCAAGGCCGCTACGATTTTTTCAAGATAACTGTGGAAATGCGATTTTTTTCAGTTTTTAATTTTTAGTTGGTAGCACTGCCACACAACGAAAAAACATAAATACAGGCATAACACAATTAAAAAAGCTGAATCCGAAAATGCAAAAAAATATAGGGTGTTCTATTTAAAAAAATTGACGTCCTGTTAATCCCGTCAAAATGGGACAGCCTGTATAGCTGAAAATAATTTTAGGCTATAGGTCCCATCAAACCATATAACTTCTTCCTTACATCTTTTTCTCTATCTTGAACATTGAGACCGCTATGGGATAATTACGCTAGGATGGACCACCCTGTATGAACACTGCAAAAAAACATGATCTTGATTCTTGCGAGCATCCAGCATCCAGGGGAACATCGCGGTGAGTTTCATTAACAATATTTTAGAAACATATCCGTGTGGCTATTCTGATAGGGTATACGCGATATTAGTGGTGACGTCAGAGTCGCCATTTTCAAATGCCGGATCCAACAATTAGTCCAGGAATTTTAGCTGTTCAAATCGCAAGTAGCGAACAAAAATGATAACTAGCCGGATTTTTGTATATAAACTCAGTCAAGCATGTAGTTCAACATAGTAAAAGTCCTCAAGGATCCGGTGTGAGCTTCGACCGTTGTGGCCTCGAGAAGAACTTGAGGGTCAGTTTTTCGCGTATATCTCATGAACAATAGCACTTGGGGGAAAAGTTACCTGGAAGAAATTGTTGAAAATTTTATTGTCTACAAGAAAGGTCCTCACACATTTCATCGTCAGTCATCTCCTTTTTCGTCAAAACACAAGAAAATAAAGATAGTCCAGATGCTCGATGCTGAAGACTGGTATGGACCTTGAGTTTTATGATGGCGGAGTGCCATTTTGTAGAGGTGTTGTTTGATCCACTCTCTTTCGGTTGAAACTTGAAGCCATCAAGACGAACTATGCCGGCGGCATATACAGGGTGAAATAAAAATAAAAAGTCAAACATTTGTACCTCGAGAACCAAAATAGGTGAAGACATGTAAATCGCCATAAATAATTCTGATTTCATGGTCATGAAGTCGTCGTAAACTTGAATCGAATATCTTGAGCCGTTCTTGAAATATCTTCTAAAGACTGAAGTTGTTACCAAAAAAAAAAAATATTTTCGTCTACTTATCAGAAAAAAAGTTGACTGTGTTTTTTCTGAAATTAGTTGGCCTAGAGAGGGCTTTTCACTGTTATTTCATTTTAAATGTAATTTATCATTGTTTCGATTCAAAACACCAAGTTTCGATTCAAGATCTGAAGAATTACTGATACATATACTATTGTTTTTTTCGTAACGACTTCAGCCTTCTGTAGATATTTCAGAAACGGCTCAACATATTTGATTCAAGTTCACGACGACTTCATGGTCATGAAATTAGAAATATTTTTGGCGATTTGCATGTCTTCACCTGTTTTGGTTCTTAAGGTACATTTGTTCAACTTTTTATTTTTATGTCACCCTGTATATGCCGCCGGCATAGTTGGTATTGATGGCATTAAGTTTCAATCAAAAGAGAATGGATCGAACAACACCTCCACCAAGTGGCACCCTGCCATCATAAAACTCAAGGTCCGTACAGTCTTCGGCATCGAGCATCTGGACTATTTAGCTTCTCTTGTGTTTTGACGAAGAAGGAGTGGACTGATGATGGAATATATGAGGACCTGTCTTGTAGACAACACTATTTCCAACAATTTTGCTTCAAGTGCTTTTCCCCCAAGTGCCATCGTTTACGAGATAAACACGAAAAACTGATCCTCAAGTTCTTCTCGAGGCCACAAAGGCCGAAACTCACACCGGATTCTTGAGGACTTTTACTATGTTGAACTACATGCTTAACTGAGCTTATTCACAAAAATCCGGCTAGTTATCATTTTTGTTCGCTATTTTTTCTATAATTCCTGGACTAGGAATGTTTCCGCAAAATTTCATATATCGTTTGCCAGCACATGTACCCCGCAATTGAAGTTATCCTTCTGGACCGGGTGATCAAACACCATAGGCGTCCACCCTGTTGTAATAAAGTTCTCTGATCCCCGCGACATTTTTTTTCAAGAACAAAGCTAAGTACTCGTTTGTCTCTTTCATAGTACTACCGGATGGATTGCAGTAATTTTTTTTTATCCATGTCGACCACCCCTAGACACCAATGCAGCTCCCTGATATGAGGCAGAAATGTGACGCCACCACAACTGAGCTTCACATAGAACGTTTTTACTAGCTCGTTAAGGAAAGATGCCGTTTTGTGAGTATCAATCACGTGATACCCGTGAGTCCCGTTAAATCGACATTTTTTGAAAAAGATGTGGATGACAATGTCGATTAAGAAATTGGATAACCACATGTCTCGGGAACTCCTGCTAAAACACAGAGCGCGAAAATCGTTAGCTTGAAGTTGTTCAAACGGTTGAGCTTGAGGGAAGAAACCAACCAAATAATCGGTTCTCTTTTGCGCTTTTTGATCGATCCGTTTCTGAACTTTTTGATTCGGACCGAAATATGCAGGGTTTGGTTTCTTTCTTTTGCTCCACGTTTCCTCTTCTAGCTTCTTTCGCTTGGTCAGCTTTGGTCAGTCATCAATTTTTGACTTTAGTCAAGAAAAGGAACCAAACAATCTTCTTCTCTAAAAAATATATTTTCTGTTTGTTTGGAAAAAACACTAAAACATTCTTTTGTGAGGCCTCCGCGATCTACGCCCCATTCATCCTTAAAGCTTTGAAGCTGACGTATAACTTCTTGTCCATCACGGTTTCTTCTTCATAGAGAGCGAATGCTTGATGCATGCAAAGACTGTGATTGATTTCAACTGCTAGCTGTTCTGCATCTTCTCTAAGCCTAGGAAGAATGAAGGAGTCATCCGAAGCCTCCCTCAACACTTGTGAAAGGTAAACAAACACCTGTTGTGGTCAATTGTCGTCAAAATCGGGTGTATCTTCCGAATTGGACGTTAGTGGTGAGGATGACCGTACATCTTCGGGGGTCTCTTCTATGACCACTTTTGCAGGTACAGAAAGGAGTTCCAGGACTTCTTGAGCAAGGGGTCCACTGTGCTTCTGGGGTAAAACCCTCAGTCGTGTTATATGTATACGGATCCAAAGAGACCAAAAGGCAACGAAATAAATTCATTCGTTGTCTCTCTCGACATTTTTCTTGAGTGACCCCTTCGATACATTTTCAAGTTCTTATTCCTACACTCTTGAGCCTCTTCTGAAAGTTGGCCGATAGGCAATAGACAGGAATCAATTATGGCTGCACCATGAATCAATATTTTGTGCATACTCGCTGGCATATAATACCAAGAGTACTTTTCTACATACAACTTGGCGGTGTCTTTTGCAAATTCATCAAATTTTTTTGTGTCGATCTTAAACCCCGAAGACATTGCTTGTAAGAGGGTCCCACAACGTTTGATCAACGTAACATCAAGTCCAGTTATTTCGGCTGAAACTTCTGGATGCCTGAAAAATCGCCGTGCCGTGTTTCCATCATTGGACGTTCCACTGCCACCTGGTTTGACTTTATCAACCAAGAGTCCCAGTTCTTGCCTAAATTTTGTTTGAATTTGTATTTTCCGGTCTTTCAAGTGCTGCACGTTTTCCGCACGAACTTGCCATTTTTTGAGTTCAGGCCTGTAAGAAATATGCAAAAAACATTCAAAAAACCTTATCCAGACATGCAGAGTCGAAAGGTCAAATATGAATGTGCCTTCACGAACTGCCTTCGTTATTACTCGTTCAAGCTGATTCATCTCCGTAGGGGTTGCTTTACATACAGGGTCCTGCAACAGTGCGTCGGGCTTTCCTAGCGCCTTTCCCTCACGAGAAGGGAAGCGAAGGGCCACAGTGGGCCGAAAGCTGAAAAAAGTTGACAAAAGTCCAAATTTGTTTTGACCAGATTTGAAATCATCAAATTCGTACTGGAAAATAATTTAAAAAAAACATTGGCAATAAGTGAGGGTGTTTTTTTTGAGGGGGGGGGGAGGGGGAGGAGGTGGTTGATTTTTTTATTTTTTTTCCCTTGAAATGGGTCAAACAGAACTTGATAGTTTTTGTATAAATTATTTCTCGTTTCCAAGTCGGGGGGCAGTTTTTAGGTTAGCTAATTTGAAATAACAATAAATGTTACGGTACTTTCCTTGAAAATAAACCGAAAACGGCATGGTGTGCTACAAGATATGCATGAATGCATGATGGTGAGAGTTGGTACCAATTGAAATGATAAGATTTTTGAGAAAATGCTTCATGCACTTATCTGTTGCTTTGCCCTCAAGTGAATAACAAAAAAAGGTGAGTAGGTGTACCGGTGTACCTACTGTGGCAGAACGGCTTAGAATTATAAAATAAAGGGGAATGAAATATTTGGGAATAAAATTAGCATTACGGGCGATATCGGAAAGGAAAAAAATAGGAGAAGGAATGCGAAGAGATCGATGTTTGCCGGCCAGCATCGGGGTGACACAGGAAAGCATGCAGGCATCGGTTTTGTAGGCCAGAGGGTTGTGACGGGAGACGGGGTGTGGGAAAATAAGGATAGGTCCAAGGACAGTGACGCTGGGGAGGGATTCGAGTGGTAAAGGCCATCACAGAGAGAAATCCGTAGAGACTTAAGACTTATCCGCAACACGTAATGCATAAAGTTCGTCACACACAAAACGCCATAGTCGTAGACTTCTACCAATCACAGGCGGGAATGAGTGGCGTCTCTTTGAGCTTGTGATTATACAGGTGCGGATGGCCCCACACCCCGCACCGCATCAGTCAGGATCTCATCATCTTCTCATCAACATTTTGTTCATTTTCTTCGACCTCCAGCTCCAATTCGTCTTCGCTTCTTCAGAATCTTCTTGACATAGCTCATGGATTTCATCCCACAATAACTGTGATCAGCTTATCACTTATGAATTAGATGTTCACGATTAGATTACGCACAGTGAACAGACATGAAGTCGGAAGTCGATTAGACGCGACACTCGAAATCGGCTGATGCTGGATTGCTGTTGCTCGTGTATTATTTTGGGCCGGAGTCACGAGCCGGAGCGAATCTAACGGGACATCTCGAAAAATGTCAAGTTCAAAATCACCCGCCGGCACACCCGCTAAAAGGGGTGACTGAAAAGGGTCTCGGCGATTGGCTGTCCGTAGTACGTGTCCGTATAAAATTTCAACCTTACGGAATTTTTCGACGCTACGGCTAAGTTTTAAGGATGAGACTGGTAGGGAGGGATAACCGATTGTGATTGGTCCGTGCTCTTACTGTTACGGCTTACGTCTCTAAGGATTTTTATGTGTGATGGCCTTAAGAGTCGAGCACAACGGGTGTATTTTGCTGGAAGAAAACTAATATTTTTCAAGAAGAATGAATTAAGAAAAGTGCTAAAACACTGTGATAGATTTGTAGTACATCAGTGACGTGAAAGGAAAACATTAAGGCAAGTCTGATTTCTATTGTAATCAAATGCTTATTTTTTATTTTTTTTTTAATTTTGATTTTGTTAGGGTGCATCAACTGCATGGTTATTAGCACCCACGGTTGGGTTTGAGTTTCAGTGTCTTTGCTTGATTTCCTGGTTTTCAGGTTTGGAAACTTTGGAGTGTTGTCGGATGGCCCGGCACAAAACTGGTTTGAGCGCTAGCTGTTTGCGCTTCTTCCCTGATCAGGGTTTTACCGGTCTATTCGCCAAAGTCGTCCAACAACACTGGGCGGTAGGTAGATGTTTTCCGGTTGTCCTGGACTTTTATTTCTAATTTCCCAGAAAATGCTAAGACTTGGTAGAAAAAAGTATGAGTGGAAATGTTGGGAGGCTTGAAGATGCTTGGGGAGTCTGCAGTATTAGACTGGTATTAGAGGATGGTCTTGTTTTTAGATCAGGTCAAAAATGCCAGAGTCCTTCAGAAAATCCATCAGCACACCAAAATTGCCATTTTGAGTGACCATCCGAGTAAGGGAAACTTCATTTGAAAACCCTGCCCGTTGTCTTTGTCTCAAAAGTCCCTGACAGTTGAACAAAAGGTGAGGAATAGTGACTCGAACCTCATTGCAGTATAGACATCCTGGGGGTTCTTCTTTTGACAAAATGAAGGAATTTGTCATGAGCGTGTGTCCGATTAGTACACGATTTAGTGTTGTTTCTTCCCTTCGGTTTGGGACGGTTTTAGTTACGATCCTCAGGATGGCTGGACTGATCTGGATTGTGAGTGGTCTATAGCTGGACATGGATCCGATACATTTTTCACGAATAGCTGTTTTGTAATGATTCTTCAAGTCAAACTCAGTGATTTTGAAATTAGTGTGCTCCGGTAAATTTACCGCCTCACTGGCAGCTTGGTCAGCCTTTTCATTTCCCCGGATTCCGACATGTGACGGACACCAGCTCAGAATTACTTCTTTGTTTTGCTTTATTGCCGATGAAAGAGTATGTTGTATTTGTTGCACTAATGGATTTGTGGAGTATATGATTTGCATGCTTTGAATTGAACTTAAGGAGTCGGTGCAGATTAAAAACTTGGAATGAGGGCTCGCGTGTACTATTTTTGAAGCTCGAAGGATTCCGTACAGTTCTGCTGAGAAAATGCTGGTAGATTTGGGCAGACGGTAGTTGTAGGAGTCGGCTGCGGTCACAATCGCAACTCCGACGCCGTTGTTGCCTTTAGATGCATCTGTATATAGAACTGAGGAACCTTGATTCGAAGCTATGATTTCTTTGTGTAAGTTCTGAAGGATGACAGGGGCAGTGGAGTGTTTGGGGTAGCTGGATAGGCTGGTGTGGTAAGTTGGGGAAGAGAAGGTCCATGGTGCACCCTTATTTGATTGTGGTGAACAAACTTCTGTTGGGATCAAGCTTAGGGAGTTTAGAATGGATTTGAGCTTGTAGTGACATGGGGGAGTGAGTCTTGGTTTCGACTGGAAAATGTGGTGGTATTTTGTGGAGAAGACTGAGTGGTACGCTGCATTGTTTTTCGAGGCTGCTACTCTGGCAGAGTATGTTAACGTTTGAGATTCTCTTCGGATATCAAGAGGGGGTTCATTTGCAAGCTGGAGCAAACATTCTATTGGGCTGGTCCTAAAGGCACCGGTAGCCATTCTGATCGCAGTGTTAGCTATGCAGTTTAATTTCCTCAAGGTTGATTTCGACGCAGATGAGTATACAATCGACCCATAATCAAGTTTCGACCTGATTAGGGCTCTGTAAACAGTCAGAAGAAGAGCTTCTTCTGAACCCCAGTGATGGTGAGAAATAGTCTTCAACAGGTTTAACCTTCGGGCGCATTCGGCTTTTAGTTGTTCAACATAGGGTTTCCAGGTTAGTTTGGTGTCCCAGATGAGACCAAGAAATCGCAGTTCTTGGACCTGTTCAATCTCCGTGTTGTATATTTTAATGGGAGGTAGGGGGCTTATTTTGTACTTTCTGGAAAAGATCATTACCTTAGATTTCAGAGGAGAAAATCTGAAACCCGACTGCACAGCCCACTCCTCGATCTCATTGATGGCTACCTGTAGCAGAGTTTGTATTTCTCGTCCATTAGTGCCTTTACAAAAGATCACGAGGTCATCGGCGTACAGAGCGCCTCTAACAGGCAGCTTGATTTTCGATAGGACTTCATTTATAGAAACAAGGAATAAAGTGACGCTGACGATTGAACCCTGAGCGATGCCATTTTCCTGGAAGAATTGCTTAGATAGAACATTATTTTTTTTCACTCTGAAAGTTCTGTGTGAGAGGAAGTTTTTTATGAAAGCGACCATGTTACCGTTGATCTTCCACTTCAAAAGTTTCAACAGTATGCCGTGTCTCCATGTTGTGTCATATGCTTTTTCAATGTCAAAAAACACCGCTCCTAGATTCCTATTGGTAGCAAAGGCTTCTGAGATTTCAGATTGCAGGAGGACCATATTATCGACGGTTGATCGACCTATTCTGAAACCGCTCTGGCGGTTGGACAGTAGATTGTTTACCTCAAGAAACCATTTTAGTCTGTTGTTGATAATTTTTTCGAGTAATTTGCACATAGTGCAGGTCAAAGATATCGGTCTGTAACTCGATGGTTCGATTTTGGGTTTATTGGGTTTGAGAATGGGAATTACAGTGGATTCTCTCCAGCAGTCAGGGAAACATTGTCGCTGCCATATAAAATTGAAGATGTCTAGGAGAGTTTGGACTGCAGCGTCGGATAGGTTTTTTAAGAAAGTGAAGGGGATGGAGTCGGGGCCTGGGACTGAATTTTTGCAGTTTTTGAGGGCTTCATCCAATTCGGATTTCCGCAGTGGAACATTAAGTTCCGGGTTTTCGACGTTGTTCATATTGAGTGGGATCTTCTCTTTTTCTGACTTTGTTTTCAGGAATTCATTCGAGTAGAAGTTGTCGCTGGAGTGCTTGTAGAATTGATTTGCTAGTAGATTCACAATATCGTCGTTAGAAGTAATCAGATTGTTACTTTCGTCTTTTAGCGCTGTTATGGAAGAGGGGTTGCAATTGAGGCCCTTTATTCTGTTAATTTTGGACCAGGCTTCCCTCAGGGGAGTGGAACTAGTGAGAGTGGAGACATAATTTTGCCAAGATGACTTTTTGGCATCCTTCAGTACGAACCTGGCTTTTGCTCTATGTTTCTTGAACGCGATCAGATTTTCGACGTCAGGGTGTTTTTTGAATCTGTTAAAGGCAGTTTTGGATTCCCTGACGGCAAGACTGCATTTAGGATTCCACCAGGGCACTGGGTTGTGGTTTGTGATAACAGTTTTTTTCCCGATGCATTGTTTGGCTGCTTCGGTTATGATCTTGGAGAATTTTTGAACGTTATCATTGATGTCATCCTGGAGGGAGAAAGTAGACAATTTCTCGTCAACCATGTTTTGATAAGCCAGCCAATCAACTCCTTTATCTTTCCATTTTTCAAAAGGTTTATTGGGGTCACTGAAGTTGTTTTTTTGATAAGAAATTGCAATGGGAAAGTGGTCGCTGTCATATAGTTCTGGCAGAACTGTCCAGCACAGGGCGGGGCCACTGCGTGGATCGCTGAAACTAAGGTCTATGCTAGAGAAGCTGCCGGATGATGAATTGAAGTGAGTAGGTTGGCCGTTGTTTAGCAGAAATAAGGACGGATTTCTGAGATATAGGTTTTCAATTTCTCTTCCTCTGAGACTATTGGAGTGTGATCCCCACATAATGTTGTGGGCATTAAAATCGCCGACTATGATGAATGGAGGGGGGATTTGGGTGATTAGGTTGGCCAGTTCGTTGGAGTCGAGATTTGTATTTGGAGGTAAGTATATGTTGCAAATGTTGATTTTGCTGGGACACCAAACCGAGGCAGCAATTGCCTCCAAATTAGTTGAGATAACAACTTCCTCATGATGTAGATTTTTCTTGATTGAAATTGAGACACCACCGCTGGCAATTTGTTGAGTGATTCGGTTTTTTGTGAGAGTATTGTACCCTTTTAATGAAGGGCTGTGGTTGCCTTTGAAGTTTGTTTCTTGTAAACATAGTACTGAGGGGTTGTGATCACTGATCAGGCGTTGGATATGAGTAAATCTGGAGTAAAAACCATTGCAATTCCACTGAATCACAGACGCCATTTTTGTTTGTTGTCAGGTTGAGTGGTGGTTTTCAGTATTCGGATCGCTCAGAATCGCTGGGATCAATAGAAAACTGAGAGAGGTCTGATATTTCAACATTGTCAGCAGACTGGCTCAACTTATTGCAGATTCTTGTGAATCTGCTTTTCGCATGTCGGTTTGTTAGGCAGGGGTAAATGTCATTCATCATATCGATGAGACCAACTATATTGTCAGTGAAGGAAAGACCTGTTTTTAGTGGATCTTTACCATTGGTGCATTGTTCAATAAAGGACTCGAATTGGTCTGAGGTGAGAATGTATTTGCTTGGGTTTTCCTGTATCGTTTGTTTTATTGTTTCTGTGTTTTCTTTGGAAGTTAGTGAAACTTTTTCTATGGAAGAAGATTTTTTGATTTTTTTTGATTTGAGTTTGTGTCTGTTGTTTCTGGAATTCGGTTTAGCAAACTGAAAATCCCCAGTATGGTCGTCGTTTGGTAGTGGGGATCCCTGTGGGGAACTTTCGGTAGACCCGCTGTTGAGGGTAGATGATGCTGGTCTTTTGTTTGGTGGTTTTTCGGTAGAGAAGAGAGGAGTTTTTGAATTTTCAGTTACAATTGTTACCGTAGAATGGTTTGTTTCTGTAATCTGTTGATCGTCAGCATTAATTATTGAGTGTACGTCAGCTATTGTTTCGATTGTGTTTCGGTTTTGCAGTGGAGGAGATTCAGGTTCTGTTTGGGACATATTCAAGTTTGGACATTGGTCGGCTTTGTGGCCCAACTCTTTGCATAAAAAGCAAAGCATTTCACCCGTGCCAATAAAAATTCTATAGTCGGTGTTGTCTTGCGTGATGGTAACAAATGGGGGAAGCTCAAGATCTTCATTTGGCTTGATGTAAATTTGGCGTCTGAAACTTAAAATGTGGGAAAGTTCGTCATCTTCGATGTTGGCTCTGAGAAATGTCATGTTTGACATTGGTTCGCAGCCAACATCTCTCAAAGCGTTCTCGAGGAGCTCGTGGGGAATGTTTGGGCAAACATTGGACAGAATGATTCTCTTAGCCGGTGAAATAAGCCTTCGAATTGATACAATTTTTCCCTCAATCTCAATTTTCCCGTGGTTATTCACGATTTCATCGACATTCTGTTTGGTTGACAAGAATATGCAGATGCGGTTTCTTGAGATTCGCGATGCAAATGTGATTTGTTTTGGACCAACAAGCTTGCTGATTGGTACTACGTAGTCTCTTAACTTTAGTTTATCTACGACATCAAGGACTATGGCCAAGTCCTTGCTTCGAAACATTGTATTTATTGAAGCTACGCTAGAGTACGATAGGTTTTTATTTGGTGAATTTGAGTTTTGTTGGGAGTTATTTCTGTTTTGGGGTTGTGACATTTTGAGTTTTTTGGCTCCTGTGACCAGGGCCTTAGTTTTGATTGAAGATTTTTGTCCAATCAACAAGAATAGAAAATAGTTTTCGTGAATATAAACAACAACAGTCCATTCCTATAGCGCAAAAAGCACTATAGGAAGAAGCGGCCTTTTTGTTGTCGGTGCGATAAGATAATAATGTGCCTGCTTATATCAAATTCATGCAAGTTTTGAAAAATAAATTGGACTCAGCTGTTTTTCCGGTAGACCGTGAATGATGGGAAGGCGATCTATCCCTTCAGTGGACCATCCAGGACGTTATCCAAAAAACACTAGGAAAAACTCGCGGGCCGAACACCACAATTTTGTCAAAAGGCGAGGACGTTCAAACACGCGAGGCGCACCGTAGCATCAATGCTTATTGTTTAAATAAGATTGAAGTAATTGTTTTGGGCTAGAAAATGATAGTAGGTTTTGTTTGATCTTTTGAACAGCCATGAGAATCGTCAAGCCGATTTCAATTCACTGCGTAGTAGCTTTGAGCTTTTAATTGCGGCCACTTGTTTTCAGATAACTACCTTCCAGATGCAAGAAAAAGGGTGAAACCTCAGCAACCCTTTTAAGAGATTTGGCTTCCGACAGAGCATGATTTTGTAGGCTCTATTAGCTGAGACAAGCACTAGCAGCATTCATGCAAATCAAATCTGGGCAAAATCTTGATTACGCGTTTTTTTTCCCCCATATAGAATAAAAGATTTAACCCTTTCGCGCGACAAAGGCCCGTATTCATATCCCACTTTTAAGCTAAAAGCGCTTTTAGTGCGATGCGCATTTAGGGGCATTTCGCATATTTTAGTGTTCAAAAATACAAATTAACTCGCAAATTAATTGCAATTAAGTACATACAATCGCTCCCAATCGCAATAATGTATTTTTGAACACTGAAATATGAGAAATGCCCCTAAATGCGCATCGCACTAAAAGCGCTTTCAGCTTAAAAGTGGGATATGAATACGGGCCAAAGAATTTAAAGGCATGAGGCCGAGTTTCCAAAGAGAAACCCCTGAGTAATGCTAAGAAAATTCAGTGTCGTTTCGAAACACTTCAAGATAAGAAATGAACGAGACATAAAATTTTGCAGGCTAATTAATTAGAGGCTCATTGCGATGACTTGTACTCCATATTGTAAATTTGTGTAATGGGATTGAACCTAGCATGAAACAGAGCTGCTGAATAAGTCTTTAAATTATAAACTCTCGCACCAGCTGGATAAAAAATCTATGGACTGTCAACACTCAAATTTCATGTCAATTATTTGATCAATAATTAAAATAATGGCTATAAATTTGAAAGATCAAGACAAGACTCAGTGAACAACAATCTCTCTCTAAGTACAATTAAACAGTAAAGATTTCTTTTCGTACCAGGGTGAATGAGCGAAAGGGAAGAAAGGGTTGAATTGAAGGACAAAGGATTAGTAAATTAGGCAGGGAATTAAGCTCAAGTGTACTAGGAAATGGCTTCACCCATAATTCTGAAAATTTAGGAAGAATGAGAACGGAATTAATTTGCAAGGGTTGAACAAACTCGTCGTAGGATTGCACACGGTATTAGGATGTACTTTTCTTTCAGAAACCGAATGTAAACTGAATAAAACAATTCCGAACGCTAGCTGAATGTCAGCACGTCAGAAAATTATAAAATGATTAATTAAGGTGAACTTAATTAAGTTGGCTATGATTGATTAATTTGTAATAAAATTGAGGTGTGGTTCAATGACTTTGTTTATTTTTCAATATTTATTCAATTCATTCCCTTTAAAAGAACGTGAGGTTACTACTAGAGTAGGCTTGAGATATTAGTACGACGTGAAGTTGAGGTAGGTGTAATTGATTTAAATAACTTAGGTAAAGATAAAATAAAATCTACGGCACAACGAAATACGACTTAGGGTAATTAGACGCATCACAGCTTGATTAATTTAATGTAGAGAAGGAGGTTTATCACAAAATGTTACCGTGAGGTTGGGTTGTTACAAAAATAGTTGTCCTGAAGCAGGATGTTACAAATAGTGGTTGTCGATGACTCAGAACTTTACACTACCTATACTAAACTCGTAGGTATTGATGAACAAAAAAAAAGTGTTTTTACTTCATTCAAATTTTATACAGGGTGGCCCAACGAAAACAAAACAGAGGGGTTTTCGGACATTTCACCTCATTTTTTTGTGAAAAGCTCAGACAGATCGATTTTTATATCGAGGGGGACACCTGAAACATACATTTTTCTAATTTCTATCTTCAGTCCCCTCACCCCTACCTACCTCAACATCAGAATTTCGAATGACACCATCTACCTTGCGATACATCAAATCAAAGAGAACCAAATTACCTTTCAGAAAAAAATATTTTCAAAATTTTCAACCCCACCCTCCATCTTCCTAAATTTCTCCGACTGTCCCATTTTCTATTCTCGATCCTTAAATTCTCTTCAATTCAATCAGCGTCATCCTAAATAGCATCAAAGGGGAAAATTTTCGGTGGATAAAACTGCTACCCAAATTCACCCATTTCCTCTCCCCCACTCCAACTTCAAAATTTAACAGTCACCACCTACTTTGTGATACATCAAATTAAAGGGAATTGATTTCTCTTTCTGAAAACTATTTTTTTTAAATTTTCAATCCTTCCTCCAATAAATTGAACATACTAAGTATTTTAGGAGGAAAATGGTTTTTGAAAATTTTGAAAATATTTTATTCAGGAAGAGAATTCAATTCCCTTCAATTTGCTGTATCACAAAAGTAGGAAGTGTCATTTTAGATTTTGAAGTTGGGGTGGGGGAGTGAAGGGGTGAATTTGGGTGGCACTTTTTACACAGAAAATTTTCTCCCTCGATGCTGTGCAGGATGATATGGTTTAGGTGTATAATAACTGCCTGATGGAATGCCAACAGACTTGAGCCACAGGCGGCCGTCTGGCATAACTACAGGTCTTATCTTGAAATGATGTTGTGAATATGCAAATGCTGCTTCTTCCATTGGATCGCGGAACCTCAAGTTATCTCGTAAGATATTGAAGGCTTCGTCGATTATCCATGGCATGCAACAACTGTCAAATTGTTTCAAGTCAGTACCAATTCCCGTACGTCGAACGTCGTTCGAGTAGAGTGTGGTATTGATAATGCTTGGGAGTCGTTTATAAATGTGAATTCGTAGGAAACGGAGACTGTTAAAAGTAGGTCTATCGACCTCATTTCTCTTCATCGGAGAAGACGACATTGTTATATAAACAATGAACTTTAATTAACACTAAATCATTGGTTAGAGAAGGGTTTATTCACTTCCTTTTAAACCTGACGTTGACTGTACTGAACAGAATTAAGAGGTCAAGAATGTTACATTGGAAACTCAGACAATTTTAGGAAGAAAGGGGGTGGAGTTGGAAAGTTATAGAAATATTTCATTCAGAAAGAGAATTTGATTCTCTTTAATTTGATGTATCGCAAGGTGGGTGGTGTCATTTGAAACTTCGAAGTTGGGGTGGGTGGGGATGAGGGGGCTAAATATAGAAATTCGCCAATATATGTTTCAGATGTCCCCCTTGGTATAGAAATCGACTTAGTCCGACCTTTTTTCAAAAAAAAAGGTGAAATGCCCGAAAATCCCTCTGTTCTGTTTTCGTTGGGCCACCCTGTATGTTCATTAACATAGGTACCCCCAAGCATCAGTTATTTATGAAATTATTTCACTTACACTTTTGAGATGACTTTGAAGTGTTCTGAAGGAAAACGAACCTGTAGCGGAATTTCCGATTTTAGATTTGACGTGCACCTACTTGCAAGAAAAGTTGTTTTTCCCAAGGTCGCAAGTGGTCGCATTTGATTTTTCTAGCGAAGAATCAGAAATGATGTAGCTATTCAACTGAGAAGAAGTAGGGCGGGGTCGCATGGGGATTTTTTTATGGCTCTACGCAAACATAAAATATTTGAAAAAATTTTGACCCAAACAGCGTCTGCAAAGAAAACTCATCTCGAGACATACCAACCTCTGCTTTATTCAAATTTTAATGGAAATCGAAGTAAATGCTTCTAGGAAACATTTAAAAAAACTGTGTGGTCATTTTTGCTCTGTAAAAAGCACAATTGTCAGAACAACTTCAGTCACGAAATGCTGTGACGGCGCAAAAATTACTGCCACACAAAAGTGTGATCTTTAGAACGTCATGGAGGTAACAAAAATTATTCTACAAACTTGAAATTTCAGGGAATGATGAACCAACCATTTCTTCACATGCCTGCAAAATTTTGTAACAAAATAACAACATGCGTCGAAACGACTTTTGTCCGTTTTTTCCAGCTTTCGGCACACTGTGGCAAAGGTTTAATACATAAAATTATTGATTTGAAAAGTTCTAACCAGTGAAATTATTTTCAACTATAGAGAGTGTTCCATTTTTGCGCTATAACAAAAACTAAAATTTTTTTAAACGAAATGCTCCACTTCAGATTTTATTTTCTTGTTCAGCTTTTCAAGCTCTATTACAAGTGTATTTTTGTTTTTTTCAATTTGTGGCAGTGCTACCAAGTAAAAATTAAAAATTGAAATTTTTTGTAAATTCAAGGTTTGTTTTGAAAAATCGTAGGAGCCTCGTTTTTTGCAATCAAGGAATGAAATTTGGCACAACAGTAGTCGAATAGGAGGTGAATAATTTCATGACAAAAAACTTCAAAATCAGTGATACATGGTGTTCAGAAATTTTTGCACAACTTCGCAAATTTCAAAATACCATAAGTAATTTTTTTCAAATGGAATGCCCCCTATTTTATTTTCAACCATTCGACAGCTTTTTTCTCTTTCATTTTTTCCCTAAATTTGATAATTTCCGAGATAATCGATAATTTTGATGAGAAGTGCTATTTATTAAAAATTTTCACGCCGGGCCAACAAATGTCTTATAGACACATTTTGCTCGGTTTGATGCTGAATACAAGTTTTTTTATTGAATAGCTGCGCTAAATTCTAATCTGAAGAAAATGCTTAAAAAAGAATTTCGTTGTCCAATGGAAAAAAGAAAATTCAAATTGAGCTTAGTAAAGCGGTTTTTTTGACTTCAAAAACCTTCAATCTGTCAAATTGAGAGGTGCGTTAATTTTGACACATGATTTTCTGTATCAGGATCTACTAAGAACATAAAAAATCCAAATAAACGACAATTTTTATCAAAATTATCGATTATCTCTGAAATTATGGTATTTAGGGGTAGGGTATTCCTAGTAAAAATGAAAGAGGAAGAAAAAAGCTATCGAATGGTGAGATAAAATATGGGGCATTCCATTTGAAAAAAATGACTTATGGCATTTTGAAATTTGCGAAGTTCGAAAAAAAATTTGGCACACCCTGTATAAAACCTCAAGTTTTTTGTCATGAAGTTATTCAGCTTCTGTTCGACTACCGTTATGCCAAATTTCATTTCTTAATCCCAAAAAACCAGGCCTCTACGATTTTTCAAAATGAACCTTGAAATTACAAAAAAATTCAATTTTTAATTTTCAGTTGGTAGCACTGCCACAAATTGAAAAAACTAAAATACGCTTGTAATAGAGCTTGAAAAGCTGTACAAGAGAATGAAATCAAAAGTGGGGCATTCCATTAAAAAAAATCTTTGTTTTTGCTATAGCGCGAAAATTGAATACCCTGTATAGTTGAAAATAATTTCACAAGGTAGAACTTTTCAAACTTATAATTTTATGTATTACACCTTTTTCTCTATTTTGCAAGGTAAGGGCGCTAGGAAAGCCCGACGCACTGTTGCAGGACCCTGTATACAGCATGTTTGGGCAGACCTGGTTGATGTTGCCGCATTGCAGATTTTCCCATCAACCATCGTTAATAGCATTTGATACTTGATAGGAATATTCTTATCTCCCATTTTTGTGACAAAAGAAATTAGGTTGTTTATCTGCTCTTCCACATTTCTGATATTCTCCTGAGATAACTCAGTAGTCTCCTTCTTGTACTGTATACTAATTGGCCAACAATATCGCACTGATGCTGGTCGTGGGTTTTGCCAATAAATAATTTTAGATCCATCTGCTTTCACAGAAACCAACTGTAATGGGACTGAAGAAGTCAGAAAAATGTCGGTATCAGCACACCCCTCCGGCAGTTTCTGATATCCCCGAAAATACACCACGGAGCAATCTTCTAGTGACACATTGTCTTCTGTTGTGGATGTGCGGGCTTCCCCGGAACTAGAAGAGAGTCCAAGTACTCCAGACATGGTGCACGATTCTCCTGTTGACGACGACGACGATGAATTCCCTGAAATATTTTTTTCGTCTTACGTCCTTTCTTTGACTTCAGTGTTTCAAGTATTCAGGTTAAACTGTTTGGTGTTTCAAGTTAGGCTTAGGTCTGGTACCTGGACGCCCTGGTCGGCGAACAGCTCTTCGTCTTCGTCATGTTTACAATTTGAATTTTTCTGGAGGTTCCATCAGACACATCACTGTCTATGCTCTGAACGTCGCAAAAAATTTTCTAGCAGTTGGATTGGTGTTGGATCCAATCCGCGCTGGCGGTAAATCGAAAAAGGGTTCTCCAACGGATCCTGATTCAGCCGTCCTGTGAGGATGTATGGTAATTCCTCTGTTTTGTATTCGTCATGAATCATTAGGACGACTGTTGAGGTTCGAATCATGACGTTGAAACAGTTTGGTACGGATAGTTTTCCATTTTTCCCGACCTTTTGAAGCTTACTACTCATGGTTTCTTTCCCACGAAGTAGTGCCTCCATAACCTCTTTCGTTTTCGTCACTCAGTGGAAAGTTGCATTTTCTCTTTGAATATGGCTGTTTGCTGTTCAACGCATCAAATAATCTGTCCATGTTTGTGATAAACCGCCCCAAAACGGCGATTAAACGCGCCACAGAGAGCACAGAGCAAGCGCGCGACTAGTTCCGCGTTCCGCCACGAGATGAGCGCGCGCTCTCCAACCTACTACGGCTGACCCCGCGGCTCAGCGTAAGAGAGTTTTAGTACCGTTCAACGAATCATTTACAGATGGCGCAGGCGCTCTTGCCTACAATTACCAGCCTCGCCATCACGCGTAAAGACATTTTTGATGCGTGGCATCTCCAACAGTTCCCATCCATACTGTTCACATAACCTTTCCCATTCCTTGTTCCATGGCTTCGGCCGATTCCGGTAATAGGTACCAGTCATTCTACTGACTCGTTGGAGTGTTGTTGCAATCAACTGGACGAACACTTCCAAAGCAGAACAACCATGTCCTTCATTTGACATAACCGCTCTCAAAAGGTCGTGGGGAAGCCAGATGACAATTAACATCTCCAAACGTTGTACCTAGGTACCAACTCCATGTCCACGGTGTTCACTGAGTCTTTTCTTCAAGATTCGCTGGTGTGCACCTGACTGGGGAGTATGAATGTGTTGTCTGTCCTGGCTACTGGCGTTCGTGGATACTCCGTGTCCTGGAGCAAGTCTAGTCGTGGATGACTGTGTGAATGAGGTCTGTCCTGGCTACTGGCGTTCGTGGATACCCCGTGTCCTGGAGCAAGTCTAGTCGTGGATAGACTGTGTGAGAGGTCTGTCCTGGCTACTGGCGTTCGTGGATACTCAGTGTCCTGGAGCAAGTCTAGTCGTGGATAGACTGAGTGAATTTGGGGTTGGAGTGTGAATGAGGTCTGTCCTGGCTACTGGCGTTCGTGGATACCCCGTGTCCTGGAGCAAGTCTAGTCGTGGATAGACTGTGTGAGAGGTCTGTCCTGGCTACTGGCGTTCGTGGATACTCAGTGTCCTGGAGCAAGTCTAGTCGTGGATAGACTGAGTGAATTTGGGGTTGGAGTGTGAATGAGGTCTGTCCTGGCTACTGGCGTTCGTGGATACCCCGTGTCCTGGAGCAAGTCTAGTCGTGGATGACTGTGTGAATCAGGTCTGTCCTGGCTACTGGCGTTCGTGGATACTCCGTGTCCTGGAGCAAGTTTAGTCGTGGATGACTGTATGAGCAGAGCTACTCCGAGTAACCGGCAGGTCGTGGATCCGGTGTGTCCAGGCCGGGTTATTGCGTGAGTAGTTACGATTGTTGCTGGGAGATCGGCTGGTCGTGGACACAAAGCTCCGGTAGTGTCCTGGCCGGATCTTGCCAGCACAGTCTGTGCGAATGAATGTGTGAATGAGGGGGTAAATTTGAGAGAAAGGTAGTCAGGTGCACGCTGCACACGTCGCACCGCATCGATATCAAACTCCCCTCCGAACTGCGCTCTGTACTACGTCACACCCTCCCCTCGCGTCACGTGCTTTGTGGTAGGATCCTTTGCGGGATAGGTTTTTGTTATTCCCATCTCTTGGCTGTAATTATTTGTGTAACAATTGCTGTAAATATTTGTGTAACAATCATTGTCATTTTGTGTGAAACCCTTTTGTACGTAAATTAATGAGGTGTGTTCGGACACAACGGAACACCGTTGTGTGTTCAATATACTTGTTAAACTATATGCGAGTTTACTTTCCCTGCGGTCAGTAGGGTGGCGCCCGAGCAATCTAAGCTGAGAGAAACTTGAACCTATGCAAGGAGAGTTGAGAACCCTTGACTACCTGAGTAAAATCTGAGCATCAGCGCTCATCATAAATAACGGGCGAACCCAAAGAACCCCCGTTACATGTTGAGCAAAAATTCGCAAGTTTCTGGCGCTATTGTGTCCGTACTTTTAAGCTGTTTTGTTCTAACTGCTGTTTTTATAGCAGCTTGGACACTATGGCTCAAAATCTGTGCCGCTAAGCTCACGCTCATTTTTTGGAAATTGTTAGGGTTCAAATGTCTATCATCCGTCAATTTAGGTAGAGCTCTTATCACGCTCCACGAAACGGTCTTATTTTCAGCAGATAAATATGCTCCCCCTTAATAAATTGTTTCTGATATTTTTTAACAAATGTGGAAAATCGCGTAGATTTTGTTTCCTCCCCACTGAGGAAGTATGGTTCTTCCGGTGTAACGTTATTTTTTGATTTGTGGTTGACTGGTCACATAGGATTGCCACGACTTTGAAACCAGTTTCACTGGAGCATTTCAAATTTTTCAATATAATTTCGTGCAAAACTTCTGTTTTCACACCATTTTCTGCGAAATAGTAGGCTATAGGCACTTTCCAATCGGAATAAACCCCGCGTAGCATTAAGACTTATGCTTATTTTGCTGCCACTGTCTTTTCCCAAATTCACCGAGATCTTCAAATCCTTCGATCAGGTCGTCTGCCTTGGAGAAATCAATATTTTTCTTTATTGCGATTTTATCGAACAACATTATACACGTCTTTTGACTGTCTGACATTGTGCCAGCTTGCAGTTTTAATCTTCTGAACATTCTTGAATTATGTCCCGGTTAGGTTAGTTACCGTAAATAACAATACTTAGGTAGTTATTTGCGATTATTAGGTACGTTTGAAATTGAAACTTGTTTCCGACGCTTATTGCGAACGCCTTATAAAAGGCGCCAGCGTCATCCGCGTTGTTCTTGTACAAAACCCCGAATTTTTGGCCCGACTTGAAATCCTAAGTGAAATTTTTGATGTCTGTGACGGACACCACGTTTCGTATTTCATATTTAACAAATATCACGTAAGCGTAAGCATAAGCCGTAGATGTAATTTTTGCCTGAAACAAAATTATTCACAATAGATACAGCTCTAGTAGGACAGTGATAAAACTCTTACTCACACTCTTACTTATTTGGATTCTGATGTATGTTTTTTCAACCAATTTAAAGGGACATGGGGTTTAAAAAATCGCTTACAAAAGTTCTTGTGTAGTCGACGTTTCGTCGCTTTATTTTGACATATTCGTGACGAGCATCTATTCTGTAGAAATTATTGAAAAAGAGACTGAAGGAATTTTGAATTTTTTTTTGACACTTTCAATGTTTGAAGTGAAATTGATGACACAAGAAAACTAGTACCACAGCGTCCCTGGTGTGGCGGTGGTGCCACTATAACCCAAGCGAGATATTCAAAATGATATGATTTTTTGTGGATCAACCATTTAGAAAACATAAGATAATATTATGTGGTTGAATAGTATTAGAATTAAATGAGAAATACCATTTAGAAAACTTGAGGTTCCAAGTGGTAAAATCCATAAATGTGACTAAATGGGAAATAATATTAAAAAAAACATGGTTTTATGCGGGTTTCTCCACATATGGATCTTCACACATTGAATCATTTGAAACCAAAATTCGCCCATTTACCACGGGTTCCACCAAAAAATTTAAGAGCGGTTTAAGCTAAACCGAGATTAAACGAATTTTTTTCTGGTCAACGTTGATAGATACATTTTGGGAAATACGTTAAATCGCAAGTATACCACCCTTTGGTTAACTACTCAGCGTGAAACCTGAATTTACATTAATCATTTGGCCAGAATCCATCAAAATAAATCTCGAGTTAGCTATCAGCTGGTTAAATATTTTGGTGGAACTCACGGTTAGTCGTACATAATTCCATATGAAACCATTAAAAATCCTAATGGGTTCAAAGGGTCGTTTACAACAGGTAACGCCTTCCTTCAGAGTTTTCTGCCTCTCTAGATGTCTTCTCTCTCGGGCAGCCTCTTTCTCTTGACCTTGACCTCTTGACCTTTGTTCGGATCGAAATATCTGAGTGTGGGTGCGCGGAGTATACTAGCTTTTAGGTCTTGGAAAACGTCTTCGTGTTCTTTTTCCCATTTGAATGTCACCTTGGTACTTGGTAGTCTTCTCAGGGTACTGCTGTTTTCACTTAGCTTTGATATGAATTTGCTCAGATACGTTACTATGGTAATAGTTTCATATCCGGTCAACTACTGAAATCGCGTTTTTTTTTTGAAAATTTCTATTAGAGAGGTTCACTCCAGTCTTGAGCAAGCAGAAACTGCTGTCGGCCGGCGATTTTTCACAAAAATTGAAAAATTATGCCATTTTTTAAAGTTGACCGCATGCCACACTAGTACCGCCCCGGTATCAGTTTCATATGCGGTCAACTACTGAAATCGAGTTTTTTCAATTGGATTCCTATTAGAGACGTTCATTCCAGTTTTGAACAACCAGAAACTGCTGTCGGCCGGCAATTTTTCACAAAAACTAAAAAACCAAGTCATTTTTTCAAACAACTTCCACGCCCATTTTTGCGGGACGAAAGTACGATTTCAATCTCTCCTTGCACTTTGCGAGGCTTTCGGAGCACTGGTGAGCCCCTTCTGCCTTCATGTGATATTCGACCCCGACCCTTGTGTCTTCAAGTGTAATTTGAAGCCCCATTGAGCCCCCTTATGTGTTTCATGGCTTCCAGAATTCCACTGAGCCCTCCTTTGCCATTGTTATTTAGGCCTGAATGATTTTTGAAGCCCTCCCGAGTCCCCTCGCATTTTTCGTTATATACCTACTTTCGGGGCATAGTAAGCACCCTTGTGCCGTCATGTCATTCGGAGCCCTATCGGGGCCCCTTGAGTCCTTGAATGTCGTTGTAGCCTTGATGTGCCATCTATTGTTTTTTCATGTATTTTGGGTAGTACCAGTAACCCCCTTTCCCCTTATTTCAATATAAAAAGCTCCGATGGGCCTTCGTGTCTTTTTTCCTTGCCTTCCGGAGCTTTATCGACCCCCTTGTGCCCTCATGTGTAGTTTGGAGCCCTAATTAGGCCACTCACGTCTTCCGTCACCAATATTGTTTGAAACCCTTTACTGATCCTCCTTGCATTTTTCCCTAGCTTTCGAATCTCTATTGGGCCCCCTTGTGCTCTCATGTGTCGTTTGGAGACCTGATAAGTCCCCTTATGCTCTTTCGTGGCTTCCAGAATTCAAGTCAGCCCCCTTTTGTCCTCTCTTATTATACAGGGCTCCATTGGGCTCCCTTGACATTTTCCCATAGCTTCCGGAGCTTCATCGGGCCCCCTTGTGCCCTCTTATATAGTATGGAGCCCCAATCAGCCCACTCATGTTTTTTTTGAACTTCAGGGCACCAGTGAGCTCTCTTTCGCCTTCTTCTTTCAAATAGAGCCTCTTGGGGCCCCCCTCGTGTCACCAATATTGTTTGAAGCCATACCAAGCCCCCTTGTGCCCTCATATGTCGTTCAAAGTCCTAATTAGCCCACTCATGTTTTAACTGGCTTCAAGAGTACCAGTTCCGGTAACCCCCTGTTGAATCCTTGTGTTATCCAGAGCTCCATTGGAACTCCTTGTTTCTTCAACGTCTCTCTTGAAGCAGCTCTATTGGGTCCCCCTGCGCCCTCAAGTTTCAAGTGTAGTATTGATCCCTACTTAGCCCACTTAGGCTTTTACTGGCTTCCAGAATACCAGCAAGCTCCTTTTTGCCATGTTATATAAAGTCACCTTGTGTTTTCAATATCATTTGAAGCCCTGCTGAACTTGCATTTTTTGTGGCTTTCATTTGCGGGAATGCCAAGAGAGAAAAACAACGAATAAGGAGAAATAAGGAAGTCAAAAGGAGTGAAGAATGGAGAAAGGAAAGATAAAGAAGGATGAAATGAAAAGGCAGAAACAAGAATAAAAAGGAGGAAAGCGAAATGAAAATTAAATATGAGAAGTGCAAAAGAGGAACAAACCTAAAATAAAGAACGGAAGAATGAAGAGAAAGAAAACCTGTTGAAAGATTAACAGAAGTTGAAAAGACTAACCCTTGATAAGCAAGAAAATGATCAAAAATTGTAGGTTGTGTGGAGTTGAACAATTTAATACTGATGAAACATGGAATACATTTAACTACAGTAAGTAATAAATAATCAAGTTTGGGGTGGGAAAATAGCCGCTATGCTCCTTAGGAATGAATGCACCAAAGTGTTTGCGTTGGCCCGTTTGAAGAGGTACTCGGCCAAGTAACCTTCGAAATGCTTCTCTCGTCTTCCAAATCTAGGTATGCCCCCTCTGACATCCCTCCAGGTCCGTTCAATGTTTTGAGTGTAAACTTCTGGATCTTCCGGATTCACGAAGTGCATGGAGTGATTCACACTTAGGTGAATAAACCCTTCATTTGCGAGGCAGTCATATGCCTTCCAGCAGTCTGATACTATGGTGGTGCCCGGTAAAAATTTTTCTTTTATAACAGCTAACAGCGTTTCGGTGTCCCTTCGTGGAACCGCCACCATGAAAATCTTCTTCGTCTGCCTCTCAAATCCTCCCAAGACCCATTGACCTTCGATCTTCCTGCCGCGGTGATACTTCCTTTTGCCGAATTTAGCCTCGTCTATCTCTACTATACTTCCAGGCCCACCAAGACGAGTCGAATTTTGTAGGCACCACTCCATGCAGACTTCTCGGCAATAGCTGGACCAGTCCACAACGGTTATTGAACTGCACCTCAGCTCGTTTCTTATGAATTGTTGCCTGGGGTATCTTACAAGACACCACAACACCGTGAAGTATCCAATATCGATGATCGTGAGTTTACTTTTGGCGAACCATGTATTATTTCTAACACTTCTTTTGAAGTTACATTTCTTTTGAATAGGCTTCTTCTTGGATCCAGCTGCTTGAAGTCTTCTTCTATTACATCTATAAACCAAGCTGTTTATGTCCAAATCCGCTGGTCTTCCGCATGTTGCACAAGAAATTTCTCTTGCTATCACTCGATGACTGATCAAAAAATCGATATAACCACGAGTAGTGTGGGTAATTGCCTGAAAATCTCTTATATTCAGATCGCAACCGTCGCACTCCATGGTAATAGTTTCATATCCGGTCAACTTTAAAAAAATGACGTATTTTTTAAATTTTTGTGAAAAATTGCTGGCCGACAGCAGTTTCTGCTTGTTCAAGGCTGTATTGAACGTCTCCAATGAAAATTTGATTAAACAAACTCGATTTCAGTAGTTGACCGGATACAAAACTTTTACCCGTTACTATTCCCAAGAAGCGTTGCAGTTCTTGTTTAGTTTTCGGTGATTTAATGGACTGGATCGCCTGAACCTTTGAATTCGCTACTTTGATTCCTTCACTTGAAACCATGCGGCCCAGAAACTTTACGCTTTGCTTTGCCAGTTGCATTTTGCTCCGACTAAATCTCAAGTTGTACTGCTGGGCCCATTTCAACACCGCAGCAAGTCTTTCATCGTGTTCTTCCAAGGTTCTTCCGTGTATTAGTATGTCATCTATATACGGGACGACTCCCTCCAAACAATCCAAAATTTGATCCATCATCTTCTGGAATACTTCTGAGTCACTACCGATGCCGTACGGCAAGCACTTGTATCTGAAACGGCCGTATGGTGTCGTGATTGTACCAAACTTCGAGCTGGATTCATCTAGGGGCACTTGTAGAAATGCAGTCGTCGCATGCAAAACCGTGAACCACTTGGAACCGTTCAGATTCGTGAGTGCGCTCTCGATTGTAGGCAGCTGATAATGTTCTCTTTTGGTGAATTTATTCAAGGGCCTAGGATCCATGCAAACCCGTAGCGTCCCATTCGGTTTCTTTGTTATGACTATAGGGTGTACCCAGTCTGTAGGTTCGTCGACTGGCTCTAGTATGCTGTTGCTCACTAGATCCTTCAGTTTTTTTTTCAGTGGTTCCCGAAGAGCGATAGGGACTTTTCTGGCTGCTGCTACGCTGGGGTCGGCATTTTCTTTCGAGGTGATGTTATGTGGTGACGTATTTATTATGCCTTCTGATGTGAAGACGTTTTCGAGAGCTGTAATGGTGGCTTCACTGCTATTCGCGTTGGTGTGTATTTCACTGACGGTTGTGACAAGTCCAAATTTTACGGCTGCTTCCAATCCCAGAATTGGTTCGTAATTCTTTGTTGTGATTAGAAAATCCAATGGGATCTCGCCGTTCTTCAAGCCACATTTCAAGGTGCACTTTCCCTCTACCTGGATGGGATGGTTCGAATATGACGCTAGTGTTAACCTTGTAGGTTTCAGCTTTGGTTTTGGGCATAGATGCTTGTACATTTCATTTGGAATTGAATTCACATCGGATCCTGTGTCAATTTTGAACTGAACTGTTTTTCCTCCCACTTGCGCATCTTGCTTCCAGCGAATCACGTTTACCTTTTTCACTATGTTCCTGTCTTGTGCTCTGATGGATAATACATCGGCGTCATCTTCGGCGCTCTCTTCTCCGGAAGCTTCCTGGATTGTTTTTACAAAATTTTGTACTGATCTACACTGACTAGCGAAGTGGTTTTTTTTTGCATTTATTGCACTCCTTTCCTTGGGCAGGACAGTTCCTTGATTTGTGGAGGTACCTACATTTCGAACAAGTTTGCTTCAATTGTTGCTGATGCTGTTTGGCTTTCTGCTTTACCACATTGACTGCCATGCTACCTTTGATCTCTTCCATTTGCTTTAAATTGCTTTAAAATTTCATGAAATAATTTTTTCAACCCCAAAACCTATCTTTACTGCACTATTGACCATTTCCGCCATTACATGTATGTCTGTCAAGGTCATTCACACCGCGCGCCGGTCGTCCCAGCTTTGGGTAGATCCAATGTCACAGAGCACCGGTGACTTGGTGCCTACCGCGGCGCGGGCGGATTGTTAGGCAGTGACCGACATTATGCCACAATGCATTTATCCGGAACTACCGAGAATGTTGTTTCATGCGTTGCACTCGTTGTAAGAGCTCAAGACGGTGCTCTGGCATGTAGGTATATTAGAACAGGCTCATGTTAAGCAGTCAATGGTCTATCAATCAAGAAATGGCCCGGGGTCAAAGGATTGTAATCATTTGGATCTGGGGAGAAGCTTGGCAGTGGGCAAGAATTTAGAATAGTTTCCACTTGTATCAAAACAGTATGTTACCTGGGTTTTCCCCGCTCCACCGGTTGTCTGTCTTGGCGTACTAGAAGGAAGACTAGAAGTGCCGGCTATCTGCTGTCACTCGTTCTTAGTGAACAAAAACGAACATGAGACGTAAGAAAGGGGAAAGAAAAGGACGCTTCGACGGCTTTTCAGTGAAATTGTAATTATTGTAATTGTACTCAACGTAAGAATATAATATCGGAAAGGTAAGGATAGCCTAAGGCTACTGACAATAATTACACTTTACACTAATTTTCCTGCTTCGGGTGTAGTGGGTGTTCCGAGGAGTGACTGCCAACTTCCGGAGGAACTGCAAACCGGCCAAATTACCCTAATCACCACAGTCGTGTTCTTATAGTGCGGAAATGGGGGGAATATTTACACGACGGTATCACCTGACCTACGAAATGAGCTCATTCCCCAGGGTGTGATGGTATTTCGCGTAGTATTATCCCGACGACTTAAAGGCTACCGCAACTGTGGAAACAAGAGGAAAAAGGAATGGGCTTACAGATTCCAGGCATCGACGGCCACTTCTGGACACGAAGTGAAGCCCTTTGGAGCGTCGAGCGTCGACCGAGGGAAGGGAACGAGGTCCTTTCTCTGCAGATGTTAGTGGGCTCGTGCCCTCGGATTGTGGTCACTTCGTCGGCGATGGTGTTGCTGGAGGTGCCTCGCTGGTACCGACGATGCCGCCCGGCGATCTTAGGGCACGGCCTGTGGGAGAACCAACGACCGGCAAGCCTCCAACAGTGATGGACGAATGTGTGCGACTGCGAGATTTCACCTCAATCCGAAGAATTGCTTTATGCAAAGTATGGTGTTGGTGATTTACTAGTAATAAATTACTGAGACCTATAGAAGGGTTGCCTTTTAGAAAGAGTGACGTGAGGCACCGTGGTGCTACCTACCCGTCAGGTGGAGTGGGTCTGGCTCTGGTGAGCTTGCGCGTGGGGGAGTGGTGACGTTCAGCCCTGAGTTGGCTCGTGTTCCTCGACCAGTCCGATATAAGACTTGCAGCGGTCTTGAAAGTGTCCGAAAGGCGTCAAACTGCAACTTAGGCTGCCTTTCTCTTAAATGCACGACCCACACTGCAGGAACTGTCACCACTTTTTAATATAATATTTCAAGTGATGTCAAATATTTTATCAGTGCTCACTACGAAAAACGTTTCCACACGTTTCAGATTGATAATGCCGAAAGTGGCAGGGACAGGAGTTTGTTTGCCTTTGGAACAAGGAAAATGTATCCGAAGACGAAAATGGCAGGAAAAATGGGGAAACGACTAAAACGGAAATTTTTGGCGTAACAAGTATAAGTATAAAAATCTTCGAAAGTCGGATTTGTATTACCCAAGACTTACCCAAGACCCAAGTGTAATTTCATGGATTATACCGGGTGTACCACGAAGTAACCGACATTGTTCAAAGGTAGATGTACTTTCTCGAGGCAAATCAGAATCTGCCTTCGAAATTTTCCTGACGTCCCCCGTTTCCGATATACAAGCTGATTTATGTGTTCAACCGAAAAGTTTGATTGGCCATATCTCAGGAATACATCGATAGAATCTATTGAAATTTTGCAGGTATATTCTAGAACCAAGAGTATTTTGTAGCGCCCTATTCACTTATAAAAAAAATACAGGACCGTACCCAAAATTTTGTTTTTCGAGTTTCTGGTAAAAAAGTCATCCTGTATAGATTTTTTTCCAGAATCTGATGTCATATTCGGAAACTACATGACAAATGCTACAAAATGCGGTTCCTAAATTGTTTGGCACTAATTTAGCTGATCCGAAAAAAATATATTAACGGAGGTTTTTCATGAATATTTTTGAAAATTTGATTCAATTCACTCAAACGCTATTCCAGATGGTTAAACAAAGTAACACTTTCATTTTTGATGTTCTACCAAACTGATGATAATTTCAGAAGATTATTTAAAAACATGAATTTGGGTAGGAATCTGAGATACCAAATTCATGTTTCCAGAAAATTCTGAAATTATTTTTGGTTGGTTGGAGCGCCACAATTGGAATAGTGACTTGACCATCTGGGATAGCGTTTCACTGATTTTCAAATGGAACACCTGTATATTTTTCGACATTCGGATAGTTTTTTTTGACACAGTGGTGTTCTTAAAAATTCCCTGTGATAAAAAAATTACGATTTTATAGCGGATTGAATGCAACAGAAATAAATCAAATTATTGGTACCAGAGGTGGCTGCGACCAACAACAAAATAACAATCAGTTTTTATCAGGAGTGAAATAGGAACAGGTGGACACAGTTTCTATGTGTAGAAAGGAGATGAACGGTCGATCTGGGAATGAAACCATAACCGACGAAGCTTTCTTGTCGGCGCAGGTGAGGATCGGGCTCTGACGATAAATTGATTTGATTGGACAGGCATCACAAGCACAGGCAGGGCCGGACTAGGCTCGCTCAAATTTGAGCCGTCACAAGGTCTTTGAACAAATCATTGAACCGATCTTGTCGGGTAATTTTTTCACGATGCCCTAGTTCTGTAGCCGACTCTCGAGCCTTTCGCTTTTCTTAGTAAATGAGGATTGAAATTTGCTGCTGGTGGTTGGAGCAGGTCAGCAGACTGAGATATCTTTTCAGAGGAAGATTCTTGAGGTAGGTTCCTGAATCAGAATCAGAATCAGAATAAATTTATTTCCATAAAAAGCTCCACCATTGTAAAACATAGAAATGAAAATACGTCAACAAACACTATAAATAAAACTATCCAGCACAGTTGCTTATCCTGGTCCTGCTGCTGCTGCTGCTGCTGCTGCTGCTGCTGCTGCTGCTGGTCCTGGAACAACCAGCTCCATCAGCTTGTCCATCACGCCTGGTTTTCAAGCCAGCAATGCTGCTACAGGTCGCCACAGGCTGTATTTCAGGCTTTTTGGCCATGGAATTATTGATCACGTCAAAGTACTTCCAGCGTTTTCTTTGTTTGCCCGATGTGTTGTTGTGTAGCAATATACTTTTGTAAGCTCGCTTGAGACTCTTCCATTTTGAGTCACACTCTAGGTAAGTGACATTCTTGCATAAATGCATCGGTATCTACATAATATCTCTTGTTGTTTCCTTTACTGTGTTCCCACCAATTCTATATAAATTTAACAAATCACAAAGTTTATGCTATGGTTATATAGAGGGTTATGTATAGAGAGTTTCTGTTTTTTGAAAACTGTAAACCTGCTGGAAATACACTATTATGCTTACAAATTTTTCCATGTTGTTTGCATTTTCCAGGATTCTTTCAAATAATTGTAGTGAAACATCATTTTGCATTGGGAAAAATTGTAATTGTTCATGAAAGGCCTTGTTTACGAGACTTTCTAGTGTTTCATCCCGATGAGGTCGAAGATTTAGTAGATTTCCAGGGGCCCAAATCAATTATCCCCGAGAGTTTTCAGGATCTAGCTTGGAAACCTGTAGGGTTTCCGGACAGGATTGTCACACTTTTTAAATGAGGACCCTTACAGGATGCCTTGTGACTTGTGACGTTTTGTAGCTATCAGATGATGCTGTTTTAGGCCAAAGCGATGTCCTTGTGTCTTCTTGGGTTGATTGAGCTCTATAGGCTCCCTGGTGTCTACGGGTGTCTCTTGGAGCCCCCCTCCCCTCCCTCTCATTTCTTCAGTTTTCAGAAATATTGTGCCAACCTTCTGATGGGCTCGAAGCCTCATTTCACATGTCATTTGGGGCCCTGAAGTGCAAATGATAAGAACTCTGCCCCAGGTATCCAACCCGTGAACCGATTTCCACCAATTATTTTTAAACAATAGGTAGTTTGTTCCCGAAAATTTTCCAACTATTTTTCGTCCAATTAACCGATTTTTTTTTCTTGAAGAACAACCGGCTCTCTATGAAATTGAATGTTCTGGAGGATGAGCTTCCACAGCGCCAGCGTCTTGAAACTCCTTGAACCGCAGTGCTTTATTGTGATGTGTGTATGCAAGTTAGTCTTTCTGGATAGTCGCTCGACTTGGTCGATTTTTTCTTCGATTTCACAACCAAGTCTCCCCTTCTCGGAGGGACGCCTGAATCAAAATTATTAGTGAAGTCTCTGGATACCGCCGGGAAAGTTTTGTGTCGCCTCACAACACATTTTCATTTAATTTTGGCTGGTGGTACGCACAAGTTCTTTTACCGCTTTCTCCACGCTCTTAGTGGTTTCCAACTTTTTTTTCCAGAGTCGGCTTCAAAGAGATATTCGACCGGAAATTGTCTTTTCCGCAGTGTCTTTATACAGATTTGCGTAAGATATAATAGTAATAGTTGTGAAGCGTTGCAAAATAAGTCTGTGATGAGTGTGATATACCCAGGGTCACCCAAAAAAAAGTCTACTTTGACTGTACTATAAAAAAATCATAACCACAGAGAACTGTAATGAAAAAACCAGAACACGTTGAACTGGAACAATTACAAAGTGGAGACAACTTTTGAATGTGCCAAGTTGTATAAAAATCATCACCTGATACTAATTATTAATAAAACCTTGGTCTTCTTACACTTTTGGATCGAAATAATTGAGAGTGAGCCATTCACATCCACAATGGGTGTGAGTGGGTAAGTGAACACTTGGAGCGTTTCGGTGAAGAACGTGGAACTAGGATGGAAAGTATGAGTCACTCTCAGTTGTTATCCACGCTCCAAGTGTTCACATACTCACTCACACCCACTATGAATGTAAATGAGTCACTCTCGATTATTTCGATTCAATAGTATGGTAGTAGTCAACCCCTCAGTTCGTAATTATGTCATTCGACTCCAGTGTAACTGACGCATTTGTAGCAGCTTTTCAAACTTCACATTCAAGTTTAAAAAAAAATAAGTCCGATTTGTCCGGGAATTTGATTTCAAAGTCGATAGAAATGAACATGTGGCCGGTTGTGTAACTGAGGATTGGATGTTCTTCCAATGTGACGTCAATTTCCACGTCGCCTCTCAACAAGACTTGAAGATGGACTTGACAGTTGTCCCATTTTTCAGTGACCTCGTCCCAAGGTTCCCTTTTGTTCTTTAGCCATTCCATGTCCGGAAGAAAGTACACAGAAATCATTAAATATTGAGAAGTTGTCAATTTAAAAGACAACAACAAAAACAACATACGGTCTTTTGCTTGACGCAAAAACTGTCTGTTTCTGTACTTGTCAACCAATTTGCCGCGGAAACCCCAGATTTTTTTTGTTTCTGGAATCTCGCTTTCTTCAAGCATACAAATACGCCGTTAAAAAAAATTATCAACAGAGATTTTTCATGAATATTTTCGAAAATTTCATTCAAATCACTCAAACGCTATTCGAGGTGGTCAAACAAGGTCACAATTCCAATTTTGATGTTCTACCAAGCTGAGGATAATTTCAGGAGATTTTCTGGAAACATGAATTTGGGTAGGAATCTGAGTTACCAAATTCATGTTTCCAGAAAATTCTCTTGGAACTATTTTTGGTTGGTTAGAGCACCAGAATTGAAATAGTGACTTTGTTTGACCATCTGGATTAGCGTTTCACTGTTTTCAATAGAAATTTTAAAAAATATTCCTGGAAAATTTCTGGTAATAATTTATTTTTCGGTTCAGCTAAATTAGTGCCAAACAATTTAGGAATCGCATTTTGTAGTATTTTTTATGTAGTTTCCGAATATGACATCAGATTTTGAAAAAAAATCTATACAGGATGACTTTTTCAACAGAAACTCGAAAAACAAAATTTTGGGTACGGTCCTGTATTTATTTTATAAGTGAATAGGCCGCTACAAAGGCTCTTGGTTCTAGAATATACCTGCAAAATTTCAATAGATTCTATTGATGTATTCCTGAGATATGGCCAATCAAACTTTTCGGTTGAACACACGGGGGACGTCAGAAAAATTTCGAAGGCAGATTCTGATTTGCCTTGAGAATGTACATCTACCCTTGAACTATGTCGGTCACTTCGTGGGACACCCTATAAGAAAAGTGTCTCGTTAGGATGAATAAATCAACTGGTATCGCAAAAGTCACATTTGAAAAGGCACCTGTTGAAACAAGCTGAGATGAAGAAATCAACTGGTTTCAGTGCAACCGTTGTTCGTACCGAGCTAAGCGGAAGTCACATTTGGAAATACACTTGTTGACACGGCCATCTTCAAGGTAGGAGTAGATTGTTCTTTTGCGATAACATCGTTGGGATGATCTCTTCTAAAATTTGAAACATCATGCCTCCAGTTGCTTTTGACGATGTTTAAGTTAGTGCTGCATTCGATCGGTGAATCGAAAACTCGACAAATAAATCCATATAATTTGGCACTGATATGGTCCACAATCTTCTTGCTGTAAGTGAAGTGTCGAAACCGTATTTTTGCTGATCAGCAAAGCCAGTGGCAAAACAAAGCTGGCGTATGGTTTTGATGAAAACTTCGCAGCTACGTATTGGTTTCTATGGTACTAATTTTATTGGTACGTTTTCTTTTAAAGGTATATCTTGACACTCATCGAGAACTTTATCAGGATGCTCTACGTCAGCTTCAAAGACATTACCATTTGAAGTTGCTCTCCAATATCATACCGATAGGTTCCCGCTCAATTTTTCCCGAATAATACACAACAAGCGACACGTAACCTAATTCTATGTCCTTGAAAAGAGAAAGAATGAATTGGATTGAATTGAATCGCCTCTAGTATATCGCTTACAGGGTGCAACATCGAAAATTTTCCTCAAATTGGACACCCTGTATTTCATTATGGGAATCGATTCCACTTCTCATCCTTATCATAAATCATATCATAATCATATATCACACTTGATAGGTTAGTTAACACAACATACAAAATATCGAAAAATATTCTTTCTTCAAAAGTAACTCAGTGAATTTTTGTATTTTTCACCTGATTTGAATTAACTCTACAAACTGTAAAAAATAATAATTTTTCCACGTGTGTTCTGTTGAAGTGTGATATATTTTTATAATCAGGATGGAAAGCGGAACGGAATTGATTCCCATATCAAAATACAGGGTGTCCAACTTGAGAAAAATTGTCAATGTTGCACCCTGTAAGCCATATACCACAGAAAATTTGTATGGACCAATTCGAATCCTACGGAAAAAATTATATGAGAATCGTTTTTAATTTTTTAAATTATCTTCAAGGGAAAGCTCCAGTGGGGGGTAGAATTTTCGCGCGAACACCCTGTACAATGCACATACCCAGTGGCAAGATCACTTGAATTTCCTCTATGGTTTGCCCTCTATGGTTTTCTTCTGTTGTCGAAGCGATGAGAAATTTCGCTATTTTTGTACCTGCAATACCTCTTCGTGGGTCCGATAATTCCTTTGATGAACGTCAACGTCGTGTCCCATCCAGTCTGCGAGTTGGACGACGTCGTTGTAATCCATTTTAGGGTTTTGTGCAAGCGTGCGTCTACCTGCTTCCTCATGTTTGTGGTCCCTATTGAATAGGGCTTGGACATCTCGCTCTGATAAGCAAGCATTTTCAAAGCTTGCCCGCAGTCAATGTATCCCATTCTCGTATTTGCACAGAAAAGGGATCCATTCTTCCAGACCAATAGCTTTGGACACTTGGAAGGTGTACCACGGACATCATTATACATATACCTACACACTTCTTGATGTCCAGTCGGGATTGTTCTCGGTACTGATCGTATGGTAGCTTTCGAAGTCAGCGATCAACAACGTTCGTTCAAATTCGCCTAGCCGTCGTCGGTTGAAGACCAGAATGGAGATAAAGGTCAGCCTCCATAACTTCAGTCAGTTTTTCATTGCAAAATTTGTGGTTAAAGAGAGCTGTATGCAGCATCACGTTTTGCATCAAGGAACTCTGTTGACTTCCTGATGTCGTCAGCGTCGGAGAATACAACTTTTTTCTGGTGACTTTGTTGCAGGCGATTCTTGGAGCAACATGTGTTTGCATCAAATCGAAGTATTCCATGCAAAGCTTATAAAAATTACACCATTATCAGTTGTACAATCCAGTTTGAGTGTTTCTCAGGATCTCATGAGGTTGATGTCAAAATTCTCTGTGCATTTGTAATCGCTTGGAGCTTGTGTTCAAATAGAGCTAAGTCTTAAATTTCCTTGGGTGTCTCTTTTGCCACCGCAAAAGCGCATAAATGAAGGGAATGACATACACCATACACCCCATAACAAAAATGTTTGGGCTGATTCGTTTCAATCTTGATTGGATCCCATTCTGATCGCCCATCATTACCTCTAATGCAGCAGCAAATGCAACCAAGTTTTTGACGGATAAATCCATTTCTTGTAAAGTTGTCACTATGGCTTCAACAATGCCGTTCGCAGTACAATCAGTCACCTTCTTTATAGCAATCGAACTTACACTTGTTTTTCTGTATTTTGCCGTGCCAATATTACCAGGCATTTTACCACAGCGATATCAGTGGTTTCATCCATCATGAGAGAGCATATACTTATTTTCCATCTTCAGTTCTAAAATTTGTTTCAGGCCATCTTCACATTCTTATTCAAAGTGGGCCATAGTTTTGGTGGTTTTGGTTCTGATAAGGTTCTCCAGGAGATAAGATAAGATAAGATAATGTCTATTCCAGTGACCATCCTTACAATAGTGTTGGAAGTTTGTTAATGTTTAGTTTGTCCAACAAACATTAGTTTTCAATATAACATGGTGTCCATATGTATACCAACTTAAGGTTAAACAATATATAACAGATAGATATAACAATCTTTGTCACAAAAATCACAACAATAACAATATGTGCAACATGTACATAACAAATACAAACTTTAGAGCTAACAGAAATCAAAAGATTCTTGCAGCTTATATCAGAAACTCATCCACAGTGTAGAAACAACCATCGATCAACATTTTTCTTACATTTTGTCGAAGTGACATAACTACCAATGTTTTTTATCCCCAAGGGCAGGTGATTGAACAACTTCACTAACATTGAATGAGGACCATTTTTGGTTTGAGTGTACTTATGTAGGGGAATAAACAATCTGGCGGCACCTCTGGTCTCATAAGCATTGACTTTTCTGTTTGTTGTGAACTGATCAACGCTTCTGCGAACGCGGCAAACGGATTCCAAGATATAGATGGAGCAGACAGTGAGCAGCCCGTGGCTCACAAAGGATGGGCGACAACTAGTCCTTGGAGACAGGCCAAACATGTGGCGAATAACACGCTTTTGGGCCGTGAAAACTCTTCGATAACTGAGTCTGTCAGATTGAACGTCCACAGTTGTCTTTTGTGAAATGCCACACCACTTTTCAATATTGGTGTTGGAAGACACTTCTGTAAATCGAACATAGCTGTTACTACGTCTTTATCACTTTTGCTGATCGCTTTGTCTTTTCGTTTTTCTTCATAGGCTGTTTCAGACGCAGTAAGGTGATCTTCTTTTTCTTTTTTATAAACCTCGCGATCTTCTTCTGATCTGCTAATCAAAATGTCAAGTTCGTCTCATTTTGCGCAAGTATCGTTCTTTGGAGGGTGAAACGACAAATTGAATTCTGTGACGAAAATGTGGCGGTAGAAAAACTGAGACACAGTCGCTTGCTCGGTTTCCTCACAGAGACGCAAATACAGTCTATACATTCGTTGAATCGATAGATCAGGAGTAAGTATCTCTTTTTTGTATGAGACCTTGAGACACACAAAAGATCTTATAGGTCGCAGTGCAGAAAGGATCCTCCGAGACCAAACGACCACCTCTATAATTTACAATGGCTTTCGTAGGAAGGGAACATCCGTATATGATTCAGAACTCCATTTTTCTGCTCATCTGAAATAGACTTATGAATGTCATGTTTCCCTCTCTCATCAGGACCACAAAGACCGGATTCGCTCCTTCTACATTTTTCAATAACGGTTCTAACCCTCTTCAAGGTCAGGTCAGGTCACCAACTAAATTAGTCAGATTAAATTTTTGAATAATTAAAATTGACTTTTTCAACTTAAGAGCGTATCACTCCTGTTACACTTCTACCACCCCATTTTACGGTACCTTAGCTTGTAACAGAAAACCCTGTTTCACTTCAATTTTGGCTCCATCTGGTGCCATTTTGGCACTTCAAGATGGGCTCCATCTTAAGCCAGGTTTTTTGGTTTTCAGCGCAATAGTACAAAAAAAAAAATTGACAGCCTAGAATCAATTCATCATCTGGAATTAGTAAGGAAAACTCGAGGAAAAACTGTAGTTGCTGCTCGTTTAAAATAAAATTGGTTTTACCGTTCAAGTTCTCACAATCAATTTTTTTTTCTGTTTGTACTCGGTAATCTTTGTATCGCCGGATCTCCCTTTTGTTTAGCTAACATGGAAAAGTTTTTGGCGATTTTTGGCCACTTAAAATGTTGACATGAAATCGGATCCACACTGCATGCAATGTTGTGAAATATGAAGCCAAAATCACTTTTGCAGCCTTCCGAGGTTTAAGATGCAAATGGTTCAGGCAAGGAAACTTTTCCTTTAAAATTCCGAATGCACTTTCCACTGAACTCCGAGTTGATTTGTGAGCACAGTTGTACTGTTGTTCATTTCGATCATTCGGATTCCTTTGTAATGGCGTCATTAGCCAGTTTTTTTAGCGGATATCCATTATCGCCAAGAATTACAGAATCAGGAAAAGGTCGCCAACCATTTTCGAATCTTCTGCAAATAGCAGAATTCCTCAAGACACGGGCATCGTGTACGCTGCCGGGCCAATTAGCATTGACTGCATAGAAACTAAGGTCGGGTCCACAAATTGCCATAACATTGATTGAATGATCTCCATGTCGATCAACATAACTTCTTCATGATTTGATAGTCTAGCAGATAAACATTTACTTCTTCTCTTTTAGTCACAGGTTCTAGAACATGCCCAATTCGGTTTACAATGTAATCAACCTGGCCCATCGACATTCTAAGTATTCTCTGCCACTCTGACAGTTATTTTCACGGTCGTTGTTCATGAAATTATTTTTTCTCCAAACATAAGAACACTCACACGTACAAAATGATAACAACCTTAAAAGTTGGTAGAGGAAAAAAGAAAATAACACTTTTAAAGTTGAATGCCCTCTGTCGTCAGCCATGATCCCTGTAGTAATCCTTATGGGGGTACCTAGTGACTGTCAAAATAATCTGTAATGATTCTCAAAAACTAACCTATTACCTACGTGACTAAGCATAAGCAATACAACTACTCATGAAAATATTAAATGTTGTCAGATGTCATTTATAAGTACACAATATATCATTCAATAAAAAAAAACAGAAACAATGGAAAGAAGCATGCTGTGCGAATCACTTTTTCGATTCTAAATTCCAATAAGTAGTTGGAAGTGACTGCAAAAATAATAATTTTGAGAGCCTTTTCCCTGTTAGCCTGTTCCGAAATTTGGTGGCGGTGGCGCCAGTTTTTGAAAAGAGGCGCTCTCGAAATTATCAACCACTGGGTGTGCACTGAATTCCCGATTGAGATACAGGGTGAATCATAAATCACAAAAATCCTGTTCTCTTCAATAATGACATTGAATTATTCGATTGATTTCTAAAATAATGAAGTACAAGATTTGACTCTTTTGGTTTCCATAGAAAAATTTTTAGTGGCGTTTTGAAAAAAAATGAATTTTTGAAATTCATGGATCACCCTGTATATTAGATTAAACGTAAGCGCACACCCAGTGATTGATAGTTTTTACTGATCAGTCTGTTACAAACAGTTTTCCAAAATCACTCAAACTCCAAAAATAAAGAGAGGCGAAGTCCCACCCTTTGATCCCCCACATCTTCAAAAATCTGTTGTGGGGCGACACAAAACTTTCCCGGCGGTATCCAGGGACGTCAGTAAGGATTTTGATTCAGGCGTCCCTCCGGGAAAGTGGGATTTAATTGAGAAGTTGATTGAAAAAGTTCTAGTGAGTTGAGCGTTTAGCGAGCATCCTGCATCCATTGTCGGGCCGACAAAACAAATGACAGGTTCTTAGGTTTCCAAGGTGATAAAATATTTCGTAATGTATGAAGAACTAGGAAGCTAATTGTTGCGGAATCTGAAGAATGCAATGCAGGTTCCTCATTAAAATTTTTGTTTCTACTTCAGACATGATGACGAAATTACACAAACTTGATTGAAAACTTTCTGCATCTGTGTGTCAAACTTCAACTCTATTATCTTCAATTGAAAGCTTGAGCAGACAAGTCCAAACCCAATGTGGCACCTGAGGACTTTCGATCAAAATCATTCACCCAAAGTCTAATCAGGTCATTCCAGGCTGAACTTATGCTTTCGTACCTGATTTCGATTTAATCCGATCAACAATTTGGTAGTTATCGTGGCAGAACCGTTTAATTTGCGCGATCGCATTATGAAGTAGGTACAAGACGATGATATAATTCAAAAGCCAGTACTAGAGGTAGTTAACTGTTGTGATATCTCAAGAATGCATTGCTAGTTCCACACAAGGGGGTTTACACAGCCCCAAACAACACCTGAAGACACAATTAATCGGGGCGCACTGTTGCCTTCAATGATGCAACCTAAATTATTGTTTGGAAAATAACCGGTGAAAATCAGTCGCGGATTGAAAACCTGGAGCAGAGTTCTAATTAATTGCTATTCAAGGCCCCCAAGTGGTGACCTCTGAAATGAGACTTCGACCCCAGCAAGAAGTTAGGTCCGAACCACACCTGAAGGCACGATAGTTCTGAAAACTAAAAAAAGAGGGGGGGCTCAGTGGGGCTTCAAGAGACACCCGTAGACACCAGGAGCCCAGAGGGCTTCAACGAACCCAAGAAGACACAAGGCCGCAGTTTTGGCCTAAAACGGCAAAATCTGATAGACACAGATGGGGGCCCCATCAGGGCCTTGAACAGCAGACACCATGATGGGGATGGGGCCCTGGTACCGAATCAAATAAGGGAACTGCACACATTACAGTTTGTACATATACGTCAATGGAATGAGCATACTGGAGTTGCTAAAACTACAGAAAACACAAGGGGGTTTACGGAGCCCCAAACAACACAAAGGGTCGGTTCGCACTGTTGCCCCAAATGATGCAAGAAGATACTAAAGAAAACACCGAGAACCTGCCGAGAACAGCGTTCATGTTGTCACTTTGACATTGATACGATTCGTAACAAAAACGTAGTTACCTACCGGTTTGGTTGCTATGTTGCTAAAAAAATTAAATAGGCCAAAAATCGAGGAACAGGCAAGCGAGGCTGGAATCGGCTAGGAAAATTTTTAAAAATCCATAGCGCTTGTCCGGAAAACGGTGGGAAACTCCAATTTCAGCATTAGTTTGATTCTTTAGTAATGTTGCTTCCTGCCGTGTTTGGTTCACATCTGTCGTATAGATTTTGAATAATTAAATGGCAAAGTTCCAGACTTTGATATTTTTTATAATTTGACAGACAACAGGTAGGAAAATACTTTTAACTGTTCTGAATACAGTTCTTCAAGGGCTTTCAAATGACATATTGCAAGTCAAGTTCCGTGAGATGTAGCTTCTGTCATTTTCTGATAGTGACACTTATGTTTGACAGATGTCAGCCAAAAACTAATCCGGTCATTCCAGGGCGAAACCATGTCTGCATATCAAATTTCAAATCGATCGGATAAACGGTTCGGCAGTTATCGTGGAAGATCACATACACACACACACACACACACACCCACAGACAGACATCATTCTGGAAATGGTCTTAATCGACTTGGGGGACCTCAAAATGGATATATCCGGTGAAATCTCAAAACTTTTTTCTGCACCATTACAATACTTTCCCTCCATGTTGGTGGAGCCGGGAAAGTAAAATGAACGTCACAAATTTTTTGGAATATTTTTCTCGTGTTCTTGAGTACATTCCATTTATCGCTCTGAACTCGGAATGCGATACTTTTGAGACACCTTGTATTTGTATCTTTACCGGCATGTTTGAATGCAACGGTAAGACTATCACGAACTCTCAACCTCATAATCTTCATTGTCATGGAGGGTCGATGATATGTAGTCACTTTGCGTCGATCGGACCGACGGAGTTCACTTGTAGCCATCGTAGGCAATTGATCTTCAACTTCTTGGATTTCGTCATTGATTTTTGTAGTCCTGCCAGCATCTATCGTGTGTGGGCTGCTATGATTTGGCTGATCCCCTAAGATGAGATCTAATTGTTGAAAAAAAAAATGAAACCGTGTTGGTCCTCTGCCTGTTTTCTTTTTCTTTTCTTTTGTGTCCTTGTAGGTCGTCACCAAATTCTCCCATTTTTATTTGCATCGTGTAGTTTTCCGCTACAATGAAAACATAGATGAGTGACACAACACCTGTGTAGGCGAATATCAAAATTAAATCTTACACAAAGACCTTGACTTATAAGTTCCTCTGAAATATCATCACAGAATTTCTTTTTTTTTTTTAACCATGCATGTCTTCATAGAGAGATTCAACACTGGCGATAAGCTTTAGGGTTTCATCATATTCTCAGGTGGATTTGACGAAAAAGTCCACATTGTTGCTCTCACTAATAATATTAACACCAGTGCAGAACTAAAATCGTACAAGAAAAGAACAATTGTTATCGAAGAATAAATTGAAAAAATTCTTCCATCCTTCTCAAAGTGGTGTTGTGACAGTTATTACCACTATTGTTATATTTTTATGCTTATATACATGTAATCTTAGACCAACTCGTTTCAGAACCGACTCAAAATCATAACACCTAAAAAAACATTTGAATTTTATACATAAGTATAAATAACACAAAATGTCACTTCTCAAGTAAGATCCTTTATTCTTTTTAATATACAACAGCTTCAATAGACTCATTACAGCCCTGACGATGCCTAACGGCGAAACCGGTTGGCCAAAGAAGTCCATAATTTGTGGTGTAATTCGAAGAAAAAGAAAACTAAAAAGCCTTCGTTATCGAAAAGGTATGAGATGGTACTCCATACTAATTTTTACGGGGAAATAATCCGTTGTTCTTCAGATAAACGTACCTACATTATAATTCAGATGTAGAGGACGAATTCGATACCCATCGACCGTCTTCACCGTTTTCATCAAACTCAGCTTCAGATTCATCATTTGAAGGATAATTATTGTTGAAGAAAAGGAGAAAATTGACTAGAACATTTTTGTCCAAGATTTTTAATCAATTTGATTTCCTCTACATTCTCTAATTTTCTTACATTCTCTTTATAGATCAAAGTTGTGCTTTTATAATACTGCTTTTTCACTTCTACATATTTTATTGTTGGATTTTTTCTTTTTCGTATGCCTCGGTCAGTGTTTCTCGGAACTTGTTCTGTCGGTGCAATTTCTGACACCGATGGTGATGAGGTAGATGGTGATTCTGCTAAATCAGCTGATGGCTCGGCTGATGGTGTCACTGCCACATCGATGACGTGAGGGCTGCAGTGATTCAGTTGATTCCCTAGGATTGCATCCGTTTGATAAAAAAAATATGGAATCGTGATGGCCCCCTGTCTGTTTTTCTCTTTTCTCCAGTGTCTCTGTATGTGGCTTTCGGCGGTAGCTGAAAATTTCCAGCCCCCATGCTTTATTGTCAGCAAATCACCATCATTGTTTGCTAACTGGGAGGCGCTTGAGCGACTGGAACAATGGCCTGTATAATGTATATTCTTCAGGGTTCGGAAGCCCAAGAAAACTAGCAATCAATCTTGGTGGCTGATCGATTGTATTGATCCCAGTCGGACTGGTAATGCAGCGACCATTGCGGTATATGAAGAAAAATTGCTCGCCATGGGGGCGAAGTTTTTTTTATTTTTATTAAGGTGATCCATTCAACTCTGGTGATAACAAACAGTCGGGCCACATTTGTTCTGGTTTTGGGGACTGAAACTAGGATGCTATCATAAGGGCTCGATACCAACTTATAGGCGCAAAAGTTACGACGGCGTAACTTGCCAAATAGGCCGTCTGATTGGCCGTTGCTATGGTAACCGAACTTACGGCGGTCTCAGCCCCAACTTGGTATCGAGCCGTAAGGTATCTTTTTTGTGCTAGACATCATCAATTGACACATTTGTCAGTTCATCTCGCCTGCACGCCCCTGCGTAACCCATTACCAGAATAACTTGAGGAATTCGTTGTAGAACAACATTTTATTATAATAAATCCAGTTGGACTCATTTGCGGTGTTTTGTCACTTCACTGTTTGTTAAATAAAATAAGGCGACAAAGAGTAGCCTGTGCCAATTTATACCATGCGTCGTTTTCGTTCTTGTTGTTACTTAAAAAGCACTGTGAACATGACAAGTCAATATCCCTTGCAATCTAAATATGAATTCAACTTCATCAGGTCAGATGTGACAAGTATCAATTTTGCTGTGTTTATCGCTCCAGTTCGTTCTAGGTATGACATCAGATGAGATTTTTATATTCAATTCCAGGTCTAAAATGTTCAAAAAATTCCTGAGTTTGGTCTCATAAGATGTATGTATCACCAGGACCAATGGTTGTCCATGTGATACTCGCATGCATTTTTGAAAAATATATCGTAACTTCATGGTACGTGGTATACTTGGTATCGTATACTTCATGGCTAGATGGTACGCCAAATTTTGTAGCTTGTCTTTCAGACTGGAATGTCGCTTTACTGAGCGTCTTGGAAGAAGGAAATTCTTCAGGGATCTTATGTTGGTAAATTTTACCATAAGTTGTTTCATTTTCAAACGAACCAGCCGTCGCATACTCCGTCTGATTAGGTTTTTTCTCAAATAGTTTCATACTTTTCATAAAGTAAGTTCCCAAATTGAAGAAGCAGTCAATCGTTTCTACAGTTTGCAGCAATCTCATCGTTTATCATTCCGTCAACAATATTTGCTCTGAAATTTTCGCGACCTACAAAACAGGTCGCGCTACTCATCAGTGCGTTATTTTGCATTCGCACACTTCTTTTCACTTCATCGTCGTTCTTCTTTTGAATATCAACAGACCCGATGGAAGCTAGAATTTGCTTCAGTCATAGCAATTGAAGTTGGTAGTGGCTTTAGCACTGGAGCCCATGCATCCAGTTCATCCCAAAAACTGTCATCTGATGTCGCTCTTTCCAGGTCCCCGTCAAAATACAATCTCTGGAATCAACACGTCATGTTTGTAGTGCTTCCTTGTTCATTTGTAGTGATTTCAACATCACGATATGCACTCCGGCAAATCTGGTTGACGAAGGTAATTTAAGCGTTACATTTCGTGTTTTTGTGCGACTCTCTGGGTCCAACTGACTAGAGTTTTCCAGCCGTTTTCTCTTTGCGTAAGACTCAAATGTCATTTAGTTTACGTTTTTCTATAGCGGGTTCGCCATAACTAGAGTGGGATTCGATAAGTTGCTGTCGATGCTGTCTTCATTTTCATCTTGAGCTGGTGAAACCTCTCCCACATCAATCCCGATGTCCAGTACTGTGTCTGGCTGTGGTTGATTTAAAAGGTTTGTCGCCAACAATTCCATCCAGCCGCTCGTAGAACTTGTAGTTCTGGGCTCCCCTGCCACTTTTCTTTGGGCCTTTGTTGTCCAAAGTCCCTAGATAATAATACTGTTTGTTGCATGTAACTCCGGCAACCAGTATTAAACTTATGCTACAAGGCCTTCGGCCGGGGCGGTTCCCACAGTATCCACGAGGACGCCGTGCAAAAGCTGAGTGATTGCCTTCAAAGGCGGTGTCTCTTCAAAAGGGAGTAAGCCCAGTGTCTCTTAGGGATGTTGTTTCCAAATTTGTAATCATTTCGCCCTCCTTGTTCTTGATACGCTTTCGTCACCATTCGAGGGTCTTACAAGAAATCCCCAGTCCCTACAGCTTATAGCTGTCTGTATTATGGCCTTTTTTTCGCCAGGCTTGAAAACCGGCTGCCCTCCAGGCTGGTTCATATGCAGGTCTTCAGATTTGTTATGTAGGGTTCCGTAAGGAATTTTCAAGTACTTGGCTGCTTTGGTAATGGACCAGTCATTTTCAGCTACTTCCGCGACTATTTCTTCAAGTTGATCTGCTTTGTCAATTTTTTAATTTCTTTTGTTTTGGTCTTTTTTCTTATTCCCTTTTGTTAGCACTAGACACTAGGCCCGCCAGCACTATGCGGCGGTTTTTTATTGGCTTATTTATTTTTGGCCCAGAGATTGGGCCATAGTCGTAATCTAAAACTGTGAAAAGTATTGGTGAAAATCAGTGAGATCCAATCATGGCATTGGTATTACGGGCTGGAGATAAATTATAGTAATGTTGTTATTACAAGAAACTCGCAATATCCACTTCAGAAGACGCGCAGTGTGGCATGTTCAATTGAGATTATTGACAAGTTTGTCAAACGCTCCTGGATCATAGAAGACCGCAAATAGCTTTTTTCATGCTTTCTAGCTTTGAGAAACTTTCTCGCCCGTTGCGACTGTGACTGGCAAAGTCAGCATTATTCTTGAAACAACAAATAAACTGCACAACAAATATTTTGTCACAAGGAAAAAATTGGTCCGACTTTGGACCACAATAACTTTTGAATGACACAAACCATTTCGTTTCTGTTTCGACGGTTAGTGAGCTCAGTATTTTCAAAAATGTAAGAGTCGTTGTTACGTCCTGGCGATCCGACATTGATGTAGGTAAAATTGCATCTATAAAACATTGAAAGTATGCTACAATAGGGTGATTACATGTAGAGGGAGTCTATGGCAAAATGTCAATAAATTCATTGTCATCTGTCAAGTTTCATTTATGCGGAGTGGTTTGTTCGGCGTTTACGAGATCGAGATTGTGATTTCTAATCATTCTAACAATGCCTTACACCTGTTACGTGCCCCAAATCCTTGTCTATGGCCCCAATGCAATTTCCTAACAAACGTCAAAACATAACTAGATCCTTGCGCTGTCTGCCGGTGATAAGGTCGGATTGAATTTCATGCAATCACCCAATAATCCACAGCCATATCCTTGGGTGAACACATTATTCCATTAGTCCTATTATTTAATTATGTATTATTATTTATCAACTTGGCGTGAAAAAGCATGGAAGCAAATCCACAACGTTGATTCATTTTTAACGCAAACCGTCATTGCGAATGTGTAGGTACGTACCCATGTATTTTCAGGATATAGGTACCTACGTCCCCAAACTAACAATTTTTGTTCAGATAACTAGGTAGGTATATACCGGGTGGGCCATAAAAAACCGTACTGTTTTATTTTTCTCGCCGATTTTCTGTTTCTTGACCGATTTCGACAAGCTTGATATCATTGTGTAGCTAATTGAAGAGGCTACCAGAACCATATACAAATGATTCCTAAGTGTCAAAATCCAAAATGGCGGAAACAACTGAAAATAGGCCTTCTTTTGCAGTCGTTTTTTTAAATTAAAATTTGACAGAATAACCCAACTGAAGACGTTTTCTGAAAGAATGGACTATTTTCTACATTTTAAGACCACAACAAGCTCAATTGGTTCATTCGTTGGGGAGATGTGGCAAATTGAAAACAAGCTTATTTGCTATTGTTTCAATCCAAAATGAATGATGAAAAATATTGTTTTGCCTGTCAAATTTTTATTTTTGGAACGATTTTGACAGGTTTAGTATCATTATGTAACCAATTAAATAGGCTCTAAGTGTCATATACGAATATGATTGAAATGTCAAAATTCATAATGGTGGACACAACTGAAAATAAGCCTTCTTTCGCAGTCGTTTTTTTAAATTGAAATTTGACAAAATGACAGAACTAGACACGTTTTTTGAAGAACGAACTGTTTTTTAGATTTTGACACCACAACTAACTCAATTGGTTCATTCGTTGAGGAGATGTGGCAAATTAAAAAAAAAGCTTGTTTGCCATTGTTTCAATCCAAAACGAATAGTAGTAAAAAATATTATTTTGTCAGGGGTGGCTGCCTGAGATATAATCACCGTTTTTTCAAAATATAATTCAAAATTATTTCACAGGGTGAGTTTCACTTGGTAGGTTCCTATCTATGGACGCGGACTCTCTGGATGCAAACATTTGAGGACTATCCTAGTTTTTGTAATTGTGTTGGTCAAAGTTGTTGTTGATTACTTGAATCCATTGTTAACCTCAAAATAGACATGTAAGATAGGTTTTGATTTCACTGATGGTAGAAACATATTCTGATAGTCTTTTCCACAACATTTGCACATCGCTTTTTTCAAAAAGCCCCTTTAATTCTGTCAAATTTCAATGAAAAAAAAAAGACTGCAAAAGAAGGATTGTTTTCAGTTGTGTCCGCTATTTGGAATTTGGACATTTCGATCATATTCGTATATGACACTTGTAGCCTAGTTAATCGGCTACATAATAACATCAAATTATCATAATCGCTTTAGAAGCAAAAATTTTACAGACAAAATAATATTTTTTATTATTCGTTTTGGATTGAAACAATGCCAAATAAGCTTTTTCTCAATTTGCCACATCTCCTCAACGTGTACCGTTTTAAATTTCCGTGCGGCGGGGTTTGGACAGGCTTTTTGTGGCGGAGTTTAAAAAGAGCCGGTAAGATAAGAAAGAGTAAAAAGGGTCAGTGAAGTCGAGGCGTTGGGCGAGCAACACCTAAATTACATACGAGGCCGATTGTTGAGATTTATAATGTATTACCAAGTGGGTACATACGAGTAGAGAATACTCACCTTAAGAATTGTTTAATCGGACCCCTGAAAATCACGCCGCTGAAAGACAAAATGGAGAAAACCATACGCCGCCGCTTATATGTCCTCATCGACTTTTGAGCCCGCACAACATCACAGGGTAGGCTTAAACAAATAAGGGAAGAAGTCATACTTAGCAAATTTATATTGTAGGCTCGCTGATTAGCTTCACACACCGCCAAACAAACCAGATCACACAACAGTACGCTGCCCAGTACACAACAGTACGCTGCCCAGTACACAACAGTACGCTGCCCAGTACACAACAGTACGCTGCCCAGTTCACGACAGTACGCGGCAGTTTTGAAATCCACAAAGTCCAGACTTCGTAGACTACAGGGTGCTGCACCGGCCCAACCTATAACGTCCATCATTATTGAGTGAGATTCGTATTGTGTTTGTCCCGCTTTTGAGGTCGCCCTACAGTATATTTCCATCAAATGATTTTCGCGGTTTAGATGCGCCTGAACTTGAGCTCAAGGTTAGTCAACGTGTCCCGTTCCTTTTCTTTAAATCGTTAGCGCCGTTCCGCTGGAAACCGGCCATGCTGTAGTAAATCTACAATGGTGTGGATTCACGCATGGGAATCGACTCCGTAGTTTTATTTCATAATTTATCTTTCATAATTTTTTTATTATAGTTTTCAATTCAAATTAATCTGAACCGGTGTACAGTTCCGAATAGTCAATTACTTATCGTCTGTGAAACATGCATTTAGTCAAATCAACATCGTCCTTTTAATAAATCTATACTAAACGAATCAAGTCTCTCTGCCTAAATTATTTAAATTCATTCTCAATAGATCATAGTAATTAGAAATTATCCGTTATTTCTGTTTATTCAAAACTACTAGCTGGCTACCAATAAAATAACGGATTGGCGCCTGACACGTATTCTACATCTAAATTTTACCTAGCTAGTGATTGATCAAAAGAAGTAGTTCATGTATTTTTCCTTTGTAACCCTTTCATGAAACCCACGACCCATCGCGCCACTGAGCCGCTAGCCGACGCCACAGTGAAAAATAGGGTGCAAACGAATGAACCAATTGAGCTAGTTGTGGTGTCAAAATGTGAAAAATAGTTTATTATTTAAAAAACGCTTCTAGTTCTGCCATTTTGTCGAATTTCAATTTAAAAAAACGACCGCGAAAGATGGCTCATTTTTAGTTGTGTCGGCCATTTTGAATTCTGACATTTCAATCATATTATTGGTATATAACATTTCAAGCCTATTTAATTGGTTACATAATGATACTAAACCTGTCAAAATCGCTCCAGAAACAAAAATTTGGCAGGCAAAACAATATTTTTTATTATTCATTTTGGATTAAAACAATGGAAAATAAGCTTCTTCCGAATTTGCCACATCTTCCCAACGAATGAACCAATTGAGCTGATTGTGGTCTCAAAATGTAGAAAATAGTTCATTCTTTCAGAAAACGTCTTTAGTTCGATTATTTTGTAAAATTTTAATTTAAAAAAACGACTGCAAAAGAAGGCCTACTTTCAGTTGTTTCCGCCATTTTGAATTTCGACACTTAGGAATCATTTGTATATGGTTCTGGTAGCCTCTTCAATTAGCTACACAATGATACCAAGCTTGTCAAAATCGGCCAAGAAACAAAAAATCGGCGAGGAAAATAAAACAGTACGGTTTTTTATGGCCCACCCGGTATTTAGGTGTTACCTGTAACTTTCAATTTCTTCTTTGGAGAGTAATCGAGAAGCCCCACATGCAAATAATCAGAATTAAAATCATCTTCGGAGAAATGATCTGAGCAAACGCGGCCGTTATCGGGATTCCAATCATCGCTTCTCCGACAGTTTTGGACCCATATTTGCCGTAGTTCTTCATTTTTTGGAAACGTATGGAACGAAACTTTGTTTCCTTGTGCTTTCTGATTTGTCCAGCTATTGCTGCAGCTGTGGACAAAAAACTAGAGTCGCGCACGATCTCCAAATTTGCACACAGCACAAATTTGATAAGCCCTGTGACACACCAACTGGGTATTCATTTCTCACCTGTCTCTCCTTGTGGAATGTTCCGGCCATACAACAACACACAATAACCCCTGCAAAACACAAAGCACACGCCACTTCACACCACTTGATGCAGACACCGCGTCACTGCGTCGCTTTTTTTTACATACGATTGTGCTGCCGGCTGCCGGCTCCCCGTGCAAGCCAAGCGTAGGCTGAGATATAAGAAACCTGTAATACCGGTGTATCATTCGCGGCAAATTCAAACATTAGACATTTTATCTCTCCAACTCTAACTAGATTAGAGTTTAGAACTTAGAGATTAGAACTCCGAATAGATTTGACAAGGTTTACTCCTTATACAGGGTGATTCAAAAGTGCCGGACCATCCCAACAGTGCATGATATGGAGGTGTAGTAGAGTGCTAGAAAGTTGTTGAAAACATGATATCTCTTTTAATTTTGAAGTTATGGAGGGACAAAAGTTGGTCCTTCGATTGCTTCTATTCCCGCTATTTCAAAAGATTTTAGTGAACTGTTTATGGAGAAATAATCATAACAAAAAATCAACCCCTGAATCTATATCAAATTTCTGTTTTCTATACAGGGTGAATCAGTAACTACAAAAATTTAGTTCTCCTAAAAAACCAGAAGCAACAGAATTCTATCCAAATGAATTGTGTTTCATAGTTTTGTTGTGCTCCACAGTAGGCCAGGCGGTATGTCGGTAAAATCACTACTATCTGGAAAAAACTCCGACCAAAGCTTTTATGGTGTCAAACTCTTCGTTGGATCAGTAGGTATCTACCACTGAGTTTCCGCCCAAAAACGAGTTGTGCTGATTCCTCCACATCTCCGCGAAGGTGAAGGATGCCTTGAAAGTGCAAAGAGACCTGGTAAACCTTCGTACTTTTTCGTTATATTTGCCTAAATGCAAACGTAAAACTCTTACGCAAACATTGGAAGCATCTGTCATCATCTCTGTGCCAGTCTTATTGTTGAAAAAAAACATTTCTTTGTGGGGGTCAGATAAATCACATTTAATCGTTTTTCCACACAAGAAAACGATGGAGCAACATGTATTTTGTATGTTTTCTAATCATTCGTATCCATTGAACCCATTTCTGGCATTAAAATTTCAATAACAGCATTTTTGAAGATGCTACCAGCAAAAAAGTGAATAATTTTCTCCCGCCTGTTCAGCAGCAATTTTTCCAATTTTACCAAACACCGTTTACGAAAATTTCTCAAGGAATGAGAAGCTCAAACTCTTCTCTAACGATTTCGTGCCTGGCTTATCCACGGCACGCACTTGAGAGTCTAAAAAACCGATTTCTTTTAGAGAAGTTCTGTTTCACCCGCGTGAGGCCGTGCCTACTTGACATAGACCGGACTGATTACACGAGCTTGCAAATGTACTCTTTTCCAGATTTAAAACGCGACCATTATTATCAAGACTTTGTACATTGATTTATGAAGAAATCATATATTCTTTAATCATTAATGGGCGTGTTTTGAAGCTGAAAGAGAGTACATTTCCAAGCTTGTGTAATCAGTCCGGTCTATGTCAAGTAGGCACGGCCGTACGCGGGTAAAATAAAACCGCTCGAAAAGAAATCAGTTTCCTACACTTTAAAAAAGCGTGCCGCGGTTAAGCCAAATATAATATAATTAGAAAACAGTTCCAGCTTGTCATTCCCTATAAAATTCTTGAGAACGGTGTTTGGTAACATCGAAAAAACTGCTGCTGAACAGGTGGGTGAAAATTATTCACTTCTTAGCCGGCAACATCTTCAAAAATGCTGTTATTGAAATTTTATTGTCATAAATGGGTTCAGTGAGTACAAGTTATCAGAAAACATCCAAAATACATGTTGCTCCATTGTTTTCTTGTGTGGAAAAATAATAAAATGTGATTTATCTGAGCCGCACGAAGAATTCTTTTTTTTAACAGTAAGACTGGCACAGAGATGATGACAAATGCTTCTAATGTTCACGTTAGAGTTGTACGTTTGCATTGAGGCAAATAAAATTGAGAAGTACGAGGGTTTAACATGTCTTTTTGCACCTTCAAGACATCGTTCACCTTTGAACAGATGTGGAGGAATCAGCACAACTCGTTTTTGGGCGGAAACTCAGTGGTAGATACCTACTGACCTTACGAAGAGTTTGACACCATAAAAGCTTTGGTCGGAATTTTTTCTATCCAGAATGACCTACCGCCTGGCCTACAGGTACTTTCAGAAGAAAAAAAAAATTCAGGATTCATGACTCAACCTGTACACAAAACAGAAGTTCTTTGCAGATTCAGAGGTTGATTTTTTGTACTCATTATTTTTCCATAAACAGTTTACTAAAATCTTTTAAAACAGCGAAAATAGAAGCGATCGAAGGACCAACTTTTGTCCCTCCATAACTTCAAAATTAGAAGACATAGAAATTTTTCATTAACTTTCCAGACTCCACATATTACGCATTTTCAAGATGGTCCGACACTTTTGAATCACCCTGTATGTATTTTCAAAGAAAAATTCTATATGCATTTATAAGATCTCAGCGTAATAGGGATTTTTCATATAGAAACTAGTAAAGTTCAATTTGTAGTTCCCAATAAAAGATATTTATTAGTTTTTCATATACAGGGTGTTCCAGTGACCTTGCATAATAGTTCGGGAGGTGATTGCTCTCAGAAAAATATGTCGAAAAGTTAGAGTAACATTTTTTCCTTAATTGCTTCCTAGGGGAGTTACAGCCCCTCAAAGGTACGAAGTGAAACGGAGTTTTCAATTATTTGCCCAAGAACCGTCAAGGTGAAGAACTTCAAATTTGGTGTAGAATGGTTACTCAACATTGCAGATGTTCACGCAAAATTGGGGTAGGGAGGGTTGGGGTAGGTTGAACTGTCAGAAAAAAATGTCTGTGATCTGTTCGTATTTCTGTTTGCTTATTTGGATAGACTTGTTCAAGACTTAACTTTTATGCCCCTTGCATTTTTTTCGTAGGATGCACCCTTCACGAGTAAAAGTGAAAAAACCAGGAACGTGCGACTTGACATGCGGTTTTTATTTTTTAGAAAGTGGTAAGTAGGTACCTTTCCAACGTGTAAATGGAAGTTAGAGACTATTTTAATGTGCAAACAAAAATACGACCGGAACGTAGACTTTTTTCTAACAATTCAACCTAACCCCTTATTTCCACCCCACTGCACTGGTCAGATTTGTTTGGTTTTGTTCAATTTTTTTTTGGCACAGGGAGATTTCTTCACAGTGCAAATAAAACACGTGTGATATTTAGAACAGATTCAACCATCATCAGTGGAGTTGAGGGTTGGGGTCGGTTAACCACCAGAAGAAAATTATTCGACACGTTCCTGGTTTTTCGACTTTTTCTCGTGGATGGTGCATCCTACAGAAAAAATGCAAAGGGGTATAAAAGTTTAGTCTTGAACAGGTCTATCCAAATGTGCAAAAAAAAATACGAACGGATTGCATACTTTTTTTTCTGACAGTTCATCCTACCTCAATCCCCTCCAACTTTGCCGCCACTGGCCAGATTTGTTTAAAATTTTGCATGTACATTTGCATTGTTGAGAAACCTTCCTACATCAAATTTGAAGCTGTTCCTCTTGACGGTTCTCAAGCAAATAATTAAAAACTCTGTTTCACTTCGTACCTTTGAGGGGCTGTAACTCCCTTAATGTTACTCTCACTTTTCGACTTCCGGAAATTCGGGAATTCCGTGCTTTCCCGATAAAATACGGAACGGCCCTTTGTGCTTTTGTGAGCCCTACGAACGGGATGAAACCAGTGTCAGGTACTTTCTGTTGTGGAAACCTACCCATGTACCAAAAATTAGACCCAAATTCCCAACAATTTTTCCATACCGGGCTTCTCCGATATAGTTCAAATTAAAAAGCTCAATGGAGCTCGGTGGGTGGGGAAGGGCGACGGGTGGGGGGGGGGGCGAGGAAATCCTCTATGGTGTATGGTGGTATGGTGTCGGTTGGGGAGGGGGGAATGAAATTTCTAGGTTTGGAATTTCCGTTCCGTATTCCGTGTTCCGTATTCCGTGTTCCGTGTTTTAGCCTAGTTTAGTTTATTCCTTCTTTGGAATCAACAAAATCCATCATATGGCTACCTCTGGCTATTTCTTTTCTGAAAATTTTGGCTTCTTTTAATTTGGTATGTTGGTAATGGTAATGGTAATATCCTGTGTAGAAATGTGGCAACATAGGCAAGAAGCCGCAGCCGCTAGTTATTAGTCTTTTTCGAGCGAGTAACTTTTTGTAACCGGTTGGTTATTAGCGGTTGACATTAGATTGACAGATACTGTCATTTTTTTGACATCTGACATTTCTCGCTGAAACGTTGCGGTTATAACTTTGATGATCAACATTTGGCGGGAAAAGAGGGACTGATAGCTTCAAATAGTTACGTACTTGTACTTGTCTCTGCTACATACCGTGTACTTAAAACTTGAACCATTCGTGATCTAGGATAGCTTTGAAAGTGAAAAATTCAGTCATTCAGCCAATCCAGTCACTTGAATCGATGAACATCTCGTTTCCGAAGTCACCCGGGTGGGCCCCAATCAGGACCCTGGTTACGAATTTTGTGGATCACACGTGCATCGTGATCACATCACACATACAATTTCTATGAAATCCTGTTTGTTTTCTTGTTCATGGTGTATGTAATACCGAAGGAACAATAAATAGTTATATTCAATTGAAATATGAAAATCAACTATTCATATTTCTACTATTATAGGAGGTATGACAAGTACTTTCAGGATTAAACCACCATCAGGCAGCTATCGGACATCTGGATTCTGGATTACCCGATATTCTTGTGGGTCCATCTCAGATGAGTCGATTCTTCTCGTCGCCAAGTCAAGTTGTCCAGTTTTTGAGGTTAGGTTAGGTACGTTTCACGTTTGAATTCTGGACCGCTGCTTGTTTCAAATTCAAATCTGTTGCCGCCACAATTTGTTCCCCCACCATAACAATAACCAGCCTCATGACCAGGTTATGAACTGTATAGGGTAAGGCATATAGTGATTGGCACCTTAAGGATCCTTATTATTTAAAACTGTGATAGTTTCTCAACATTAGCATAAAAAATCTGGAAATTGGTTCTCCGTTTTCAGGAAAAGTCAATTTTTTGAAAATACTTACCTGCTCATGCATCTCACTTTTTTGTTCAGGCTTCACCAATAAGCGGTAATCTCAAAATTTCTTATTTCCATAGTGATTGGCACCCAAAGCACAGTTATTGGCACATCTTGACACAGTCATTGGCAGGGAAAAATTATAACTACCGAATTGATTTTTTTCATTGTTTTTTATGAGATTTTATTCAATTTTGACATATAAAGTGGTGATTATCTATGTAGACAGTCTGTTAAAGAAGTTAAGTTGTTCAATAAATGAGGGAGAAAAACAAAACAGCAAAATAAAAATTGTATATTTTTCTAAAAGCCGCAATAACAGAATATTTATTTCTCTAGCAGCAAACATTTTATTCACCAAAGTGAAAATATCAAAAACCAAACTTGATGACTCTTGACTGGTCGCACCTATTTTTGTAACATAAGTGGTCGCGCGGAGCACTGAGTGCACCCTCCTAAAAATGGCTGTATTACCGATTGTTTTATATAAAATATTTCTTTATCAACAAAATATAGATTCTGAACAGGATAATGATTGCTTATAGCAACATAAATGTTTATAAGAACTGAAAAAACTCAGAAGCTCTCCTCTGAATTCTGTTCCAGTTCCGTGCATTTAGCACAAGTAGTATGAGAGATTTTCACATGTGTTTTGCAAATATGCTCATTGAATTTCGTCCATATCTTCGTTCCCCAATCTAAATTGAAGTGTAGACCTGGTTACACAAGAATTCCGACTTCCGAAATTACGAGGATTTTCGGTGACTTCCGAGAATTCCGGTGATTTTCGAAAGATTTCCGGGAATTCCGATGATTTCCAAACGAATTCTTGTGATTTCCGATAGACTTCCGGGAATTCCGTTGATTTCCGAGAGACTTCCGGGAACTCCAGTGATTTCCGAAGGACTCCCTGGAATTTCGGTGATTTCCGAGAGATTTCTGGGAATTCCGGTGATTTCCGAAAGAATTCCGAAAATTCCGATGACTTCCGAAAGATTTCCGGAGATTCCGGTGATTCCCGAAAGACTGTCGGGAATTCCGGTGCTGTGATTTCCGAAAGAATTCCGGATATTTCAGTGATTTTCAAAAGACTTCTGGTGATTTCCGACAGATTTCCGATGATTTCCGTAAGACTTCCGGGAATTCCGGTGATTTCCAAAAGATTTCCGGGAATTCCGATGATTTCCGAAAGACTTCCGGGAATACTGGTGATTTCCGGAAAATTTCCGGGAATTCCGGAACGAATTGTACACTGAATTCCAAGGAAATCAACCCCTCGGTTCCTGGTGTTCTCCTCTTTATACTTTTTCGTATAGCGGACACCCAACTTCACTTTGGGCATTTTAGTTCTGGAAAAAAATCACTTTTCAAAAATATTGTTTTGAAATTATAGGAACTCAGTCGATTTCTGTTCAATTATGTTTAAACCATTGAGAGTAGATGACCTATTTGTACGACAATGATGTAAAAACTATACATGCATCATAATCGTCAATCAAAATAATTCAAAATAATAAAATGCGTGCTTGCAAGATCTACTTATACACTTGTGAGTCTTGTGACATAATATACCTACTATTCAAAAATCCCGCCTAAACTTAGTAATTGGCAGTACTATTTTTGTTTCATTGGCATGCCAATCACTGTTTCTGAGTTAATTTGTTTTAGTATGCAGTCATTGGCACCCCCCTGCCAATCATTGCTGATACGTGTTTTGCACATTACAGTGATTAACATGCAAGTAATCAATTATTCTTGTAAAAAAACAACTTTTTGGTGCAGTTTACGTTTAAAAAAATTGTTCAAGAAGAGCATAAAGTTCACCGCACTCCGATACAAGTACCTACCCACTCAGCATAGCATGTCATGTTTCATAAGTGAGATGATCTCAATCATGTCACAAAATAACATCACAATGAACGTTACTTCCACATCTCTGTGATGTTCATCCGCGATGTTATACGATGTAATGTCTGAGAGATGTTTCGAAATGAACTTAAATTGAACATCACACATGAGACATCTACCGGACATCACATTGTTACCGCTTTCAACTTGCCGAAGTGTAACATCTCACTGACGTCAATGAGATGTAGTCACTGAGAGATTTTTCAAATTTTGCGGGCTGTCATCGTTAAGCTCTGTGTGTCGGAAAATATTTGATAAATAGTTTTGTCCTCTATTTCATGTGTGTGATGCCAGAACAGCCTTATGTCTTCATGTTTAGTGTGAGGCCTTGCGGGCCCTCTTATGTCTTCAAGTGTCGTTTGGAACAACTTTTGTGTCTTGTTGTGCTCGTGGCTTTCCGGACTAGTGTGCCCCGTTTGTGTGTTCTTGTGTTTTTCGAAAGCCTACTGGGCCTTCTTGCATTTTGTCATGACTTTCGCACCTTTAGTGAACCCTTGTGTTTGCTTTTGCGTTATTCGGAACCCCAAAATGGGCCCCTTTTTATTTTATTGTGCTTTCGAATACTTTGATGACTCCCGTTCATGTCTTATTGTAATGTCCGGGGCCCCAACGGAGTCCCTTGTGCCTTGCTGTAACGTTTCGAGCCCCAGCGAGGCTTTTTGAGCTCGGTGTATCGTTTGGAGTCCTAATGAAATATTCCGAGAAACATCCCTGAACATCAAGTGCCCTGTTTAAATATACTGTAGTAGGCAAGTTGGTAGCTTAGACGAATCGGCAGCAGTGCCTCTAACCATCACCTGTGGGGATCCAGGTTCGAATCCTGCGGAGGACGCCATAGAAGAAGAACTTTTCTTAGGGAAAAAACGTGCTGTATAGATTGTAAGAATTAGTAAAAATAGGTACGGAACCTCCTGTGACATAAAACTATGTTGAAAAGTGGCGAAAAATTAATTTTTATTTAAAAATACACATCCAAAATGCGACGTATCATGTACGTCAAAAAGTGATATCTACGAGATGTGGAATAGCGATGTAGATAGTATGTCACATTTGGACATCTTTGAGATATCTCATTCATGTTCTAATTACCCGGACATAAGAAGTAACAGAGATGTCCACTTAACATCGCAGAGACTTTTTTGTTAACATCGCAGTTGTGACTTGAACATCTAAGTGGTGTCACAGAGATGTTTTCTTGCTGAGTGGTTATTGGTGTGAAAATTATACAAAAATTTTGTTCTTTACTTCCCTAACAAACTCCGTAACTTGAACTGCTGTGTGCACCAGTGTCAGATTGGTCTACCAGGCAACCGGGCAAATGCCCGGTAGGCCAATCCCCAGTTTGGAGGCTAAATTGTCTACACATTTGGAAAAAATTGCACTTTGATGCTTTTTTTCAAACCCAAATCTTTAATTTTGTATCAAAGTCTGGTCCACTTTTGTTCGTGCATATCATGCATAGATTATTTCTAAGTAGTCACTAGTCGTGGAATGACAAGATTGTATGTGTGAAGCTCCCGCTGCTCAGGGCCATCTTAGTCTTCGTAGGCCCTAGGCACATTTCACATGGTGAAGGACAAGCTGGTATCAGGGAATAAAGCGCCGCAGCTGAAAATTTTCTGAATTTTAGGGGGTCTTTTGGCCCCTCGACTCCCCTCTCCCCTTGACAATGTGTGTTACACTTGATAAAACACAAGCGATTATCATAAATAATCTCATGTAGTTACTTTAGTAACTTCTTATTGTGATATTTTCTCAATGGCCGGATGTAATGAAAGACATATTTTATTCTTGAGTTTAAAAAGTTGAAATAAATCGAAGACGATAGTTCGTAGGCTCTTGAAAGCTCCTTATTGTGATATTTTCTCTCAATAGCTGATAAGTATATAGAACAAAAAAAATGTTTTCTTGAGTTTAAAAAAAATTGAAATAAATCGAAGAGGATAGCTCGTAGGCCCTCAAAAGTTCGTAGGCCCTAGGCACTCAGCCTACTCTGCCTTATGGATAAGACAGCCCTGTCGCTGCTTCCGCAGTTGGTTTGTTTTATCTGCCATCGAGTCGGGCACTTTCTTTACCGTCTATGTAGAATTCACATCTTTAGCCACATGCAGAAATCATCGACAAATTCGCAAGTGATCAGTATCTTTGAAATCAAAACTGTTGAAGAGCTTATATGCAAAAATGCGGCTGGGTTTCATTTTTGTTCGCTATTATTTCTGTAATTCCTGGACTGATGTTAGAATAATGTTACGAGCGGCGATTCGGGATAACACGCGATCTTTCTAGACTCTTCCCGTTAGATCCCAGTGTACTAGTGCGGAGCGTTCTGGTGTGTTCCGGAGCGCGCGTGTAGGCTTTTTCCATACAACTGTATGGAGACTTCAGCAGTGGGTCAAGCTACATCTGTCCATTTTGGCGGAGGCGCCGGTTCTAGAGCACGGCAGAATTATACGGGTAATGTGCAAGATTTTTCGGGAGTCGTATGGAAACCGTATGTCGGGTCACTGTGGAGACTGCTGGAGAATCCATGGAACATTCGAGATGAATCAGTCGGACCTACATAAGGCATCAATCGTCGCCTCAAGAGCAGTTATGAATTGAAACGCGAAGTGGAAGCGGGCGGATTAAAAGCGAGTAGTGATCACAGCGATATTCCTAAGTGAATAATTGTTGCTGTGTATTTATTGTAGTACGCAGTGATGAATGGTGTGTGTTTTGAAACGATCGTTTCAATTATATTCGAACCCGTACGCGAAATACGTAACAATATTAAAAAACAATTCTCCGTTGTTTTCTTTATCGTAGTGTATTTCAAGCAAAAGTTTAGAGGTTGTAGAAATCCATAGACAATTTGGTCAGCATTTTTTTTTTGTTATTAGCATTATCATTATTATTGAAAGAAGTCGCCTGCGGCGCTAACTGGTGGGCAGGCCCCTCTGACTCCCCCTTCGGTTTCGAAGCCACTTCCATTCTTTGCCCAGAGTAGGCCAAAATTTGCCAGTCCGACGCTGGTTTGCACTTTGCGAAAGCACATTCCCATTAAAAGATCTCTTATGAATTGTTTTGCCAACATAAGATTATGAAATTGCACACGAACATAGACAAATATTATAGCAGTTTCCTGTAAAACCTGTAATATCAGTAGGTTCAACATAAACCCTAAGAAATGTGTTTCAAGTGATAAGGTGCCAATCACTATCGCCCTGCCAACGACTATAGGTATGCTTTACCCTAACCGGTGATGATATCAAAATGGCGGCACTTCCTTTACCGCTTATAAGCAGTGATGTAAAATACCCGGGTTTTTATATTTAAGGGTAAATACCCAGGGTAAATACCCGGTATTTACCCAAAATCGGGTCTCTAATAGGGTATCTATTTTCATTGATTGTTATTAACAATTGGAGAAACAACAACAAACAATTATGATTTTTTGCTCACAGCAGCAAAATAATAATAAGTTCTTTGGAGATTATGTTTATAAAGCCTTGGAACTTGGAAAAAGTAATCATTTAACCTTTAACCGTCAACACTGTCAACCGAGCTGTCAACAGTGTCAAATTTTCTGTCAAACTGGGTAGGGTGGGTAAATATCGCTCGGGAAAATACCGGGTAAATACCCGATTTATATTTACCTACCTACCCGGTAAATACCCGACTCACATCACTGCTTATAAGTATAACCAATCCTCGCTCAAACGTCAAATTCTATAACCAAGTGTAACCGGTCATGAACGGTTACTCGCTCGAAAAAGACTACTGTCAATTTGTCAATTCTGTCTTCTGTCATACACCGCACCACTCCACCGTTGGTCGTTTGCTGTGACCGTTCCGAGTCGGGATGAAAAATGTGTTGAAGTGATTCGAATACGCAGTAGTCGCGTTAAATGCAGTTACTATCAAGTTCCATACAACTAATTCGTTTGCAACTACAGTGAAAAGCCCCGTAAAAGAACACACGTGGTTTTAGGTTAGGTGTACGCAATGTTCGTATCGAGCAGCCTGACCGTTCCGTTCCACTTCGATCATCGGCACCACATGCAGGAGAAACCATCAACTCAACGAAGCAGAACCGTTACCGCGTTACTTTTGTACTCATTGGCTGCACGAGCACTAGCCGTGAGCCTCGCGTTTATAAACATTGCAAAAAACATGATCTTGCCTCGGATCTTGCGAGCATCCAGGAGAGCATCAGGGTGAGTTTCATGACCATTATTTTATACATCCGCGTGGCTATTGCGATAAGACGAAGAAAACTCGAGCTTGTCCTTTGTTGTTACAAATCAAACTGCGTGTGAAGTGATGCTTAGCGTTCTAAATAATGCGTTCATTGTTGCAAGCTTGGTGAAAATTGTTTGCAAGTGCAAGACTGCGCTTCACAGTGATTCAGTGTCTTCAATGTTCGTATCAAAATGATGGTAAATCTGGGTCTTGCGTTATGGAGGGCACCACGAATTTCAAAATTAAAAAAATAGAAATAGATAAGGCTGCAGCTTTCGTTTAAAAGAAACACACTAATGGGATCGGGAGCAAAAAAGGGGGGTTGGGTGGGAAAGCCTTAGAGTTCGGTCGGAGAGCGTGAAAAGTGTGCAATTTACTTGAGCGCAAAGCCGTGTGACCAGGGTTGCCACCTTTTGGGAAAAGTGATGGAGGACAAAAAGAAAATGCGAGTGTAACGACCCAAGTAACACAATAAACGTTTATAAACGTTTAATTTTGGTTTATACCAGTAGTGTATTTGTGGTGTATTGAAACCTCTTATAAACGCTAAAATGTCCGCCAAATAAACGTTGAAATATACGTGTACAAAAGACAAATAATAAACGTTGATGAAACACGCTGAACTACAGTTTACAATATACACACAATAAATGTTTACGAGATACGTTGAAATATTGTGTACGGTACACAAATAATTGAAGTTTACGAAACATGTTGAAATGTATTGTATTGTATTATGGATATCGAGAATGTATGAGACACGTCTATAACATCTCGACACGACGCAATTATAATCAGTATCAGTTCAACGTATTTTGAACGTCAATGTATTTTGTACATTATACGAGTACTAGGTATGCTAATGCTAATGGAAAGGTGAAAATAAAATTGCATTATTTGATTTTTTTTTCAACTTAGATATTTATTCAGTTCTAGTTAATTAGTAATAGTAATGGTAATATATAACCTAATTATTTATGAAAAATTTGTGAAAACTTAGTGATTTCTTGGACAATATTTAATTTCTTCCATTCTGATAACGGTGTTTCGATTGCTTAAGCCAGTCTTGGCATGCCTGTGATATGGCCTTATCGGTGGGCTGTTCGGCGTTTTGATTACTAAAACATATTTTCACAGCCTCTGTAAAACAAACCATTTCGTAATTATTAATGAGATCTTACAAGTTCAGTGAAAATATAATAAGGGTACAAGTGAAACAGTGTAGGTAAAGTGACATTCTAGAACAGTTCAATGATTTGTCAGTCTAGTTTTGTTCTTAAATGACAGGAAAAATATTTAATTCTACTTTTCCGGCCCACCAACCAACGAGGGAAAGTATATTGTGAACGCGCAAATCGGGTTTTGGAAGCCTATAGATCAGTTAGTAGCTAAGTATGGCTTACCGTTGATGGCTTTGTATGTTACAGTATCTTTGAAGGCGTACTTTCTTTGGTGACAATCCGATTTGGGGACGCTGCCGCACCAGTTAAACGCCATCCCCAAACGATTTGTTAACACAAACTTCATGATATTCATGGTACATCCTCGAAGCGTCGTTCCTCCGATGGATGCCATACGAGTTCTCTGAAAGAATTTCATGCTGGTTAAGATTTCGGTCAAGAGCAAGCTCTTAATTTGCCACAAATTATAAAATGTAGATTACCATGTAAACATAGTTTTGTTGAATTTCTAGCCATTTCTCAAAATTACCGAAGTCTTTTGATCGTTCAATGGGTAGTTCAGGTACATCTGTGGGGCGTTGTAACGCCTGAATATTTTTGACTTGTAGAGCTTGCCATATTTGTGACAGGAGCGTAGAATGCTGGTCTTGGACAGTTTTGATACGTTCGGTATCTTGTACAAGATTTGCTAAAAGGTCATTGTTTACAGGATGTACCAAAGTAGAGCTACTCATCAGCATTGATGATGAGGGAGTCGCCATATTCATTGTAGAGCCATTTCTTGCATGATGTCCTGTAGGGGTGTTAGTTCTTGGTGATGAACCAGAAGTCTTCGCACCCTTCCTATTATGAGCGCCTGAGTTAACAGAGCAACTTCCACTGCAAAATAGGAAATATACATTGATCACTACTTGACAACACAAAATATCCTCTCTTACAGTGAAGTGCGAGGCGGCGTAGTTGATTTTCTTTGATGTCTTATTACTGAATCTTTGACTCGAGAATCGTTTTCTCCACTATCACTGTCAAGGTCAGAGAAGTATACTTCTTGCCTCTGCTGCTTCTTTTTGGGGCGCGCTTTGGCACTCTGATTATCAGACGAGTCCGAGGAGACTGATTCATACTCAAAGTCCGGATGGCGCTGCGACTGGACGGTCCTCTTCTTTTTTTTATTTTTACCATCCTTCTCTTTATCTTTCTCTTCACCCGCCACTTCCCGTTCTGCTGGTTGTTCAATTTGTGTTTCTTGTGGTTCCACTTCATCGGTTCCACTGGATTCGGTTATGATTAGTTGCATTGCCGACTCGGCCTCAGAGTAGTTGTCTGAAAATGTTGTAAACAATGAAATCTGAAATTTGAAATATAGAGTGCAAGTTACCTGTAGTAACATGGATTTTTTTTATGGCGTAATGACTCCATGAAGCCTTTGGCGGCTCCATTTTCTCTATCATATCATGTAATTCTTCAGTCTTGCATTTTTTTGGCCAAAAACATGACGATTTGTCATCCGACAGCCAAGTCAAAGGTACAACGAAAAATTCTTTTTTCTTAAATTCAATAACAGCATACATTATGCCAACCGATATGCCAACTATTTATGTGGGGCTCTTCCAAGCTAAGAGTAAATAAAACTTATATGAATTAGCTGAAGAATATGAATACTGTACACTGTACTTATGAATATTGATTGTTAATATGGTCATAGCCGGTATCTGCGAAAGAAACATGGACGGCACAACATTTGGTCAGTTTTTTATTTGATGTATAATTGGGATGACAGCAAAGCCATTTTTGTGTGGCAAAGCAACGTATTTATGTGAAATATCATTTACAAGAATAATATCTGATGAGCTTTGTCCATAGACATAATAAATGCCTAAAGTTGACGATAAAACCGGGTACGTGTAAAAATCCTCTTTGTATTTAAAATATTGTCCGATGCACTTGTAAGTTCCATTAACCATACAAATGCTCTTTATAAGGAAAATTCTGTTATCAACTCGAATGATATTATCTGCATTCCGAATAGAAACTGTGAATTTTGATGGGATGATCAGTTTTTTACAGTAGAAAAAATTCTCGGTGCTTTTTGTGATTCCACAAGGAATGAAATTGGATTGATGACTGGATGGCTGTGTTTTATTCATAATTTTTGATAGTTCAACTATTCTATTGTTAATTTGAGACAGTGGAAGGCTTTTTCCTCGGATACATTTTTTGATCTTGCCTAGGTGACTTTCAAATCGGAAACAACTGAAATCTTCAAGCGGTCCGTAAAGTAAAACATCTTCACAAATATGTGTAATTGAATGGACGTTATAAACCACAAAAAATTTATCATAAACAGCAGGACACTTTTCAACAAATTTTTGCAGACTTTTTTTGGCAACATTAAAGTATTTGTCGATTAAAGCCTTACTGCTTAGTATATAAGTTGCAACATGTAAAAGTAGAAAATGTTTATACATAGAAGAATTTACATTATTTTGCAGCACTTTGATTCCGCAGTATAATAAAAAGAATCGAAATTCCACTGCTTTCCATCGCTTTATATCTTGAAAACTGCGAATCTTTCGCCCAAAGTCACAGGGAATTTGTTTCCGAATAGTGAATAATTCATTATTTATAGTGACAACAGCAGTCTTTGATATTTTAAATTGACGCTTGCCTTCTAACCAATAGTTTAACAACCTTTTCATAACCCCTAAATATATAAGATGCATGGGATCGAGAACAAAATTTGAGACTAAGCCTACTCCAAGCTCTAGGAGAGGCGATTGACCTTTGATATGTTGATCACAAGTACCACGATGGAAATTTTCATCTGATCTCAAATTTGTCTCTGTATCTACTGGATAGAATCTTTTTTTTTCTTCTGCAGAGTAGACGCTTGTAATATCGCACCTCTCACAACCCTGTTTGCCATTATGGCCTACAATTTGCTTGATATAGGCTCTAGCGGGAGCATCGCAACAAAAGGCTTCTAATTTAATTTTGAAAAACTTTCCTCCGTAGGAAATACCCTCACTAATCAATGTTTGGCACTCGTTTATAAATTCCTTCAAAAAATCTGTTAAAGGTTTGGGTTTACCCACGCCAGAAAAAATTGCTGCAACAAAAGGGACGTTGATTTTGAAATCTTTACAATACATTAGAATTGGCCAAAATTCTATCGCACTGCTGTTGAAGATAGGGATTCCATCTATATTGACTAGGAGGCGCAGCTCATCTAAATTATCAAATTCTGCGCAATGTGCAGCTGTCAATTGTTCAATTAGATTATTTTTAATACCAAAGTACACCATTTCACCATTTTCTAGTTTTATAGTGTCAACTTTTCTAGGGGTTCCAAGAAGTACCCTAGCATCATTATCCAAGAATGGATATTTAGGCTTGATTATAGCTACTATCTCATTGACACAGCGGTGTGTTAGACCATTGTTCAGGGCCCAAAACCTGAAGTTCTCTTTGAATCGTTTGTCATCATTTTGTTCAGAACTACGTGGTGAATCAATATTCTGACGAATATGAGTTTCGACATGTGCAGTTTCAAATGGCAGTAGAGGAACAGAATCGATGGAATCTATCATTTGATTGGTAATGTTCAACGGCTCCGAGATATTACGATTAAAGATATAATTTGCTCCCTGATGGGACTCAATTTGCATTGGTACAGTAACATATCCTTCGACTAGTTTTGTAAGTTTTAACTTAGAAGATTTGGCAACTTTCCGCCTGATATGGCGTTCAGAAATCAGTTTTGGCATTGTTTTGGCTGACGATACGTGATGTAGCGGTGTATTCGGGTAGGTACCTTTAAAAAAAACAACAATGGTAAAAACTGAGGTAAAAATAAAAGAATTAAAATCATTCGTAAGTAACAAAATTCAACAGAAAGTGACAAATATCTCAGAAAATATAGTGAGACCGAGCTAACAAAAACCCTGAAGCGCTGCCATCGCCATGGCAATTTGGCTGATGACATTTCGTCAAACTGACCAGATTTCGCGCTAGTTCACATATTTCCGCGGTTTTTGCAAGCTTAGTGGCACTGTATGCACTTTAGGTATAGGACGTCCTCCATGAAAAATGTAGCAACACCACATACAGATCTGATCGTGTAAAAAATGCAAAAGGTGCCATTTAAAAAAATGAACTTTTGACCTTCCAAAAAACACAAACTTAATTAAATCATAGTGATGCATAATGAAAAACGATGCGTGATGGCGTTTGATTCATATCTTTATCCTGAACGGTTCGGACATTCGGTCACTATATTATTTTGACTCACCCTGTATAATGAAATTCGGGAATATGTGAACTAGCGCGAAATCTACCTACCTAATATACAATATCTCTGGTCACGCTGTATGCAATATTATGTATTCACAGCTAATCAACTATAACTACACCGTGTTTGCAACAATAAAGGTGTGCGCAGCCGCATTGTAATTGTTTTGTATAGGTACCCTAGGTAGATCTACGCCTTGAGTTCAAAAATCGTGTACGGTATCCGTATCCGTGTACTTCTATAACAAGTGGACATGTGCTCACGGGCGTGAGGTTCGGTAGCGCACTTCTTTAAAATACTCTACTTGAATTTTAACTTCATTGCACTTAAAAACACGTGCAAATTATTAATCTGAACGAAATCTGTGGAGATTTATAGAATTGCAAAATAAAAGCCTTTGAAAATGTCAAAAAGTTGAATGTGATATAAACATACTGATTCACTATTGAAAATAAATGCATTTTACCACTTTGAATGAAATCGATTGAATTTAGTAAAATTTTAAAATGACGGGATTGAAAATGTCAAAATGGCACTCTTTGCAAATGTCACAAAGTACAATTTGACATTCACATAAGTACTGCTTCACCGTTGAAAATGAATGCATGTTTTCAATTTGAATGTAATCGTTAGAAATATATTTATAAAATTTTAAATTGGTGGCCTTTGAGAATGTCAAAAAGTTCAATTTGACATAAACATATTGATTCACTATTGAAAATACACGCACGTTTTTAATTAGAATGCAATCGGTTGAAACTTGTAGAATTTCAAAATGGCGGCATTTGAAAATTTAAAAAAGTTGAATGTGACATAAACATACTGATTCACTATTGAAAATACATGCATTTTTTCTTTAAATGAAATCGATTGAATTTTGTGAAATTTCAAAATGGCGACATTTGAAAATGTCAAAATGGCGGTCTTTGCAAATGTCACAAAGTTCAATTTGACATTCATCATATACTGCTTCACTGCTGAAAATGAATGCACGATTTCAATTTGAATGTAATCGGGTCACAATTTGCGGAATATCAAAATGGCCGCTTTTGATAATTTCAAAAGTTGACTGAGTAAGCAGCACCCAACCCGCGAGGGTAATCACTTGTGGGCAATGTCCCAATTTTACACATCATCACATCTTTAGATACTTATTACGTACAGGATGATTTTTAGAAAAGTTTCCACCTCCGACATTTCGCTGCACAAATTTTTCTGGGAAGAAAGCCGAAACAGGTCGATTTTCTTTTCGAGGGGGACATCTAAGACACGTATTAGGTAGGTACCAAATTTTTATCTCGAACCCCTTTGCCCCCAACCTACTCTACTTTGAAATTTCAAATGGCATTGCCTATCATGTAACACATCAAATTCAAGGTAATAAAATTCTTTTTCCGACAAACATATTTTCAAAAAATTTAAACTACCCCCCCCAACCCTCTTACCCCCAATACTCTCTTTGTTGATTGAAGGACAGTTTTTCCCCTAATAACTCCCGACTCGTGAGAAATTGATTTTCCGGCAAAAACAGGTCGATTTTTAATTAGAGGGGGACATCTAAAACACGCATTGTCAAATTTTTATCTTCAACCCCTTCGCTCGCACCCTGGAAATTGGAAAAGGGTTAAGAAGTGGTTTCAAAATTTTGAAATAGTTTTTCGCAGAAAGAGGATTTTATTACCTTCAATTTGATGTATCACAAGGTAGGTAATGCTAATTGAAATTTTCAAGAAGAGTAGGGTGGGGGCGAAGTCGTTGAAGATAAAAATTTGGCAATACGTATTTCAGATGTCCCCCTCGAATTAAAAATCGACCTGTTTTTGCTGGAAAATCAATTTCTCGCGAGTCGGGAGTTATTACGGGAAAAACTGTCCTTCAATCAACAAAGAGAGTATTTTAAGAGGTTGGGGGGTGGTTTAAAATTTCGTTAAATGTTTGACAGAAAAACAATTTTATTACCTTGAATTTGATGTGTTACATGACAGGCAATGCCATTTAAAATTTCAAAGTAGGGTAGGTTGGGGGCAAAGGGGTTAAGAGATAAAAATTTGGTAGTACGTGTCTTAGATGTCCCCCTCGAAAAGAAAATCGACCTGTTTCGGCTCTCTTCAAGGAAAAATTTGTGCAGCGAAATAGGGGAGGTGGAAACTTTTCAAAAAATCATCCTGTATTATTATTTATTACATATCATATCCAGCTCGTCCCAAATATTACACGAGTCATAGGTACCCCCTTGACCGAACCACACTCTCTTGATTTGTAGTGCAAGTCTAAGAGCCGTTTTACACGGTAGTAATTTTAAGTCTGAATTTAGTACTCAATTTAGCACTAAAATTATGTCGTCTATTCATGTTGAAAATTAGATGTCCTGTATGACACACAGCATCAATTTTGAGGCCAGGGGCATGCGCATTGCATGTTTTGTTGGGGTTTTTTCGGTTTATCACCAAAATTGACCAATTCGGAAGTGAGAGACAGCTTGATCAATTTGCTGAGCTTCGAATTTAAAACTTTGCGATGGATCCTGATCCTAGCACATTACCATTATTATGCGTTGCTACAGTGACAATTGTAACCATGATGGCAGCATTGAAGAAAAGAAAGATGAAAAGGAGGAAGAAACGGGGCAGACAAATGTGGTCAAAAAAGTGGATTGAGAGAAGGTCTGAGGGATCAGGGGTTCTAAGCATGCTGAACAAGGAGTTGTTGCATGAAGACCCTGCTGCCTACAAAAACTTCCTGCGATTAGATAATTCTTCTTTTGAAAGGTTGCTTCAAAAAGTACAACCCTACATAATCATACAGGATACTGTAATGAGGGAAAGCATTTCTGCAAGAAACAGGTATAGATATAGTCTTGAATACCTACTCTAAAAATCTCCATATTCTAACGTAATGCATGTTATAGATTGGAAACCACACTCCGTTTCTTAGCCACTGGCGAAAGTTACCGTTCCCTAATGTATGCAACAAGAATCCACGAAAGCACAATATCAAAATTTATTCCTGATGTTTGTAAAGCAATATTTAATGTTTTGCAAAACGAATATCTCAAGGTAGTGTACCAATAACAATAATAATACATAATATATTTTTTATATTCATTGTCATGTTTTGAATTTTGGTAGACACCAAGTACCAACGAAGAGTGGCTTGAAATAGCAAAAGGTTTCGAAGAAACATGGCAGTTTCCTCACTGTGTTGGCGCCTTGGATGGACGTCACATCAAATTTAGACCTCCAACATCTGCAGGATCTTACTATTACAATTATAAAGGAGACCATTCAGTAGTATTACTGGCAATGGTAGATTCAGCGTATAAATTCACATACTATAATGTAGGTGTGAACGGTCGTGTTAGCGATGGTGGAGTTTTTGCTGGAAGCAGTTTATGCAAAGCTCTACAAAACCACAGCCTCAATCTTCCACCAAATGGTCCATTGCCACATGGAAGTACAAATTTGCCTTATGTTGTGGTCGCCGATGATGCCTTCCCTCTGACAGACAACATCATGAAACCGTTTCCCAGCAGAGGTTTATCTTATGAGGAAAAAGTGTTTAATTATAGATTGTCAAGAGCCCGACGAATGATAGAGAGTACGTTTGGTATATTGGCTAACAGATTTAGGGTTCTGTTAAATCCAATTAATCTAAGCCCAGAAAAGGTTGAGACAATAACACTATCCTGTTTGGCACTTCATAATTATTTGATATCGGTTAGTGGAAATAAATACACTGATATACAAGAGGAAGATTCAGCACAATTTGACTCCAACAGACAACCTTGTGTTAAAAGTGCTAATAGGAGTAGAAATACCGCTCTTAAAATTAGAGATGAATTTAAAAACTACTTCAACAGTAGTGTAGGCGAAGTTGAATGGCAGCGTCAAGCAGTTGAAAGACACAACATGTAGAAATACTAAATAGGTTTGTTTAGAAGTAGAAATGGACCAACCAAATGTTCAATTATTGTATTACTTATTAGATTAATAACGGTACCTTACAGCTATTTACTACATATATATATATATATATATATATATTATATTTCGGGTTTTTTACAAATTATTGTATGCCCGTGCTCGCCCGCCAATAATTCCTATCTTCTGCATCCTCTTCACTCAATCCTCGCTTTTCCATCGCTCTGTTTATCCCATCTCTCCATGTAGTTTTTGGACGTCCAACCGATCTCCTTCCTGGCGCTTTCCAACTCATCATCTCCAGTGGCCATCTCCCGTCTTCCATTCTTTTGACATGTCCAAACCATCTCAAACCCTTATGTTCTACCCTATCAATGATCGTTTGTTCCTCTGCTTCCATTCTTCTTCTTATTTCTTCATTCCGTATGTGTTGTAACCTCGATACCCTTGCACCTCTTCTCAAATAGTCCATCTCAACTGCATTTATTTTTCTGTGGTATTCCGCGTTAACAGTCCAAATCTCTGCACCATAAAGAAGCACCGATTCTACCAGCATTTTCCCAATATATTTTTTTGTTTTGTTGGTTAAATTTTTATCCCACCAGATTGAGTTTAAACATCCCAAAACTTTTCTGCTTTGTTCTAAACGCCTTTTAATTTCATGTGTCCCAAATCCATCTTTGTTGATCTCGACTCCCAAATATTTGAAGTGTTCGACTTGTTTGATTTCGGTATTGTTATCGTCAATCATAATTTTGAATTTTTCATCTGAATTTGTGACCAAATATTCTGTCTTGTTAGTGTTGATTTTCAAACCCCATTCTTGATATTCCTTGTTCAACCTTTTCAACATAAATTCCAAATCAAACGCATCTTGCGCAATGACAACCTGATCGTCTGCAAAATGTATAGTGAATAAGTACTTGTTATTGATAGGTACTCCCATTCCGATAACTCTTCTTTTCCAGTTCTTTAATGCGCATTCCAAATATATGTTGAATAGGAGAGGTGATACATTACATCCTTGTCTTAATCCTTTTGATGTCTTTATAGGGTTCGACTGTTGATTTTGAGTTTTTATAACTGCTATTTACTACATAATTATTGTAAAACTGAATAATTGAATTTGTTAGGGTAGCTAAGAGGTCTAGTTCATCTTAGCAAGAAAATACCTCTTGGCTTCCCAAACAATATCAGTAATTTTTTTTTGTGTATCCAATAAAAGCACCGGATCCTCGGCTATGTCTTCTAGTTGCTGTTCAATAAATGTTGCGAACGATTGTACAGGATTTGCATTTGTGGGCTGCTGCAGTGTCCCTTGCACTTCACGGTTCTTCAAATGTTTCGAAATATCCTTCAATGTTTCTGAAGCTGTGTTAATAATGTCATCTTCCGGTTCATGTTTTCGTTTATTTTTGTTTGCTTTTGGTTCCGTTCGTTTCAACACTGGTTCAGTGGCACGAGGGCTGTCAGCAGGGGCAGGGGGGCTGTCGGCAGGGGGATTTTCTGTTTCGTCCTAAAATCAATATAGTACTCGATTATTATCGAAATGATTTTAGTATTGTAACTAGGCAAATACCACATCATCTCCATCATTTTGTACATATATGACTTCCACCTCTTGCATGTCCGAGTCTTCTCCATTCTGTGGCTCGATGGAGTCCACGGCGTCTCTGCTAACGCAGTGTTCCAACAAGAATAGCATGTGATTGTAATACCAAATACTTGGTTTGTATATCTGAAAAAATGTTTGGTCATAAAATCTGGAGCCACAAAATTACAGCTGCGTTAACCTTACCTCATCAGCTCCCATTCCGCTTTTGATGGAGCTCGTATATTTCCGATGGTGTGTCATAAAATTGGTTCGTAGATTGGCAAATTTATTTTTGATCTCCTGTTCCGAAACTACAAGCCCTTCTTCGCGAAGGGCCTTTTCGATACCTTCCAAGGCCGCCCTCCTCGCGTGTTTATTCTTATAAAGTGCATGTTTTACTTTGTAAAGGCAGGGGCTGTTGCGGTACATTCGCAACAACAGCTCGACATGCCTCTGTGCCCACCCCATTTCCACTTTCACTTCACAATCCACTAATCCCTGGTACATAACGTATGGTCCGAAAGTTTTGGGAAATAGTTTTAAGCTAATAACTTTTTCTGAATAGTCTTTATTTTCGTACTTGATAGTGCATAAATTAACATCATATATAACACTAACAAATTCATATTCAACATATTGAAAATGGACCATTATCTTCGATGGATCTCAATTATCTTCTGCCATGTTCTATGATTTTCTGTATCAATTTGTCAAATTCGAAAATCTCTAATGTTATTGAAAAATGTGACGCCGTAATTGGTCTTCATTCGCAGCTTCCCATCCCTTGTCGTATACTATCCTACTCAATACTTACCAAAAATCTTATATTGGTCGAGCTTGCGGTACATTGGGAGGCAGGAGCTCTGAGAAATTGATCCTGCTGTTGTCCAGAGAATGATCGAACATGGCAGAAGAAAACCGAGAGCCATCAAAGATAATGGCCCATCTTCAAAATGTTGAATACGAATTTGAAATTGTAGAAGATGACGCTAGTTTTTGCAATATTAAGTTACGAAATTGAAACTATCAATAAAAAGTTATTAGCTTTTAAAAAAATTCCCAAAACTTTCGGACCATACGTTATACATTCAATATTATATTTTTTCTAGCCTCCAACTTCCAACCTAACCTTACTACATCAAAACAAACGAACCTCATGAATGTCAATAATGTCATCTGTCGCTGTCGGTTGACACATGCGGAAATTTGTAACATTGCGCACGACTTGGCGCAATTTCAGACCAAGATTTTAGAGCATGCTCTATAAAATTGCATGCAATTTAGTGTTAATCTGAAATTGATCCAATTTTTGGTCCAATTTCTACATGACACGTGACAATTTTTTTTGTGCTCAATTTAGTACTAAATTCAGACCTGAAATTACTACCGTGTAAAACAGCTCTAAGGCAGTGTCTGTCTCGTTTTTCAGAATTTTTGTTGTTGTTTTTGAGCGGCGAATAATAATAAATACACTGCGTTCATCAGCACAATAATTATCAAATAATAACAGCAGTAACAGAACTAAAGCACTGCCACGGTCCACACAGTAGGGAGGGACATTTTTCACAGGGAATAATCACATAAAATCATAAATTCACATGCTTAATTATTATCATAATGAACTCGTTTATCTTGAATAACGTTTGAACGGCAAACAATTAGGGAGTGAGTTCTCGCAATCGCCACGTTCACTCAACAACGAACCAAACTACAGACAACAACTTACCTTAATTATGCAGGAATGCACAACAAACACAATCGGCACTGTCCAGTTTTCACCACTGCAAAGTGTAAAAACTAAAAAAACCTATTAATGGCGGATCACACGAGCCGAGCCTAGGCAGAGTGAATGTGCCGGCCGGCGAGCCGGCGTGTAGCCCCGCAGCGGGCAAATCGCAGCGGCTGGCGTGGTCACGTGTGATGAACCGTGAAACGTTATTGGTCCAGGCAAACGGAGACACTCGAGTAAGAGCGTATGACGCCGACAATTTCTGCATCTAAACTACAGTGACTGGATACGTATGTTCAAAGTATACAGATTCCGTGTATTAAACGTGAATTGTATACTTGAATTTAATACAAAGGTGTTAAAGGGCATAATATCGGTGCGCTTTGTGTTCCAATCACTGTAATATTAAGAGGAAAACATATTTGATGAAATCACATGGAAATTTGTAAAATTCACATTGAGCTCGTACAGGAATAGTAGACCGTATACTTGTATTACACGGTCTTTCCGCTTTTGAATACACATGTATGTTCATGGTATACAGATCACGTGTAATAGACGTCGAATTGTACCGCAAAAAGTAACAAAAGCTAAATTTTTGCACTTGTGGTCAACCTCTGTTGAAGCAATAAAGGATCACATATTGATCCGGTATTAGAACGTTAAAAATCCTATAATTCATATCAAGTCTGTAAAAAAATGTAGACCATACACGCCTATTACACAGTTATAACATAAACGTTGACGGTACATGGTTTAATGAATACACCATTAACAAAAAATTACCAAAATATAGTTTAATACACGTGTATTAAACGTAAACGAGGAATCCTGTGTTGCTTGGGGACGAAGGGGGGGTCTGGGAAAATTTTTGAAAATAATAATAGGGGAAGCCCGGGCAAAACGGGGTACCTAACATTTAAAAACATGTGGAATCCGCCATTAACCAGCTAAGCACTTGTCAATATGTTTACATACCTATTATACATTATAGATTACAAAAGTGAAACTTAAAAAAGCCAAAATCATAAGATTGCCTAGATACATATTATTTTCCGAAATAGTGTCACTTACCCCGTTTTGCCCGGCGGGTAGGGCAAAACGGGGTAATCAAAACTGAACCATAGCCTTTACTCACAGAGTTGTCAAAAGCTCAATTCGAAAGAGAAACATGGACAATTCATGGTCATTTATTGAAAATGGTAGTACATTATTGATTATAAGACGTTAAAAAAAAATTTAAACAAAGATAAAAAATACATAAAGCTCACAAAACAAAAAATGGAATTCTCAAACTGATAAGAACAATAAAATTATCCACCTGGTAAAATCTGAGGATAGGCTAGGTAGACAAGTACACCAGGTATCTAGTTATCCACAAATTTCATAGATGAACAACTTTATCTTCTTGTCGACATCAGCACATTCAGCATGGCACCATCTGCGGCAATTTTGACATCTTATCCAGATCTCTCTGGATTTGGAGAGCGAATACAGCGAATTGCAATAAATGCAAGCGGGATCGTCGTCCTCATCTTCGGTCAAATTTATTTCTGGCTCTTCGTCGTCATCATCTTCCTGAAGCTCAACTCTCCTTTTCACTGGACGCGGTTTCCGTTTTGGTGTATTCTTTTTGCTTTCAGCTTCTTCAAGTTCATTTTTGTATGGCGAATCAGTCAAGATAGTTGTTCTCCCTCTCTTTCTGGACACACGTTTCGTACTCCCACTAACTTTTGGAACTGGTATTAGTTCTTGAGGACTTTTGAATTTGAAGTTGGTGCAACCATCCGTTTTATCTGAATTGCTGTTGGTTGATGAAGCATTGATGTCGGTGTTATTATTCATTTCATCATTTTTTGGGGTAGTTTCTCTCACGGACTCTTCATCATGATGTATTGCATCAGTGGAATCGCTGGAAGTGCCAGCACGTGATTCAGATAATTCGGTAGCTTGTTGTTCCAAAGGTTCTGTTGCCAAGACTATATCTGTAGTGTCAGATGGTAAAAAGTCACTGTCGGAAAACACATTTTCATCAACTGGCCAAACGCCAGTCTTTCTGAATCCGTTGATAGCTGTAGGCATTGTAGCAGCTCTCAGATATGCAGCGCTGAAAAGAGAGGCAATCTGCTGCAAAGTTGCCACGCGTCCTGGGTTAGATCTAAGCCATCTCCTGACCTCGTCATCGTAAAATACACTCAACGGTTTCATAAAGGAAACATCCAGAGCTTGTAGGCGATGAGTGCAATGGGGTGGGAAGCACAGGAGAATGACACCGTGGTCTCTAGCGTAATTGATGAGCTCCAAATTTTTTGTGTGGGAGGAATGTCCATCCAACAAAAGTAGTACAGGAGTCTCCTTGGATGCATGTGAGAAAGATACAAAATTTTTGAACCAGCTGAGAAATATCTTTTTATCTATCCATCCTTTCTCGTTCAACTCAACTGTCCCACCAGGCACTAGCCCCTCCAAGAATCCCTGTTGCATCCGCTTTCTCGGGAATATCAACATTGGTGGCATATACGAGCCTGCAGCAGAAAAGCATATCTCTGCCGTTACAGTTTCGCCTCTTTCAGCGGATGTAACAGCTCCAACTTGACGCTTCCCTTTGGTTGCCAATATTTTAGACAAACCTTTGGAATTAACAGTGACTCCAGTCTCATCCACGTTATATATCTTCTCGGCTGTGAGTTTATATTTATCAACAATTCCGGTCAGCAGTTTGAAAAACTGAGAGACAGCAACTTTATTGAAACCCATAGCACGTGCCCCTGAAGTGGCTTCCGGTTTTCTGATTGATAATTGTGGATGACGTGATAGAAAACCATGCATCCACCCTTTTCCAGCAGATCTTTCAATCTTGTTGAATGGATGGTCGATATTATTTTGTTCCGCCAATTGAAATGCAAGTTCTCTGCATTCATTCATGGTTAGTCCGAAGAGTCTTCCTTCCATTGTTTTTAAATATTCAACTAGCTCTATCTCTTGTTCACAAGTGAAGATGGGCTTCTTACTCCCCATAATTTTTGTTACCGCTCCTGCTGGATCTTCCCTGCGTTTCTTAACATATCGTTCTAATGTTGTTTGTGGAACATTGAACTGTATTGAAGCTCTGCGATATCCCATTTCGCGACTTATAACTGCCTGAACAGCTTGTTCCATTCCTTCTGCTGACCAGCTCTGTCGGTTAGTCTTCTTTTTGTAGTTATAAACCATCTAGGAAACAAAAAGTAAATTAATAATCTTTAAAAACCAATGCAAAAGAGCCGCGGGCAAAACGGGGTACGGGCATAATGGGGCCCCATTTTACCCGACCTCTAGTACCCCATTTTACCCGCAATGCACATTTCGAACGTGGAATTTTTTTCACAAAAAAAGCAAAGTTTTGTAGTAACACCAGCCATGAATTCATATATCCTTAGTCATGAAAGTGAATATGTCGCACAAGAATACAGGTTTCCTAAATTGAGCGTCTCTTTCTGGCCCGTGACGTCACGTTCGATTGCACAGTAAATCGTCGCAGTCATAGTGTGCCAACATTGCCCCGATTCCGTGAACCGAACGTGTGTTTTGATCATTTGATGGTGTTATTATTGGTATTTATACAGTTTTTACAAGTAGTTATGGTAAATAAATGTTGTGTGCCACTATGCAAGTCCACAAGTTATACAGTGATGGCCATAATACCTACACCATTAAAAGTATTAAAACTGGGACTTGGAACACGCACTTACCTGTGCTTTCTGGGCACGTCCATATATCGTTGATATATCCATTACAAAAATAGTTGTATCCGCGCATCAAATGCCTCTCTGGCAACTTCTTCTATGCGAAATATTCATTTGCAATATTCATTGAGAAGTTCGTTATATTTTTAGCGACTTTCCCAGCATGGTTGGCTTTAGAATTCAAAAAATAAAACGCACTTTCAACACGGCGGAGCAATGTAAATACAAATGGCGCGATCACTCATGGCACACTGTGCCCAGAACGTGCCGAAAACAGCTGCGCGGAATCGCGGATTCTCCATCTCTCTTTTGAGGAAACCTGTATTATAATCAGAATAAATTTAAACTCACTTACCTTGTCTCAAAGCCAGGACGACAATTACACTGCGGTGTCAACAAACAACATACTGGGTCTGAACGGGTACTTCAGCGCACACCAACATTACCGCGCTTGGGGAATCGGAGTGGGGGCTCAAGTAGATGCGGCTGGCACAATATCACATGGATGGCGCCAAATTTGAAAAAAATAAAGCGTTTTTCCGTTTTGCCCGTCTACCCCGTTTTGCCCGGGCTTCCCCTAATACTAATAATAATGAGTCATTTTTCAAAGATCTCAAATTTGACAATTGCATTATAGGTATCTATAAAAAATTAAAAAAAAACAAATTTCAAAGAACAAAATACAACCAGAGAACAGTCACCTGTCACCTTTATAACTAAAATATGCAACTGTGCAAACTACGCTTCTGAAGTTGTTGATATTAAGTACATGCATTGGAAAATATATAGACTGAAAATTACATTACAAATATGTATTGTGTCAATTTCTCAAATCATTACAATTTACAATACTTAACAACAAAGAATAGAATAAAACAAGGCAAACAAAAAAATAATTCTGAGTCTTATACTCTATAAAAATATATATTAAATATTTAATGTACAGTGGCGGCCCTTGGAATGGAAACACCTATGAAAGCGTGTCCATTTTTGAATTCAAATTGCACACTTCGTGAATGTGATCTGAGAAAGCTGTTTGCTTTAACTGCTCCAAGGATGTCTCCTTCAAGTTTTGGGTGCAAGAAATGTTCACAAATCCTTTTCATACGGTCGTAATTTCAATTCTAAAATTGACAAGTTTTGACAGACAGGTGTTTCCATTCTATGGGCTGCCACTGTACGTAAATTGTATCACAATAAACCATTAAATATGTATATCAACGAAATTGAAACAAGCAAAGAAAGTTTTACTTTTTAAAAACGTATTTTTCATTTTTTCTTGATAAATTCAGGAGTTTTTGATCTTTTTTTATTTTCTCAAAAAATTGATGACAACTTGAATTCTAATTGAAAACAATCATTAATTCACTTCTGATTAAGTTAACTGAACACATGTTCCTCTCATCCGACCATTTCTGGTTCATCATAGAAAAAGCTCTTTCTGCGAATGCCTCGGCGAATGCGGAGCTACCAGGTATGCTCAGTATATATGACACAATTTTGAAAAAATTTGGTACATCAGGGACATTTTTGAAAATATTGACATATTTTTCACTTGTTTTTGATACTTTGAAGTCGTCTTTGGTAGATACAATTTGGTAATAAGTCTTAATTGAACAAATTTCATCAAACAGCCTATTACAGTTCAAAGTCTTTATTTTCTCATTTAATTTAAATTCCTCAACTATGCTCATGACGTCTGCGAAAGTAAAACATTCCTTTAACAAACTCATTTTGTTCAGCTTTTGACCTATTGAGCCATCTTGAAAATCGTACCTCTTCTCAACATAGGTAATTGTCCTGGTAATTGCACATATTAGGAACTTATTGAAGTCTTTTTTTATCACAGTCTGTTCATTAAAACTCGATTTTGCAAGTTTTTGGCGAACGTCAAATCCAAAAAAACATTCGTTTTTTCTGTTTGAGAGCTTGGTTCTGAAATCTCGTAGTACCTCGTCTAAATCCAAAACTGAGCAATCATTTGCCTCTAATAGTACTAGCGGTAAGCAGCTAACTAGTGAATAATACTGCATTTTATGATACAAGCAACAGATTTGGTACACGTAACCTCTGAAGAATTCTAAGCGATTTGACCCGTAGTTCTTGGAAATCCCTTCGGGGGGAGCCGAGATATGGGGGGGGAGAGGGGTTGATTTCTCTTATTTAAAAAAAATCTATATGGGCCAAACTGGCATGAAAAATGTCTAATTCAAGTGATTTGAACATGCTGAATACACTGGTGAATCCTAATTTCATAAAAAATGCGAAAAGTAGCCTTTTTTCAAAATGGCCGCCAATGAATGACAAAAAATCATGCATGAATAAGTTATTCGAATAAGGTATCAATTTATATGTTTTCGAGGACGCTGAACTCATTTCTTTGATCGAAATCACCATATCGAACAAAATCATCTCTTTTGGGTCAGGGCAGATGATCCACATCAACACTTGAAGTGACGCTTCCAAGATTTGAAGTGAATATCGAAAGAATAATATGGATTAACATCTGAATAATCTCTTTTTTGATGATAAATGAAAATTACCCATGTAACTAACTACACCTCTAAAGTCACCATTACCATCTCTAGAATCCTCAACCACCCTTAATGGGAATGTCTTGTATAGCCTAGCTTTCCTTGTATCGCAGGAAAGCGCTTCAAAAATGAGTTTGAATGATATAAAATAGTATAATAATACCTACTTGATAATATCTTACGTACTGTGGTTATGAATAGATATGTTTATATCCCGTTCACTTTTTCTTTCACAATTTCTTGAACAATCTGCCAAAATAGTGTCAAAAAACAATGGACATGATTGTTGAACTGACAGATTGTACAATAAATTGTGTAGTGTGATACAGCTATAACTGATTAACACGGATAAATTTTCACCCAAGTTTGAAGTCAAAGTATTAAAGAACAATTGATCCGATTTGGATGTTTTTTCTCTGAATTCTGGGATGATTCTTCGGGGATCTGACTGGAAAACCAATTTTCGGATCAATGCTGATTACGACGTGCCGGGTGTGCCATTGGTGTGGTGTTCTTTGAAACACCGGCAATAGCAGAAAACTCCAGTTTATAACCAACCAGCTGTTCCCCTAACTTTCCTTAACGTGCTCTTTTTGTTTTAAATTTTATCCTCGTTTTTAGGAGATATGGCTTTTCCAAATTAAATATATTTTTTTTTAGTTAGGCATCCTTCTAGAGAAGGAAGGTCTCTAGACCCTTTGCCATCCTCAAGAAGGTGTGTCGTATGATCCATCTGTAACAGACTCGACCCCCTTAGATAACACTTTCTTTGTTGTGATGATTTTTGTGTTCGCTCGATCATTATTCTAGATATTCGTATAATTTCTTTGACGTTAAAATCGTCTGGAAAACCATTTTAGCCGATAAGTTTGAACCCACGACCTCCTGAAGGCTATATTGAGGGTACAGTTGCTTACTTCGGGTTAAATTTTAAACCCCATGAGCATGTTTACAAGTGGTGAGGAATCTCAACTAAAAACTGTAACAATACATAAAATATTATTAAGTAAGTAGGTATCATACTATTTTACACCATTTAGTGGTTATTGACATAATAAGGCAGGAAAGTGAATCTTTACAGGGCTAGTAGGCATATTCAAGGACAAGCGTAAGCGACGAGGTAAGCGAGGCCTGGGAGCCTACGTTCTCTGTAAAGACACTAACTTTCCTAGCGTATTATGTATAACGTTTTACCCGAAACTACCTCAATAAACCACAAAGAAAGAAATTGGTACCGGAATTCTGAAATGTCATTCTGGCACAATTTGGCAAATATCACGTTGCTGAGTCTGGTTTCCAACAGTTTTCAGCAAATTTTCAGCAAAAAAAAAACGTCTCTTGACGCAGAAAAGTGAGATTTCCCTGCCTAGGCAGGTTAGGTCTTTACCTGCCCAGGCAGGAAAATCTTACTTTCCTGCGTCAAAAGACGCTTGTAATGGACACTTTACCTGCCAGTTTAGGGTAAAAACATTTTCAAAGCACTTTCCTATGACACAAGGAAATCTAGGTTATACAAGACCCTCCCATCAAGGGTGGTTGGAGCTTCCAGGAATGGTTGTGAGTTTAGATATGTAGTTACATCGGTAATTTTCATTTTTTCAATCAAAAACATATTATTTATATGCAGCTCTATATTGGTCTTTTGATTATTCACTTCAAATCTTGAAAGTTTCACTTCAGGTGTGGGGGGTGGTTCATTTACCCTGACCCAAAATGGATAATTATGTTCGATATGGTGATTTCAATAAGAGAAATGAGTCCAGCGACCTCGAAAACATATAAATTGATACCTCACTCGAACACCTTATTCATACATGTTTTTTTTGTCATTTATTGGCGGCCATTTTGAAAAAAGCTACTATTTGCATTTTTTTATGAAATTATGATTGACTAGTGTATTCAGCATGTTCAATTCACTCCAAAACTTTTTGCTCAAACGGCAGTTTCACGGATAGGAAAATTCTATATCCATCGTTTCGTTTGCGACAGAAACGAGACATGTCTTGATTTAGATCAGTTATTACGCGACAGTCAAAGTGTCAATATCAAAATTCGCTGCGTAAATGTCTCCGGGGCGAATTTCCAGCGATTGATAGGCATGCCAAATACTCGCCGATCCTTCTTTGATCAAGTGTCCTTGATTTTGAACGACAAAAAAGCACAATTGAGGCGTTCGATTCCCGAATGTTCCATCCTAATGCAACATGGATTTGAAATCAGACTTCAAACCGATTACAATATTAAGACGAAAGTATGTTAGAATCATTGACTTTCTGCGCCTCACGATTGCCAAAAGACGTGTCGTGTAGTAACACACCCATAGCACGACACTACCTCCTAGAAGCTCATAGTCTCTTAATACAAAACCCATCACTTCGTCCTCAAATTACAACTTATCTATCTCCCCAGTACCAATTCAAGTGTCTTATAAGTTGTCACATAATAAGAGATTCATAGCACGACACCACCAGCTATAACTTGCTGTATTCCTGATGAAAAATTCAAAAATCTCCATTTCAGTTGGCTCAATGTACTCTTTTACATCTTTTGAGCAACCAGCGTTGCTGACGGCAAAATCTTGAACTAAAATTGAGCAATGAGGCAACCAGTTAAACTCCAATGTTGTAGAGATGCTTTGGATTTGCTTAGTTCTGTCTTGAACCTCATGAATATTTAGCCTGGGTGCATACTACAGACTATCTTCCTCTACCGACTGAGAGTCGGTGAAATGGTGTCTCGTTATAATCGTCTTTTTATGTCTTGAAATGTGCTCAATACTGGTGATTTGTATTATATTATATATATATATTATATCTATAATATAATATTGTTATTGACCCCCCCCCTATCTACGCCACTGGATCATTTTGACAAAAGTTATTGTCATCAATGTATAAGTACTTATTTAGAAGCTACATGTGCAAAATTCGGGCAATATCGGTAAAGCCGTTCAAAAGTTAGGAATAAAAAACGATTCAAAAACTCCGACTTTGAAGGGCTATAACTCGGTAACGATACTCCAGTTAAAAAAACGGCATAGATGGCACTTAATTTTTTTGTAAGGCCAATATAAAGGAGACCACTTTATTCTGGGACATACCTGTATTACATAAGCCTACTTAGCTATTTCATATTATAGTTCGTCACTGACAAACTGGAACAAAAATCTTGAAAAATGTGCAAGTTACTAAAACTATCTATTTAGTTCAATTGGAAAAATTTAAACAATGAAATGAGAACAACGGTACAAAAAATGGGCATTACATCACATCATTACTTCTTGTCAGGTGTACAATATAAAAACAGTGTTTCTCTTGAAGTCACATCAGACTGTATTCCACAAATTCCATGTTCAAAATGGCATCAAACATTCTTCCAAGCTCTTGGTAAGTACTGTAGACAACAGGAAGTTCCAGAAGATTGCTGCATGTATGTGCTACAGGTACCCCATGGTTCTTAAAAGACACAGTTATACTGTCAGGCATATGTTGCGCTGCGGTGACGAAAAGGACAAGTTCTAAAAGTAAGGCTGAAGACAAGTTTTTGATATACGTCTTGAAAAAGTAAAATGTTCGAGACTGAGCATTGTTTAATTCTTCTTGGGTTGTTTTTAAACAATTGATGACCTTCGTTGGTGTTGGAGCCTGTTGTTCAAACCATCCTGTTATTTTCTCAGGAGTCAAATCGGTGAAAAAGGTTTCACCTCCACTCAACCATCTCTAACCTTCTTGATGAAGTCATAGCTTTCCTTACAAATGACTTTTTCTGCAAGAGTGTTAATTTGGTCGGAAATATCAGTCATGTTAGGGTTTTCCAACAGTCCGTAACTTTGGAAAAAGTCCATCAAAGCTTCTTTTTCTCCTTCAGTTAAAGAGACAAAAAGATGATGTCGCTTTTTTGATTATTCGTCTTTCAGCAGCAGTCACAAAGAATAATAGATCTTCCAGGAGAATGTTTCCTGAAAGATAAAGTAAAATAGAAAAAAGAAAACAGTAAGAACGATTCAACAACAAAATAAAAATAATAGTTGGAGGTAGATCAAACAAGTGAGAAACTGCGCAGAAAAAATCATAAAGCAGACGGGGGCATTATGACGAATACGAGATCCAGATCTGATTTTTTTTACTAATACCTGGAATTTTTCGATCCTGGTCGCCAAGCATGATATAGAAAGTTTTTCCAAACTGGACAGGAATGGACTTGGTCAACAGCAGTGTATGCGCAAGAATTCTTCCTATAACTTCGAAATCTTCATTCTTCCCCTTTCTTACTTGGGCTAACGACAGGTAAGGCATGAAACAACCTTCGCCCCGGAAATATTCTTTGGAGCACTGCTTCCAAAATTCAGTAAAGAGTTCTTTCGTCAAGCCCCCGTAATCCGCACCGAGTTCATCTTTGAAAGTGACTTTCAATGTTTTTTGCGTGATAAAATTGTTCTTGTAGATTTCGAGTAATTGTGAAAGGACATTCTCACGGCTGACCTCAATCTCCATTACTTCCTCGACCTCATCCATTTCTGGGAAATTGAGGTAGGTAATTGATGACTTTTCCTCCACATTCTCATTCTCATCTAAAAAACAATCGCGAAGTTAGTAAGGTTGCAAAGTTATTCTGTTGAAAGACCAAGCCCCATCAAAAAGTGCAGGTTGCTGCAGGCATGAGGTTAAGTTTGAGTGCGTATGACTTTAGTGGTTGATGGAGGACTTGCAGAAGAAGAAGTTTCAGAAGAAGTTCTTGCAATTCTTCAATTTTTTTTTTCAAGAGAGGTATCAGGTATCAACGAAAATACGGCCCTTCAAATTTGGGTTTTCAAGAATTTCTTCATCAAATTCTCCAAGAAATCTCCACATTTTCCAACCAATTTTATTAAAATATCTACAAAGAACCTCAAAAATTCAGCAACACTTCTTTTTGGCACTTTGAAGCATTTCCTTCATAACGTTTGACTCAGAGAATGCGATGATTTGAAAGACTTCTTGAAATTTGAACTCTTTGATAGATTCCTTGATATCTACAGGGTGTTACCTACCAACTAAAGTGCTCGCCAATTGAAGTGGTTCACCCAAAAATTTCAGTCGCAATAAAAGTATCATAACTCCTTAATTTGAGGGGGCATTTTGAATGTGTTTGTTTTCCAGAACAGCTGACTTATTGGTCTATCACATGCCTAGGGCTATTTTTTGTATAGTAGCCTCGTATTGTTTATACAGGGAGCCCCAATCAAGTACTGCGAAAACTGAAAAGTTTGAACAAGTCTCATTTCATAAAAAAAAGAATTTTACTTCCCCCAAGTGGTTCAATTGAGACATCATTCACATATCTCGAAACGGATTTCCATATTTGTATCTATCTGCTTTATTTACAGAGTGATCTAAAAAACCACACTTTTCAATCTTTCGAAGAAACACCTCATTTGTCAGTAACCGATTATTAAAGGATACAGCTCGTGTTGAAGCTGAAACTTCAGTGAAGAATGTTGTGGGATGAAAATTACCTCAGCATTGAATTTCAAGACAAGGGGGCGCAACAAAAGTGATCCAAATGCGAGTTTTTCCAAAATTTTGGATTGATGAAGGAATGATAAGAAATCAAGAATGAGTAAAAAAGACCTAATTCTAAAGATTTCAAGACATTTCTCAGCCTCACTTGAACAAAAACCGCCAATGGATGATCCAAAACCTGACAGCATGTTTTCGGTAAAAAAAACCGCGTCCTTGGTCGCACCTTAATATCCGGTAACCTACGATACGAAAATTAGTGCTGGTAACCCTCGGGTAGCTCGGAGTCGCCGCTGCGGCATTATTGCGTGACAATAGACTGACAAATTCTCATCATTATTGGATTTAGGAACCTACAAAATCCTAGCTACCCGAGGGTTACCAGCACTGATTTTCGTATCGTAGGTTACCGGAATATTGAGGTGCGACCAAAGACACGGTTTTTTTTACCGAAAACTTGCTATCAGGTTTTGGATCATCCATTGACGGTTTTTGTTCGAGTGAGGCTGAGAAATGTCTTAAAATTTTTAGAATGGATGAGCCTTTTATAATCATTTTTGATTTCTTATCATTCCTTCATCAATCCAAAATTTTGGAAAAATTCGCATTTGGGTTACTTTTGATGCGCCCCCTTGTCTTGAAATTCAACGCTGAGGTAATTTTCATCCCACAACATTCTTCAGTGAAGTTTCAGCTTCAACACGAGCCGTATCCTTTAATAATCAGTTACTGACAAATGAGGTTTTTCTTCGAAAGATTAAAAAGTGTGGTTTTTTAGATCACTCTGTAAATAAAGCAGATAGCCACAAATTTGGAAATCCGTTTCGAGATATGTGTACAATGTCTTCTTTGAACCACTTGGGAGAAGTAAAATTCCCTTTTTTGTGAAATGGGACTTGTTCAAACTTTTCAGTTTTTGCAGTACTTGATTGGGGCACCCTGTATATACAATATGGAGCACCTATACGAAAAATAACCCTGGGCATGTGATAGACCAATAAGTCAGCTGTTCTGGAAAACAAACACATTCAAAATGCCTCCCCAAATTGAGGAGTTATGATACTTTTAATGCGACTAAAATTTTTAGGTGAACCACTTCAATTGGCGAGCACTTTACAATATGAACAAAAAAACGATTTGCAAAATTAAGCCATTGATAAAAAAGTCCAACAATTCAATCATTCTCACGAAATTTCACAATTTCATACAATTCATTTTACAACAATAATTGTTCAAAATTGACCGCCCTTGTACGTCAATGCAGGGTGTTTTCTTGAACACCCTGTATCTCGAAAACGGTGCGTTTGCGGACCCATGTTGATATAGGAACTTTTTTTCTTAAAATAAGTCGTAGAATCACCTCCTTCGTTTTGTACTAGTTGTCAGTTAACACCCTGTATAAGGCTATTTCTGGTTAGATCTTATGGTCTACTACTCTTAGGAAGAAGAAGGTAATGTTCGGTTAGGTATTACACTAAACTACAGCCTGCTCATTGAAATACGTTATTACCACGTGAAGCTGATGGATTTGCTGGAGGTGCAACTTCGAAGTCCGAATCATCATCATAGTCGTAGATATTTGAGGTCCTCAGTCCTAATGTATATCTTGGTATCCTGCGATGTACGATTGGATACGATGGAGCATTGTTCCCTGTAGCTGTTTCCTGTTCTCTGGGGTTGCGTACAGTTCCAGACCTGCTACTTGAAGGTATCAAATTAGTCGAGTCTTCATCATCATCTGTGTCACTCAATTCGTATCTGCTTCTTCGCTCAGTCGAAGACGAAGTAAAAGTGCCGACTCTAGGCGTACTGGTACTGGCAGTTGTAGTTCTGGCTGGGATCAGATTTATATCGTTATTTGGTACGATAATGAGGACAGCTCTTCCAATTTCCTGTTCCAACTCAGTTATGGTATTGACTGGAGGTAGTAACTCGATCCTTTTGTCCCTTGCACATCTACCAAAGCGGAATCCTGTATCTTCCAGGGGCACTGATGCATACAGTTGGAACACGTACCGATGTAATCTATTAATGGACCAATGCCGTTTGATCTTTCCTTGAACCTTACCTACAAAAAAGTTAAGATTAGTCACTCCTACAAAACAAAACTGTATTAGGCAAGATCAATTTTTCGAAAATTCATGGCAAAAATGATGGTTTGGTGGCTGCTACTACTCTATACCGCGTGTCCAAGATTCGAGGTGCGACTATGGGTAATTTCGTTATTATTGGAGCTATAAGCTGGCCATGGAATGGGTCCATCATTTGCTATTACTCTTTCGTTGAAAGTCTCAGTTAAGGATGGAGTTGAAATGTCAAAAAATGACGTTTAATGCGAGTTCCTATTTCAGCTGCTACAGCTGTACTATACATTTTGTAGAACATAAGTCGATATATTCTGAAAGAATAAATATGAAATTTTAGTCTGAACCCAATTTTAACGCAAAGAAAGCTGACTTGAGTGTCTTTGCTGTAAAAGCCAATGCCCAAATGGCGTTAAAAGTAGGCTCAGAGTAAAATTTAATATTTATTCTTTCAGAATATATCGACTTATGTTCTACAAAATGTATAGTACAGCTGTAGCAGCTGAAATAGGAACTCGCCTTAGACGTCTTTTTTTGACATTTCAACTCCATCCTTAAAAGGGCTCTGAATGCTCTTGTATTATGTGCTGGGCAACCGTCCTATCGAAACTATAATCGACTTAGCAACCGCCCATCGGATGACTTATTTTGATCGAAACTTGTTATTTGTTATTTTTTATTTTTTTTTTGATAAAAAAAATGAAATTTCTGTTAGACTGTTGTACATCATTGAAAAAGTAAAAAAATATGCTATTCAAAAATAGTGAAAAAACAGTTGGCGTCCATAAGGAAATCTAAAGTTGGTGGTTGTATTTTTGAAACAGAAGGGAGATACACAAAAAGTAATAACGTCATCAGCAGTATCTTTGAAAAGTGCTCTGAGAACGTTCGAGTGTAAATAGTGTGAAATGAATAAAGAGGATATTGACAATAAAAAAAAATGAATTTTTTTAGTTTTTCTTGAATATCTAGAAAATTAAAAGAGGTATTCGAATTCTGTTTGTTGCATTGGAATGCTCATAAAATTACGAAGAATTTCTTTACGTTAAACTTTATTGCAGCTCCAATAATAACGAAGTTAACCATAGTCGTGGCACCTCGCATCTTGAACACACTGTATATAGGACAACTGACTCGTCAGCCATTTTGATGAAAATGTCAAATTAAAAAATATTTCAATAGAAGTATTATAACTCACGCTATACATTTTGTGAATGTATCAAAATACGATAGCACATAAAATAGGTCGGTATTAGTAGTTTACAATACGAGTTGGCTGTTACATAAGTGGTTTTCAGACACGAAGCCGAAATTTGCAGAACGAGGGCGCAGCCCGAGTTCTGTAAGAGGCTGAGTGTCGGAAAATATCTTGTGTAACAAGCCACGAGTGTTGTACAACATTTTACGTGTTTGTTTCAGTGCAAATTGTGAAAATGTTGTAGTTTTTGAGGTTATTTTGACAAGTGTCAAATTAAGTACATAAACTGTAAAATCCATATACAGCTTATATAAAAGTCTTTATATCTTATGTATCAACACAACAAACACGTAAAAAATTTTTCAGCATTCAGAATGCAGCCGTAATGCAAATATTTAATTATTTAAATAATTCAACATTTGCCCTCCCTCATTTCTCACGCGTGGTGTGACGTCATAAATCAACTTGCCCCTGTTGACTAAGAAAAAGAACTATGCTGCCATCATGACTTGAGTTATGACGTCAGACATGGTGGGGATGGCAAAGGGGCCAAAATCAGCCGCGTTTTGACCCCACCAACTTTTTGAAATTTTTTTCTTGATAAATATTTTGATAATATTTTGGAAGAACAAAAAACACAACAGATGTTTTTTTTTTCATCAGCTATCTATAATACAAAAAATATTGAAAGAGTATAATACTCCATTACTCAAAACCTATCCCGATAAATTGGAATCAAACTCGGCGGAAAGCAACTGAACAAAATGATCCAATTAGGTGTGCAGTTGGAGATTTCCACCGTTTCTCAGTGGGAGTCGGACAACTCGTCGACACCCAACTCATCGACAGGACAACTTGTCGACACCCAACTCATCGACAGGACAACTCATCGACAGGCGAACTCACCGACAGGACAACTCACCGACAAGCGAACTCATCGACAGGCCAACTCACCGACAAGCCAACTCATCAACAGGACAACTCACCGACAAGCACCTCGCATTAGCCCCTTTTGTCATGTTGAGCCCTAAATGACTTTTCCGTTGATTTCAAGGTTAAAAACGAAAAGTTTGCTATTTTTCAACGGATTGACTTTCAATTTGAAACCAACAGACGCTTACACCGTAGAATGGATATGCATTAGTTAAAATAGCCGTCTTAGCATATTTTGAGGTTAGGATTGACAAGTTTGCCATTTTTAAACAAATAGGCTTCAAAGGACCCCGCACGATTTTTATGGAAAATGGCTCCCGATTAAATTCTCTGAATTTTTGATATGTTGTAGCTCATGAGATACTAATTGAATGCCGTGAACCCCAAACTCAAATAATGGACAGTTTTTTACCCACAGGGGGTTGAAGTTGGAGGTTTTGACGGCTCAAAAATCATATTCTGACGTAAATAAGAGCTTTTTATTCGGTTTCTCTTCCAAGTTCTGTTTCATGCTGAACGTATTTATTTGACAGAAAAATATCAACCCCCTCCTCCACCCCTAACCCCTATCTACCATCATAAAATTCGAGATCAATTTCAAAAGCCATGCAAATGGCTTCTGTGATTTAAATTATGAATTTTGAGATGAAAATTATTTTCCACCCCTAATGTTGGGGTGCCGAGTTTCCAATTTTCCTCGGTTAATTTGGCTGGATTTTTGGTATTGTGTACTTCTAATTCTGCTGATCAAAAAGTTTCCATGCCAAACTTATTCCTATGGACAGTTTTTGCTCTACAGGGGACTGAAGTTGCAGATTTGAGAGCATAAATATTGAACTTCAGTCCCCTGTATCAAATTAACCGAAGAAAATTGGAAAATCGCCACCCCAACATCAGGGGTGGAAAATAATGTTCATGTCAAAATTCATAATTTGAATCACAGAAGCCATCTGCATCGCTTTTGAGAGTAATTTCGAATTTTATGATGGTAGATAGGGGTTGGAGGTGGAGGAGGGGGTTGATTTTTTTCTGTCAAATAAATACATTCAGCATGGAACACAACTTGAAGAAAAACCAAATAAAAAGCTTTTATTAACGTCATAATATCATTTTCAAGCCGTCAAAACCCCCAACTTCAACCCCCTGTGGGTGAAAAACTGTCCATTATTTGAGTTTAGGGTTCACGGTATTTGATTAGTATCTCATGAGCTACAACATATCAAAAGTTCAGAGAATTTAACCGGGAGCCATTTTCCATAAGAATCGTGCGGGGTCCTTTGAAACCAAAAGTTACTTACACCGTGGAATAGATATGCATTGGTTGAAATAGACGTTTTCGCATTTGTTGAGGTTGGGATCGACAAGTTTGCCACTTTTTTTAACAAATCACCTTCAAATTTAACCTCGTCAGGTGCCCCAAGGACTCAGTTATTTTTAGCTGAAAACTATCTCTTGAAATCAATATGGACACAAAACAGCTGTGTACATAGACCTCGTAGGGGCCCGAAGGGCTGTCAGTTATATCTAGCTGCCAACTTCCTCTTGAAATCAATATGGACACGAAAAAGCTGTGTACATGGACATCATCAGGTGCCCGAAGGGCTGTCAGTTATATCTAGCTGCAAACTTTCTCATGAAATCAATATGAACGCGAAAAAGCTGTGTACATGGACCTCGTCAGGTGCCCGAAGGGCTGTCAGTTATATCTAGCTGCAAACTTTCTCATGTAATCAATATGGACGCGAAAAAGCTGTGCACATGGACGTCGTCAGGTGCCCGAAGGGCTGTCAGTTATATATAGCTGCAAACTTTTTCATGAAATCAATATGGACGCGAAAAAGCTGTGTACATGGACCTCGTCAGGTGCCCGAAGGGCTGTCAGACAGTTAGTCAGTCAAAAAATGCGAAAACGTCTAATTCAACTTATGCATATTAATTCTATGGTGCAAATGTCTGTTGTCTTCAAATTTAAACTTGATCCGTTGAAAAATGGCAAATTTGTCGATCCTAACCTCGAAAAATGCGAAAACGTCTAATTCAACCAATGCACATTGATTCTATGGTGGAAATGTCTGTTGGTTTCAAATTTGAACTCGATCCGTTAAAAGATAGACCTCGAAAACCTCGAACCTAAAAAACCTCGAAAAATGCAAAAACGTCTAATTTAACCTATATGCATATTAATTCTATGGTGCAAATGTCTGTTGTCTTCAAATTTAAACTTGATCCGTTGAAAAATGGCAAATTTGTCGATCATAACCTCGAAAAATGCGAAAACGTCTAATTCAACCAATGCACATTGATTCTATGGTGGAAATGTCTGTTGTCTTCAAATTTAAACTCCATCCGTTAAAAAATGGAAAATGTGTCGATCCTAACCTCGAAAAATGCAAAAACGTCCAATTCAACCAATGCACATTGATACCATGGTGGGAAGGTCTGTTGGTTTTAAAGTTAGAAGCGATCCGTTGAAAAATGGCAAATTTGTCGATCTTAACCTCAAAAACTGCAAAAATGTCTATTTCAATCAATGTTAATTGACTCCATGATCGAAATGTCTGTTGGTTTCAAATTTGAAGGCGATCCGTTGAAAAATTGCAAATTTGTCGAACCTAACCTCGAAAAATGCGAAAACGTCTAATTCAACCAATGCATATCGATTCCATGGTGGATATGTCTGTTGGTTTCAAATTTGAAGGCGATCCGTTGAAAAATGGCAAATTTGTCGATCCTAACCTCGAAAAATCCGAAAACGTCTAATTCAACCAATAGTCAGGGGGCATAGGGTCAAAAAAAAGTTGGCCGTGTGCAGCTTCGTGAAGATATGTAGGGATATGTCCTAATCGATTCCTGGGCGATCAAGGACCATGAAAAATTTTGGTGGAATATTGACATCTGCTGCAGGCAAATATGGTGGAGGCGCCAAAATAAGCTTCATTTGATGATAAGAAACTGGCTGTAGCTCGTTTGTTTTTTAACGGATTTCAACATCTGAAACATCATTTTGTAGACAAAAAAATTCTCTTCTTACTTTATGCCTAAGTTTACAAACGTCATTCCGGGAAACTGTCAAAATTGTCTTCATAAGATATGCTAAATTCCGGCCTTTTTTCAAGGTTATCTGATATTTTTGAAACTTGGCAGTATTATAGATCTTGAGGTGCCCTTTCCAAATTTTCACTTTTCCACTTCGTATATTTGCCGTTTTGGCCGCCATATTGGAAAGATGGCGCCCAAAAAACAGTTTTTTGTCAATATCTTCATTTCAGTCAATGTGAGGTGGAAGCGTTTGTATGCGAATGAAAGCTTATTCAATTATCTACAATTTGACACCTTACTCGTGTACGTGCTACTTCCGGTTCTTGGGTTATGGCTTCCAGAGCTCCCTGAAGCATCAACTTTTGTCATCCAATCAGCAAGTCAAGTTGAGCTTAGCTCCACGTGGCAGTCAAATTAACCATAAATAATGATAAATTGTCAACCACAGACCATTAATATCCAGAAAATCAAGCATGGTAACGGTTGCTATGCAACTACAGGGTGAACTCTAAGGGAAAATCAACTTTGAGAAGGTATAGCTTGAGAACTGTAAGTCGCACATGAGTGATTCAGACGTCAAATTATAGACAATTTAATAGACCTTCACTTTTGATAAGAATTCTCAAGTTTTATGACAAATTTTCGAAAAAAAATCGAAAATATGTTTTTTTGGGCGCCATTTTTTCAAAATTATCGCCAGAACAGCAAAGATACGAAGTGGAAAAGTGGATACTCTGAATGATGACCCCAAATCTCATCATAATAATGAGTTTCGAATGTATCTGATATCCTTCAAATGCTATATTACCTTTATTTCTTTCTAAAGTCAGTTTGCTTTCACAGTTCACCCTGTAATTACACAAATACCATCACCATGATCGATTTTCTAAATTTTTGTCATCTATGGTTAATGGCCAAGAGCTATTGATGGGTTATTTGCCTACTACATGACGGTGGTATCAATTTAACATGCTGACTGAATGCCGAAAGTTGATGCTTCCGGAAGTTCTGAAAGCTCTAACTCAAGAACCGTAAATCGCACAATAATGACTGATATGTCAAATTGTAGAGATTGGAATGGGCTTTCCTCCGCATATACACATTTCAATCTTGAGTCAGTTGAATTCAAGATATTGACAAAAAAAACTGTTTTTTGGGCGCCATCTTTCCAATATGGCGGCCAAAACGGCAAAGATACGAAGTGGAAAAGTAGAAATTTGAGAAGGGCACTTCAAGATCTATAATACTGCCAGGTTTCAAAAATATCGGATAACCTTCAAAAAAGGGCGGAATTTAGCATGTCTTATAAATACAGATTTGACAGTTCCACGAAATGACGTTTGTAAATTTAGGTATGAAATAAGAAGAGAATTTTTTTGTCTACAAAATGACATTCCAGATGTTGAAATCTGTTGGAAAACAAACGAGCTACAGCCCGTTTCTTATTACCAGATAAAGTCCATTTTGGCGCCTCCACCATATTTGCCTGCAGTATATACGAATATTCCACCATCATTTTTCATGGTCCTTGATCCCCCAGGAATCGACTAAGACATAACTCTATATATCTTCACGAAGCTGCACACGGCACGACCTATGCCCCCATACTAACCAGGAAAACGGCGGAAAAATTGTAAATTGTCAATAAAAAAAAATGTTTAGGTGAGTACACAACAAAAGCAAACCTAGAAGGCATATAATTCATCACTTACCAGCCATTTTTCTTTCAATTTTCAAAACAAACAGGCACAAACACGAAAACTCTATCACAGGGCTGATTTCTTCACGTAACATGGAGACCCACCAGTCTGTATGCGGATTAGACCAAAACTAATTTTTTTACCGATGGATGGCAGCACTATCGTTATTCCAATGCAGCGGTATCGCCTTGAAACCGCTAAGCATGTTCACCATTAATTCTTTCAAAGGTGGTATCGGGGTGATACCACCAAGCCGGAAAGGGTTAAACTTGATCCGTTGAAAAATGGCAAATTTGTCGATCCTAACCTCGAAAAATGCGAAAACGTCTAATTCAACCAATGCACATTGATTCTATGGTGGAAATGTCTGTTGTCTTCAAATTTGAACTCCATCCGTTAAAAAATGGAAAATGTGTCGATCCTAACCTCGAAAAATGCAAAAACGTCCAATTCAACCAATGCACATTGATACCATGGTGGAAAGGTCTGTTGGTTTTAAAGTTAGAAGCGATCCGTTGAAAAATGGCAAATTTGTCGATCTTAACCTCAAAAACTGCAAAAATGTCTATTTCAATCAATGTTAATTGACTCCATGATCGAAATGTCTGTTGGTTTCAAATTTGAAGGCGATCCGTTGAAAAATTGCAAATTTGTCGAACCTAACCTCGAAAAATGCGAAAACGTCTAATTCAACCAATGCATATCGATTCCATGGTGGATATGTCTGTTGGTTTCAAATTTGAAGGCGATCCGTTGAAAAATGGCAAACTTTTCAATGAAAAGGTATCATATTCAACATTCAACTCACTAGGGATGTCCAAATGTTGTCGGTGAATCGATTCGTGCTAATCGAATCGAATTGTGATTAATAGTTTGATTCGATTAAAAAATCGTATGAAATGAATCGATGCATCGAAAAGAACCGATCTTGGTGCATTCAGTTCGGCAGGGCAACTTATCAAGGTTTGTGGTGTTGATAGATGATGCCCCTGGCAAAAAAATTTGACAATAATAATAATGTTGACAATAATAAATGATTTTTCATCAATAGTCGACACAAATGACCAAAAAACTGAACGGCTTTTCGGCATTTACGAGTGTTGTCGCGTGCGTATTAATCGAAACAACAATCACATTAGTTTGAATCGATTCACTAAATAATCGTATACAGATGAATCGATTCAACTTTTCAGATGCATCGTTTCCATTGAATCGATTCAGGTATGAATCGAATCGAAGTTGGACATCCCTACAACTCACCAAGTCCATTTTGCTGTAAGTAACAACATTCAGCAGCACTTGGGTAGAAGTCGGCATTGGCCCTCCTCACCATGAACATGTCTTTTTTCCATGTTGGAGCGGATTGACGGCCGCGAGAACCCCGGCTTCTTGCCGGCCTGAATGCTGCTCTTGTAGCATTCATCAGATCTGCACCACGTTCTTGGCGTGCAGCCCCCCTTGTAGCTCCCACTATGGAGGCGACTGCCCGGGCGTTGCTGACATAGTCGCTCATCTTCGACAACTAAAATAAATCACATTTGTATTGACATTGAAAAGTTTTCGGTATAGGTCCATAACAGAAATTATCAGTATTCAATAGGTGAGTATGATCAATTATTCAAAGCTTTTTCTTACTTACTGAATACAACAGACAGGGATGAATTTCGCACTTAGTATTCACACAACTTCGACCAGAACTTCGACAGTGGTGACTGGTGACACTAGTGACACTCCGACTCCGCGCTTTTCTGTCAGAACAGCCAACATTCACAACGAAAACATAAAAGTTACTAGACTCTTTGGCCGCGCGGCAGGAGCTGGTTCCAAGAGCTAACTTCACGAAATCAAAAGTCACTAACCATTCAAAGCGTCACAGATTAGCCAACTTCTACGAATTAAAACAATAGTTGAGTTTTGTTTTAAATCAGATTCAATGTGATGTTTTAAATCGCGGCATTAATACATTAGTTGGTGTTTTGTTTTAAATCAGATTCAATGTGATGTTTTAAATCGCGGCATTAATACTAAATGCTTAATACGCAATACATAATACTTGAGTTTTGTTTCAAAACAGATTGAATGTATTGTTTCAAATCAGAATAAATGCAATGTTTTAAATCAGAGTTAATACAAGATTGTATAGGGTATTGTTTCAAATCAGAATTAAAATATTATAGATGACGATTTAGAACAAATACCCAACTATTGCTTTAATTCATCATTTTATGTTTATGCCAATGATTTTCTTTGCTTTTAAAACATTGCTGCTTCAGTTTGGCCTCTGGATTGTCAGTGTATAGTTTTATTTAAAACTATATGCTACAACTTTGCTCCCCAAAATTACCAGACGTCGTTTTAAATTGTACTACTCTAAGCACCTTTTTACACAAATGTAATGCTACATCACACTACAACATAAATAGCAATATGGCGTTCCATACTCTACCACTGCATTATAGCATAGCCCGTCCACAATGATGTTAATGTTAGAGTAATGTTATCGGCAATGGTAATGTTGGCATTTCAAACCAACAAGTTTCAATGGGTAGTGCTTACCATTTAGCCCAGGAATAATAGACATTGACCCGGAACAAAATCCGAACCGAAATTTTTTTGCTTTATATCATTCTATGATATGTCCTGAACATGCCATGGAAAATCCCGCACTGTAACTCATCTGCGTTACAAGATATTGGCGAAAGAGGGCGCACCACACCGTCTTTATGGTTTTTTCAATTCTAACCCAAAAAATGCAAGAATCATGAAGATTTTTTTATTCAGTGTCACTCTATGGCATGCTCTGAATATATCCTGAAAAATTCATCCAACTTCCTCTTGTGGTCTCAAAGATATAGGTTACTTTTTGTAGACATACTTACTTTTTCTCGGTTTCACCATATTATTTGACATTATCCAAAAAAATGCATAAATTATGAGGATTCTTCTATCTAGCAGAACTGTCAGCTCAAGTACAGACTTAATGGACATATTGCCATAAATATGTGTCATAGTTGTATTCAGAGGAAGGAGAGTATAACATGTACAATTATTAAATTTTTACACTTTCTACACTCGAAAATTATTCAAATTTCATTTTTTGCGTTCCATATTACTGTACCATAAGGTCATTGGAGCTGGGTTACTCAACCAGAAGCTGCTCATCCACAGCACATCCACACAAAATGGACGAAAGTTCACAGTAAATGAATCTGTTAGATCCAGAGTTTTGACTGTTTAACGTTCCGAATTGTAATTGCACACAGGCCGTCGAGTGGTGGTTTTTCATACTGCAGAAAAGGAATATGTTTAGCCTCCAACATGGTATCCCAATCAGAATCCTACTTGAATCTAGACGAGGCACTCCCTTGGTTACTTGAGCTCCAAATTACACAATTATACACACCAGAATGCTCCGCACATGTACACTGCAATCTAACGGAAAGAGTCTAGAAAGATCGCGGTTATCCAGAATCGCTGCTCGTAACAGTATTTTTGTCACACTAGTGTGGTATCGATGGACCTGATTTTCTCATTTTATTCCTCCCTCTCTTCCATGAAATTTCGAACCTGCAGAAAAGCTCCCTGCTTCACCAGATCAGCTGGTTTGCCTTTGTCGCGAACAATTGTTATGGTTGATGGTGAACAAAGTCAAGGCATTCTTTGTGATAGCGTCCATCGTCCATCAGTAGCAGGCGAAGCCGAGTTATCCCTAGGCGGACTAGGACTCTTCTGCTTAACTCATTCATCCTTTCTAGTGCAACTTGTTTGACAAGGTTGACATTGTCCAGTTCTTTATCTTTTACTGATTGATATTTTTGCCTTCTGGACTTCTTCGCTTGTTTGAGCACCTTATCGGGATTGGCTTCTTCTCCACATACAGGGTGATTCATGAGTGACTTTACATAGGCTAATGGCAGATAAAGGACTTCGAGGCAAGTCAGGATCCACAGAAGAAATTGTGTTTTCTCCATTGGTTACGAAGATACAGGGTGTTTTGTGTGTAACGTGTGAAACTTTGATCAGCGATATTTCTGAAACGGCTGAAGATATTTTGTCGAGATTTACCAGTAATATTTCTCTGTGGAAACTCATCCAGAAGCTAAACCGGGTGAGTCAAAATTCAGGACCAGGTTAGAAAAAATGTGCCCTTTCAAAAAGTCGCTTTCGGCCTCGTATTTAGATACCTACTTGAGACCGAAGTATACGAGCTCGTATATGTCGCTTTATGTCGTTTACAGGCCTTATTTTCTTATAGATTGAGAAGGGCAAAAACACAAGAGCCCAAATCTCCCACATATTTTTACCTTTGAAATATTTCTTTCTTACAACAAATTCAGTTTCTACCGATTTATGGTCCATTTTTCGAGGCGCGATGGTAGATATTATTGACAGGGAAAAGGAAATTATGTCAGGCGAAAAAGTGGGCTAAATTATTCCAAAATGTGGGAATAGATCATGCAGATCAAGGGTTTTGTGGTTAGTTACGAGTGTAAAGATGTCACACATGTTTAAAAATTACTATTTTGCTTCTTCTTGGCCACCATTTTCTATGACTATGACTTTTATGATTTATGAAATTAAATGCCTCGTGTAGTGGCAGTGGAGGTGCCAGTGCTATTGGTTGAAGAAATCTTCATAATCTCTGCATTTATTGGGATACTAATGAGAAAACCAGGAAAAAGTAAGTATATCAACCAAAATTGGCTTTATCTCCAAGACTGCAAGAGGTGGTTCGATGAAATTTTCAGAATATGTCCACGGCATGTTACAGTGTAGCACTGATTGAAAAAATCTGTATGGTTTTTGCATTTTCTGGGTTATAATTGAAAAAACCCATAAAAACGGTGTGGTGCGCCCTCTTTCGCCAATATCTTGTAACGCAGATGGGTTACAGTGCGGGATTTTCTACGGTATGTTCAGGACATGTTACAGAATGATATGGAACAAAAAAAAAATCGGTTCGGATTTTGTTCCGGGTTTGGTGCTATTTTTGTCTAATATTCCTGGGCTAATTGCCACTAACATGATTGTGAACGTCACCATTTGAAACTCATTACTCTCTTAAGGACGGAGTTATATTGGTGAAATGAGGCGTTGCGGAATCAATCAATGTGGGTTTATTCCTTGACAGAAATTTACCATTCAAGTCTTTTTGGAGAGCTACAAGGATGTACTTTGGTTTGAGCCTATAGACATTTTCGAAATCCAAAAATTATTTTTTTTCAACTTGAATTTTTTTAGATTTTAAAATTTTTTATAGGCTCAAACCGAAGTACATCCTTGTAGCTTTCCAAAAAGACCTGAATAGTGAATTTCTGTCAAGGAATGAACCGAGGGGTTGACCACTTGGCGATTTTGGCGTATTGGCCTCGGTATTGGCATTTGTCTTTGCAATCGGAAACGATCGTGAAAAGTCGTGTCCGTGGATAAAGGTCGCCATATTGTAAAAATTTCAGCGACGAAGGGGGAAGATGCGGATATATTATGCTAGACAAAGACAAGAAATATCGACACTTTACGCAAAACCTATGGTCACGGAGCTTGCGGGTTGTACATATCACGGCTGTGGGTAGGATACGCAAGGGCCTTGGCGATTTTTACGAAATAAGAAAGTTGCGTGCTCGCAAAAATCGGATACGAAAACGAACTTCGTAACCGTTTGAACGCATGCTCTGCACGGGGCAGAAGACGCAAGGGATTGGGCGATATTCACTACTTACGGAACATGGAAGTGGCGTGCTAGCAAAATTCGTATACGAACATGAATTTTGTAACCGATTGACAACGTGCTCCCACCACTGAATAAGCGATGGGCCGTTGTTCGACTTTTATTTGCAATTTGCAAAACATAAACAAACGAAACTAATCGATGATCTGGATCTGGCGCGAGCGCACTGTGTCACCAAACCAAAGCCACCAAGTGGCGTCAAGCGAAACGGTTCAATTTTGGACCCGGTAACGCTGGGCAGTTGGCTGCAAAATTCCAGGTCGCCACAACACTGGACTTGGATTCTTTATCCAAGCCATTTTGGCAGTAGCTTGTCCAACGATATACCAATTCTATTGGTAGAGCTTTCCCCATGATTCTGTAGGGTCCTCCCCCAGGATATCCAGAATCTCCGGATTTAATGGGGTATGATCCTGATCCACCACTACAACTGGCTCCGGATCCTGTTGGGTGCTTGTTTGATTTCTTACATCCTCAGGCACCGCCCCCGAGATCGCTTCTTCTACTTCGGAATGCGACAAGGATGACGAATCAGAGCTCGAAGGCGTCGACTCTGAACCTGCAAGCCAACTTTCATAAACCCCATCTCTTCACTCAAGGCATTTTTAAATCAATTTCCACCGCATTACGGAGCATTGAGTCAATTTTTTGTGGCTTGCCTGCTTCATTCACCGCAGAACGGGAATGTTTTTCAGGCCAGTTCGTAAACTACTTGATAGCAGGTGCAAAAAACACCACTGCAATACAGGGTGTTGCTGCTTTAGAGTTTTTGTTAAGGAATCTTTGATCTGATCTGAGAACAAGGCATTTTTAGGTCAGGACCGTTAGAACTTACTTGATAATGCTCTTCTCACTAAAGCCCGAAGTTTCCGCATTTTCTTTTTGAGTTTTTCCTTGTCGATCTTTCCCTTCATGTTTTTCCCTCTAATCAAGTTGAGATTACTTGCTTTTTAACTTAAATCTGCTTAAATCGCTTATTACTTACTTTCACTCTGTTATATTAGTAGTAGTCTAGTAACTAGCCGGATTTTTGTATATAAACTCAGTTAAGCATGTAGTTCAACATTGTAAAAGTCCTCAAAAATCCGGTGTGAGCTTTGGCCGTCGTGGCTTCGAGAAGAACTTGAGGGTTAGTTTTTCGCGTATATTTCATGAACAATAGCACTTGGGAAAAAAGTTCCTGAGAAGAAATTGTTGAACATTTCATTGTCTACAAGAAAGGTCCTTACACATTTCATCGTCAGTCATCTCCTTTTTCGTCAAAACACAAGAAAATAAAAATAGTCCAGATGCTCGATGCTGAAGACTGGTATGGACCTTGAGTTTTATGATGGCGGAGTGCCACTTTGTAGAGGTGTTGTTTGATCCACTCTCTTTTGGTTGAAACTTGAAGCCATCAAGACGAACTATGCCGGCGGCATATACAGGGTGAAATATAAATAAAAAGTTAAACATTTGTACCTCGAGAACCAAAATAGGTGAAGACATGTAAATCGCCATAAATAATTTTGATTTCATGGTCATGAAGTCGTCGTAAACTTGAACTGAATATCTTGAGCTGTTCTTGATATATCTTCAAAAGACTGAAGTTGTTATCAGAAAAAAAGTTGACTGTGTTTTTTCTGGAATTAGTTGGCCTAGAGAGGGCTTTTCACTGTAATTTCATTTTAAATGTAATTTATCATTGTTTCGATTCAAAACACCAAGTTTCGATTCAATATCTGAAGAATTGCTGATATACGGAAAACTATTTTTTTTTCGTAACGACTTCAGTCTTCTGAAGATATTTCAGAAACGGCTCAACATATTTGATTCGAGTTCACGACGACTTCATGGTCATGAAATTAGAAATATTTTTGGCGATTTACATGTCTTCACCTATTTTGGTTCTTGAGGTACATTTGTTCAACTTTTTATTTTTATGTCACCCTGTATATGCCGCCGGCATAGTTGGTATTAATGGCATCAAGTTTCAGTCAAAAGAGAATGGATCGAACAACACCTCTACCAAGTGGCACCCTGCCATCATAAAACTCAAGGTCCGTACAGTCTTCGGCATCGAGCATCTGAACTATTTTTATTTTCTTGTGTTTTGACGAAGAAGGAGATGACTGACGATGAAATGTGTAAGGACCTTTCTTGTAGACAATGAAATTCTCAATAATTTTTTTCCAGGAACTTTTTTCCCAAGTGCTATTGTTCATGAAATATACGCGAAGAACTGACCCTCAAGTTCTTCTCGAAGCCACGACGGCCGAAGCCACGACGGCCGAAGCCGAGGGGTCAACCACCTGGTGAAAATTTGTACAGTGATTTCCAGGAAATACCTGGAAATACCCTGGAAATACTTGTCAAAATTACTGGGTATTTCCAAGTATTACTCGGTATTTCCAAGAATTTCCGGGTACTTCCAAGAAAATGTACAGTGATTTCCATCTAGGTGGTTTACCCCTCGGCCGAAGCTCACACCGGATTCTTGAGGACTTTTACTATGTTGAACTACATGCTTATCTGAGCTTATATACAAAAATCCGGCTAGTTATCATTTTTGTTCGCTATTTTTCCCATAATTTCTGGACTATAGTGACGTCGGGGAGGGTGGAACGAATGGGATGGATACAGGGTCTGTCAAAACTTTCACTTCGAAACGGTTTTTCAAATTTTCACATATCTCTTTTATTTACAGGGTGATTTAAAAAAATCAACTTTTTGGTTTCGGGGTGATAACTTTTTGCTCCGTCAACCGATTTTCAAAATCGAGAGCTCATATTGAAGCTGAAACTTCAAAGAAGATGCCTTGAGGCTAGGATTTTATCACAGATGTAATCGTAAAGTAGGCGGTTCCATCAAAGTTGACCTAGATCTGGATCATCTTCGAGATCTAGTCTTACGAAAGAAATGAACAAAACTCAACTTGCCTTTCAATCAGCCATTCATTCCGAGCAATCAAAGATCTTTTTCGCCTTTGTGAGGCTAAAATTGGTTGACGGGGAAGCCAAATTACAGCTTCATGTTTTTCCAAGAAAATATTGCACCCACACGCCTGAGATTGCACGTAACCTAGGCCACGAAACTCATTTAAATTTCGATAATAATGGTACGAAAAATACGACTGTTCAGTATTCATATCAATCGAAGAAAAAAGGAGATATAATTTTTTGTATATTATATAGTTCAAGTCCAATTGTCGCCGCGAACGGACGTTTGTGTCTTTCGCCGAATTGACTCAATTTTCTTTAAAACGGATCGCGTTGTGCGAGTTGATTTTTGTTCTACCCCAAGTTAGTGAAACCTCATATGCATACGTAACCCCCAATATGTGAAGACGTCCGTGCCACTACACCAACAAAAGCGCTCTCCATCTGTACCTCGACGCCCGCCGGACGTCAAACGTAAGTCCCTTTACCAATATATCCTATCGCATACCCTCCAACCACAATCTAAATCTATCATTCGCCTGTCATTTAAGTTGTCTTCTTCGGTGCACCATGGTTACGTGCAATCTCAGGTGTGAAGGGGCATTATTTTCTTGGGAAAAAATGAAGCTATAATTTGGCTTTCCCGTCAATTCATTTATTTTACCTTCAAAAAGCTGAAAAAGTTCTTGAATTATTTGGAATGAATGGCTGGTTCAAAGGCAAGTTGGGTTTTGTTCATTTCCTCCGCAAGATTAGATCTCGAAGATAATTTAGAGTTAGGTCAACTTTGATGGAAACCCCTATTTTATGATCACATCTTTGATCAAATCCTAGCTTCAAGGCGTCTTCTTTTAAGTTTTAGCTTCAATATGAGCCCTCGATTTTGAAAATCGGTTGACGGAGCTAAAAGTTATCACCGCGAGACCAAAAAGTTGATTTTTTTTTAGATCACTTTACAAAAAAGATGGGCGAAAATTTGAAATTTTTTTCGAGGTATAAGTTCTGGGATCTCCCTGTAGCCCAGGCATTTTAGATCAAAATTGACGAGAACCTGGAAAAAAATAACGTAAGTCTGAAAATTGGTAGAACGCTTCCATTTTAACCCCTTAACCACATACTGAAAGTCCTAAAAAATCCTATGTCCGCTTCATCGGTTTTTGACGACAGAAAGGTGTAAGTGACAATAATTTAGAAACTATCGAGGAAACCATCTATTAGAATACGCGATGAAGCTTCGATACAGCTGAACAATGCTAAAAATGGTCTCTTCGGCCAGTTGAACAACATATTGAAAGTCCTGAAAAAATTTATATCGGCTTCATTGTTTTTTAGCGGCAAGAAGGTACGGTAAGGTTCCAAGCGGCAATAAGTGACATTGCTTTTTTATCACGCGTTGAAGTTTCAATACAGCTGAAGATTGCTGAAAATGGTCTTATTGGTCAGTTGAACAACATGTTGAAAGTGTGGAGAAATCCTCTGCCCGTTTCTTACGTTCCTTTCAGCGGCAAAAAGGTATAAGTGACATTGTTTTAAAAACTATTCGATTAAATACGCGGCCCAGTTTTGATACAGCTGAAAATAGCCAAAAATGGTTTTCTCGGTCAGCTTAACAACATATTGAAGTCCTAAAAAATACTATGTCCACTTCATCGGTTTTTAGCAGCAAAAAGATTCAAGTGACATTATTTTGGAAACTATTTACTAAGACATGAGTTGAAGTTGTTTTTTCTTCAGACTCAGCTTTCCTTTCTCTTTTGAGGTAACTGCAGTGATCTTCAATACTCTCTGCACTGCGAGCTGCACTGACTGTTTTGGAAAGAAATATTTTCCATTTTTTTGGAAGATTCTGAAAAGTGACAACAGATTTGTTTCTTCGATTATAAGCGTAGCTTAGAATTCTTTTTTCTGAATATTTTGCAAAGGCTACTACCATAAAATCTGTAAGTGTAACCACATTGAAAGCTTTAGTGCGCCCCAACACCACATTGATTATTCTTACTGTTACCTCTGAGAAGTTATTTGTGTTGTTGCCACGAGTCAATTTTCCTTTTCTTGCAAATAGCGTCCATTCTTCAGATCGAGAGTAAAATTTGTCAAAACGATTGACAAATTCAGGGTATTATTCATGCAATGATCGAATATTGTCAACAGCTTCTCTCAACTCTTCGCATTCACTGGCATACATAACCTGCATCAAGTAATTATTTTCAAGTATCATCTCAAGGAATTTTTGAAAGCTTGTTTACCTTCTTGAACATTAAGCATCAATTCTTGCTGTTTATTCTTTGGTATTTTTGTAGTCGAATGCAACCATCGCGCCATTCAGCTTGACCCACATGGAAATGGCATAACAACTGTTGCGAAGAAGGCCAGACAGTTTTTATCGCATTTATCTCAGCTGTACCATCATCAGTCATAAACAACCTGGTCGACTAAAGAGAAAATTAATATTGAGTCAACATTATACGTATCATGTTACTTCTTGGCCTCCGAAGCATGTAGGATATATGGATTTCATCAAAGAAAACGCACTGGTGCATGATGTAGGATGCTTCTGTTAAACTTTCATGAATTGAAATGGCAATGGGTATTATTGTCTCGGTATACAAATGAATGTAGAGCTATATGCTGTATTCCCATCATGTTCTTTCCTTGAAGTAATGGGATTTGCATTTTATTTCGATTTTAAACATTTATCTGATCCCCCCTATTTGGTACTCACCGAACTTAAATTTAATACCAATTTTTGTGCGATTCGGCATGAAGGATTCCAATTCGGAATAGTGTAGGGCGAACATGATGCAATGCCTGCAATTTTCATGGTTGGCCCGAAAAATCAAAAATTCATTTTGGCCCACCATCTTCCAGTCGAGCGTTATGAATTTTCAAAATTCCCCCTAGCCGTTGCCACCCGAGAGGGGCACTCACCCGTGAGGACGACTCGCTTTTGATGCAGGACCCCACTCAAAAATTCATTCCTGCTCAGGCATCGACTTTTTTTTGAAAAATTCCGACTGATATTGAAAGTAGATTAGATTGGGTGTCATGTAAACTCGTTTTCAAAATCGACACGGTTCCGGTTTTCCGACGATAATTTTTCCAAAATGAATTTTGCACGTTCCATGAATTTTAAAAAACTGCAGTACAAACCTCGTCATGCGGTGAGCCTCACGGAATATTCATTTTAGGTGCAGACATGCTGCGGATGAAAGTTGAAGAAAAGACTGAATTGATTTTTGATGGAAAAATTTTCGAAGTCGTACACACGGTTTTCCAGTTTTTCCAGTTTCCAAATTCTCCAACTTTTCGTTTCTTTCTCAACAGGTTTTCCCTTTTTTTTAAAAAATAGGTAGCTGGTTCTTGAACATTTCCCAACAAATTTTTTCACAATTTCCTGAAAATTTTTCTGCTGAAAATGTAGAACCGGCCTGATGGGTTATCGAGACCTGACTCTGATGATGGGCTCAAAGTGAAGCCTTACTTGACGATTTTTACAATAAGATAATTCGGAAAAATATTGTGGTTTTCCCTCAATCTTCAATTCCTGACAAAATGTTCAATTTCCTGCAAAGTATTTTCAATCTTTCTCTCTAATTCCAACTTCCCTCCCGAAGGGACGTTTCAACAACAACAACAATTCTATAGGTTCCTGGATACTAGTCGGGAAAGTTTTGGGGTGATACAACCGTTTGGAAGGGAGAAAGAAATTTGATATATTTATGTTATGTACATTTCACATGTGAATTTTCTCCTAGGAAAATTTTTATGTGAAATTTTGCGGAGAAGATGTCATATCACTCACTAGGACACAACATTCCTATAGTAAATTTCTTCTGTGACTTTATTATCTGTATTTACCATTATTGGGAATGAATAAATCATATATCTCCTAATGGTTTGCCGATACAAAAAACTTTGAAATAACGTTCTTCTACTACAATTGACATACTTGTCACTTCTTTGACGTTGATAAATCATGCCGAAACAAGCAAGTCACGAAGAAAACAGAGCAAAAGTATGTGCACTTTGTGGTTCAAAAGTTGTAATAGGAAGGGCCCATCGTACCCCTCTCCCAGATCAGCCGGACTCACCGAGCCGCAATGTGGTACCTGGATGTTTGATGGTCGGTCCATCCAAGCACTGGGGCCGAAAAGCACACGGTTGACCTAGACTCCGTCATTCACTCCGTTAACAAGTTATATAAAAGCTTCTGAGCAATATTTGATCGATTGCATACAATTATTGTAGTTTTCATGTTCAAACAAGTTTTTAAAATAGAACATAAACTAGAGAAAGTTTACAAAGAACATTTCACAAACGTACTGATGAAAATTCCGTCACTGCCTTCAAAAAATATATGCGCCATATCGGCTGTCGTTTATATTATTCAATTTATATTTTGACCATGTTATCAAAAACTCGCGATGCAAGGATTCTCCAGGTTGTTCCGCCATAATCCAAGACCTGTGTTACCTAGATATTTCATACAGTCTTCAAGATGGTGTAAGGCGATATGAATTTCAAGAGTTTCTGAAACCCCTGTTGCTTTGAAAATATTCCTAAGATGGAGAATATCCGCTTTGAGGAGGCCATGTTATTCCACCATCTTGGAAGGAAAACAGTCTTCGAGAACTTTGTTCATTGCTTTTATGGCCGATACTGTTGGTACTACTTTTAAGGGCGGTGTTTGTCCCAAAATTCCAACTTCCAAAAGGTAGTCCAGTTTTTTCAAAAACTACCAAGGCGAAAGTTTTGAAGGTAACGCTTGCCGTCAGCTTTTGAAAAAACCGGACTACCTTTTGGATGTTGAAATTTTGGAACAAACACCGCCTTTAAAAGTAGTACAAACAGTATCGGCCATAAAAGCAATGAACAAAGTTGTCGAAGACTGTTCTTCTTTCAAGATGGTGGAAGAACATGTCCTCCTCAAAGCAGATATTCTCCATCTTAGGAATACTTTTGAAGCAACAGGGTTTTAGAAATTCTCAGTGTAAATGGCCGGTCTTCTAGGTACTGACGGTACTTCTGCACCCCCCAGACGATCGCGAGGCACTCTTGCTCATTGATATGGTACCTTTCCTGGGCTGGTGTGAGTCTGGCACTGGCGAAAGAAATTACTTTCCTTTCCCCATCTCTTCCCTGGAAGAGTACTGCCCCCACCCCGACGCCGCTGGCATCTGTTTGTAGCACAAATGGTAGTTTTGTATCTGGCCGGTGTAATTGTAGCGGTCTACCTAGAGCTTCCTTCACTCGGTCGAATGCCTGTTGTGCCTTTTCTGTCCACCTGTATGCCCTCTTTGCTTTCAACAAGTCGGTGAGTGGTGCCGCAATTGTGGCAAAGTCCTGCACGTACCCGCGGAGCCATCCCGTGAGTCCAAGGAATGCCTGGAGGTGTTTTTTGGATGGTGGTGGACGCGCTTCTTGAATTTGCCGCAAGTGTCCTTCTTGCGGTCCATTACCGGTTGCTGTTATCACGTGTCCCAAAAAATTCAGCGTTTGTTTCGCGAAAACACATTTTTTAGCCGCGCACTTCAGTCCAAATTCTTCGAGTCTCTCGAACACGTAGTGGAGATGTTCTAAATGTTCCTTTTCGTTCGCACTATAAATCAAAATGTCGTCCAAATATACTTTCACGCACTTATCCAGCACAACCCTTCCAACCATGGAGGTTAGAGGTAAGGAGACTGATCGAGGCATTCAAATGTGTGCTACTTTTATGTCGTGAAAATTCCGGGAGCCGTCCACTGTTGCTTGCGCTCATGTGGCAAATTTTGGAATTAGTAATTATTTGTCAAAGTGACTGATTCAATTTGCTTGTGATGACAGTAACAAAACTAGGAATAGGTAAATTCCTTATTTATTCCTTCACCGTGTCTTGCTGTGCGCCAGGGTGCACAAGCTCCAATGGAAATGAGAAGGCCCGGTTGAGGAAAAGTGGCCAAAAATGCCGGAGCATGTTTCGACCTCACGCAGTAAGTTCAACTGTATAAACTTTGTACCTACTATACGTGGGGTTCCGATCCGACTCTCTTGGTTCCTCTATGATATATTTATTCTTATTATAATAGTATCTGTTTAACGTTTTGCCTTGTTGAAGGACGAAATGGCTTGTGAATGGAGGAATGCCTTCAGGAGGCAAGGTAGACCCCTGGCATCGAGAGAAAAGGTTTACAAAGGTGATCCCTGTTGCGAACTACATTTGAACGGTATCTGTTTCACAACAGAGCTTTCGGATCGAACAGTCTTCCAGGTGATTTAAGAGGAGCATTCCAAAATGGAAGGAGAATGTAGTTCTCACCACTTTTTCAAAACAGCATGAATCGTTTGACCAAAGGGAGGTGGAGGTTCCATCAAAGATAAGGAAAACGAATGAGACTGGAGCTGAGAAGATCGTGCTCAGACAGCCTGCAGACAAGCGCTTGCCATATTGATAGTAGATATTTTTAAATGGTTCCCCCATTACCTTTTCCTTTTGATATAATTATGTATCGATGTTTCTTAGAAAAAAATACAAATATATGATCGTTTCCGTTACACCTCGTTCACATAAAAGTCCAAGCAGAAAGCATGGCATAAAAGCATCATCAGGGGCCCGTTTCATAAAAGTTCAAACGACAATTTACAAGTGTGTAGTCTTGGTAACCCATTGTTGCAACAATTTGTCGTCAGGGTTATACATTTGTAATTTGTCATTTGTATGTAATGTGTCATGCCGTTTGTAGTTTTATGAGACGGGCCTCAGATCTAAACCATGAATAATTACAGAGTTCTATCCTTCGAGCAAAATTACAGTTTCCTGTGAGCCGTCCCCAGATTCCAGCGACACAGTGTATAATTTTTGAACTGCATTTTTGCGACATAAAATGGTGCCATTTTTTATGACAGAAACCAATGTCGTTCAGTCTCCTTCACTCTAACCTCCATGCTTCCAACACTCGTGCCATCAGTTTTTGGAAAGTTGCCGGTGCGCATTTTAGTCCGAACGGCATGACGCAAAAGTGATATGTGGCTCCGTCCAGTGTGGCAAATGCTGTCAACTTCCTGTCCTCTTTGCACATTGGAATTTGCCAGTATCCCGATTTAAGGTCCAAACACGAGAATATTCTGGCCGCACCGAAGCCCGCGACGGCTTCCGTGATTTTCGGCAGCGGTGCCGCCTCGCCTATCGTTTTGTCGTTGAGCTTTCTGAAATCAACGCAGAACCGTCTCGTACCGTCCTTTTTCGGAATCAGGACCACTGGCGAGCAATATTCACTATTTGAGCGTTCAATAATGCCATCCGCTAACATTTCTTTCACTTGCTCGTATAACACTCGAGTCTTTTCCTCGTTTAAGGGATACGGCCGTATAGCGAATGGGGTTTTGTCTTCGAGCTGTATCCGGTGAGACACTGCGGCGACCGTGCCTGTAACGTTCCCGTCAAACACTTTTGCGAACTTTGTTGTTAGGTCCCGGAACCTACGCGCCGCGCTCGGTTCGAATCCGTGGTCGAATTCGATTGGCCCGTTTTATATTGACGTCACACCGCGACACGTGTTCCAGTAGGATGTAGTCCGGTGTTTGGCTCCGTGATGCACGCATTCCTGCTGGTAGCTCAGCGTCACCTTGGCCGACATCAGCCATGGGTATCCCAGGATGATGTCCTCTCTTCGATCTGGCATCACTACGAACTGCTCCACGTATTCGATTCCGTCCAATACTAATGTCAGGTTGGCTCGTCCCGTACATTCCGCGGTTCCTGTTGCGTTCGCCAGTTCGACTATCGTCTGGCAACGTTGGTCCGGTTGAACTATTTTCCCGCTCACAAAATTCGCCAAGGCCGCCGTGTCTATTAGCGCGTCCAAAAAAATGCGGACGTCGTCCTCGTCGCCGCAAAGTAGGCTTCCGTGACTGCCTGGAGCCGGTTCGCACCGCAGAATCTCCTCTCCAGTCGTCGCCGCATGCATTGGGGGGATTCATACAAGTCCAAGTAGGGCTTGTAAAACTTGTGGGCCTGACCTCGTAGCTGGGACGCCATTAGTCTGGTTTGGCAGGCTGGATCCGGGTGCGCGCTGCTTGCGATGGCCACATCATCTCGTACCATCCATCCAAGTCGTCGTGGAGTTCCCCGCTGTAGACCCTCGCGTATTCTCTCCATGGGACTGCAGGGTATCTGGGCGGCGGTGCCACTTCTGGGCGGCGGTGCCACTTCTTCTAATTGTTGCTGGCTCCATGCCATGTGGTCTCTCACTAGTGGCGAGGATGCGTGCCCGTCCCCGTGAGTCCTGTGACGGTACCACTCGCTATGCTCGCCGATGTCGGGGTACAGCCTTTGGTCCTCCAGCACGTGTGTGTTGTATCGGCTGTGCTGCGTCAAGTGGTCTTCCACGTGGGACAAGGCCACGTGGGACTTGTTGATCTGCACGTGAGACTCGTTGATCTGGCGGCGCTCCTGGTCGTCGGCCGACTCGGTCCTCCTGCTATTTCCCAGGTTCCCGGCGGGCTGCTGCCCTGCCGGCACGTTCTCCATTTGGATGACGGTGTCGTTTCTTTGCCTTATCGGGGTCCTGTCGATAGGCATGGTGTGGGTTTTTTACGTTGGGCGCCAATTGTTATGGGTTGAAAGAAGACATACTTTGAAGGTTCAATGACCACTGGCGATTCTCTGTAAAGCGTGCTCTTTTATAGGCAGAACGCTTATCTTGGCCCCGCCCTCGTTCGATTCGGGATAAGCCAGGCCTACCATAACAAAGCCAGGCCAGGCCTACCACAACAAGACCTCCTCGCTAAACATATTTATCGCGGCTGGCCATGGAAGTGGGTTGATTTTTGGGGCCGCGGTAACACTATACAGCTCTTCAAAGGTCAATAGAGCATTACCTACTACGCGCCGCAAGTGATGCTTTGCAGATTTCACTCCTGCTTCCCAGAGGCCACTAAAATGTGGCGAATGGCCGGGAATAAAGTGCCATGTTATTCCTTTAGCCGCAGCGGCGTCAATAATGTCTTTACTGTTGGCTTTCAGAAAAGAGCCAAGTTCGCGTAGAACTGAGTTAGCACCTGTAAAATTCGTTCCGTTGTCGGAATAAATATGAGATGGGAGGCCTACGTAGTCCACTCCACAAACTGAAAATGGGGTGGACATTTTGACTCGGTGTCCAGGCAAGTTCCCCATCACGGGTTGTGTTATTTTAGGCGAAGACCGGAAGCAAGTGACGCAATCGTGCACGATTTTTTTTTGTCAAATTCCGTCCCGATGTGACCCAAAATCGGTCACGTGAAGAGGCAAGAAGCAACTGGGGGCCGGCATGCATTAGTCGAATGTGCTCTCGAGCTAAAACGAGCTTGGCTAGGTGGTGTTTACCGGAAAGAAGCATTGGATGCTTTTTGTCGAAGGGAAATTCGGACGCTTGTAGCTTACCACCCACGCGAATAATTCCTTTACTATCAATGAAAGGGGTTAGGCTTGCAATTTGAGAGGGCAGGTGCCCCTTTGAGCGTTGTAGGCATTTCATTTCTTCGCTTAGAGTGTCATTTTGGGAAGCCTCTACCAAGCGAAGAAGCGCGTTCTTAATTTCAGCGGCAGATAATGGTCCGAATTTGCGATCGGAAAGGGTGGTTCGAGAGTTGTGAACGAATCGAACGCAGTACGCTACGATACGTTCTAGTTTGGATAAATTTGAGAATTTTTGAAAGGGAAAAAAGGGTTCTGTGTAAAAAGTTGCAAGAACTGTTGGATTGAATTTCACTTCAGATAAAGGAGCGGAGAGGGTACCTGAGTGAGATGTGGGCAAGAAGTATTCGTCCTGCAATAAACGGGTTGGCGACGATTTCAAACGATTTTCTAGAGAATGAAGGCTTTTTTCGGCCGCAAGAAAGGTGTCACCGGGAGTTTCAGGCGGGTTTTTAAAGGGGACGGTAACTACAAAACGACCGTCGGAACTGCGTACTGTGATAACCTTATTGAAATGAGTTTTGCATTTATTCTCTTTGATAGAAAGAGCTCTTTCGTTTGATTCCGGTTCGACTACAATGGAAGGGCTGAGATATAGGTAAAATGACATCGCAGTGAAGAGTCGGGAGAGTAGGGTAAGAGACCGGAGACTAGCCATCCAAAATGAGTTTTCTTGAGCATGGGCTTAGCGGGGCCTAAGGAGTGTTGGCCTTCGCACAGAATTTTCCAAAAACAATCTGATCCTATCAATAAATCGATATTTCCTGGAGTATTGAAATGAGGATCAGCGAGTTCAATATGGGGTGGGAGAGACCAGGTGTTTGTGTTGATTTGATGACCAGGTAAATGGTCAGTAATACGGGGAATCACTAAACAATCAGCCTTTAGCTTTAAGTTTGAGACGCGGGAGTGCTTAATTACGTCGCACTGAGAATTTATGTTGAGGCTGGCGCTCGTTATGCCAGAAATTTTTATATTTGTGGGGGTTTGCGGCAGCTTAAGACGTTCGCAGAGGTCGTATGTTACAAATGAAGACATGCTGCCGCAATTCAACAGGGCTCTAGCGGGCTCTACCCGCAGAGTCGGATACCATTATTCGAACGGTAGACAATAGTACACCGCGGTGGTGTGTTGCGGATAACGTAGACACAGAGACACGTTCCCTCGCGGGCTCCTGGAGGACGGATGTGGATGGGACAGGAGCAGAAGGGGGTGTCCAAGAAGTAGTATTCTGATAGTGCAGGAGGCTGTGATGCGTGTTTGATTTACAGTGTAGACAGGTGAATCTAGATCTGCACTGGCTGGTGACATGCGATTTTGCTAGGCAGTTGTAGCAAAGCTTGAGTTCTCTAACCTTGGCCTGCCTGTTTTGCACGGATAGAGATTTGAATATGTCGCAGCCACCTACAGAGTGAGGGCCACGGCAGACTGGGCACGTGGGCATTGCGGCTACAAACGTCCGCGAGTTTTGTTGGTATGACTTTTCGCGATGATTCGAAAATGAGGGTTTGTCGCGAGGATTCGAAAATGAGGGGTCCTCACGAGAGTTTTTTTGTTCTAGGCGCTCAAGGGTGGAGGCTCTTTTCTCCAGAAAGTTCAGTAGCTTATCAAAGCTGGGTTGATCAGAGCTTATATCATTCTCGTAATCCTTTGTGGCGGCGGCATCTAACTTGGATCCAACTAGATGAGAAAGAAGCGCATCGCGTTGGTCTTTTGGGTCCGGAATCAAGGTATCTAACGACCGCACCTTTTGCGTCATGCCGTTCGGACTTAAATGCGCACCGGCAACTTTCCAAAAACTGATGGCACGAGTGTTGGAAGGGTTGCTGGATAAGTGCGTGAAAGTATATTTGGACGACATTTTGATTTATAGTGCGAACGAAAAGGAACATTTAGAACATCTCCACTACGTGTTCGAGAGATTCGAAGAATTTGGACTAAAGTGCGCGGCTAAAAAATGTGTTTTCGCGAAACAAACGCTGAATTTTTTGGGACACGTGATAACAGCAACCGGTAATGGACCGCAAGAAGGACACTTGCGGCAAATTCAAGAAGCGCGTCCACCACCATCCAAAAAACACCTCCAGGCATTCCTTGGACTCACGGGATGGCTCCGCGGGTACGTGCAGGACTTTGCCACAATTGCGGCACCACTCACCGACTTGTTGAAAGCAAAGAGGGCATACAGGTGGACAGAAAAGGCGCAACAGGCATTCGACCGAGTGAAGGAAGCTCTAGGTAGACCGCTACAATTACACCGGCCAGATACAAAACTACCATTTGTGCTACAAACAGATGCCAGCGGCGTCGGGGTGGGGGCAGTACTCTTCCAGGAAAGAGATGGGGAAAGGAAGTTTTGGGAGTGGTTTTTTGGTTATAACTCAAAATTTGAACACTCGATTTGGGCAAAATTCAGTACGCAAAGTAAGTTGATGCATACCTACAAACTGGTCATATTTACTTTTGACACATCATTTGTAAAATTTGTAATTTTTTATTTTTCATTAATTTTTTATTTTTTTTAAGTTTTTTGTTTTAGCAGAAGTATTTACTTTTCAATGCTCTATCACTTCCTGAAATATTGACAAACAAATGTGTTACACCCTGTAGGTATATCAAAGGCTGGCCATAATTGACACCATAATGACTGAATAAACTGTTGAATGCCAATGTTGGTCTCTGAAAATATTTAAAACTGAATAAAAAGCTTTCATTATTGAAAGTTATTTCTGAAATGGCATAAAACTGGGAAACGGAGAGTGGTCGTATCCCTTACCGACATGCATTGAAGATTTCCAAACAACATGCAGATGTCACTCTGAAGTCTGAAGTAAATTGCAGGACATAAATAAGGCAAAAAAAGTCATAGCACTCAAAGTATAAAATGGTTCTGATCATATGGCACCTATACCTAAGCACATCGTAAATAACTGTCATTCAGATACAGTGTACCTAATAATCCTAATATCCAATGATTTGCTGGGTAAATCTCTCTTCCTCTTTTTTTCTTCCCTTTTTCCTCTTCTCCTTTTTTCTTTTCTTTTCTTCTTTTCTTTTCTTCTTTTCTCCTTTTCTTTTTCCCATTTTTCCCTCTCCCCCCCCCCCCTTCATTTTGAGGTATGGCGAGCGCCACAAAAAAAGGTCTATTCGGCGCCACTGCTGTCGATGAGTTGGGTGTCGACGCTCGACGAGTTGTCCGACTCCCATAAATGACATGACCTACAGACGCGAAACGCGGGAACAGGATACCAATGCCAACCGCAAAACGAGAAAAGTCACTAGCTATTTAATGCAATATAGGTTAGCCAACCTCACCGAATTAATACAATAGCATGGTGTTGTTTTAAAACAATAGTGGGGTATTGTGTCAAATCGGAATTAATACAATGCCATGGTATTGCTTTAAATCTCAATTAATGGGTATTGTTTTGAATCCGAATTAATGCAATTGCATGGTATTGTTTTAAAACAATAGTAGGGTATCGTTTTAAATCGAAATTAATACGATGGCATGGTATTGTTTTAAAACAACATTAGGGTATTGTTTTTCATCAGCTTTATTACATTAGTAGGGTATTGCTTCAAATTATAATTGTAGTATATTGCATTAAATCTGAACATCGTATCGTATCTTATTTGAATTTAGAGCAATAGGCATTTGTATTAATTCTTATTTAAAGCAATACCCTGCTGTTGTTCTAATTTAAATATTTGCTAGTTAATACTTTTGTCTGCTTTTAGAACATTTAGGTTCAGCTTTGGTTTCTGAATTGTCATTGTTTAGTCATATTTATAACCATATGCTGTACCTTTGTTCGCTAAAATTGTCTGTAATTGTATTAAAACGTGTTTTGGTCATCATCTTCGTTCACAAATGTTGTATTACTTTATGGTGCAAAATAAATAGCAATATGGCGTTCCATACCTTTTAGTGCCAGTATTATAATGTATGATTAATCGCTGGCTGGCTGGAATATTTCAACATCTGAGCCAATAACAGCGGTCTTTGATCTCAACCGGAGGTTAAAATTTTCTATAATACCTACTGACCCACGCCCACGTAAGCATTCGAACTCAAACTACTAACCTTCACAGTTCTGGAGGTAATCCCTCCAAAAGGCCGTTATTCTGGATTCCAGTGCACGACGCTGTGTACCATCCGATGATCTTTTGATGCAAAATAACTGGTTGAGGTATTTTGCTGTCAGTTGCGTCTCTTCTTTATTGCAAAATAAAAATGAGGCTTGCTCAGGATACTTTCTGATTAGAAACAGAATATTAAGCGTTTCAAGGCCGTCTGCAAATTGTTCAAGAGCTCTTCGCGGACGGTCAATGACCATATGATGTAGAATTTCTGCAAACACAAACATTACAAAAATGTAATGGAAAAAAAATACATAATAATTATTTGGGTAGGTATTCTGTCGTGATTGCGCATTTCGCAAGTTCAAATAAGTACCTACCTTCGATAAGTGTGTTTTTTTCATTGAACGACGCCGTTGAAACACCCAGATCCAATAACTCATCGCAAGCCGACAGAACCTTTTTGAAAGATTCAAGAGTTTCAGTTGATTTTATGTTTTTTATTGTTTCTTCAAATGGCGTGTTTTTCAGGTCATCTAAAAGTGGATATGCAAAGCCATTTGCCAAGTAGTCAAAGATGGTCTTCGAAAGAAAATTAGGGCGTGGCCCGCCGTGAATTATAGACAAAGCAAAAAGTTTCCCTGCATGAAGATTTTTTTTTTTCCCAAGAGCAGTCAAGTTGAGCGTTAAGATTTTCGATCCTTCCTTTCCTAAAACATAATTGGGGATTAATTTGACCATTAAGAATATAATTCACTGTTACATACCAAGAAATATCTCACTATTTTGAAGCTGTTTTAAACACAGTCGAAATAGTTCTCGTGACGGCCCGCCTTCGTCGATCGCTCCCTCTGGAACCTCGTCCACATCTACAAATTGTACGTCGATTTTCTTGTAGGGCGAAAAAGTGCTACTCGTCATCGCGTTTCTCATGGACGACATCGGATCTTCTCGACATACATTAACCAAAACAGGATTCTCTACTTCAATCGCTTGACGAATAAGGGTTAATTTGCTTTGAAGATCCAGAGGTTCCTTTGAGGAAATTAAGACTTCAGTGGGTGAATCATCATGTTTGGTGAAGATGTCCGCATTTTGAAGATGTGTAGCAGCTACAGGCAACTCCACGTCAGCAACTACCACGTCTACGTCTGTAGGGAGTATAGGGTCAGATGAAGGATTTTTCAAAAATTCATCCAAATCGAAATCATCTGTTGAAAAATTTGTTGTTGTTTCTCTGCTCGGAAACACCTCAACATTTTGATTTTCTGGTTCACTTGATGAAGAGGATATCGAAATGGAGTATTTTGAGTATTGTTTTCGCTGTGGTCGTTTTTTTGTTGGTACTTTATCTTTACTGCTCGAAGAGGAGGAATTTTTTTGTGTTTTCTCCTTCCTCGTTCTTTTCTTTTTCTTCTTTCGTTTCTCCGGCAATTCGTACTTTGAAATAGTGTGAAGACAAAAATTGAGTCTGGTGAATCCTGTAATCGCAAAAATTTCCTCAATGGTTAGATTTTCATCAAAACTATTCCCAGCAAAATCTAGCAGATCTACATTATAGTCTTCCAAAAAGCCCCTTTTCACAGATTTCCCTTTAGGAAAATACAATCCAGTTGCCTTCTCCAAAATATCTTTTTTTTTCGATATTTTTAGGGCGTCTATTTGTCTTGCACCTCCGCCCTCCTCGATTCTTACGATCTTATTGTCACATTTCCATGTGACCGTGATTTTTCTTGTTGGTTTGCCTAATTTTGGCGATGACTTTGTTATTTTTGCCCCTGTCGTGGTTCCTTCTACTTGCGCTAATTTAGTTTTGAGCTTCTGGGCAAGCGTTGCCAGTGTACTGGATAGCGGTTTACATTGGTTAAGTTGGCTGGAGGCGAACTCTTTTATTTTGTACACGTCTCCCACTCGTTCGACAAATTTTCCCAGTTCTGTGGGACTCATGGCGCGGATGGTAGCAAAGTCGATCTGGAACAGAGATTGTTCTCAGGAAATTTATAAATTACTAACAAAAAAAGATGATGCCTGCATTAAAAATATCGCTTTGATACCTTTTGTTGTTTCATTGTGGCGATGCTTTCACCGTCAATTCCACATTGAAAAATGAGAAAGTTCTCCAACTCGTCTTCCATCTAGAAAAAGTAGTATAAATTTTTATATTATATTCTATCAATGACGTTAAATGACGACAATTAAAGATGTTATGCTAACATACTTGGATGGAAATGTACCTACGTGAAGGTACACTTCACTACCTTTTATACAAGAGCTGTACTGCAATCGTCTCAAATGAAATGACCTCACAAATTCTCATGTTCTTATAGTCAATTCATTGCACAAAAGTGTTGCTAATGTTTCCTTTGAAACAATGTGCTAAAATAGCATTTTTCGTATTCGAAACAATGCGCAAAATGGGTAATTTGGAGAGCGTGTACTACCAAAAAAGCATTTTTGGTTCACGTTATTTCAACACAATGTTTCAAAAAGGTTTTTGAGATTTTTCACAAAACATTATTATTTTATCACATTTTACTTCCCAAAGAAGGCCATCAAGGGTTTTTATGAAGAACAACAATAAAGCATTGTGTTGAAATTGTCAAAAATACATGTCAGAATTGGAAGAGAATTACGGGTTTTGATAGAATTGGAACTTCAAAAAATGTGAAAAGGAACAAATAAACTCCAACCCTCGTAATCCCCACTAACTCAAGTTCTGTACGTACCTATGTATTGTCAATGCAATTGTTTTGTTGTTTTCCATTGAATCAACATCACGGCCTTCGAGCGTGAAAATGTAATTAAAATCGTTGTTTTGAGAAAAATTTTAAAAACTACGTTGAGGTTTTAGGTTGAGGTTAAGACATGAGACATTTACTATACCTAAGAATAAAAAAGAGAAAAAAATGCTATCCAATAGCGAAATAAAATGAGTGTCATTCCATTTGAAAAAAAAAACAAGTTAACTATAATAATAGCCCTTTGAAATTTTCATATTATGCGTTTAGCTTTTATTTGCAACAGAGTAGGCCTTGGAATTTTGTTTTTATGTTTTAAAAAAATAAAAATACCTAGATATCACTTGACATTTCAGCTATTACAGCCTCGAATACAGCTGCCCCTGCGAATAGACCGTTTAGGGTCGAATCATTTAGCGTCGAAAATTTTAGCACCGATTCATTTAGTGTCGACTCATTTATCGCCGACCATTTAGCGTCGAATCTGTCAGATCGAGTCCTCTCTTTAACCCAGAGCTCTAACCGCTCCTTTTGACATGTCTCACGAGCTCACAACCCCCTGCTGCTGCGGCTGCGAAGAAGCGGCAAATGCTTGGTAAAAATGAGGACACCGATCACTGACGTCATGTGACATTTCCACGCCCCTTTCGATGCTAAATGCTCAGTACCACCAACCCACCAGCAGAAATTGTCGGCGCTAAATTATTCGACACTAAATGGGTCGACGCTAAAGAGTCGGGCCGCCCCTGCCAGTCAGTGTCAGTGCTAATGCTCCGTCAATCTGCATCAGCTGATGCGAAGCAAGGTTGCCTACCGCCTTGTCGCCATATTTTTAGCTCATTTTCGAATGAAAAAGGCGCTTATATGGCCGGTTTGTCTGTCTGTCTGTCTGTCTGTCTGGCATTTCAATGACAACGCTCGTACAAGATGGATTTTGTCACCCTATGCTCGCCTATACTGCGTTGCAAATAAAAGCTGAAAGCATTATAGTTTACAATTTTTTTGTGAACACCCTGTATCACAAAATATCAATCTCCAACTATTGAAATGTTGCCCTTAATCCGGACTAATATACTAATAACAGTGTCAAAATCAGAGTTAAAGTCGCAGAAAACAAAATCACTGATCTGATCTGACATCTGAAAGATTTATCAGTAAAAAAAAATAATTTAAAACATCAAAGGTGCCGACACAGAGTCTCTTGTGATTGTTCGCTATTCTGTGTGCTGGGCGAATTTCCCGATTAGACATACATAACAAACAAGAACAATAACAACAGCTTTGTTCCAACAAGCGCCAGAACCAGTTCGGAATCGGGAAAAAGCATCAGTCACACAAACGACTTTTCAACCATAAGATACGACAGTGAGGGCCAGTTTTACAATAGCGGTATAAACTCGGTATAAGCTACTCTTGGTATAATCTCCTAGGTTACCTTTGTCGGCATACAATTTATACCAATGTTTATAGGTTAGGTATTCGGAATAACGCTATACCACTCTTATTGTGAAACTGGCCCTCAGATGAGTATATATAATCACTTGTGCTACTGTTTTTTCCTGGTTTCGAACTGGTTCTGGGGCTTGTTAATAAGTAAATTACTTACCTTGACACGTTACTACTCAGACTGCACTGAACTGCCGACTCCAACTCCACTCCACACTCTACCAGATCTCGACTCGCTGTGCCAACGGCCAACGCCAACTGCCTGCTGCCGTTTTCCCGGAGCTGCGTTACAATTGTAGGTTCGAAGTTACAATTGTGGTTCGAAGTTACAATTGTAGGTTCAAAGTTACAATTGTAAGTTCGAAGTTACAATTGTAATTTCGAAGTTACAATTGTAGGTTCGAAGTTACAATGTAATTTCGAAGTTACAATGTAAGTTCGAAGTTACAATTGTAATTTCGAAATTACAATTGTAGGTTCGAAGTTACAATGTAAGTTCGAAGTTACAATGTAAGTTCGAAGTTACAATTGTAAGTTCGAAGTTACAATGCAAGTTCGAAATTACAATTGTTTAGGTTGAAATTGCAATGATCAAGCTCAATTTGCTTTAACTTTGTTAAATTATTGTTGGCCCTTCTACACCTTCGTAGTTAATCGAACATAACTAATGAGTCGCAGACATATTTGACTGTTATGCAACACGCAAGGTAGAAGAACCTGAAGGTATAATTACCTGATCACCAACTTTTTCTTGATTGTCTTGGTGGGTTTAATTGTCGGGAAATCCCATCCTTTTTCCCCATTCCCTTTTCGGAGCACCATCACCAACTTTTCATTATTCGTCGTGGTCTTCTTAATAATCGGGAAATCCCATCCTTTTTTTTTCATTTCCTTTTTGAGACCACCAACAGCTTCTTGTTGCTCTTTTTTTTTGAGCTTAATTGTCGGGAAATCTCGTCCTCCGGTGCCAAAAAGAAAATCCGGATGGGTAATGCTCTTTCCTTCGCGACTGTTTTCTTCTTTGAGGTTTTTGAAAACCTCCTGAGAGCACAGACCGAGTTTTCCTAGGAACATCGATAGCGTCAAGTCGTTTTCTTGCAAAATAATTTCTGTTTACAATAGTGGATTTAACGTTTTGTTTCGGAGCTGAACGGTGATGGTTCTATATCTCCATTTGATGTTGGTTGCTGTGGAGGTTGGAGCCAGCTGAAGCAACATCTTCTACTTCTTGAGAAGATGTGGCTTTTTTTTATAATTACCTGATCACCAACTTTTCATTGAATGTCTTGGTGGGTTTAATTGTCGGAAAATCCCATCCTTTTTCCCTATTCCCTTTTTGGAGCACCATCACCAACTTTTCATTATTCGTCGTGGTCTTCTTAATAATCGGGAAATCCCATCCTTTTTTCTCATTCCCTTCTTGAAACCACCAACAGCTTCTTGTTGCTCTTTTTTTTTTAGCTTAATTGTCGGTAAATCTCGTCCTCCGGTGCCAAAAAGAAAATCCGGATGGGTAATGCTCTTTCCTTCGCGACTGTTTTTTTCTTTGAGGTTTTTGAAAACCTCCTGAGAGCACAGACCGAGATTTCCTAGGAACATCGATAGCGTCAAGTCGTTTTCTTGCAAAATAATTTCTGTTTACAATAGTGGATTTAACGTTTTGTTTCGGAGCTGAACGGTGATGATTCTGTACCTCCATTTGATGTTGGTTGCTGTGGAGGATTGGAGCCAGCTGAAGCAACATCTTCTACTTCTTGGGACAATGTGACTGTGAATGAATTCCGGATGAGCTCTGGATGTGTGTTGCATTTTCTTCTTAAATACAAGATCCATTTCCTCGGCAATTTCGACGAACCGCCTACCTCGGCTTGTCTTATTTTTATTGTCGATATATTTTTTATACTTTCTGTCTAGAACCCTCTACTTATTCTCACATTGGCTTTCTGTGTAGTTGCTATTGAGAATGGTGTTCATTCCAGCAGCTTTGATCTCCCATATTTTTTTCTTTTTACCGAGACGGTTAAAAATTTCAGTTGGGCTAATGTTCGTCAGGGCTAGAAGAGTAGAGAATGATGTCATCCATGTAAACAAGTCATCGTTCCCCTTGTAAACCTGTCATGATGTTATCCATCACTCTTTGAAAGGTGGCCGGAGCATTCCTCAAGCCGAAGTGCATCCTTAGATATTCAAAGTGTCCATTTTCTACGGAGAAAGCGGCTTCTTGAACATCCTTCGGTTTTACTTCGATCTGGTTGAATCGAGTGTTGTGAAATATTGCGGGTGTCCCAACTGGTCAAGAAGATCGGTAATGTCCAAATGGGGGTATTCATCACCGATCGTTGCTCAATTAAGTTTTCGATAATCGATAACGACGCGACATTTCATTTTTCTCGATGCGTCCATTTTCTTAGAGACTACCCAACCCACACAGGTGATGGCCAGCGAAAGGTCCAAAGGTCGAATGATGTTGTGTTCTAACATTTCAATAATTTGTTTCTTTTGCTTCCTCTGTATCCGGTATCTGTAGGATTTTGTGAAAATCAGCTTTGCATCGCCTGTGTCGATAGAATGTCTGATCTTATTTGCTAAACTAATATTCTCCCGACTGCGCCAGTGATCAACTCACGTAGTGAATGTATGTTGTGCATATCCGATCATTTCTGTTTTCCTTCAATACCCAACCAATTGTACTGGGTAACTAATTTGTTAGTCGTCATTTCGGATATCATTCTTCTAGTCAAATCTGCGGTATCGTTACCTCTCACTTTTTTGAGCAGGTTCAGCTGGAAAGGATATTATCACCAATCTGACCGCTTCCGAAATTTCCGAATTTTCAACATCTTTGACAACTTTTACGCCGTCTCGAGTTAATTAGATGTCCTGGCGAGCAAGAAAAACCGGTCCCAACAATGCATGACAAGAAATGGCCTCGTCCGGCACAACATGGAACTTTACGGAATGCAAACGTAGATAATCTTCACAAATTTGTCCTGGCACTGCCTGGGAACCATGGAACATTTTAACTGATATTCCATTGTAATGTTCATACATAAATGCCGATACGCCTCATAAATCCACAAAAAAAATTACACTTTTCTGGCATATGCAAGAGCAAGTGGAAATTAAATTTCATCAGTTGTGGGGAATATAGTTTTTCCACGTTCAATACAAATTTTCTGAGACTGGCTTCAGCTTTCCGGTCATCGTCCCTTGAAATACGTCCTTTAAGAAAGTATTTATATGATACACCAAAAGAAACCAGTGTTATACATATTCTTTTGGCATTACAATCCCAACTGAACAAATCAAGGAATAGCACAAAACAAAATGTTTCCACTCAGATACCTTCCACATTTTTCGGTCTTCCAAACGCCGGGGTGTGCGACTTACTTGACTGGGTGGCTTGACAAACAACAGAATTTCATTGCATCGCTTGATTTTATTCACATCAATGGAAAGAGATTTTTGTTTATTGGAGGGACTCGGCCATTCTTCCATCATGGTTTTGTATACGCCCAAGCAAACGCAATGCATGTAATCAGGTACAGATGAACTTATATTGAAAACTGGAACCTCTATTAAGTAGTAGGCCGTAGTAGGTCCGAAATATTCAATTCAAAACTTTATTCAGTTTACTGGAATAACAAGCAGTTATTGTAAATGTAGTCAAAATACTACTGTGAGTGGTTAGTTACTACTGGTTGTACCGTGTGATCCAAGCCATTCCGAATTGGGGTAGGCTGTGACCTGGTCAAATTCCGGGATGTCGAGCTGATTTTCGCCAGGGCACAGCCTATCCCAATTCGAAATGGTTTGGATCACACTGTAGTAGTTCCCCCACTACGTTATTAAGAAGATGTCTACAACTTAGTACGAACTCGATTTTTGGAACTGAAATATCTGCTGTTGAGATTATCCAAGTAGATGATTTGTTCTTGTTTTCTTGCTATCAGAAGTGTTGTCCAGTGATTATGGTCCAACAGGGAAAAATTTACCTGTAGCTGTTCACGTGGTAGCTTCATTTCTTCCACTGTTTCAATTTCAATAGTGGGTCGATGGTTAGGACAGTGGAAGGTTGAACTAAACTTCCATCCTATCTTGGGTGCAGAATCTGGGGCCGACATATGCACGTAGCTCAACAATTTACTGCTCAAAATCGAATTCGATTCTTCTGAGCCATTGGGCTGAAAGAACCTCTTCAGATCTTGTTGGTTGTCATAGATATGGCCTCTTTGAAAATCTCCGGTTCCTCATTTCCTCTTGTACGGTTCCACTGATACAGTTGGCTAGGTCATGGCCGACTGAAGTGTGCAGTCCTCTGTGGCAAACAGAAGCGCCGCCACATGACTACATTGTCCATCAGCAACACGTTTCATATTCCCAGTGACTTCTTGAACATTTCGAACGAAGACATGACCACGTTCTCTTTGAAATTGGTGTCTGCGACGACTGATTGTTCTGTTGGACGAAAAATTTCCTTGAATGGTTCAGAGTAGCCAATCCCACGACATTCTCTTCCTCTTCCCGTCCGCTTTGTATTGTGTCCTATCCTGTCCTGTCCTATTTGAGTCCTATCAGAGTCCTTATTCGCTACAACCTGCTCTCTTCGCCAACTTGATGGAATTCGGCCATCGTCTAGCCTTTGACCCATCTCATCCCTCATTGTGTTACTCAAAGGCTTTTTCACAATGTGTGTATGCTTCTCGGTCCGTATGTGTTTTGTGGTGGAATAAAACCTTGTAGGCTTTCCCTCTGCAGGCTTTTCAATCGACCAACATTTGATTGTGCCGTTACACTCTCCACAATGACCATGACAAATGAAAAAGAATTTGCAACTTCGCCTCCGGAGAGCATGCCAGAAACCAAATAGCTGTTCTCAATTCATCAGAAATTTTCTCAAAGGAGATATGGGTTCAATTCGCTTTTAAATGGTCATCTCCTTGATCTAATGATTTCCACGTCTCATAATCGATTTGAAAAAAGTCACTACTGCGAAGTTCGAAGGCATCAGCTAATGAGTGCGTAGAATCTCTGGGATCTGATGACTGTTCATCATCCAAGCTGACTGATCTTCAGATGCGGGTATTAGTCCGAGTTTATTTCAACATTCGTGCCTGTTCGAGATTACGAATGTATAAATGGCTCGTCAACACGTTGTCCAACTTGGAACTGATTTCGATCTTCATGCTTTGATGTTTGGGTTGCATTTTTGGTCGAACCAAATATATCTCTCTCGACAATCAGAGCTTTGTGATACTTGAAGTGTCCTGAGGTACAGCCCGAGGAATGCTCCATTGGACATTAGGTTTGTACCTTGAGACAGCACCACTTATATGAATTATTTTTTGAAGAAAAGACATTATAAGCCGAAAAATCAACAGCAAATTCGAACTGGGAGGCCTTACGGCGAATACTACCAGCTGAAATGGGCTGAGGCAACTTCCTCATGACATCACTCATTTGTAGTTCGTAAAGCTCTTTTTTGGCATACACGAACTTCCTCGTGGATCCTATGATCCGTTTCAGGTACTATTCAAGCTCCAAGATGTCGTTTGTAACGGTTTTAATTTCTGAGCTACGTAAAATTGAACAGATTGTTTTCCTCTGAGTCGGAAGACATTCAGTGGCCGAGGAACTACCCCATCATTATCTTCATCGCATCCCATATCTTGTTGTTGTTCCACACAAGTCCCTCAGTATTCCATTAATGTCGATGTCAATAATTGCAACGTACTTTCGAGCTGTTTCTTCGATTAGTACTTGATCAGTTCCGTAGACTTCTTCGCACTTTTTATTTTCAATGCCTTCTTTTCCATTTCTCCAAGGCTTGAAAAGCATCACACGCCCACGGAAGAAATCTGCAAGATCATTGTGAATGTCAAAGCGTCAAAATGCAATGATTTTTTATTGCTTTTGAAGGTGGAGGGTTTTCATTTTGGATACTTTTGGTTTTGAACTGGACACTTCTGAATCCGGTTCTTCCTCAACGGCATCTTCATTTCGAAATCGACGACATATCCTTTTGTCGTGAAATTATAGTTGGCAATGAAGCCGGCTAAACATAAGTTTTCCAATTCTTTTGGCCTTTCAGCATACCGATCGAATGGTCCTTTTCAAAATAATAAATGAAAACATCTTAGCTCCTTATCAACATTACTCAAAAGAGAATACCTACCATCAAAGGGATCTTCATTGAAATAATATGAACTTGAATAGAATTTAAAAAAAAATTGAATGAAAATTGAAAGATAAACCTGTAACATTTAACCTACGGGAAACTTGAAGACTACAGATCACACGTTTTCACTCTTTTCTTTTTTGGCCTCCGTGTTCAATAGTGCTTCTGCAGCTGTTACAGCTTTAACGACCTCTACGGCCTTTTCTTCGCCCCTTTTTAGCGGTTTCTAACAGATCCTCAGCAACTGTAGGAGCTTCAAGGATCTCTGCATCGAAGTCGTCTTCATAGTCTCAGGCAACATTGCTTCTGTTTAGTCCTTCAACTATTGCTGTTGACGGGAGCGATGAAGTTTCAATCTTTGGTTCCTTTTCAAGGGGACCGCAAACCGTAGAATCAGAAACTGAAACAGAAACTGCAAACTGAAGCAGAAACGGTATGCGATATGGTACCCGTGGGTTCAACTCCTTTAGCCAGGGACTTGGACTTCGGTAGATTTTCAGACCGGCACAAATCACCGAGACAGTGTGACTGACCGACTCTGTTCAGAGAACAATGTTTGACCAAAAACATTGAGGTCAGTCGACACAACACAGAAACGACGCTCGTAACGCTTAGTATTTATCGACAGAAAGTAGAAGGCCCTTCCGGTGTTCTTGGTCTTTTTAACCGTAGAATTGATGTGATTATGGGAAGATGATTTGAATCATCCAATCAGGTGGACATCAAGATCATAATGTTTGTCGGCATCGGAATCGTCCGTTTGGTTCATTGTCGCCCTCTGAATCTGCACAGCATTTGCAGAGCTTTTTGTCTCGAATTTTTTCCTCTAGGACCGGACGGATTGATATCTTTGGCTTTATTCTTTTTGTCTTTGGACCTTTTACACCTAGAACCACCACATTTCACCTCAACACAACATTCTGATGTAATGTTTGAGATTCGAGTGAACACGTCGACGAGCAAGGGAGGTGAAGAAGTCATTTGTAGGGGCAGTCTTGGTGTCACCAGGCACAGAAAACTCCTCGAAATTTGCGACGTATCTTTGGTGATCAGAAAGATTGTGTCGGACGGCTACGGGAAGAAAACAAACAGCACATATCGGCCGATCTGTTGATATAATACGGTACAAGTCGCTTCCAGTCCTGTATAGCCAAAGGTTTTGTATCTTGGACTTCAGTTGATGTTCAGACCGGTACGAATCGCCGTGACAGTATGACTGACCGTCTCTGTTCAGAGAACAATGCTTGGCCAAAAGCACTGAAGTCAGTCGATACAACACAGAAACCTTATAAAATGGCAATACAAAATGGTTGTATTTCTTTATACCAGCTTATGTCCCAACACTTTTTGTGTGATGTGTCACGATGCTCACATTTGAGAAAGGTCGGTGGAGCTTGAAGGAAATTAAAATACTTTTGAAATGTTTCCTTTGAAAAAAAAAACTGCATTATATCAGCCACGCTCTCATCGACGACGTCTTCGATAACTTTGATTATTTATTCTTTGGATTTGCGAAAGGGAATTTCCAAGACAAGGATTATATTTGCATGTAACGGGAAAGCTTCATCAGCAGCAAAATAATATCTGCTACCACACTGTAATGGTTCAGGTAATAAACAATACATATTTATCATTCTTCAATTTTTTCCATGCGTCTTGTCACAGCTAATTGTGATAAATCAATTTTTACTGGTACCTGTCCTTAGCAGGCATAAGTCATTGTCAAATCGGCGATAACCTCTCTTTCTGTCTCGTCATCTTCGAGTTCGCTTTGAATCTCCAGGGTGTCGCCGATGAATTCGTATGTCCTCACTTTCAGACCGTGTAAGAATTTTTTTCCAACTCGGCGTTTGTGTAAAAAGTCTCTTTTTCTTGGGAGCCGGTAATTCCGCCATTTTAGCAGCTGAGTTACTTCTGACAACGGCACCAAGCTCTTTTCCCTCTTTTCTGTTGTTACGATTGTTTTGATCAAAACAGGACTTCGCAACGGGAGCTTGAGTTGGAGGACTGAGAAGCCAAATGTGGTACAGAGATATTTTCTGGGTCTATAACCATTTAAGGAACTTCAGGATGATATCAGGACGTTTGCAATTGACGCTAGAATGAATTTCTGAAAACATGGGACATTCGCACCAGGGACACTTGTTTTTCGTCCTATAAATCGGACATTCGCAGCGAAAGGGTTAACAGAATAAAACTATCTCATATTTTTGGAAAGAAAATTCAACACTCATTGCAACCAATCAGAACTGCCAAGCAGAAAAGTGTTATCTCTTGAGATAACACCTACAGCTTCCCGAGTTAACACCTTCATGCAGATCACTCATGATTTAACACTTTTTTGCTCGCAAAATTTCAATCTTACGAATATATAGATGGCTAAGAGCACAAATATTGTACGTCCACTTCTGTCAATTGTCCAGAATAGCGTAATAACGATTTCGTTTACATTTCAAGGTGATTTTGATTGTCGCAGTAATCAATGGTTATAATCTTTCTTGAGGATTAGGTTGTTTATCATAATTATAATTATACATAGCGTCGATCGCTTTTACTGTTTTTGATGGAAATCGCAATTTTTGGGAATTTGCGTGGACATACAACATTAATGCTTTCAACAATTGGACATACAATAAATGAATTGACGGAAACACCATTTTAATAATATTAAATTGTACTTCAAACAAACTTTTATATTTTTTAATTTTAAAAATTCATAAAAAATAGAACAGAAACTAAAAATTATTCATAAAAAACAGAACGTTCTACTTGTTAACTGTAGTTTATCTTGAACAAAACGAAAATCGAAATAAAATGAAAAAAGAAAAAAGAACGTTCTACTGGTTGTCCTCGTCTTCTTCGCCGTTCTCGATCGTCCATGGAACGAGATCGATATTTTTTTCTGAACATGGGATGCTTTCTATGTAATTTTTATAGACACTTGGAATGACCTTCTTGTCCAGTAAATAAAGCAAATCCTTCTTTTTTGCATCTGAAATAGGCAACCTCTTTGCATACTTTTGGGAAAGTGAAATGGTGTTCCATGATATTTTTTTCTCTTTCTTTTACTTTTGCTTAGTTTGCAACACGTCCATAAAGGTTTCATCGGACAATGCATATTTATACTGGATAATGAAAGGTTTTGATTTATCAAATCTCAGCCATTTGATTTGAAACCACTTTACTGTATTATTCACGGTATTGGTTTTTGTATTGATCATCATGAGGGCTGCAAGAGCCTGTAGATCGTGAAAGTCTGAGAACGATAACCTGTTCACAATGTAGGGACGAGGTCTTTTCCGTGCCATTTCTATCAGAAGTCCCCATTCTTCAGTCGTATAAATTTGACGATGTTTACGAGCTCTTTCTATAGTCGCATGAATTGAGTTTGCTTCAAGGTAAGAGTGCCCAGACTCCATGAATTTTAAGTCGACCGTTTGTAAATGATCAATGTTGTTCACAGCATACAACATTGCAGCACAAACAAAGTGGTTGCGGTTCTGGCCTCCGCATGTGTCGGAAAAACTGGAAACATGAACAACAGTTTCGGGCAAGCAATGCAAATACTTACACAAACACGTGCCAATTTCCGACGCTCCTTTAGAGTGATAAAAACTCCTTAAAATTTAATAAATGTAGCTCTTGGCGACGGTGTTGCTTTACGTGGAATTCTGTTAATTCTGTCGCATGCCTGATGCCTTGAAATATAGCCTCTGCGGAATGCCTTTGATAGATGGCGCCGCTCGGAGGACTCACATATTAGGAGTCCTCTTGGGTGTATATTACCATGAGTTCTCTGACTGCCACAGCATCGGATGGTTGAGCTGAACGCCTGCGCACTGATGGGCCCCCAGTAGGGGGCGAAACACGTGTCTGTGCAGTTTCGGTTCGACCGCCTCATGTTGTGGTAGTCGGCGAGCTTTGTTTTATTAAAGATTACTTCAGCTATGATCAGAGTCACAACGTTTTCCAGGTTGCAGAAAGCCGGCTTACCATTTCTGCCCGACCAGTTGGAAGTGAGTGCTGACAGTGAGTGGCCATAAACCTAATAATTCCTGCTCGGGAACGAGAGCTTCTTGCTCGGGAGCGACTGCGAGGGGGTCGCAAGCCCTTCTCAATTTTGGTTACAAGCGATTCCAGACGCCTAAGGCGTCTTTTGAAGTCTTTATCAGACCGGTGGCCCCTAACCTCACTTTCATCGCAGGAGCGCGACGGGGAGCGAGAATGATGCTTCCGCTTATCCATCCTTGCTCAAGAATCCGCTGCAGATCCGCTGATTAGGGAGAAAAAAGAGCTAAAAACAAGCAAAAAGCGTAAATTTGCTGAAAAGTGGAAAGTGTTGAAACAATGGACACAATGCGGAAAGCGCGCAAAAATATAAATTACAGTTCTGGGGTGCAGGTCTACCAGCACACATACTCAAAAAACTTTGTCTCTTTAAAAAATAGTGCGGGAAAGCGACGTAAATATCGTACTACATAGTCAATCTTCTAAGTGATTACGAGGATGAGGAGCCGTAGCACAATTATGAATTTAAAAAGAAATTAGTGTGGCTACTTTCACTTACTCTTCTTCGGAGGGCGGATGGCGGAGATTAATACAAGTGGTTCTTTCGTTGCCTTTTATTGCTGAATGAGACGAAAACACACATCGTAACAACAAATACATAACGACATTCTCCGCGACAACCTCCAGACCGCAAGCTCTCCGGGATAAATCCGAATATCCCTAGTTATGACCATCTGTCAGAAATGCCCGCGGGCGCGGGAACATTTGAATTTAAATTTGGGGGCAACATTAGATAAATTATCATCAAAAAGTTGAAGAAATATGAGAAAGGAAACCATAATGCTATTATACAGAACAAACCGAATAACGAAATTGGACAAATTTAAAAAATGAACAAAAAAAAGTATCAAATTGTATCAAAAATACATATCATCATTCTTCAAAATCGGGCTCACTGTCATCGGTGTCATTGCTGTTGGTTGCAATGGACTTTCACTCCCATTTTGCTTTTCTTCTCCCAGAATATCTTGATTTGGTCGGTGTGTTTAATGGTAATTGGACCATTGCTGGGGCGCAACCTTTGTCTAACAAACTTTGCCAGACATCAGTGGCACTCACTTTTTTTTCTTTTAAACTTCTTCATCATATTCCCGTTTTGTTAGACTCTATACTAATCCAATGGCATTGAAGATGCAATTATATTCAGGCAAACTCAAGACTTCTTGCCCATATAATAATATAATTTGCCTGCTTCCCATATAATTTGGTCGGCAACATAAACTTTTGTTTTATAATGTTGCTTGGCCAAGTTTAAAAGGTGCTTCATGGCACACTGGGGGAAGATGTATTTGTTTTTATCTGTCAGCAATGCCTACAGATCCCTTTTTCTCCAGTTTAACGCTGGCTTCTTCTCTAATCGGCTCTGGTAGCTTGCGTTATCTAAAACGATTACCGATTAATCATACATTTTGAAATTATCATTATTTATTCCACTTACTCTTACTGTACATGTCATAAATGACATTCCTCACTTCGGTTTGATTTTTACTGCCAAATCAGAAGTCGAATATTTCTTTTGGTGGCGAGCAACTTTTCTCACTCTTTCCGAGGTAGTACCATTTTCATATTTCAGGACGAAAATGATCAGTAGGTACAGAATTAAAGAAAAAATCAACGAAAGATTTCCATGAGACAAATTCGCACGTATACATACTTCGGCAGACGTTCCCACGTAGGACAATTTTTGAGTGTTCGGTGTTGAGTGTTCGGCAAAAATTTTTGAGCCAGTTTGTTACTGCACCGCAGGGAATATTTTTGGGTGTTTCCACTGTTTTCGCTTGTGAGCCTTCTTGCCGCTTGATGTTGACGATGGTGTACACAGTCTTGTATTTGTTATGTTGCTTAAAACATTCTCACAGACCACACTCATCGTCATTTTCCTCCTCAAAAAATTCAAAAATGTCAAAAATATCCTTGAATATTATCAAGAATCTTACTGTGGCGTCGCAACCTTCGAAATCTGCAAGGTGTCAATCTTGTTTGCAAAATTTAAGGGCATCTGCAACCGATCGACTGAAAGTTTGAGTCGCCGGGCGAACTTTCATTTTTTGTTTATTGAAGTGAATAGGAGGTACGCGCAATTTGTTGCGCAGGTGCAACTCTTTATTTTGTTGCATGATATTGAATTTTTCTCGTTATCAATTATCAAACCTTCGCCTCCCAAAGTATTGCGGATGAGTTTAATCATGTGGCATGGATCTGGTGATCTGAACTTTCCGAATTTGACATCGAATCAAGCTGACAACCAAACCGTGTTGCCATAGTGAAGTTGCTGGGAGCCCCATCAAAAGTGAGTGACAAAATTTCCACACTGATTTTGTGAGCTAACACGTCGAACATCGAGTAACCAAATTAGCCCTTTGGTCGCCAGAAACGCCATCAACGAGAAAATAGTCTGGAGGAATTTTCCAGCTGTCATTTATCGAAACAAGCATAAACACAAGCGCATTTTTTGCCAATGTTCTATCATCCCCATCTAACCCAACCCCCATGTCAACATACCCAGTCATTCCTGTGCCATCATAGTCCATATGCTGATGCATATTGCTGTCTAGCATGAGGGCGCCAAGAATTGAAGTTGATTTTTCAACAATTTGTTCAACAGCATAGAATGACCCTGGAGTAAAGGCAGGAGTTCCATCAATGGCCTTGTACCAATTTGTTATTGTTTTTGGGTGTAGCAAAGAAGTATTGAAGGATTCGCGAACATATATGCGAACCTTATTTCCCATGTACAGTCATTTCAAATTAAAAGAAAGACCCAACCATCAAGCCCTTGAGACAGCGTTACTTTTTTATGGCATCTCGCGTAACCACCCTATACGTGGGAGAATGAGCATCTGTCACGATTGTTGCGGTTACAGTCAGTTTCAGAATAGCTAAATCTATGGGAATCGACATCTTGCGGAATTTAATGGACGAATACAAGATTCTCACATATGTAGGCCGCCATATTGAAAAACGACCGCCATTTTGTACCCAGTCGTAATTTTGACTGGCGCCTCGGACAGAATTGTTTCAAACAGTTCCCCAAAAGGAGTGTAGCAAGTTTCATACCTCTAACATGAAGTGTAGTGTGTCTCCTGGCCAGGGCTGGGCAAAATACTTCGAAAAATGTATTTAAATACAAAATACAAAATACACGATCCAATATAGTCGAAATACAAAATACAAACTACTTCTTGAAATGTCTTTGAAATACAAAATACAAAATACGTATTTTGGAAAACTAAGAAATTCCAAAATACAAAATACAACCTAGAGTATTCCAAATACAAAATACATTCTTATGGCGTATTTCAACCATTTTATTGGAAAAACCGTATAATGCAAGTATTTCAATGGGAACACTTCATTGATTCAGTCTCAACAATAAGTAAATTATTATGAACTATGAAAAGACAAATAAAATAAACATAAAGTGAAGAAAACTTTATATTCGAATCTATTCCTTACTTCATTCATCAATTTTTCAAAATAACAAATGTTGATTTCCTTTGGGAACAACCAGCTTTTCGAAAATATTGTCCGACATCCGACATGGAACCTCTCGTGGCTGACAGCAGGATGCACTTACCAGTAAAACGTAAAACGTAAAAGATGCAATCGAACTCATTATCGATCCCAGATAGTGTGCAAAAGCAAGAAATGTCAATGGGGTGAATATAGTATTACCAGAACAATTTCAGCCCGAACAGACAAAAGAGCATGGGAAACAAATGTATTTTGTATTTTGAAAATCAAAATACTTATCCGAAAAATGTATTTAAAATACAAAATACGAAATACTAGCTGCCTGAACTATTCCAAAATACAATTTACAAATACTTTTCAATCAAATGTATTTAAATACAAAATACAAAATACTTAAATGTATTTCAAATACGTATTTCAACTACTTGTATTTGAAATACCGCCCAGCCCTGCTCCTGGCTGCCTAAAATACGGTCTTGGTAATTTGAATTTGATGATTTTTCATAAATTATTTGGAGAGAAACTCACAAGTGTCAAACATTTTTGTAATCAGCATAGAAAGCTACATAGACTACAATAATAAATTACAGGGTGTCGCCAAAATTGGAAAAAAGAAATTTGAACACCCTGTATATTATGAGATACAGAATAATATATTGAACACATTCGAGAACTATGGGAAAAACTATCAAGGATTAGCTTTTGTGTTCTCAAAATACCTCCAAGAAGTAGCGTTTGGTGGAGGGGAAGGTTTCACCTAATGCGAACATCCTGTATAAAGAAAATTGATCATCTGTCACAATTACTGTAGTTATCGACAGTATAAGAATAGCTAGTGTGAAAATCGACACCCTGCGGGATGCAATGGGGCGTAAATGACATTTTTTCATATTCAAGTCGCCATTTTGGAAAACGGCCGCCATTTTGGATTCAGCGATAATTTTCGTGGGCACCTCGGACAGAATTGTTGCAGATAGTTCCCTGAAGAAGTCTACAAAATTTTACACCTCTAATATGAAGTGCAGTATTTCACTTTGTTTTGTCGCGTAGCGGCTCTACTATTCTTGATTGTGGGATAGGCAGTTTTGGTCCATATAATTAAACGATCAAACGAACTTACCTTAAGTGAAGTTCGATCGTAATTATATGATGAACCTTGTTTTTGAGATAATAATAACAACGTAGTAGTACCTTCTGGTTTGAATAGTCACAGAGTTTAGAGGAAGAAAAAACGCGCACACCCTCTATCTTTCCATGTCGGCAGCTCCGCTGGTATGTGGCTTCATTCTTCAGAGAGGGAAATTGCAGCCTGTCTTGGATCAACTGGGTGTTAAAATAAAGAAAAACAGACAAAATAAAAGGGGGTGGGTAAAATATTATCTCAAAAACAAGGTTCATCATATAATTACGATCGAACTTCACTTAAGGTAAGTTCGTTTGATCGTTTAATTATATTTCAGAACCTTGTTTTATCGATAATAATAACAACGTAGATGTTCAGAGCATGTTGCTGCAATTTCAAACGTTTTATTTTGCGATCGCCTTGTAAAACAAAAAAGACAATAATGGTAATAAAGTGAGAGTAATAATATGGATAAACGCTAATTATAAGCAACATAAAACATAGTTGAATCAAGAATAAAGAGTGTACAAGCAAGTATTTTTGTTAGTCTGATTCCTCCGGAGAAGTAGCTTGACGACCTTCAAGAACTGTAAGTGCAAATGTGCGTTGTGAGGCCTTTTTGTTGTAGAACTTCCAGAAAACGTCTGATTTTTGTGTCCACCCCGCCGTCCTTTTAATAACGTCTAAATCGACGCCTCCACGAAAAGCGGCAGATGTGGACGCATGACGGACCGAGTGGCCACTATAAACTTTTGTGTCAATGCCACTTTTACTTAATGCGGTTTTTAACCACCGGCTTAAAGATTGGCTCGAAACTGGCCCGTGAGGTTTTTTGAATGACAAAAATAATCTCTGCGATTTTCTGATGGACCTAGTCCGTAACATATAAGCCTTAAGTGTTACCACTGGGCAAGTTTCGGGATGGTTAGATAAGACGGGTAGGTGAAGTATGGGTTGAGGGTGGCCTGGTCGTGAAGTTTTGATTAAGTGGGGAATTTTGATAATTAGGGCGTCAGACGTCTCCGAAATGTTGTCAAGTTCAATAAGGGCTAGAGTCTGTGCTCTATGTCCTGACGCTAAAGCTAGAAGAATAGCGGATTTGATGGTTAAATCCTCCAAGCTGACTTTCTCCAACGGAAACAACTTTCCTACGTAATTTAGTACCGTATCTGTTGACCAAATCTCGTCATATTTGGGTCTAGGTGGTTTTAGTCTAAAAATGCCCCTAAAGAAGCGTTTCACAAGTGTGTTGTTAGTTATATCGTGAGAAGATAGCAGAGACAACGCTGACCTAGCTGAATTAAGAGAACCGTGTTTTGCGCCCCCCTCCAACTCTTCTCCCAGGAATTCTAGGAGAGTACTAACGTTTACATTTCAAGGGTCATGGTTTTTATTCTTACAAAATTCGAACCACTTCTTATACGCAACACCGTATTGGCTTCTTGTTGACTGCGAAAGAGATGCCATTAAAACTTCGGAGGTTTTTGTGGAGAGGTTCTTTCTGCTGTAGGCTTCCATGATAGTTTCCCTGCAACCAATGTAGTCCGCTGCCAGAGTGGGTGTTGTAGGGTCCTACAAGGAGACAACAATAAGGTTGGGTTTGGTTTCAGCAGGATATATTCTTCAATCAGCAAGGATTCGAAAATGGGGAACCAGGGCTGCGTGGGCCATAAAGGGACTAGCATAATGGCTGTGCACCTATCTCTTTTTAATTTTTGAAGCGTTCTCAATATAAGGCAATATGGAGGAAACGCATAGAGAAGAGAATCGCTAGTCCAAGGAACAGTGAATGCATTTATCACAGAAGCTTGCGGGTCCATATCACGTGAAAAATAGATATCACATTTTTTGTTTATTCTAGATGCAAATAGATCGATCGCAGGTCGACCCAATTTTTCCGTCAACGAGTTGAAAATCTGAGGGTTCAGTTCCCATTCTGTGTCTATATTGTTGATTTTGGACTGGGTGTTGATACCGTTGTTAGTGCATCAGATAAAGAGGTGGACTAGCTCAGTAAGTGATTATTTCTTTGGAGCACTAGACAAATAACTAGGCTGCGTGAGTCGGCAAAGCCATATCAAATTGGCAAATTGAAGTTAAAAAAAAGAGGAACGGAAAGAAACAATGTTAAGCTAAAATTTTGAATTATATTATGACAATGACCGATGATTGCGCAATTCGACTGTTACAGATATAATAACTAATATTATCGACTATGAGTTTTGACTTTTGTACGTTTAGATATGTCAGAATCTTGGCCAAAATTCGGTCATTTACAGAGGTAAAAAAAAAGAAAGTATAGTAATAATTATCCTGGAGAAAACTACTCAAATCAGGTGAGTAGAAATGGCTAAGTAAAATTTAGTTAAATGGGAAATAATACGATAAAACTAATGTAGTACAGCAAGGAAATAAAAATTGTGAATTGAATGTGTTTTACAAAATGAAATTTGGCGTAGATTAAGATAGATTGGAGAATAAATTTATTGGTGATTTCGACGAGGTGAGTAGCGTTCAGATTTAGAAAACGTAAACATGCCACTTATCTGGTATTTTCGTCCGGTGGTGAGCGATGTTCAGCAACAGTAAAATATGGTGGAGGTGCTGGTGGTTCCGTGTGGAGGTAAGGGAAGATGTCGCCTGAGCTTTGTTACCTTTTAGACTCTCCGGGTGGAAATTTGTGAATCTTTTATTCTACCTGGGGGTAGAAAACGGGGCCAGAGAGACCTCTGGGGTACATCACCGCTACAGTATTGACTAGCTCAGTTCGGAAACATTTCCGAGTGTGTCAGCGTTCACGAATCACAAAGGGGTGCAGCGGCACGGCAAATTAAAGACCCTGATTTAGCAGTGACAAACATTTAATTATGAAATTACTTTAAATAAGTTTACAAAGGAATACTAAACAAACTAATTAAGAATCCGACGACTTATAGGCGATGCATATAATGTTTTTAAAATGAACTTGCCCGGCGAATCGTGCGTCGTCACCAGCCCAGCAATCCCAGCCTCCAGATTCACTGCCTCTCTGCCATGCTCCTCCAGGTTCGCAGCGAGTCGGCCCCTCTGTCATGCCTTTTCGCCGGTAGCAGGCCCGCTCAGCTGCCGGGTATGTTTGGGAGAATTTTCCCTGGACGCCACCTTCCACGTCGCTGCTCCGGTGAGACGGTTGATTTGCCGTGAAAGGTCGGCTGCGGCATGACTTTGGGCGTTCCCACTGGACCTGGAACATGACAGAGAAACAGTAATCGGTCACAAAAAAAAGGCATAAATTGCATGATTGCAAGGCCAATACACAGGCAACTAAGAAAAATAAATCAGTTACATACAAGTCGCAACAACAGGTGGTATTGAAATCGTCGGATAGATAATCTCAAACATTTTGACTTAATTAAACAAAATCGTGGAAACTGACATCACCGCCTGTCAAATGGCCGACACGGCTGCCAACCTGACAGACGGCAAAATCCGTCGACAGCAGACATTCCCAGTCGCACAACAAACAAAAGGTGCACATGGTTTTTCGCATTCGGCGCACGACCGCACAATCCATGCCAAAATGGCGCCGTGCGAGAGAGACAGATGAACTTTTAATAATACAGGCAGGCATGGTACGCAGGTAGAGAAAAAATCAAACATGAGAAAAAGCAAGCTTTTCAAAATGAACTTAGCTTTTTCTGTACTCGAAGTCCGACGGGTGGGTCAGATCCGGCGGGACCCCACGAGCGAAGCTGGTAGAGTGCATTCGGTCGCCGACGGCACGGGAGCACAGAAAAATGCAGACGATAGCCCCCTTGGTCGTCCGACGACAGCAGAACATGTAGGGGTGGACGCTGGCGCTCTTCTGCGCATCCAAAGACCGCAGAATATAGACGCTAGCGCTCCTCTGCGCCTCCAAGGCCGCAGAAATATGGACGTTAGCGCTCTTCCGCGCGGGCGAAAGCGCAGATTGAGGGTTGGGCCCCCATGGGCATCCAAAGACAGCAGAAAACAGTGTAGGGTGGACGCCAGCGCTCTTCCCTACCTTGAGGGGGCGCGGTGTGGACTAGCGGCGTGTTCCTCACGCTGGACGAGATCGGTGCGGGTATCCGCAGGTAGACAGGAAAACGGAGAGCGTCCTCTGATGAATCGAAGAGCAGCCCCCCGCCGAAACGGCCCAAGGCGCTCCTCTTTAGAGTGGTGCACGCACTGTAGGGGTACTACTCACACATAATGTTCTCGATACACTGGTTCGGGGCGAAAAGAAAGGGAAATTTGGGCGTGGCTGGTTTTATAGGGACGCCGTTTCTTGCCCGAAAAAACTCAGTTTTCCTATCCTCGATGGAACATTCCATGGTTCTCTCGTGCGCGGTGGCGACTCGGTTAGGAACACAGTCCGACTGTCGCCGCCAACTCAGCGCCGAGAAAATTACTAGAACCTGACCAACCCGAGTTCAGGTCCGGGCTCAATTTTTGAAGAAGGACCTCGCACCCTGAGCGCTCGAAAATCGAGGCCGTAACAGCTTCTTGGAATATCTTTATAACTCGGCGATTCCTAATTATTTCCACCACGGGGGTCGGAACAGGCACAGCAAAACTGCGTAGGTACCTATCGGTGGTAGGAAGGTACTACCCGGTTCAGACGGTGTATTGAACAGTCAAGAAGAAAACCAAAAAAACCTAAAATAGAGAATGACGTTGGACTCTGTACCGTTCACTGGCAATGGGTGACTTACCCCAAAATGTTAGGGGTTTGATTCCAAAAATTGTGTTGGGTGCTTTCTCCAAAAACTGGGGCCCTTCATCAACTTCACCGGAGCGGCTCAATCGTGGGGTGATATAACAATTTCCGACTGGAAAATTGTAGTATTTTCACGGACTTAAAACTTTACGCCGTTGTCTCACACACCACTCAAAAAGCGACTCCCGAAAATTCCGATAAGAAAACCCAGTCCGGTAAAAAAAAGTACCATCGCCAGTTAAACGGACATGCCCATGCCCTCTCTTATCTTTTTACATGAACTTGTGCGTGTTAATAAAGATTCCGCTGCCTTTGTTCCTCTGCGGTAAAATTTAAATTGAGACCTTTCTCCCATACTCGACGCCTCCTCCCAACCTCCAACAGAACCACCAAATAATTCAAATTATGACGCCGACAAAAATCTCACTCAACATTTCCCTTGAAGCTGGCTTTAATTGATAGGCAACTTTTGTGTAACAAATCTCCCCCCTACCTCTAGAGAAATTTCCAGGAAGAAATTTCGACACAAAAAAAAATAAAGAGAAAGAAAAATTTGTTCGGACCTGTGAAGTTACTCAATCAGTGAATATGTACGTACATTTCAAAAAGAAAACAAACAAAACTTGTGCAATTACTTAAAAAAAAGAAATCAGGATTTGTAGCTGAGGGCCAGTCTAAGAATTTTGCATTCCAGTGACTTACGACGTAGTATCAGGTTTTAGGTCCTTAGCATGCCACACACCGTCTGGTGAGCCATCCAACAAAGTTAGTCGGTACGTCCATGGCGAAACCTTTTCAGCCACGATTCGTGGTCCCACGAACTTTGGTGCGAGCTTTGCTGTGAAGTAGCGTCCTGCATCAGAGTTCGCAAAATGCCTCCGCCAAACCTTATCACCAATCTCGTAAGACACGTCACGCCGTCGTAGATCGTAGACCCGTTTGCTTTTCTCGTGTGCCTTGGCCAATCTGGTTCTAACCTTTTTATAGATTTGCGCGAACAGTTCTTCGTTCGGAACCGGCACTTTGTCACGCCCCAAACGTCACAGACGTTTGTTTTCTTGAACACAAGTGTTAGCACTCTGTTGGGAAGCAACGGCCCTGGCCAGCGTCGACGGTCTAGGCTGGGTTCAAGTTAGAAAAAGGCGCCACGGATTTGAAACGTTACTCCCCAGTACTAACCCTGTTCAAAATCAAAATATTCAAAGCCGAAAATACCCGATTATGATTACAAAAAAAACTAAATGGTGAGGTTCGAATTCAGAATTTTATTGAGACATTTGAGTTACGCAAAACAAAACTTGGTGTGTGTGTGTGTGTGTGAGTTCCCACAATACAGAAGAAAGTATGTATTTAAATTTAAACAGGTATGAATTGAAAACAAACAAACTAAATATTTCAGAAAAATGTCAAAAACTAAACGTGCCGAGAAATGAAGTGTTAAAAAAAATTATTGATTGACTCTCTTAATTCCTACTGAGTCCGATTGAGATTTAAAGATACCTAAGCTTGGGTAATGAATGTTCGGAGTTCAAACGGTAGGTACCTATCCAGGTTTCACAGCTGTGCACCTAACAGTCTACCGGGTGTGTCACTATGACGCTACTGACGCTATTAAATTCTCAATTCCTACTCAGTATATTTTTGGGGTAAAGAAAGAAAGAAACTAGTCCCGAAAAAGGACAAGCAGGTTTCAAACGACACGTATTTCTCTACAGTCTACACTATAACTTTAAGTTAGGTAACTCTGATAAAATGACAAAATTCACTGACGCTTTATGAAAGGTTTGTACATACAGTCTGACCGGTGAGTTCAGCCGTAGCTAAACGAAAAAAAAAGGTTTATTTTTGTCTTCGCTATTCCTTGACAGGTAGGTGGTAGATAATTAGACAATTTTCCGTTCGGATCGCAAGGTCCGGTACTTCCAGAATCAAGGTGAGTGGTAGATAACTAATTTCGTTCCGACCGCAACGTCAACGTCCTGTTTTCCAGGTAGGTAGTAGGACTAGTCAAAATTCCGCAAATCCCAAAAACGTAGACCAAAAGAAAAAAAAAACCTAGAACCAATAGTAGCGTCAGCTTGCGCTAAAAGAAATGAAATCGAGCTGTAGGTACCTCAAGGTGGAAGGAGGTTTTTCTTTTATGTGGTGAATCTCCGGAATTGACGAGTATCATTCACCAAAAACGCAGGTAGGTAATGTACAAAAATATGGGTACTTGAAGCCTGAAACGAAATGAAATAATGAAGCAAAGAACAGAAAGAGACGACGACTACAATACCTCAGGTGTAGATGGCTTTTATGCGTAGAAACGTTAATTGCAATAAATCCGACTAGGTCGCTCGAATTAAAACTTGTCGAGAAGCGAGAACCCAAGCCTTTATCCGCAAATCGTGCGATAGTTCCTCTGTCCAAAATTTCGGTAACGAAACACAAATCGAGAAACAGAACAGAACCAAGATGGGCTACGAGCTCTCGGCACAATTTTACGCTTCCCATATAATGATGATTTTTACTCGAAGTCGCCGAACGCTCTCTTTCTTTGATTCCACAAAAAAGTCTTATCTATTCCAAAATAATGCAGTAAAACCAAAGCTAGCAACGCGCCGTTATTCATTTGAAGTTTTGATAATACAGGATGGTATAAAATGCTACCTTGCGAAAATAATCGTCACAACTTCACAATCCGGATCACTCAGCTTGGCCGCCATCTCATGATCTCTTCCTTCAACACACATTTGCCGTCCAAAATTAATGAAGTATGGCGTCTGACCAGTACTTTCTCCTCGCGATGTACGCATGGCGCAGGCTACTTTTTGCAGATAAGACTCCCATTCACGGTGGTTGTCCTTCACAAAGCTGGACAGCATCTGCTTGAGAGTTCGGTGTTGTCTCTCAACGGCGTTGGCCTGAGGATGGTAATTCGCAGTCTTCCGGATCTCCACTCCATACTTCTTCAGCAACGCCCCAAATTCCCCACTTACGAACTGCCTGCCATTGTCGCATACGAGTCTTTGCGGGACACCAAACAAAAGGAAAACATTATCCTCGAGGATCTTTACGATGGTCTTGGCATTGGCGGTCCAAAGCGGGAAGAATAAAGAAAATTTACTGAAGTAATCAGATACCGACAGGATGTGGATGTTTCCTGACTTGGATTTTGGAAGAGGTCCAACCAGATCTACAGAAATTTATTACCAAGGCATGGTCACATCCACGCGACCGCACATAAGTCCAGCCGGCGGCTTCTGCTCAGGCTTCTGCTCGTGACAGATCTGACACCTCTTCACAAAGTCAGTTATATCCGCTGCCATCGACGGCCAGTAGTACTTCAGTGCAACTCGGTGGTAAGTACGTGATACTCCTCCGTGACCTGACGTTGGCAATTCGTGGGACGATTTCAAGATATCAAGTCGGTGATTTCGAGGGACCACTATTCTCCAGCTCCGCATGCACTACAAAAACGTACTTCGTAAATTTACCACGATTATCGTAGGTTATTTTGTGACCTACGATAATTAAGGTAAATCTACTTACTAGAAATAAAAATTTACAAAGTTATAGTAATATTAATATTTTGTTGTAATTTTACTATCGTATTGTAATTTTACTTTGTAAAATTTACAATATATGTATTTGTAACTTTACTCCGTAAAATTACTAAAATTTCACTGTAATTTTACTTTGTAAATTTCGTACCATGTAGGTATCTGTAATATTACTGTCAACTGATTGTTACCAATAAAAAGGGACAAAATAAAAAAGCAATTGTTCAGGTCAACGTTTCGCCTTTTATCAAGGTATTTTCAAGACTGGAAACAATTGGAAATGGAAACTGTGTCAATACACAGTCAGACAGAAGTGTTTTCCAGCCTTAAAAATTCCTTAATAAAGGATGAAACTTTAACATTGACAATAATTGCCTTTCTATATCACCCTTTTCTATAGGTAAACATAAGAACAGATTTAGAGTTAGAGTTAGAGAACAATACATTATATTATCATTAAGTTATTTGATCTAAAGGGGTTTACCAACAAGAATAAATTTCTATGGAAAATTTCAAGTACTTACCTGGTAATTTATATATTAAGGGGTTCATATTTTCGAATAAATTTCTCCGATTTGAAACAAGACTGTATGAGATTGGCCGGCTTCACAATTTTCACATCTCCCTAACATGCTATACTTTCAAAAATACTAAATGAAGTTGATTCTTATCAACGTAGCTCACCATGTACCCACGTTATATTTCCTTTTTATTTTTCGGCGTTTACAATGTTTTGGATAATATGCACCCATTTTTAAAACAAAGTACTACTCATAACTACTTGATCTATTATAATGTTATCTAGAAATGAAATTTCAAAATTGAAATCCTGTCAAGATGAAGTTTTGAACTGGTGAGACTATACCTTAATAGAACTTCATTTAAAACAGTCATAGCATGGAAAATTCTACCTAAATATAAAAATACTATGAAGTTGTATATTTATTCTAAACGTATCAGTTATAATACCCTTTGCAGCCATGTTCTCTTCCTATGCTAGCTTCGAAAATCGCAGAATTTTGTTCGAATAATATACAACCAACAAGCTGCAGCCACTACGCTGTCAAAACTCAAAATCGCGAAAATTTCAAAGTGACCAAAGCAGACACATTTCACATGTCACGTTATAAACCAAGACTGTAAAATTTTTCGGTCAAACAATTTATTAAATTTATAAAAAAACAGCAAAATGGAAGAACAAAAAAATAAAGACTTCACTGTAACTTGATTTAAGGATCTAGCCTAGGTTACGAACAATGCCAAATAATATCTTATATCTAATATCTAATAGGTAATGATCTTATATTATAGGTCACAGCATTTTTTCCATAATTACTGATTCGATTTCTTGATCAGAGCAATTACTTTCTTTTTTGTTACTGACAATTTTTTTGATTTTCCTCCTGTGTCTGGGTGAATTTTAAACGAGTAGCGTTGTACAAGCTCTAAAGTTGTTGAAAACCGTTTTCTATAAACCAAATTGAAATTGTAGTGGAGACAGAAAGTGGCGACAAAGGCCTCCAAGAAAGTTGTGTACCCCTCTTCCACGACTGTCTGCTTTTCCATGCATGGAAAGTAACTGTTAGCGCCAGCTGATTCTGTAATTTAAAAAACATGAAATTAATCAGGTATATGCATATCTATTTTTTTTCTTCTGTAGTAGTCCAGGAATTTTAGCTGTTAAAATCGCAAATAGCGAACAAAAATGAAAGCGAGCCGGATTTTTGTATATAAGCTTAGTTAAGCATGTAGTTTAACATAGTAAAAGTCCTCAAGAATCCGGTGTGAGCTTCGGCCGTTGTGGCCTCGAGAAGAACTTGAGGATCAGTTTTTCGCGTATATCTCGTGAACGATGGCACTTAGGAAGAAAGTGCTCGGGAAGAAATTGTTGAAAATTTTATTGTCTATAAGAAAGGTCCCTACACATTCCATCGTCAGTTCACTTCTTCTTTGTCAAAACACAAGAAAATTAAAATAATCCAGATGCTCGATGCTGAAGACTGTATGGACCTTGAGTTTCATGATGGCGGAGTGCCACCTCGTAGAGTTGTTGGTTGGTCCACTATTTCTTGATTGAAACTTGAAACCATCAATACGAACTATGCCGGCGGCATATACAGGGTGAAATAAAAATAAAAAGTTGAACATTTGTACCTCAAGAACCAAAATAGGTGAAGACATGTAAATCGCCATAAATAATTCTGATTTCATGGTCATGAAGTCATCGTAAACTTGAATCAGATATCTTGAGCCGTTCTTGAAATATCTTCAAAAAACTGAAGTTATTACCGAAAAAAATAATGTTTCCGTCTACTCATCAGAAAAAAAGTAGACTGTGTTTTTCCTAAAAGTAGTTGGCCTAGAGAGTGTTTTTCACTATTATTTGATTTTAAATGTTATTTATCATTGTTTCGATTCGAAACACCAAGTCTCGATTCAATATCTGAAGAATTACTGATATACGGAAAACTAGTTTTTTTTCGTAACGGCTTCAGTCTTCTGAAGATATGTCAGAAACGGCTCAACATATTTGATCCAAATTTACGACGACTTCATGACAATGAAATAAGAAATCTTTTTGTCGATTTATATGTCTTCACCTATTCTGGTTCTTGAGGTACATTTGTTCAACTTTTTATTTTTAATCCACCCTGTAGATGCCGCCGGCATAGTTGGTATTGATGGCAAATAGTTTCAGTCAAAACAGAATAGATCGAACAACACCTCCACCAAGTGGCACCTCGCCATCATAAAACTCAAGGTCCATACAGTTCTCAGCATCGAGCATCTGGATTATCTTAATTTTCTCGTGTTTTGACGAAGAAGGAGTGGACTGACGATGGAATGTGTAAGGACCTTTCTTATAGACAATAAAATTTTCAACAATTTTGTTTAAACACTTTCTTCCTAAGTGCCATTGTTCACGAGATATACGCGAAAAACTGATCCTCAAGTTCTTCTCGAGGCCACAACGGCCGAAGCTCACACCGGATTCTTGAGGACTTTTACTATGTTAAACTACATGCTTAACTGAGCTTATATACAAAAATCCGGCTCGCTTTCATTTTTGTTCGCAATTTTTTCTAAAATTCCTGGACTATAGGACGACTTGATAAACTTCAACATTAATAAACCAGAACCGTTTATACACTTGTGTATAATCTGTATACACAATTATTAAAACTGTATAATAATATCACCTATCAAAAGCTGTTGAAGTTAATATTTTTGATGATTAGTAATGAAAATTACTGTGTTCCTAGTACCGTGTTTTTATGTTTTTATTATTTAGAAAGCTTACCAATTTTCACGATACATAGATGAATTAGTTCCTCCGCTTCAAGGCCGTTCCAGTCCTTAAAAAAAAAGATATTATTGTGTGGAAAGTTGAGGAACACACTGTAAACGTACGTCTAGTTTGTAAAAAAAGTCGTTCAGGTCTTCTTTGAAGTGTTTACTGACTACGTCTATGGCATTTTCCATAATTTCATCGCTAAGGGAACTGGGAATTTTCTTTTTGGTGCCGAACTCCACAATTTTTGGTCCTTTGACCTTCAGATGGTTCTTAGCCTCCTCCGGGTCAATCCCTGTCAGTTTTTTAAAATGATTTAAAATTTCTTGTTTTTCGACCAACACAGGCCACTTTTCCTTTATATCCTTGAAACTTGGTGGCTCAATGATATTATTGAGGAATTGCCTTTGTCTGGCATAGATGTTCTCATCGGTGTCTTCTGTAAGCCTTTCTGGCTGCCAGTTTGAGCAACCAGCTCGTGAATTCACTGTCAGTTTTACTGTTTTGGAAGTAACAGTCGGTCTTTCTAAATCACTTCTTCTTTTGTGGGGTCGGTTAAGATAATTATTTCTTTCGTACAATTTTGAATACAAGGAATGTGATCCATCACCTAACACCACTCCGTCTTCATCATAGTCTCTGAACATCTCCGGATATTTATCGATCATTTTCTTTGTGATAACTTTAAATATTCTGGAAGGGATATCTTTTTTTATTTGTCTCATGTCGTCAACTACGATGTGTACAATAGAAGTGATGGCAAGCTTGTTTCGCTCTCCTTTTTCACACAGTTGAATATCATAGTCGGGGACCTTTTGCCATGGAATGGAATATGAATCCCACTGAAACTCTTCGTTCCTGTTGTTTTGATGAGATGTTGCGTCACTACCAGCGTCTAGAGTTCCTTTGTCTTGTGATGTATGTGATTGAATATCACTGAGGGTTACTGATATTGCATTTTCATCCGAAGCATGTTCAACACCACTGGCAGCTTCTGTTACGTTAGACAATGTTACAACTGAATCAGTAAAAGAGAAGGTCTCTGAGGGTGGGGTTTCCGCAAATAGTGTAATTGTAGAAGCTTTTGATGGAGGTCCGACAAACTGATGCGTGGAATGGAGCCAATTTTCGTTATTCTGTAAAATCATGAAAGTCTCGTCCGAAAGTAGAAGGAGTACATCGTCTTGGTCCACTTGTGTTCCATCCTTTTCAAGGACTAATCTTTCTCCAGTTATATTGAATCTTTCCGAAACTACAAATAAATAAGGTTTAGAAGGTAACATCACGATAACCCAATTCAGATTTCACTTACCAGCTGATATTAAGGTTTGGCAAACATTCTCTGGATCAATGATAAAGAAAGACTTTTTTTCCCTTGTGGAATCCCAAACTTTGAAGAGGGGCATCTTTTGTGGGTAATTATGTATAGTTTGTAGTTTATACACCTGCTTCGTAATCAGTAAAATATTGATAGGTACAGTTTGTCAAATTTAACTAATAGGTACTCTCGTCAGCAGCTTTAAATACACTAATGCCGGATTGCACAAACGTGGTAGTAAATTTTAGTACGGTACTAAATCAGGGTATCAAATTTTCAAAGTTGAATTAAAAAAAGAATCGGTTACCTCAATGGAAGCTTATGATATGGAATCAAAATATAGCTCCAGACGATCATTTTCATATCAAAATAGGTGCGGAATAATACTCACTTGTCACTTTTTTTAAATTATGAAATAAAAGTTTGACAGTTCCAACAAAAAGTTTCCTGTAGGCCAGTAGAAGAGATATCCCACGTTTGTTTTGGCATCAAAATGATGGGCTGGAGCTATGTTTTGATTTCATATCATTTGCTTCCATTGGGGCAACAGATTTTCCTTTTAATTCAACTTTGAAAATTTGATACCCTGATTTAGTACCGTACTAAAATTTACTACCACGTTTGTGCAATCCGGCATAATTGTTTGATTGATGTAATATATACATTGATAAGCATAATATGGACATACGTTTAGTTTCCTCTAGACTACAACATGAGGAAAAGTTATCAGGACAAAAGTAATTGTTCCCAAAAAAAAAGCTAACCTACAGAAAATATAGTCACTTTATGTATCTATAATATATGTTTTTATTTAATATAATATGTGATACATTTTGTAAAAGGATTAAAATTAAGTTAAAAAAAAAAAAGGAGATTAAACAATGTAAAAAATATCTTCCAACTTTGTAGAGGAAAAAGAGCGTAAAGATCCTAAAATGCTAGCTGCATTTCCTCGTTGTATTGCTAGAGCAATTTTTTGTTTTAGAAACCGTCCGGAGCGAGGGTCACCAGTTACAACTTTTAATTTAGAACATAATGAATTCATAAAAAGTAAAGCTTCTTCACTCCAAGATCCCAAAGTTTCTACAGAGAAGGCCAAAAAATCGTAATTTGTAGCAATTTTTGAATATTTTAAATGTTTTTTGTGCGCAGCACTATTAGCAGCAGCTCTGGGAGTTTTTGAGCTAAGATGTAAATGGGAGGCTGCCAAGGTATCTACACATGTAGCATCCCATACCAGTGACCGACCTTTCGACCAAGGGATTAAAGTTAGGCCATCTGGACGCTTGCCATCATCTCTAAACAAACCCGTTGGTTCACGAGTGGAAGGGATATCTACGGAATTTAGTGTCCTCTTGATTATTTCATTAAGCATGTAGTGCCTGGAGATTCTGCCGGCACTTTTTATGCAACTCAGGCCGTGACGACCTTTACAGTCAACGGTAGTGCCGCAGACACAGGTATGAATTTGACAGACATCGCATCCTAACCGAAGGGCTGCAGCAATCCTTAAAGACGCATTGTCAAGAAGAGAACCAATATTTGCTGACGGAACGCAATTAAGCCAAATGCCTGATTCGTGAGTAGATACGGCCAGCAGTCGAGCTGATTCCGCTGGAGAAGTGGATAGAGAAACGAGGAGTGCAGCATGTGATAGTTTTATCAGGGGATTATCCCACGCCTTCTGAAGATTTTTGTTTTCTGGAAGATCGTCGGGGCAGAGATGTTTCCATGCATTTATTGCCTCATCCAAATAGCAGATTGCAGAAATACCACTGTTCACGGGTAATATGGTAGTGACCATTTGTGCAACGCTGAAGGATGATGACAAAAATGCAGGAAGTCCGACATCAGAAAGGCGTCGAATTCCGAGACCTCCAAAAGAGATGGGAAAAGAGGCCTGTGTCCACTGCATTTCAGTCAATTTTACATTTAAAATTGATTCTAAAGTATTTTTAATTACCAAGTCGAATTTGAAAACTATGTCTTGAAAAGACCAGATAGGCGTAGTTCTTGAAAGAAACATTAATTTAGGCATTCCAAAACAGAACTTCAAGAGAACAAAAGCCACATGGGAATTTAGGCTTGATAACAGAGAGAGCAATCTCTCTATTTCTTGTAATTTATTTTCTAGAAATTTGGGAGTACCTTCCGAACGAACAGGGGCCCCAAGTAAGGACATGTTATACTTTTCCACAACTTTGATGCCAGGAAGAACATCTTCAAACTGTTTTAAAATTTGGGTATTCTTTTCGGAGAGAAAATGAAGTTCACATTTTGCGGGATTAAGATGCAAGCCAATTGAACTGAATTCACGTATCAAAAATTTTAAATCTTCTAAAACATTTTCTGGAGAATCACCCAGTGTCCCATCATCTAGATACCATATATTAAGTTCCGACAATAATTTGACAATGATTGGATGAATGGCTAAACTGAAGATGAGTGGTCCAAGTGGATCTCCTTGTTGAGCTCCGACTTCAGATTTTAAAAAACTTTTGCCGAAAAATAAAAGGGAGGACGTTGAGTAACACTGAGAAAGATATGGAAAAATTTCCGGAACAATTTGTCCTACCATGGATAGCATAGAATCCCGTTCTACGCAGTTAAAGGCATTTTTAAGGTCGATCTTTACAACAACTTTCTCCTTATCATTATTGTTAGCCAAATAAGACCTTGTGGCTTGAATTGTAGCCTCACTACCATTAGGAATGGCAAAACCCATTTGACGGTATCTATTAATTTATTTTTTATAAAATAATTTCTGAAATATACAGGGTGAGTTTTTTAAAACTTACCAGTGGCTTATTGTCTAAACCTAAGCGAGAATAAGAAAATGCAAAAACAGGTCAATTTTTAAATCGAGGGGGACGTTTTTTTACATGTAAACCTTATTTGTAAAATCATCCCTCTAACCCCTAACCTAACCTCTAACCTCTAAATTTTTTTGTATCAAAATTTGCTTTCAATTAAATAACAAGTACATCACTAAATTTCTTATCAAATTTCCTAACAAATGATGTATCACAAGTAGGGTAGTGCCATTTAAAAAAAATTAAGGGTAGCCGCTAGGGGTTAGAGGGATGATTTTACAAATGTGGTTTACATGTAAAAAAAAGTCCCCCTCGATATAAAAATTGACCTGTTTTTGCATTTTCTTATTCTCGCTTAGGTTTAAAAAATAAACCACTGGTAAGTTTTAAAAAACTCACCCTGTATAACCATTTTTAAGAATAAAAATATAAAAAAAATAAAAAAATTTGTAGTCACAAAATTAAATAAATTTTTTTGATAATTTTGATAGTTTTTGAAAAACAGTGAAAGTGCATAATTAATTATGTACCTGTCAAGAATCTATACCTGTACGTTTCTCATTGAATGTAATGTGTGGTACTTACTAAGAACGTAAGCTTATACAAGGTGTCTCAAAATTCAAACAAGCAGACGAGAAAAATACTCAAGGAATTTGTGACGGTGGAACTTGAATATACGACTCTTTGTGTTAACATGTTCAAGTGGTCACTATTCAATGCCCCAGATTTTTGAATATTTCGTCATGTTGTTACTTCTATTCTGAATTTGGAAGGTGAAAATTTTGAGACCCCGTGTAATTACCTATCTCACAATTTTTGTGAAAAGGTATTTCAAAATAAATCAGAAAAATTGATTCTCGAGTAAAGGTACCTGAATGTTATAGGTGCAAAAATGGTGCTGACTTGAAATAAAAATAGTTTAAGTTGTTGATCTGGGTATGAAGAAGGATTTCGTGACACAACAAATCCTTGTGGTGTTTCAGTACTTTTTGGGATGCATTCTTAAAATCACCGTCTTCTTGAAATAATCCCAAGTCATCATTGTAGTAAATCAAAGAATCTGATCCCAAAAAGCACACATCCTCAAACGTTTCATTGCATAGAATCTTTTCGATTTTGCATAAAACAAAGGCTCCGGTGGTCTCATCCATGTCAATACAAACGTACATATCTTTTTTATAAAGAATATTTCTAAATGTAATAGAAGTTGTGATGAAAAAAACACCTTCACCAAAGCTGCAAAAGTTACTTATCAAAACACATATATTAGGATCAAAATCAGATTTTTGATATATTGCGATATCGGCGTTATCCACAACAGCCTTATTGTTGTAAGCCATGTTTTGAGAATAATGTAAACTTTGTAAAAGTTGGTGTTTATGAGCCAGGGACCATAGAACATTTTTGAAGTTTGGAGAGTGTCTGATAACATTTTTGAAGTACCTATGTTTACTTTCAAACCTAAGCGTCCACAAATTCCGGAGTGGCCCAAAGTGTCGAATTAAATATGGATAATGCAAGATATAGTGGTGTTTCGGTTTTAAGGGAAAGTCAGGAAACAAATTTTTTCTGTAGTCAAAATATTCATATAATAAGTCACGAAGCATAGCGACTTGTCCGAAAGAAATTTTGAAAGCCAAAATTATATTGCATGTTTTTCTCAAAGTTAATAGCATATTCCATACTTCTATATCACTGTCGAACTTTCCATACAAGGCAAAAGGCAATACGTTGAGAAGCCATAAATTTTGCGAAGCTGTGCCTATAAGTTTCTTTGTTTTTTTAATTTTTGGATATTGTACATGAGGTTCATGTTGAAACGCAACATTCTTCAAACAACTGTTTAGCATATCATAAGTAATGATTTTATCAGTAACCATCTTGTTAATAATCAACTGTAAATCGTATTGTACAACACCTTCAAATAGGTCGTGAGCCAAGCATGGTGGTAAACCAGGATTACAAACATGAAAAAACTGTAGTTTATTGAATATTGAATCAAATTTAACCCCTCTATGGGCTTCATTCAGAGATGTGGCCAAGTCAGCATCGTTTTTGTAAGTGCTTGGTGTTCTGAAAGTGTTATTTTCAGAATAGTTGACATTTTCGAATTGAAATTCGTTTATGAAACAATATCTACAGAAAAACGAATGAGTGCTGAAACTTTCCAAAAACCCTCCAATCTGGTGGCTCCCGAGATTATCTCCTACAACAGCAACAAGAGTCCCTTTAAGAGTAATGCCACGAATGTTAATACCTTCAGTTTCCAATATTCCAATATCAGTGATTATGTTTTGGAATATCATTGAAGTACCAAATGCTTTCAAATCCTTTTCAAAACATAACGCAACCAACTGAATATTATCAACTTTTGATCTGTGCCATGGATATATATTCACAAGAACCATATACACTCCTACAACTTTTATTTATTTACTTCTTGCCGACCCCAAAGGGTTACAAAGTTCAAAAGCGTCTTGAAAAAGTATTATTTTTATTCCAAGTGGATTTTCTTTATGAAACACATTATTTTTGTAAGAAATTCCATCACAAATATCAGACAAAACGCCATGATCTGTTTGGTTTATATTTGAAAAACATTGTTCGAAAACATTATCGTTTTTGAAAACAGCTGAAATTGTTTCTAAGATAGAGATGTAGTAAAAAAAACTTTGCTTACCGTCTCCACTTAACTCAACTTTCACAGGAGCTACATAATTGAACATTTTTTTGTAGTAAATTTCTCGCATATAAGTTGTTCTCAACTGGCCAGTTTCAATATTAAAGGCTTTATCAAATAAATTATCATTGATGATGTCTGGATTTAGAACTATACCTTGCTTTTTAAGTTTAGCTATAAAATGTTCTTTGTTCAAAACGTTTATATCATTTATTCCTGAAATGATAGTCTGTAAAGATTTTTGACATAAAAAAAATTTGGACTGCAATGTTAAATAAAGTGTAGAAATAAGTCGTAAACTTCTGTCCGATATGTCGTCATTTTTTGCTAAAGAATCATCCTGACTTTCATTAAGGAATTCATTTTCATCACTGGATAAATTTTCATTTTCATTTGTCTCTAAAGAAACACGGTTTTCATTAGAGAATGTAACATTCTGAATATCATCGATCTCAGTGGTTTGTTCATCAAAATGTTTTCGTTGAATATGTACCCTGAGCCTGTTGACACTTTTAAAAATTGTTTTTGTGGGACATTTTGATACAAATGGACATTGTATTACACCACCATCAGTATTGTTTCTAAAATGTTTCACAGTGTGACTTAAAAAGTCTTTTTGCACATTGGAAACGTACTCACAATCAATCACATTGCACCTATAACTTTCTAGGGAGCCTGTTTTTTCGCCATGATGTTCATGTTTGTGTTGACGGAAAATGTGTGCTTTGACATTGCATATTTACGAAATTGCATCGAACAATTCCCGTGTAAGCAAACAAAAACCATGCCTGACGCATTTCTATGGAAATATTGATGTAAGTCGTATTTTCGTACAGAACGAAACCGCTGACGACAAATACCACAACGAAACATGATTACTGTACCAATATACCTACTAATCACGAATAGAGTATATAAATCTACATACCTTTACAATAAATTCCACCAAACTTGTCGAACGCTTAGGAACAAGTCGATGCCGGCAAATATGAGAAATGGCTAAGTAATGGATTGCGCAAAACATGTCTCGCGCATCTATACTACTGAGGAAATCGTGGTAAAAATACAGGAATGATTGTAGCTTTACCAAAGCTCTTGTAATTTTACCGTATCTGGTGTACATTTATTATTAGCGTGTGTAATGATACTGCGGTTATTGTGATATTACTAATTATGCATGAGCTTCTACCTAAAGTGAAGTATAATTACACAATAGTGAAGTATTTTGCGAATAAATACGGCGATTGTAAGGGGAAAAAAATTTACATGAGAAATCATAACAATTGTACTCTAGCCAGTGGAGTAATTATTACAGTAAGTGAACGTAAATTTACGTGCATTTTTTCTAGTGTGTACCCTGTCATCGAGTCAGGATTCTTACAATTCTTGTAAAGAATACCATCTTCGACTCGCCATAAAGGAAAATTGATTGGATCATTAGTTACCCTACCCACCATCGCCAAGTACCAGTCATCGTCCACGTCCATATTGGAAAAGTCAATCGCAGAAATCTTCGGAACACTACGGCTGAGAGCGTCAGGGACTACGTTGTCTTTTCCCTTTCGGTGTATCACATCGAAGTCATATTGTTGTAACCTGACGCTCCATCTCGCAAGTCGACCGTTTGGGTCCCGCAGATTATTCAGTCACTGTAGAGCAAAGTGATCGGTTATGACAGTGAAATGCGTAGCTTCGATATATGGGCGCAACTTTTCTATCGACCACACCAAGGCCAAGCACTCTTTTTCTGTAGCGCTGTACTTCCTCTCGCTTGCGCTCAGAGATCTGCTGATATAGCATATGACATGCTCTCCGTCTTCCGCTTGCTGAGTCAGAACAGCGCCGAGCTCGTAATCACTGGCGTCAGTCTGCACCTGGAACGGCCGGGAAAAGTCTGGACAAGTTATCACAGGTGTGGTGATCAGGCATTCCTTCAGGGTTCTCAAAGCCTGCTCGCAACCCAACGTCCACTCGAACTTCACATCTTTCTTCAAGAGCTTGGTGATTGGAGCGACGACCGTAGAGAAATTCGGGATGAACCGCCGATACCAGCTGGCCATTCCAAGTACTCGTCGAACTTCTTTGGTGGTTTTCGGTGTGGGGACTTCGATAATTGCTTCAACCTTTCCGGGATCCACGTGCAGTCCACGACCATCAACAATGTATCCCAAACAGCGAAGTTCGGGGCGACACAGGTGGCATTTCCCTCGACCAACCATCAAACCAGCTTTCGTCAATCGGCTGAAAACCTCTCGAAGAATCTCCAAATGCCTTTCAAACGTATCCGTGGCCAGGATAATATCATCGAGGTATACGAAAACATATGGTTCGAGATCTGCTCCAATCACTCGGTCTATGAGGCGTTGCCACGTCGCTGGCGCATTGTGGAGCCCGAAAGGCATCCGCTTGAATTGGAACAGACCCCGACCCTGAACTGTGAATGCAGTGACGGCTCGAGACGCTTCTTCAACTGGAACCTGCCAGTAGGCTGTCTTGATGTCGAGGGACGAGAGAAAACATGCGTTCCCCAGTCGGTCCAAAATCCCAGAAATGTAAGGTAGAGGATACGCGTCGCGCTGAGTCACAGCATTGACCTTCCTATAGTCAACACAGAATCTGTACGATCCATCCGGCTTCTTCACTAAAACTATCGGGGAGGACCAAGCTGATGACGACGGCTCAATCACATCCATTTCCAACATTTTATCCAATTCACGGTGCACATGTTGCTGTAGCGCCGGGGACATTGGGTAATACCGTTGTTTTATTGGTTCGACGTCATTTTTCACTCGGATTTTATGTTCAACAAGGGTGGTACATCCCAATGCCTCCTGTGACTCTGAGAACACTTCATTCAATAGAGCATCCAAGCGTTTGCGCTGATCTTCCGTCAAATTTGATTCAGCAGTGACGGAGGAAATTTCAGGTCTTGCTTCAGGTACTTCCAAACAATCCTTGGATAGATCCAGCACCATCCGCATGCGTCGTAGAAAGTCGGCTCCTAGGATCAAAGAATGGGACAATTCCGGTATCGCCAAAACTTCAAAATATTTTTCCAAATTCCCGATTCGGATTGGAACTTTATAGGCACCGACAGTTGCAGATGAATTCGTAATTGTTCGTAAGGTTGGCGTATTCCCTGTATCTATAGTTTCCTCGTTTATTAGCAGCAAATCTCTCGACTAAAGAAGAATTTTCAAGGGCGCTAGGTGCAAAGGTGTCTGTGCAGGTGAAATCCCAGATAACAGGGTTACCTCTTTTCCAGGGTATCAGTGGACATTGTAATGTACAAATAAGTTTCTTTTTTAAAACATATGCTGGTAATAGAAGCAGTTAAAGTAGAAGCGGTTTTTTCACCGTTTTTTTTTTGCACATTAAGCTTTTCCATGTCCAAATACATATCATTGTGAAAAAAATTCACTAATGTAGAATGGACTGTCGCCATCACTTCACTTATGAACATGGCTGTAACATCATTATTTCAATTGAATTGAACTGCAACATTACATCTACCTTCACTTCTCTTGCAACCGTTGCAATTAGCACCGCTATTGGCCTGATTCCAGTCATAGTGGGTGAAGTTAAGTGTTGAGTATCAGTGACATCTTTTTTCTCTTTGTTTCGTCCAGGCCAAAAGAGAAGAGCAGAGGAGAGCTCTGCTTGTGTTGTCGAAAGGTCTGACCTTTTGTCTGCCAATTTGCGGTGATGCACGAATCGAAGGCGTTAAGTCACGACAACTTTCGTGATCGTGATGGAGCGCGCGCAGTGAGAACCACCTTTCGCTTCTCAGAAACGACTTCTGGCGAGGACGATGTACTGGTGGCATCACCTGGCCAAGAATCCGGTGGCTGTAACAGGAAAGTCGGTCCTGTCCACCAAATGGAACACGAGTTCAAGTCTTCGGGAAACATCCCACGGGACGCAAGATCGGCTGGATTGTCGACAGTACCCACCCACATGCCTCCAACGCCGATGCGGAACTCGCTGTTATGCCGGGTACTTTCTTAGTAATGTCGCTAAATCAGTAGCGTCTGGCAAACAAACTACGCAACTTTCCAACAGGGGCATAGCAGCATCTTGTTGTTCACAGTTTCAAGTTTTGTTTGACATCGCAACCATGGTTGGCAGTCATCAACTTCGCGTACACGGTGCCACAAAGCCTGAAAGTTGCATTTTTTTTGCTGACTCCACTTTGCACTTTTCGAAACGCTATTGTGGCAAAAGGTCGAATCCTTTGTTGAAAGATTAAAGCAGGTGTTCAAATTACCTTACTTGGTCGAACTTGGACCTGCCAGGGTACAATCTGTTTTTAGTCAAGAGCTCGCCCACAATGCACCTTACCGGCCATAGGTCGACGGCTTCCGTGTACGGCCAACTGTGCAGAATCACTTCTGGGCTCCTGTAGGACAGCGTCTGAAGGTTCGTTACCTTTCTCGGATTCTGAATGAGTCAAGCTAAAATCGATGAGCTTGGTTCTTAGCGTTAGCGTGCTACCGCAGCAATCAACAATCACAACAATCGAATCGCCTTTTTGTTCTTCTGGTAAATCTTCATTCATATCTTCACGTTCTTCTTGAGGTTCCATCGGATACGTCATTATCGAGGCCGTTGTCTTTATCAACAACTAAATCTGGCAACTCTGAAAAAAGTTTCTCAAAGTAGTTGAATGGACTCATAGAAACAAAAAATAGATTTTCTATCTGTTACAGAACTGAAACATTCAAGTTGGAAAAAACATTAAAGTTGGAATATCATTCTAAGTTACACTGGACAGGGAGCTGGTGCCTCAAAATTTACGTCATAAGGTACATGATTTTAACCCTGTTGGTCTAATGTGCGTTGATAAGGTTGTTAAAAATTGCTTTGTCTTACATGTCAGACCGGGGGCTTTAGGCTGGTATGAGCCTGTCAATTTTCGAAAAAATTGCCAAAAATTCACGTCACAAGGTACATGAATGAAACCAACTGGATTTTTTGTTGGAACATCCCTTTGATCGAAAATTTGGTCGTAAGATAAAAATTTTGGGGGCTTTCGGTCCCTAAGACAAGTTTGAAATTTTCAAAAAAATTACCAAAATTGATCAATTTTTCCACAGGCGTTTTGTTGACCAACCCACTAAGTGTGATATATATTTGTTATCAGGATGAGAAACGAAATCGATTCCCATGTTGAAATACAGGGTGTACGATTTGAGAAAAAAATTTCGATGTTGTACCCTGTAAGCGATGTATCAATAAAAATATTTGTGGACAGATTCGAAACTTGCGTAAAAAATCATGTGAGAATCGTTTTTCATTCCTAAACTTATGCCAAAGGAGAAGTCTCCAGGAAGAGGTAAATTTTGGCCTTTTTTGAAAATTTCAAACTTGTCTTATGGACCGAAAGCCCCCAAAAATTTTGTCTTATGACCCGATTTTTGATTAAGGGGATGTTCCCACACAAAAGCTCGTTGGTTTCATTCATGTACCTTATGACATAATTTTTTGACATTTTTCGAAAATTGACAAGCCTATACCAGTCTTAAGCCCCGGTCTGACATGTAAGACAAAGCAATTTTTAACAACCTTATCAACGCACATTAGACCTACAGGGTTAAAATCATGTACCTTATGACGTAAGTTTTGAGGCACATCTCCCTGTCCACAGTGCAAACAATGAACTAAATAAACAGGTGTTGCCGGAGACTGTTTTGATACATGAATTCAATGGTATTTTTGATTGGATGTTATGTTGCAATACTAAATATTTACTCTGACATTTTTCTTGAATACAATCTTCACACTTGTTCACCATAGATTCATTGTATTCAACTCCTCGAATGGAATCTGAGGTTAGTAGGTGAGGCACATACAGTGTAAATTTGGTCAATGCGACCTAAAATTGATATTGGGATTGTGTAACTTGAAATTTTAAAAAATTTCAATACTCGTATTGCTCGTTCCACGTGAACTCTTTCATGAGCGACTTTCCTAATATATTCAACCTCTTCTGAGGTGAACTGTGAACTGCGTACCAGAAATTCGAAAGGTCGGTATGTTCAACTCTAGACCAATATTTTTTAGAAAACTGTTGTAGTCGCGACAGTTCAATAAACGATGTACCTACGTAATTGGTTCATTCGTTCATTTCAACTCGAGAAACATATATTTCTCATTTTTCTCGCAGAATACCAGAGTAATGCCATAAAGTATATATGTTATTGCGAGAAAAATAGGGAAAGATCATAATATGTTTCTCAAGTTGAAATGAGTAAATGAAGTGATGATCTACATCGTTTGTTAAATTGTCACGGCTACAATATAAATTCTTTGTCGGCTAATTTTATATCACCCCATATCCAATTCGCCAAGGTTCACTTTCTTCTGGAGCAGTATTATCGTATGTAATACACCGACAGGTGAAGTGTATTATCGCTTCATCGAGGATTTTCACGAGGGGATCCGAGTGTAAATCGAGATGTAAGCGATAATATATCGAACCTAGAGGTGTATTGGTTAAGACAATTAACCGAAAAACACTGAAAATCTTCCTGAAATAGTGAAAACTGTTTGAATGTTTGAGTTTGGTCATTCTGAAGGGGTGTTTTCACCAATGACCTTGGTGGTGATACACTTGAACGGCCTACCATTTTAAGAAGTGAGGTGAATTGTCAATCCACTATCCTCAATGATTTTTCTGTCTGAAATAGAACTGAAAAAGGTATTTATTTCAAGCAAGAATATCTATCTAGCTGAGGTCTATCCTATCTCGATATACCCCATCGGGTACCGTAGTCAAGGGTCGACCCACGAGGAAGTGAGAAGGCGTCAAGGGGGTTAATTCGTTTGGGTCGGTGGACAAGGGAGTGAGGGGCCGGGAATTTAGCACGGCCTCGATCTGTACCACCGTACTATACAGCTCTTCAAAGGTCAATAGAGTATTGCCTACTACGCGGCGCAAGTGATGCTTTGCAGATTTCACTCCTGCTTCCCAAAAGCCACCAAAATGTGGCGAATGGCCGGGAATAAAGTGCCATGTTATTCCCTCAGCCGCAGCGGCGTCAATAATGTCTTTAGTGTTGGCCTTTAGAAAAGAACCAAGTTCGCGTAGAACTAAGTTAGCACCTGTAAAATTCGTTCCGTTGTCGGAATAAATATGAGATGGGAGGCCTCCGCGAGAAACAAACCTTCGCAAGGCTAGTAAAGAAGAATCAGTGGAGAGGTCAGTAACAAGTTTCAAATGTACGGCCTTAACTGAATAACAAACAAACAAATGTAACACTTGGAAGTTTTACTTCCCCTACTTGGGCAGATATTGGTGTCATCCAAGTTTCCACAATTTCCGTGGATTGTGGAGCTATCTGATGCCTCACAAGAAGTCTTTTGTAAGCCGATTGAAAATAAAGTGCCGAGGGATTGTTGTTGAACCCCCCCCACGGATCCTAATCGCCCCGAAAAACATCTCCAGATGGTCTTGGTTGAATTTATATGTGGTCAGGTAATTCATATAACCTGGGACAATGTAGTCATCATATAAATTCAGTAGATTCGTGAGACAAACAATGAAACCCAAAAATCCAACCTTCCTATTTGTATCAATGATTAGCTACCCACAATTATCATTCAGAGTTTTGAAGTACTCAATCAAAAGTTCCATCTGGGTTCTCGTGCAATACCGAAATCTATCAGCTTGGCGTATCCGTCGGTATCAATCGTCACATTTTCAGGCTTCAAGTCGTTGTGAGCAATGTTCTGAGAATGCAGACAGTCGAGGGCCTCTACCAAACACGCGATGTAGAACCTGGCGGCTTTTTCCGTAACTGGCATCTGTTCGAAGAGGTCTCCTCCGAGCAAGTACTCTGTCAGAAAGTACAAGAACTTCTCTTTTTAAAATAATTTTGTGAAGTCCGACGCAAAGTCACTTTGCTTTTTTTCTTTATCAACTGAGTTTGACTCTAAGCGTTCGGGTGTTTTCGCAGCAATCCACAATTCATTTCATACTGCTCAACGCTTACTGCTTACCTCACTTCTTACTGCTTTTTCTTATTTCTTAACTCACTGAAACTATGAATCCAGCTTTACTGTCTTTGAGGAATAATTCTTACAAATAAGAATTTGATATCTTTTCTTCGGTTTCTATACCTCTACAGCTTGGCTGGACTGCTCATCAGAAGTTGTTACGTCAAATCAAGAATTCAATGATGTCTTAGGTACTTTTGTGTCGCCAGATATTTTCGGTCCGGTGCCTCTCAAATAAATTCTTTGATCTCCGCAGTATCGAAAGTTTCAGCTTTTTTCGCTTGGTAGCGTTCGCTTTTTTCAACGCACGTAGCCTTGCGTAGTTTTCAATTTTAATGCCGTGGTTCAGATCAAGCGTGCTTCTCAGCATCTACTAAATCGTCCACAGTGATGACGATTTATACCTCTGCGACAATTTCTTGAAATAAAACAAAAGACCATTCTCCGAAAAAGAATTAGTTTTGTTGGCCATGCGCCAATCCATAAATAGTTTCTTATTTGTGTCAAGATTTTTCTGATAGTAGATCCAGGGTCACTGATTTCGCCGTTTATTGGGGGCTTATAGTCGCCGTTTTCGTGAGAATTCATTCTGGCTTCGTGAATGTAGCAAAATAAAAATTCACAGTAGGGTAGGTGCCTGATGAATTTCATTTGACATTGACTAAAAATCAAGTCACCTCATAAGCCTCTTTGATATGTTACATTTACGGAAATTGCCACTTTGCGGTTGGTTGGAGGCTGGAGCCATTGGGTTGCTGGATCGTCATCCGAGACGTTCCACCAGATCTTCGTTTGTTGTTGTTGAAGAATATCACGCTACACAATCTGGCGAATTAAAGTTGCTTGGCAATATAGCCTCTTCCAGAGTTAGCTTCGACAGTTTTACTTCCCTGATGGCCAGCAGAAGCCGACTTGGTTGTCTCATAGTTTGACGTATGTAGTGCTGTCTGTTGTGCTGCTCAAACAGTAGACCTCCAAATTTCATGATTACTCCATCATTTTTGCACGTGTCGCTCACGTCGTCGTTTTGAAAAAAAGCTACAGTCTCCTTTATGAATTGAGAATCACGTTCACCATTTGAGCCCACTCTCAAAAGAGCGAAGCTTTCACCCGTTGTAAGGCGGAGGACTTGGTATAGCGAGCACTCGTTGAGGCGCAAGAACTCGGGCGGATGATTAAGGAAAAAATATCTGCGTGCCGTCCTTACCACGGTAAACTCTGTTATATGTCCCCAGATTTTCCGCAGGCTCCCAAAACAGTCCGGTGTGTGCAGCCGCCCCATTTAAAGGGGAATCAGTGGAAGGACTAGGTCATCATTGTCTCACGACATGCCACAGCTCCACCACCACCTCGGTCACCGAGATTGAAGAGGGACTATACGTCATCACACATTCTCCCTCAACAATGATGCTCAGATGCGGAGAAACCAACCGGGCTATTCCCAACAACAGTCCTGGAAGCCCTAGAGGTCTTTTCACGTCCCGTACGACTGTAATCTATTGCTGAACGACGAAATAGTGATCCCCGAACGATTCCCTTGCCTGAATTCAAACACGACATCAATCATTTATTACCGACCATATGTTCAAATATGCTCTCACTAGTAATGCCGTCACCAGCTCACGTGAGCCTCCAGTGTACCGTAATTCAACCGAATGTTTAAATAGAAATTGGAAACTGGAAATTTCTTCCGTTAACATTTCAACATCAACGAATATCCAACAGACTTTGAAGGACGTCACAGATCACGACTTCAAAGTACCGTCCTATGGAGAATTATACGCCTTACACGGAGACCAATGCTCAGCCTCTGGAGTCTAATGAACACAATCCTGGTGGCTTACCTGCTTTTCAATATTTCCATAGTAAAGCACTATTGCACTCAGCATATCGAATAGTTAGCACCATTCAGAGTTGCAATTCTCTCCATGGGAGGATCATGATTTTTGTTTCACTCAAATTAACTTGGATGAGGCTATCATTGCAGTAATATTCGAGGATTAGTGCCTTTCTGGCGAGGTCTACAGGGGAGTCAGCGACAATTACCAGATCGTCAGCTTGAAGAAGCATCAAAACGTCATGAACATTGTCTATGTTGAGGCTCTTGCCACTCTAAAATACGTTTCGATGTCGGATAGGAACCCAGCAAATAGAAAAGGACTGAGTGACGCCCCTTGCAAACCCCCCTCGGTAACTTTGAACTTGTGGCCGCTGCATGTGGATGCGGCTCTATTCCTTTATCGTAGAGTTTTTTTTTAGGGCTTATCGAAGGACAGCATTATGCTTCTCGATCGTTTTCGCGTGAACAAACAAATGATCCACATGCATTTCTACACGCTCGATGTCGGAAATGATTTTTGAGAATTTTGTACAAAAGTATTCTGGAGGGCATGAAATACCGAACGGTAACCGAAGAAACATAAACTTCTCGTAAGGCGTGATGAACGTGATTAATCGCAACAATTTTTTGTGAGCTTTATTTGGTAAATACCCGAGTCAGTGTCCAGTTTTGAAAAAACTTGGATCCATGTAGCTCCGGAATCGGAAGATACGGCCACAACACGCTCTGATTCAATTTAGTGTAGTATTTCCTTGATTTCACGGGAATAACAGACAGTTTTTTTGTATAATTTTTTCTTTAAATAAATTTGCGACGTTTCTACCTCGTGACGAGGTCTTTTTCAAGCCGAGTAACTAAAAATATACAATAAATAACTAACAATACATTATAAAATTTGAGAACTCACAGGAGTTTTAAAATATAAGACCCAGTGTATAAAAAATGAATAAATATGTCAAAATTTGAAGTTGAAAACCAAAAAGTCATATTAATCAACAATTAAATAACCAACACCCCCGAAAAATCATCCTACACCACCTCCCCGGTATAGTTAGTTAGTTCGGGGGTGTTGGTTATTTGATTGTTGATTTTTATAACTTTTTGGTTTTCAACTTCAAATTTTTGACATATTTATTCATTCTTTATACCCTGGGTCTTATATTTTACAACTCCTGTAAGTTCTCGAGTTTTATAATTATTTATTTATCGTATGGCAGGATAAGACATATCTGGTGTAGGGTGTAGGTATAAAGCTTGGTATAAAGTATTGTATAGAAATAGAATAAAGTATTATTAAGAAAATAATAAAATAAGTAAATAAATAAAAATATAATAGTAAATAAATGAATATTTATAAATAATAAATAAATAATGAATAAGTAACGTAAAATTATAAAATAAGCATAAAGTGTCATATATCTAGGTCCAGTTGTTCGATCCAATGGATTGCAGCAGGCGGCAGGTTATAAAATTCCGACCGTTCTCCTGCATATGCCCTGCGTTCACAATCTTGGACGATGTGGGCAATTGTCTGTTGACGGAAACCACAGTCGCACATTGGTGAAGGAATTACACCACATTTGAACAGTAAATCTGCGGTTCGGCCGTGAGTGGTGACCAGTTCGGATTCTGTTCGCTGTTTTCCCAATTTTGCGGGGCATGTCGAAACCACTGGGCTTGTCTTCAACACCAATGTCTTGAATTTCTGGAGGTAGCGATCCTGTCCAGGATGTTTCCACATTGTAGTTCTCAGCGTACAATTCTTTTGCTGTTCTTACTGCTGCTCTCGGGATCGTAACCGGTGTGATAAAGCGATTACTACGAATAATAAACTTGGAACCAAGGGCACAACTTCAGTCCCTAGAACCAACAGTCTGCATTCAACCAGCAGTACTCAGGACTACCACCGAACCAACCGAATAATGATAATCGAATGCTGAATGAATCCCCCCGTCTTCCAGTATGTAAGTCTTTTTAATCGAATCGTCTAATCAGGTCATTGACGCAAGTAGGTACCTACACTACTTGTTTTCCGTGCAAGTACCTTTGTTCGCATTTTATTCCATCGCGGAAATGACCTAGCGTCTGCCAATGATTGGGCGATTCGGCAACTTACATACTTGGGCCACACGTGCCTTTTCCGTTATACTTAAGGGATGAGCTTTCACCCAGGGCCTTTATGTCATTATCATGACAATATAAAGTGGTCAACAAAATAAGTGTCTATGTCGATATTTGTATAGTTTTTCAAAACTTGACAGCTTTGGAATCTTTCGCGCGATTTTGGATCTGTTTGAACTGGTGGATAGCCTCATTCTTTGGCTATCGGATCCAAGTTTTGCGGATATTGAGAAAGCCCAATAAAATTTCTACAGGGTGTCAAATAAAGCAATGCAAAAGTTTTGAAAGTTTCGCTAACCCCCATTTTGCCAAGAAATTTTTTTTGTGGATACCAACACCAAAAATATGAAGAATGATGTATTCTCTCGAAAAGGTTTTCGATTCATCCCCCTATTTCTGTTTAAAAAAAAGTTATGCCATTTTTTCCTCAATCTACACTTTTCGACAATTAACGTTACAACTGGCCATATTATCGAGGCAAATTTGACAACAATTGATACTTTCACTTGAAAAACTGTCCCATGAAAAACATTTTCTTTACTCACCCCTAAAATGATTATCTACGGTCAGTGCCTTAAGCCCCTGCGGACCGACTTAGAATGTAGCCTGCTGGAGCGGGCATCAGGATGGGATAGTACTGTGTCACAACAGATTTACCACATCAACCATATCAAACCCCCTTTGATATTGTTTGTTAGGGGTTGTTTTCAAAAAATTGGTAATTGATAACTTGAGAAGAAAAAGACCTAGAGACAAAATTTTTATTTCATGTTCAATCGCATACGGTGACACATTTTGCAACGTAGTGGGGGTGTCCTTCTTAGCAACCCTTACTTAAGGGACGGAAATGTTTTTGTAGGAGTGTGTGGTTTCATTTCTTATGGTTTCGTCTCTTCTGAATTCAATTTTGGTATTAAAAATTGTTTTTATTCAACATTATCTCCTATTCGGGTAAAACTCGTTCGATTGGTTTTTCATTTGTGTATGTGTCTTTTTAGCTGAAGAACTTATCGTTTTACTTATGTTACCTTAAAAACCAAACCTTTTTCTTCCGCTATTGTGAGCAGAGTAATTTGTAAAATGCCGCGTTTAAGTCCGGATGAATTAGCCATCGTGGCACGAATGCGAGAGAGGGGCGACACCATCGACAACATTGCGGCACTTTTTAGGACCTCCTCTAGGTCCATAAGTCGTGCAATTCGACGTCTGGCAGCTGGAGACATTAATTACCGTCGTGGAGGAAGAACTCGGAAAACAACCGCTGCGCAGGATCGCTTTGTTCGAAGGGCGATCCAGAGAAAACCGACCACTACTGCAAGTGCCATCAACAACGTGTTGAGGGCCACGACGGGGATCCAGCTGTCAAACCAAACTGTCAGACGAAGATTGCACGACTCTGGGCTAAGAGCGAGAAGAAGAGCCTCATGCCCTTTAATGAACCGACGTCATCGCGCCGTGCGTCTCCAATGGGCTAGGGACCACCAGAACTGGGGAATAGCTGAATGGGGTAGATGTTTGTTTACGGATGAAAGTAAGTTCAATTTGTTCCATTCGGATGGGCGTGTTTTGGTGTGGAGAAGAAGAAATGAAAGATTTTTGGAAGAGCACATGGAGGCGAGAGTGGCGTTTGGAGGTGGAGGAGTGACTGTTTGGGGTGGAATCACGATGACAGGAAAGAGTGAGTTGGTGGTGTTAAGAGGACAGAGCATGAATGGAGAGAGATATCGAGATTTGTGTATTAGGGATATTGTGGTCCCCTACGCGCAAAACTTCGGTGATGGATTCATTCTGGTTGACGACAACGCGAGACCACATCGTGCACGTATTGTCACCGAATTTTTGAGGGATCACAATATTGAGCGAATGGATTGGCCACCCTTGTCTCCTGATATGAATGTGATTGAGCATGTATGGAGTAGAATGAAGAGAAATATGAAAGAAAGGGAAGGACAAATTGAAAATTTTGATGACTTGGCGGATGCGATTCAGGTTGAATGGGATGCTATTCCTCAGGAGTTTTTGCGAAACCTGGTGGAGAGTATGCCTCGAAGGGTTGCGGCTCTCATTAGAGCTAGAGGAGGTCCCACCAAATACTGATGAAGATGAACTTATGTGAGTGATTCAAGGATATTTTCATATCCCTCGTGTCTAACGGTGTTTCCTTTTTTAGTCGCAGCCGAAGAGTATTTTGCGGAGAGACCCGAAGGCAGTTCCTAGTTACACTTTTACTTGGTTTGAGGTGACTAGTGACGTGGCGCACTAACCGAGGAAGAACGAGTGCTTTACGTGTCCTCCGAGACACGAAGACAAGCGAGTTGGCTATTTTTGCGTGAGACTCTAGGCGCGGGCGTATCTCCAACTTGAAATCAAGTCCATAGTTCCGGCTACGCTTGCTCTATAGGTAAACCGCAGTGGAAGTCTGGTGTACACAATGGTGGCGGTCAATGGAAATCACATGGAAGTCAGTAGAAGTTACGTGGAAATCAGTGGAAGTCTTGTTTACAAAATTTTTGCTGTCTTTGACCGCGCCGAGTTTGAAAGCAACTGAAAGTTAAAACTGGGCTGTACCAATTTTTTTCGCTACTGATAGTATAACTCTATCGATTTTATGGAAACATTGTTTTCAATTGTAAACATTTTGTCACAATAAAGAAAAACTCCATCCGAAGTTATGAACTTGATTCTTTCTTTCAAATGGTAACATTTGTTCAAAATCAATTTTAATTGCCAAAATTGCATTCAGAACAGACGAAACCATAAGAAATGATACCAAACACTTAAACAAAAACATTTCCATCCCTTAAGTAAGGGTAGCTATGAATCACACCCCCACTTTGTTGCAAAATGCGTCACCGTATGCGATTGAACGTCAAATAAGAAAGTAGCCTCTAGGTCTTCTCGTTCTCAAGTTATCAATTTTCAATTTTTTTAAAACAACCCTTAACAAACATTATCAGAGGGTTTCATATGGTTAATGTTGTAAATCTGATGTGATACAGTGCTATTCCATCTCCAGCAGCTCCAGCAGGCTACATTCTTACTCGGTCCGCAGGGGCTTTAGGCACTGACCGTAGATAATCATTTTAGGGGTGAGTAAAGAAAATGTTTTTCATGGGACAGTTTTTCAAGTGAAAGTATCAATTGTTGTCAAATTTGCCTCGATAATATGGCCAGTTGTAACGTTAATTGTCGAAAAGTGTAGATTGAGGAAAAAATGGCATAACTTTTTTTTAAACAGAAATAGGGGGATGAATCGAAAACCTTTTCGAGAGAATACATCATTCTTCATATTTTTGGTGTTGGTATCCACAAAAAAAATTTCTTGGCAAAATGGGGGTTAGCGAAACTTTCAAAACTTTTGCATTGCTTTATTTGACACCCTGTAGAAATTTTATTGGGCTTTCTCAATATCCGCAAAACTTGGATCCGATAGCCAAAGAATGAGGCTATCCACCAGTTCAAACAGATCCAAAATCGCGCGAAAGATTCCAAAGCTGTCAAGTTTTGAAAAACTATACAAATATCGACATAGACACTTATTTTGTTGACCACTTTATTTTGTGGCCACCTCAAAAGGTTTCAGAAATTTACTCAGGAACTCCATGATGGTCCAATCATTTGTGTTGAAAGCATATTTATGTGCTTGCTTCTTGTTGCAAACGGTCGTGTCGTTCAATGTATCCAAAATAGCTCTTCTTTGTTCTGCTAGTCGAGATAGTAGGATGAGCTCATGGATGTAGTAATGGCTGGATGGAGCATTACGTTAAAAATGCGGTTCCCAAACCAGAAAAAGCCTCCAGAGTGAACTTGATTTAGTCGGGTAACAGTGGCGCACAATTTTTTTTTTTTCAAGGGTTTGGCATTTCAGCTGTTACAAAACGTAAATCGCCAATGCCACCACGTACATCGAGAAAATTTGAAGATAATAAAGGAAAATGCGGCCGAGGTAGTGACTAAATCGCGTTGTTGTTCAGTTGGGTCTCACGAAAATGCAGGTCAGCCAATATTATAGCAGATCAGCAAGAGAGCTTACATAGTTATCCGGCCGGGCAAGGCCGCAAGAATTTTGTGCCCTGTCGCCGCCAGTAACAACGCTTTGGGAACTTGGTGCTTATAAATGTGACCTTTTATTCATACACCAAGGAGGTGAACATCCGAAATTGAACCCCTCTGATTGAAAAACCACCCTGGACTAGTTTAGCAATGTCGTTGAGAAGCAGCCGTTGAAAGGACCTGGAGTGGAGCATCTTGTGATTGTGGCCTGAAGCTGCTCGTAGAAAATTAAAGGAGTCTGATATGGGCTAACCTACAAAAACTGATCTATTTGACCTGCAAAAGTGACTGGCCTCCACTTCAAACTCCTCAAAACTCCAAATCAAAATTTTCCAATTTTGAGCTTGTTTCAGTACTGAATGAAATTGTGTTTACTCGTACAAGTGTAGTGTAAGGTTTTATTGGATATATACATCTGAAAACTTTGTGTTTGACTAAATTAGATTGATTAAACAGGCATCTTATTCCAAATATCAAGTACATAGGTGCTTATATATGTAGTTAGTAAAAGACAAATTATTATAACTGCTATCTACTAACATGTTTTTAATATTAAGCATAATGAAGAAATCACTTCTGATTTCTGGAACAGTAGACAGTGGTATCGACACCAAAGTGAGCAACAATTTCACAGGAATTTCTTGACCTCAAGAATCATGATTACAATAAAGTGTGGGAATCTCAGTCTGAGCTTAATGCAAAAGATCAATACTTGCAAGATATAACTACTGTACTACTGAGTATTGAGTATTGGGTATATTGATAACCGAGGACTCAATCACTGATATCTCAACTTCAACATACATAATTGTAGTACCAGTGACAACAAAAGAAAAAACAGACCACTGTCATTCATTATTTTACAGTTCTTGCAACAATTTGGACTTTAAATGCTCCTCAATTAGGATATGTCCATATCTTGGCTGTTAGTTGCAACCGACATGTCCAAATTGGAGGTCACTTGGGCCAAATTGTTAAAAAAAAAACGGTTGAGTACTGAATGACTGTGTCCTCCTTTTTTGTCCACACTGGTACCAATTCAAAAGGAACTTCAAGTGCTAACATTCAAACTGGTGAACTGAGTGGAAAACATTTTGAAAGAACTTGGCCAAAGTTTCCAAAAGTTAAGTAGGTTATAGCATTGTTGTACCTAAGGTACTTATTTTTACAACTGTTTTTGCAACAAATTCCAACACAGTTACTAGGAAAGGTAAAGCGTTTGTGAGAGCATACGTTTTTGTTGCATTATAAAACTTCTAACAGGACAAGATGTTTCGGCAGCATGGCAGCTTCGATGACAGCACAGTGAGCCAAGTCTTCCTCAGTCTCCAAGTTTTCAAGTCTTTCCCTCCATTTGAGAACGACAGTAGATAGCAGCCAAAACGCAGTATCCTAACTAGTTTTTTTCGAGAGTTTCTGCCATTCCACATTGCACTTGGTGAAGTTTTGTATCAGTCGGGCAAATTTTCTTTCAGGCAAGTATTATTAGCTTGGAAATATGTCCGAAAACGAAGCCGAAGAACGGAATTCTTCATCTAAAACCAATCCATTCAACGTATATCCCCGAGCATCTCCATCTTCATCTCCATCATTCAAACTTCTAATTTTTTTTTTTTTATTACTCCTATGAAGGTACAGCGATCTGCCAAATAGGGCAATAAGCGTAGTTGTATGGTAACGAAAAAAAAAAGACATGTAGAGAACTACTCCAGTGAGTAGCCTCAATAATAAATAAAAAATAACGACTATTTCCTAATAATAATTTTAACTAACTTAAAAATTGTATTGACACACACCACACACTTGCTATCCTTATAGCAAATCAACCGGCTGGAGACGTTTTAGTCTACGTACTGCGTTGTCACTTTGGTCATATAAATGTTTGGCCAACGTATTCGGGTGCACTGACATTCTGTGGCTGTATTTTGAGCTGAACTCCTGGATAGTTTCTTTTACAGAAGGCAGATGGATGTCATGTTGGATTACCTCGTTTGAGATGTAGTAGGGTGCATCAACGATCGCGCGCAAGACCTTATTCTGGAATCTCTGTAGGATGGCGATATTTGAGTTACTGGCTGTACCCCATAACTGGATGCCGTACGTCCAGACTGGTTTGATAATGGCTTTGTAAAGTAACAGTTTGTTTTCTAACGATAGATTAGATTTACGGCCAATCATCCAATACATCCGACTGAGCTTGAATCCGAGTTGTTTTCGTTTAGAGAAGATATGCTTCTGCCATGTCAATCTTCTGTCCAGGTGCATTCCGAGGTATTTAGCGTCGCTAGCTTGTGGAACTTGGCAGTTATTGATTGTCACCGGTGGACATGTTTCTCTGCGCAGGGTAAATGTTACATGTGTAGACTTGGTTTCGTTAACTCTAATACGCCATCTCTTGAGCCAGGATTCAATTCTGCTGAGATTCTTTTGCAGGTTTTTCGATGCTGATGAAGCGTTGACATGAGATGCTAATATGGCTGTATCGTCAGCAAACGTCGCTGTAGTGGTGACTCTAGTGGTTGGCAGATCCGCAGTAAATATTAGATATAAAATAGGTCCGAGAACACTTCCTTGGGAGACGCCAGATTTTATAAGGAATAAGCCAGACTGCTCCGTGCCTTGTTTCACGAAGAAGTGCCTGTTGGTCAAATAGGACTTGAGTAGCTCAAAGTGTGGGTGAGGAAGGTATTTCTTTATTTTGTATTGGAGTCCTTCGTGCCATACCTTATCAAAGGCTTGTGAAACATCTAGAAACGCGGCTGAGCAGTACCTTTTAGCATTTAGATCACGAGTGATTTGATTTACAAGTCTATGTACTTGCTCGATAGTTCCATGTTTGTTGCGGAATCCAAACTGATGTTCTGGTATAATATGTTTTTTGTTGATCACAGCTTTAAGTACTTTTACATATTTTTTTTCAAACACTTTAGAGAGCATTGGCAGCAAGCTTATGGGTCTATAGGAGTTGACTTCTTCAGGTTTTTTTCCAGGTTTGAGGATCATAATGATTTGAGCAACTTTCCAGCTGCTAGGATAGTAGTTTGTACGCAGTATTGCATTGAAGATGTTCGTTATAAGTTTTATGCACTTACTGGATAATTCATGTAAGATCTTGCCGGTAATTAGGTCAAATCCTGGTGCCTTTTTTATATTTATTTCCTTCTGGATAACTCTTACTATTTCTTTTTTGTTTATCTTTTTATGTGGAAAGTCCAATTGGAATGGTGCAGACAGATATTCGATGAGTTCTTTCTCTTCTTCAGCAGATGACTGCGATGTAAAGGGTGTGAATACATTTCGCAGATGTTTAGCAAAAGCGTTAGCTTTTTCTTCATCTGTTCTTGCCCATGTATCATTGTCGTTTTTAATTGGGGGGTTGTGTTGTTGCGGCCATCTTAGTTTCTTCGTCGCTCTCCACAATGAGTACTCCGTTGTCTCAGTCGGTGTTAGACCCTGTAGATAATGTTGTATACTTTGGTTTTTGTTCTCAATTATCATCTCCTTCAGTTCCCTGGTTGCTCTATTCAATTTTGTTTTATTGTCTGCCGTTCTGGTTCGCTGCCACCGCTTTCGCAATTGACGCTTTTCGGCGATTTTTTGTTGAATTGTGATCGGTATTTCCTTAGTTCTTCTTCTTGTTTCATAAAGTGGGGTAGCAAACCAGGCCGCTTCTTGAATATTTTTTGTCAACTTTTCAACTGCACACTCAATGTCAAGTTCAGTTTAAGACGCAAGTCTAATGAAATCAGGTCGTCCAGTTTTTCTCTGAAGAGTTCCCAGTTGGTCATTTTATTGTGTAGAGATGGTTGTTTTTCATTATTTAGTATAAAGGATTGGATAGTAAATATCACTGGAGAATGGTCAGATGATAATTCAAAACAAGATTCAACTCTACATTTTCTTGTGTCAATACCTTTGGTTATACAAAAGTCAATTACGTCGGGTACTTTCCTCCTGTCAGAGGGCCAGTAGGTAGGTTGGCCACTCGAGATATGTTTCAAATTATTAGAATTCATAGACTTGACTAATTCTCTGCCTTTTGTGGTAGTTATTCTTGATCCCCATGTTGGATGCTTGGCATTGTAGTCCCCTCCGGCAATGAATTTATTGCCCAGTGACTTGAAGAATTCGTCAAATTGTTCCATTTTGTTGTTGTGTTTAGGCGGGCAGTAGATTGCGGACATAGTGATGGGGCCAAGTTCATCCTCAACAGAGATACTGGTGGCTTGGAGGTGCTCTTTTGAATATTTTTCTCTTTCGTAATGTTTAATGTTTTCTCGAACAATTATGGCAGTTCCTCCGTGAGCTCTTTCATCTGGGTGTTTGGTGGTATAGATTTTATAATTGTGAATACGTATGTAATGTCGGTCTGTGAAATGAGTTTCCGATATCATCATGATGTCAATGTTGTGGTTTTTTAGAAAAGTTTTCAGTTCTCCCGCATGTTGGTGGAGGCCATTAGCATTCCAAATGGCAATTTTATATTTGGCACCTTCTGCCATTACGCAAGTTTGCCGATGACCGTGGATAGGAGATTGAGCATAGTGCTCATTTGCTCCATTAATTTGTTGAGCATTTCTTCCAGCTTGCTCAGATTGATGATAGGTTGGTTAATTAATGGGGCTGTGGGGTTGTTTGAGCTGTTTTGACTTGTGATTTGTGCGAATGTTTTATCCGGCTGGACCTGTTGTCCTGACATGACTTGAATCTGAGGTTGTGAGTTCTTTTTTTCTCGTAGTGCAGGATAGAGACGTTGCTGGAGTTGCTTATGTATTATACATCCTCGATAGTTGGCAGGATGGTTTCCATTGCAGTTCACACATTTTACTGAGTCGTTCCGTGTTTTACGGGTACATTATTTTGTTTCGTGCATTCCAGCGCATTTCACGCACCTGTAAGATTTTCGGCAATAAGCTTGGGTGTGTCCAAAATCCTGGCATCTAATACATTGAGGGATTATTCTTTTGACATGTGGTGGTTCACACTGGACGACATTATTATTCAGAGATTTCAGATTGTAGATTTCTTTATTGTTGTCCTTAGATTTTAAATCGATGTAAAATAGCGGCAATGGCTCTTTGGTGGTTCTGTGTTTTATGTTGTGGACATTTACCACTTCATGGCCAAGTTTTAGCAGGGAAGTTTTTATAGATGCAACATCAGACCCATGATGTAGTCCTTTTATGACAAATCTGAATGTTTTCTCACTTTTTGGCCTGAATGTGTGATACTGTGTATTTTTACTGTCTAGTTCCTGTATTAATTTCTTAAAATGGTCTGCTTCTTGTATTTGGACTTTTATTGTTTCAAATGCAATAGTTTTTACTGTGTATTTACCACCAGTAACTTCATTGAGTAGCTTATGAATGTGTTCGATTACCCCCTCATTGTAGATAGTTATCGGTGGTGGTTTAGGTAGTGCTTTTACTTTGCTTGTTTCAGCGTCCATATCTCCATTTTCTGTCTCTTCGGGTAGATTGCTGAATTGGTTTTTTGTCTCTATTGGTTTCTGCAGCCAATAGTCACTGATTTTGGCTTGTTTTCTGGTGATGTTTATTTGTTCTGGGCTTCTCATTCGCTTGTTTTGTACAACTCTCCATTCAGTTTGACCTTGTTGGTTGATTATTGATGAATCTTGATTTTGTGGTTGGGTGGTTTGAATTACTACTTGTGGTTGATGTTGAACTTGATGAATTAGCGGGTATTGAAGTATCGGTGGTTGCATTTGCATAGTTGATCCTTGAGGTTGTTGATATTGGTATTGGATCTGTTTAGAATCATTACTGTGGTGGGTAATGGATTGACCAGAAGGAGAAGCGGCATATAACTGTTGGTAGGCCTTTTTTTTTTTTTTTTTGTATGAATTAATTGATTGGGTGTTGTATGGGTCCGGGTTCCTTTATGATGGAGCGGTTTAAGGGGGCTTTAACGACGACGCCCAGTGCCCCCAGTGGGCACTGGGGAGGCGCGGGTGGAGATACGCGGTGGACAGACGCGGCCCCCCTCGAATTACAACACTCTATTTGAAAATCTTCCAATTGAATTTTTCAAGTACGGACCTGCCTCGAGCGCAGCCGTTATCAGCGTGGTTGTACTGATAACCGCACAGTTGAGTTTCCGCCGAATTAATTGTTTTATTTGAACGCTGTAATATTCACGATCTCGATGTTAATAATACTCACACTGTTTTCTTGAATGGTCCTTTCAACCGTAGTGAAGGTGTTGGGCAATTATAGGTAGTTTTTACAAGATACAGACCACAATTTTTGCACAGAACAAATTACTGGAAATGTCAAAACAAAAGCCAGGACCGGACTCAATTTTTTTTTTTTTTTTTTTTTTAATGCTCCTCAATTAGGATATGTCCATATCTTGGCTGTTAGTTGCAACCGACATGTCCAAATTGGAGGTCACTTGGGCCAAATTGTTAAAAAAAAAAACGGTTGAGTACTGAATGACTGTGTCCTCCTTTTTTGTCCACACTGGTACCAATTCAAAAGGAACTTCAAGTGCTAACATTCAAACTGGTGAACTGAGTGGAAAACATTTTGAAAGAACTTGGCCAAAGTTTCCAAAAGTTAAGTAGGTTATAGCATTGTTGTACCTAAGGTACTTATTTTTACAACTGTTTTTGCAACAAATTCCAACACAGTTACTAGGAAAGGTAAAGCGTTTGTGAGAGCATACGTTTTTGTTGCATTATAAAACTTCTAACAGGACAAGATGTTTCGGCAGCATGGCAGCTTCGATGACAGCACAGTGAGCCAAGTCTTCCTCAGTCTCCAAGTCTTCAAGTCTTTCCCTCCATTTGAGAACGACAGTAGATAGCAGCCAAAACGCAGTATCCTAACTAGTTTTTTTCGAGAGTTTCTGCCATTCCACATTGCACTTGGTGAAGTTTTGTATCAGTCGGGCAAATTTTCTTTCAGGCAAGTATTATTAGCTTGGAAATATGTCCGAAAACGAAGCCGAAGAACGGAATTCTTCATCTAAAACCAATCCATTCAACGTATATCCCCGAGCATCTCCATCTTCATCTCCATCATTCAAACTTCTAATTTTATTTGAAGTGTTGACTTGGGAGTTGCCGGAGTTTTTACTATTTTCTGCAAGAAATTAGAACCTCATTAAAAAAAAATCATGTAGCCTCCGTTTGCACCAATTTCTGGAAGTACGGCAAATCAAAACTAGCAATTTTGCCGAAGTATCAACATTTCTTTAAGAAATATTCCGCCGACATGGAATCCCTTCCATTGTTATGACAGATAATGGGCCGCCTTCCAATGGGCATAATTTCGAAGAATTCAGTAAACATTGGTGTTTCACACATAGAACATCAAGCCCCCATTATCCGAAATCCAATGGACAGGTAGAAAGGGCCGTGGGTACGGTGACAATAAAGAAAGCGGAATTGACCGGTTCAGACATCCACTTGGCTATTCTTGAATTGATGAATACACCGCTATCGCACAAATTACCAAGTCCGGCACAAATCTTATATAACAGAAGGTTGAGGACGACATTACCTTTGAATAGGCAATTGCGAAGTACTCACCGTAGTTCGACACGGGGTTGGAAGTTCCCGAAGAACTGGGACACCGTTTCTTCATGGACAACGTGGACGAAGAAACGGTGGAAGATTTGTGTAGGGCGGACAGCGGCTTCATCCGCAAGTTGAAAATACTGCAGGTGTTGCTGTTGATGACGATGTTGGGGAAGTTCTACAGGGAGCGGTGCGGCGTCGCCGGTCAATTTTCTGAGGCCACACAGCCAAAAGACATGTTCCAGAAAAGGATGCTTCTGCGTACGGTGAGGCCCTTCGTGAAGAAAGACTGGCGATTGACGCACGACAGCATCCACGCCGACAGCGTCATCGACGCCATCGCCAGGCCTACGACGCTATTCGGTAAGCTGTAGTATTTTTTCTCGGATTTCGGAGTTGTTGCTACCACTGATTAGCACGCATGTTATCAAGTCGTCATTCAATTTTTCGAATTTGCACAGTGAGGCTTGTTTCTTCAAATCTGTGACAAATTGCTCGACGGTCTGATCTCAAGCGAACGAAGTGAACAAACATGGAGGCAAAGATAAGCGCCTAGACTGTAGTCGCTACGGTTGCTCGACCGGTAGGTACTACTCGTACTCTCGTACAGTTCTGGAAGGCTACGCGACGCAAGCGCACACACGTAACCGTTCTTGGTTGTCATAACACTAACAATTGCAGAATTATGCAGATGAAAATAAACGTAGATACATAAGATACATATCATACCTTTATTAATGAATCCCCTTCTCTACATTAGGTAAATCCCTACTACTATTATACTACAAGCCGCCACACGCCTTTCCGCAGAGCGACTCCTTTTGCGATCAAGGCGCATTTGCGCAGACTGTGTCCTAGCTTCAATGCAAGGGACGGCACTTCGTAATCCTGCTGGCCGATGGCGATGGCAGGCGATGGCTTGTTACCTCAGTAGTACACATCAGTGTTTGACAGCCAGAATAAGCGAATCAAAGTTGCTTGGCAATATAGCCTCTTTCAGAGTTAGCTTTGATAGTTTTACTTCCCTTATGGCCAGCAGAAGCCGACTTGGTTGTCTCATAGTCTGGCGTATGAAGGCAAACTGATCTCTGTTGTGCTGCTCAAACACCAGAACTCCAAATTTCATGATGAGTTGATCATTTTTGCACGTGTCGCTTACATCGTCGTTTTAAAAGAAGCTACAATCTCTTTTACAAATTGACAATCATGTTCACCAATTGAGGCCACTCTCAAAAGAGCGAGGCTTTCACCTCGTATGTCCCTTCGCGTTACAGCGTGCTGCGCAGATTCAGGTGGCGAGCTTCTGTTGGTTTTTCAAGTACATTTGTATTTCACATAATACCACATGGTGGAAAGTAAAAAAAATCTCAGTCAATTTGGGCGCGGGCCAGTTTTTTTGTCATTTAGGTCCGGTTTAATTTCAATTTCGACTTCATCTCGGTAGTCGCCGATTTCTCTGAATGAATTTGGAAAATCTTTGATTACGTGTGCTTCAAGTTTTGACATTTTTTTGTGGGATTTTACATCTACATGCAATTCACCAAACTACTTGAGGGGTTCGCCATCAGGGCCTGACATGACATCTCTACCTTGCGTGAGTGACTTTAACATTGTTCGCGAGAACAATGCTAGAGGGATGCATTTGACATCAGCCCCCGTGTCTACCAAAAAGGAGACCGATGTCTCGGAACTACGAACAATTTGGACTGGATCGTATAACTTGTGTTGAGTTTAATGCAAAATGCTTCTCACAAATGAGTGATGACTTTCCTCAAGTGATTATGGACTGGCTTCCAGGTGTCGGACTGATTTCTTTCTTGATCTGCACATCTTCGAACGATGGCCTTTGGTCGAACAATTTCTGCACATCGAGTTTTAAGCAGGACATTTGTTTCGCTCGTGGCATGTTAGTACACAGTACGTGCAGCTTTGTAAATTAAACCTAGTTCTACGGAACACTTCGGGCTCTTCTTCTATCGTATTTGTAGCATCTACGATTCTTTGGCGTAATTGTTCAACGTTGTTAATGGGCATCGCGTATACAAGGTCTTTCATCCGACCCCAAAGAAAAAATCTAGGGATATCAGGTCTGGTGACCTTGTTGGCCATGTAACAGGGGCGTGGGGTCCTCGGCCAGTCCATATTTTAGGGAATATAAGTGTTGAGGTGGTCACGGACCAAGGCGGTGCCGTGAATGAGACCCCCCCCTCCTGTGCGTACCACTTTTTTTTTATTTAAAAAGTGTTAAACAAAGTACAAATTATCACATTTTCTGTGGGGAGAATACAAACTGTGACTTATTATTTGAGGAGACAATGTCATGGTTCGCCTAAGAGCCAAGGGTACATCTTCTAGTTGATGAGGAAGCTCATTTTGTAGAAATTCTGAAAATCCAGCTCCGTTTAGCCTGCCCGTGGCAAAAAAGTGAGGGTCAATCGAGTGATCGCCCAGAATGCCGGCTCATACATTGACGCTAAATCTGGTCTTGAAATGGTAGGGCCTGATATTGTGCGGGCTTTCTTCAGACCAGGTATGAACATTTCTACTGTTGAACGTTCCATACCGTGTAAATGTAGCCTCGTCTGTCCTAAGAATTTTTTTCAAAAAAATTGTTGAATTTCCGTTGAGATTGTCGATTGTTGTCACGTCGAATTTGTTCCCTCATCCCACTGGCAAAAATTAACCATTGTTAACCAGTGTACCTGGCTCACCGCTTGTCTTCTGTGTCCCCGCGTACCCCATGGCTACCGTCGACACTATCTTGTAATCTCTCCTAAAAGAGTAGTAATGATCAAGGAATTCCTCAGATACGCCGTATCTCCTCCAGTATTCAATTTCGATAGCCTGAGTAAACTGATTTTGGTTTGCATCGAATGTCACACCATCCGTCGTCGCATTCAAAGCAACAGAGCTTACCTGCATAAAAGCCGCGTTAGTTCTCTTTATGAACTCATCCTCAGACAGATACGAATCCGTCACCACATGCTGTGCCTCCGTCTTAGTCACAATCCTAGTCAACACCCTGAAAACCGAACAAAACATGGCAGCCGCGTCCGTAGACCAAGCGCTTATCCCCTGACCAGCCTTATATATGTCAACTTCTCCATGCTTCGGCTTAAAAATGTCCTTTAATTGGAACCTCACAACTCTGCCATCCGGATTGTCCATACCACCATTGCCAGCGAAAGACTCTTGGTAATGTCTCTGATTTATATGAACGAAAAATTCACTCAGAACACCCTGAATCTCACAATCGTCGTATAAGTCCTTTTTGTAGTCCTCGCGAACATGTTCCCTAAACCACAAGTCGACCATCTTCTTCACAAGCAGCTCCTGATCTCTTCCAAACCTGAAATACGGTTGCTTATTTAAGTATCTAGCCTGCAACACTTGCAGAGTCTGCAAAGGCTTCCCGGCAGAAAAATGATTTCCGTTTCCGGGCCCAAAACACTGGTACACCTCCTCCATGCTCATTGGATGATGTCTTCTATTCAGAGGAGCGACAATATTATCCGTCAAAACGGTCCCTGAGTTAAACTCATCACCAACTATATGACTCGCAACTAAGTTCATGGACGTAGTATCCGGGCATGATGCTATCGGTGGTAAGTACGTCTCAGCCAGCAGGTAAGCATCCTTAGGTGGGTGCACTCTCGGCAGAACAACATCCACGCTTAGGTCGTCGACGTAGACAACGGAAACATCCTCCCTAGGAAAGGTCAACCACTGATTCATATGTTCGTAAAAATCGGTGTCGAGGCGAAGTTTCTCCTCCAGCAATTTTGCCTGTTCGCAATTATCGTGTACTATGTACAGTTTTTCCGTGTGTCTACTGAGAGCCACAATTTGCAACTCTTCCACTGATGGTAGTACAGAATCGCTCGCCGTACAGTACAGTACTGATGTCTTGCAAGTCCCTCCCTGATTCGCTCGAACCGTATTCTTCTCGTCCTCCGTCTGAATCTTTGATGAAGCCTTGGTGAAAGCCATCCTCGTTGCATTCGGTATAGCAGGCAGATCAGACAATGCCAGAAACTCTATTGACCTCTCGACCTCACTGATCGCCTCCATCTCGTAACCGTAGACTCTATTCAGCATGGCGACCGTGTCCTTCGGATTCCTGAAATTCACGTTCAAAACGTGACGCGACATCTTTGAGAGATCAACATGGTTTCCGATGTACAAACCTTCATTTGGTTCCTGAACCTTTGTCTGCCTTGTATCACCGACCAGATACACCTCCTCTGCCCCATTATTTTCTATTATACAACACAACAACTCGTACGGCAGCGATGTAAACTCGTCGACGAAGATCCTCCTATTTTCGCGCGTCTCCATTGCCCTGTGGGCGGTCTTAAAATTCAAATCATACTTCGAACCATCATCACACTCAACGTCCATATAATCCGGTCTTAGCTTTGTGAAAGGTGCCAAGACAAGATCGTGCGTCGTAGCCAACTTTCTTATAATGTACGACTTGCCGCATCCCGGTCCCGACTCAACATAGTACACCTTCACGGTTCTCGAAAAACCATTTTTGGGCATGTTTTTCGCAGCCCTCTCTTTCACCTCCTTTATTCCGGCCACATCACCGTTCGTGTTGACAAGCTGAGTGTGTAGTTCATTCGCCTGCGTTTGTGTGAGGGAAAACACAACATCCGAAGAATTTACGTGTTTACACGTCATTCTTTGTTTACCCAGCTTATCCAGCATCTCGAAACATACTGGACAGTCGGGTATATCTCCCTCAAAAGGATGATCCAAGAAAAGAGGAGCATCGAGTCCGATGCCACTGTCCCTAAACGTGAATTCAGACATCTGGTATGATCTTCCATCCTGATGCAAAATCAAGTCGTTAACCAGATTTCCGGCCACTATCCAGTCAACGAAAGTAACCAGCGCCAGCGGGTACCTAACGCTCCGTCCCGCACGCATCATCATGCTCGCAAACTTCTCCCAAAAACTACCGACACCCAAATTCTGATCTATCAAGTTCCTCTGTTCCGTATGAAGTTTCACTAACGTATGGTCCGAAAGTTTTGGGAAATAGTTTTAAGCTAATAACTTTTTCTGAATAGTCTTTATTTTCGTACTTGATAGTGCATAAATTAACATCATATATAACACTAACAAATTCATATTCAACATATTGAAAATGGACCATTATCTTCGATGGATCTCAATTATCTTCTGCCATGTTCCATGATTTTCTGTATCAATTTGTCAAATTCGAAAATCTCTAATATTATTGAAAAATGTGACGCCGTAATTGGTCTTCATTCGCAGATTCCCATTCCTTGTCGTATACTATCCTGCTCAATACTTACCAAAAATCTTATATTGGTCGAGCTTGCGGTACATTGGGAGGCAGGAGCTCTGAGAAATTAATCCTGCTGTTGTCCAGAGAATGATCGAACATGGCAGAAGAAAACCGAGAGCCATCAAAGATAACGGCCCATCTTCAATATGTTGAATACGAATTTGAAATTGTTGAAGATGACGCTAGTTTTTGCAATATTAAGTTACGAAATTGAAACTATCAATAAAAAGTTATTAGCTTTTAAAAAAATTCCCAAAACTTTCGGACCATACGTTATTATCAAAACTGAGAGACAGAAAGTGTGCAGGTGCCTCTTCTGCAAGTGCCAAGGCTTCAGAAGCTCCTTAGTGATAAGGGACACTCCACCCATGCGCCTGCGAACATAAGAAACGATATTTGAAAATGTCAAAGATTTCGGGTCCAGGGACAGACAGTAGTTATAAGTATCTAAGTACTCGTCCTCAAAAACTGACAGGTATTTCAAAGGCCTCGTAGCTCTCCCGGTGCTCAAATCGACAGAGCCACGAACATCGAGCAGTTTCACATAAGTATCGTTCGGAGGTATAGTAGGTTCACTTGTACCGTGATTCTAGTAGGCTGGGCAAATTTCACAGTTTGGCATTGTAGACTTCACGTCCAACTGCCTAGTGTGCGCCTGAGCGTCTGGCTTCGAAAGATTGGTTATGTTGGTGTGATGGTATGTTGACTGTTGCTGTCAAAAATGAAAAATTTACCGAAATCAACTTTGCAAATTGCAAATATGGAGTGGATGTAGTTCACCTTTCACAAGTTCCGTGAATTTCTTGTTCCAGTACGATGTCCTGAGCAGTGGAATCAAGTATTAACGCCGATGAATCTCATCCCCACAAAAATTAGGAGGGTTCAGCTTCCCATCGTTTCCAGCCTTCCAGAGTGTGGGTACTTCTTTTAAAAACCAAGAATAGTTCACAATGCTTCCATATTATGTGGTTTTTGAAAATAGATTCACGTCTTCTCCGCAAAGCTGAACGTTATGGGGTACATGCCCAGCACCTATTTCGCCCATTTTTTCTCCCAGAAGCGAGTTCTTGATGGCACTCTCGAGGACTTTAAAATGGGCACTGGACGTTATTGTTCAAGACACAAGCTGAGGCGCAAACACAGTTTTCACAGTAATGGGCATAATTTCACCACAATTTTCATGAAACTCGTGATTTTCAGTCTATTTGACACTCGATTTGACAAACGGTAAAGTTGTTGATCTTGTCGTCAAGCTTAAACTTTCAAAAATCAATGCAACCAACTGCCAAGTTCTAGGGAGTTTTCAAATATCAGATTTGTAAACTTAGAAACAAAATCTCACAGCCAACTAGAATCACGGTACAAGTGAACCTACTATAATTCATTACTCCTAACGAACATTTCGGACCTAGACACTTTCATGACCTTAAAAACAGTCATGGGCCCCGCCCTGCTAGTAATTTCAACAGCAAGGGCAAATCTACTGTCGCCTACTTATTAGGACAACGTGCATACTGGTCCTCAGTTTCTTTTTTAGATGTGGTAGAGCTAGACGTGGGTTCCCAGCTAATTAGGGTCTGACACAATTTATTAAAAGAGCGCCAACCAGGGTGCCTTTTCCCTGTTTTTTGAAATTCGCGGGCTTCCTGGTGCCTCAACGAATAAACCAAAAGACACTAGAGTTACGGTGTGGGATGTTCACACTGACAGTAAAAAAAAATAACAAAGTTTTAGGAGTACTTGATGGTGATTTTTATAGAGTTGAAATGCAGATATCGCAGAGGTATGGTATATGATAAAAATGACTCAAATTCCAATAAACAAGGTCTCGTTGCAGGTCCGGTTCTACATGAACGACTCGATGAACAAGGAAAGACGGACCGTGTCAACTGACATGTGAGGTTATGTCAGGGGGCCATGCCACTGATATTCTTGATGGTACCTGAAACGCTTACTCAAACACACCCCTAGCGGTACGAAACACCTAAAACGCGTCTTTATATCGGCTCTTGACCGAAATGAAAATAGTTATAAACCTGCAGTCTTGGATCCAACACGCAAAATCTATGTATGTATCACCGATCTATAAGTGAACGAAAGTGATGTCAACGACGCGTTAATTAGGGTTCTTAGCCTAGGTTAGTGGAGAAGAAAATGGTATGACACCTCACACGGAAAGCCAACACGACCGGGCCAGACTCCTCGAGGATGTTCGGTGTCGGACTAGCAGTGGCCGGGACAATCGCAGCACGATGTGGGACCTCCTCAGCCAACGGAATAGCGACGCGACGATCTCGGCGTCGCCGTTAGCTGGGCCTATCGTCCACTAGAGCACCGGGACTGGAATTGAGGCCAGGACCTACAGCCGGGACATTACTCGAAGATATCGTAGTCGGTTGCTTATTTTGAGACGGAACAAAACAGAAACGTCCTAATTGACGGGGGCTGCATGTAGCCAACGTCCAGCGCTGTGGAAAGGGTGGATGGTTCCAGCTTGGGCCTAAAATAACGGTTTTAAGATGACCTAACCAAACTGTCATTTTGATGGAGCTCACCGTTTTGGAACGTGGTACCCTCCCTCGAGAAAATAGACGAACGGATTCGCCGGGTGAGAGGTTTTGCAATACACGGGGACGACTAGGGACCCCTTTTCGAAAATTTGCTAGCTTCAACACTCTCCCTTGGCGCAGCTCAATCGTTCTTGTCAGTTTTTTCCTAGCTTCCCTTTCCTACTCATAAATTGTTATCTCTGCCGAAATTCTCCAACGGCCAAAATGTTTAAATAAATCCGTCTGTTTAAATCTTATTGAGGTGTTTGATTTTAAAGTAAGCCTGTTATTATTAAATGTAGCGGTTTGGTAAAATAAACCGCTACACTACATTTCCTGCTCCGCAGTAGTGGTTTCCTCAATAACAGAGACCAAGACTTTGTATTGTGCGAGTATCCGGTACAGTATCCATGTTTGAAGACCAGAGTGGTTTTATCACCATTTTTCGTCACAGTGTAGAGATTATTCTCCGGCATGTCCTCAAAAAGCAATTCATACGGCAACATCCCATACCCGTATGCGATTTGAGCCCCCGTCTTCGAAAAGATCTCGAACCAACCTTCCTCGCTAAGATTGTAAAAGGAATCCTCCAAGAGCAGCACCTCCGCGTCCGTAAAGCAACCGACGTGTATATTTGAAGGCATTTTATTCAGTTCAATATAATCCTTGAACACCTGCTCCGCGTCTCTGTATCTCTTCACACACGGTCTAAACTTCGTAACCTCTGAGCTCTTGTCGGGATGCATAAACACACGGAAATTGTGCTTCCCTGCCTTCTTCCTCAAACCCCTCGAGATTGCAGTCAAGGCAGGTCTTATTATCCGGTCGTAATCCTTAGCCTCGGTCCCATGTATATGGTAATGTATGTGAGGGTTGGAATTATATGAGGTTATTTCCCTCATACTCGAACCTATCACAAGTGCCCTGTTAGCCAAGTTAGGCACTCCAAATTCCTGGTTATAAACTGCCCTAACTATTTCTCTATATGCGCAAAGTACTTGATGGTCATGTACTAAACTCTTGCCACCGACAAAGATCAGCGGAAAATCCACAGAGGACTTTATCTGCGCCTTCTGTGCAGGTGTCAAATTAATATCTGCTCTTATCGATGATTTGAGTGTATTCCGAAAGTGGATTGCTGCATCTGCCGACCCAATGGTTGTGGCATTTGCGCTTAGCGCCGTGTCCAATACGTCCTGGACATTCATGTCTGTTCAAACAGGTAAACTATAGATTTGGAAAAGCTCCGCCCAAAGATTATCCGCAATTAACTAGCTGGTTTTACCCAAATCCCAAAAACTTACAATAAATTGCGTTTTGGATCCGTGTCCACCGCTGCACAGTGGGACGAATGGCTACATTGACTGGACAAAAGTATTCCGATCCATATTACAAATTCAGAGCGGGTTCGAGTCCTGGCGTCGGAATTATTTTTTTTCAAAATTTTGTTGAAGGAGCTTGCTCAAGTGTTATACTTTTTTTTCAAAGTAGTTTTTATGAGCTACAATACCACGAAGTTTCATTTAATTATGATTAGTTTTGTAGAAATTATCTTGTGTTTCGATTTCAACACGCATGGCCATGAAAAAAAAGTTTAGGCAGTAACTGGCAGCCAATTCTTTGTACACATGATCAGGAAGGATCCATCTGTTCAGTTAAACAAGAAAATCATTGGAAACTTGTGGAAGTTTTTTATAAAAAGCTTCCAAAGTTTGACAAACATTTTCTGAACGTGAGTCATAAAGTTAATGTGGACCAGAAAGAGTGAAATATACATGAGCTTCTGATGAATAAGACCAGATTACCTCTGCTATGGACGTCCATTTCATTAAATGAAGCCACTTTCCAAAAATGTATTACAGTTTTTGAGCTGAGATCGTCAAAATTCCGATGAACCCAATTTCTGAATAAATGGTATATCAATGTTTAATGATCTGTAAAAGTCGTTGCATTTGTTTCAGTACCTGTCTATCATGATTTACAATACACTACAGGTATTGGGAATAGAACCAGAAGAATACATATCAAATCCCAGTGTCTTGCATTTCTTGACTTTTGTCCAGTTAGAATGATGATTTGGCCCACTGTGCGCTGTTCCCACTTCAAATCTGTTGACGACGCTATTAATTTTGTTTTTAATTTTGTGTTTGATTTTGCGGGAAAATCTTGTTCCAACAGCTCTTGAACCTTGATGTGGTAGTGATGATGTAGATGCTCCTCATACAGAATCCTCCATGCAGTCCAGTGGGGGATGCTGAATTGCAATCCCACTTGCCTATAGTGCTGACATCGACAAGCCTTCCACTGCTTCCAGACTCGCTCTCGGACTTCATTTATAAGCGCATATCGGCGTTTATATTTCACTTCTTCGGCACGTATCACGTCTCAAATTTCTTCTTGCACTTCATGCGCTGGTGTCCATTGACCTTTGGTGGACCTGATGAGCACCAAAATATGTTTGTTGCCTTTCTTGCTCGTGACCAGAGGTCCCACGTGGTCCAGATGTATGCGTCCAAAAGGCCTGCTTCGGGGTGGTATGGCCACAGTCCTGTCTTTTCCAGAGTGTCCCAGCAAATCGTGATACTTCACGGCGATGCTTTTCCTCAGGGAATTCGGTATCACGTAACGTTCCACATCATTCATTATACGCACCAGTCTTCCATCTCGCAATGCATAATTCGCGATGTTCTTTTTCTCCTCATCCGTGCGGTTTTTCGTAAAATCGTGTCTTCTTTTCGTAAAATTTCGATGATTCCGCTCACACTGGTCTAAAAAAAAAATTAACCAAGGTTGATGCGTGTACACTCACAGATTTGTTGGATCTGGAAACTTAGTATAAGCTCCAATTCTTTCAGGATCGGTTAAGATCCCCTCTGCGTTGATCATGTGCCCCAAAAATCACACGGTTTGAACCCCCACTTACACTTTGGAGCAATTAAAAGTTACACCTTTTTCATCCAGCTTATGAAGGACCTTTCTGAGAATTTTATCATGTACCGCCATGGTTTCAGCATGTATGAGAAGGTCATCCACATGCATAACTACGCCCTTGATATTGATACCCGATATGATTTTTGAAAACTTGGCGCAAGAATATTCAGGAGCGCAGGATGTACCGAAAGGGATTCTTCCAAACATGAACCTTCCAAATGATGTTATGAACGTGGTCAACTTCTTCGAGTTCTCAGATAATTGGATCTGATAAAACCCTGAGTTGGTGTCTGATTTTGGAAAGAGTTTTGTTCCCTCCTCAAGTTCAGCCAAAGTGGTCTCAACTTTGGGAATTGGGAAAGAAGGCCGCGAAACACATCCATTCAGGTTTGCAAAGTCATAAAATCAAGCTTTGCAATATCCCCAATTTTGATTCCATTTTTCTCCCTGAACTCACCAATTCTGCTGAACAAGCGAGAAGATTCTCTGAACGGATCTACAGAGGACTCTTTTCTGAGTAGTGCATTTACAGTTCCACAACTGATATTGATAGCTTCAAGACGAGAAATAGCATCTCTGCCCAAAAAAAAGGTTTTTTGAATCTTCTACGTTGGTGGCCGAGCTCTCTCAGATGACAGCTGTCAGTCGAAGCAAAACCTAACCTAACCAGAATAACCTGAAATTGGGAAGGGGGCCACAGGTGAAACAACACAATCAAAGTAACTATGTCTTGATATCATATGGAGCAAGGTATAATAACGAAAAAGAGTGAACATATGAACAGGTAATTCGGTGTCGTCTAATATCTTGGTGTTTCCAGCTCCAACAGCCTGTGGCCACAGGTGTGAAGATTGAAAATTAACCCAAGCCACGAGGTATTCACAGCCCAAACTATGGGAAATTACGGTAAATTCAAGGTGGAATAGCTCGACGAAGTCGCTGGGTCACCTAATGAGATCTCATTGGGGAGTCGGCGAAAAAGCACGCAATAAGTCACCCGAAAAGCGATAGTTACTTTGGCTGCAGGAAAATCGGAACAAGTTGGGCTCACCACGATCCCGCAGTGGTCGATGCCCAAGTTCCAAGATAAGGACGATGGATGGAACTGATGGTCAGAAAGAAGTTATGTTGTGCTGTGGCCGACTTCGGTTATAGTGAAGAGTGACGCGTAGTTAGCCAATGGGGGGTGGTCGAGGCCAATGTTGAGGAGTCACCCGTATCGTCACTGTAGAGACCAACCTGGCTCTCTGATTGTCGTGGGTTTCAGGCAGGAAAGACGAAACAGGGTTATTCACAACCCCAAACCGCTGCTGCCAGCTGAGATGGAGTTTTCAAACAAACGTCGCGTAGCGCTATTTCGGATCGTAGCAGGTGATTTGTGGTGGGTAATTATTAGGACGTATAAAGAATACCTTGAAGAAGCCTGCTGGACGGATCTCCAGGTTGAAAGGATTGTGTCTCCTTCAAAATAAAAATCAACTTGTTTTTGCTGAAGAATCTATTTCTCAAGGATCGGCAATTAATAGGGGGAAAACTTCTCTTTATTTGACAATATAAAAAAATTGAGGAGGGTTTGGGGTGGTTCAAAAGAATTCTAAGTATGTTTGACAGAAAGATAATTTTATTACCTCCAATTTGATGTGTCACAACTTAGGTAGTGCTATTTGAAATTCTTAGGTAGGGTGGGGTGGGAGCGAAGGGGTTGAAGATGAAAATTTGACAATGTGTGTCCTAGATGAGTAGATGTCCCCCTCAAAATGAAAATCGATCTGTTCCAGCGTTTTCCTGGTAAACAATTTGGTAGCAAGAAATCTGGGGTGGGTCCTTTTCAAAAAATCACCCTGTATACAAGGGCTTGATATCATCAAGGCTTCCGCTCACTTTCTGAACCAATCAAGAAGGAAGAGTCTCATGGACCGTGTAGTCGGGGTGGTACGCGACATAAAATAGCAAAATACCGCAAATGAATTAGACGGGATGCCCTTTGGTATGATGACTACTTATACCAAGGTGATTAATTTTCGCCAAGGATGCGTCAACATTTCCCACTCAGAAAAAAAGATGGCGACGATTTTTGACAGGAGCGGATTTTTTATGAAACATATGCGTGTGACACATGTTTTCTCACTAATTTTGACCTCCTGAATACGAATATGGAGTTTATTTTCACATTGGAAATCAACTTGACCTCATATTTCACATCTGAAAACCGCAAAAATAGCAGACTCTTGCTAATTTTTGAACTGAAAATTTTATGTACCATCAACGGCGATTTCCAGCCTTGAGCTGGCTGTATAGATCCCAGAGAACAAGTTAACAGTCTAAGTTCTGCAAAATAACTCTTCAAACATCGCCAGGGTGCGCCTCAAATCATACAAAAAATGGGCGCTGGAAGCACACTTTGCTGCGGCTGGATGGGGAATGTAAGTGTGGAAGGAAGAATGTTGTGCAATATGTTTTACTGTTTAATATGACATACCAAGCATTCATCAACATACCATAGGGATTTGAAACAAAATATCGTACAAACAAAGTTTCATGATTTGTTAATAATTTTTTTTATGACAGGTACAATTGATACCAAAAAACGTAGCTCTGGTTTTGATGATGTTCTTTAGCAAGGTAAATACATCAAGGGGCCTTTCTCACCTGGAATAACCACCCTAGCTCAAAGTTTTATATAATAAAAAGCATTTTCGTCAGATCCGCGATTGCCAAACATCAGAAAAGCGTCTATTAATAATTCCAAAAGTCCTTCTTTGAACTTGTTCTGGAATGCAACATACGGCTGATGGTTAAGCTTTGGCTTGAGTTTTCTGTCTCGCCCGTGAACTCATTCAGGTGTCTGCTGGACTGGATATGCACTAATAGTCCGGACGTTAGGGGAAGGTACTCTGCATTTTGGGGTTAAAGCATGCCACTTGGCATAGTTGTTGTATGAACCATATTCTTCCGATTCAGAAGTGTAGACATCGGCGGCAGCCGTGCAGTCTCTCTCCACAGGGTGAATAAGAAAAAAGAAGGACAAAAAGTTGTAACTCATGAACCATGGGAGACAGAGGCGTTTATATCGGCATATACGGTCTACCGTTTATGCTGATGAAGTTCCATCAAATCATTTTTCAATGTCATGAAGAGTTTCGGAAATATCTTGAGCATACTGTTTTTTGTCGTAAAAATTTAATTTTCGAATAAATTCGTAAATAATCAAAATCACGGAGTGAAACATGATACCTAGGCATTCAGTGGTATACGGAATTGAAATTGATCGGTAGCCAGCGCCTAGGCCTACTATTTCCAGAAAAAAGACATTCAACTCTTTCCTTTTTCCAGAAGCCATCTTTCTTTCACCATTGATAAGAATAGTGAAGAAATTGGATAGTAATTATAGAGAAGGAAAAGTACAATCATTCTACTGCAAAAAAAGCAGTCTCAACATCAAGTAATGCCTTTTGGTCAAGAAAACATTGCCATTTGAGCTATTTTTGGTTTAACAAACTTTCAGGGCTCATGATGACCAGTGTGTTTCTTGAAAATTTCATTTTCATTTTGCATTACATTGCCTCACATTTTATCAAGTGAGTTACCAAAATCCATCGTCCTGAGTGATGAGGTTTTACTCTGCCAGTTGATCAAACTTAATATGCGCCATTTTTAGGGGGAAAATTCAAAAATGAAAAGTTTTTTGCCAACATCAAATGCTCCTTGAGGAATATCTATTGCCGCAAGAGGCACGAATTGACATGCACGTGACTCAGAGAGATTCGGTGTTAACTATAGTGGTACGCGGAATAGGTGAGGTTTGTCGAAACGTCCTAGAAAGAAGGAGGAAGACGTTGCAGCTTAAATATAAGTGTGAGTATTATAGCTACATCTGGACAACACCAGAAAGTACCCTGCATTTTATGGTTAGAACTTGCCACTCCACAATGTTGTTGATTAGGCCATACTCTTTTGATTTAGAAGTGTAGCCATTGGCGTCAACCGTGCAGACACTGTATACTGGTTGAAGAAGAAAAAGAAAAAACAGAAGAAGTAACTCATGAACCAAAAGAGATAGAGGCGTGTAAATTGGCACATATAGTCAACCATTCATGGTGATGAAGCTTTATCAAACAATTCTGAAATATCTTGAAGCGTTCTTGAAATATCCTTGAAAACAAAAATAAAACCGAGAACTTAATTTTTCCATAAAAAAAGTGAATTTTCAGGAGAATGGAGTGAAACTTGTTTTTTTCTGCATCCAGTGATGTAAGAAATTAGGAATGATCCCTAGCCAGTCTCCAGGCCTCTTATTGCCAGAAATAAGACATTTAACTTTTCTTCTTGCGACAGCCAGCCATCTTAAGTTCACATTCTATGGAATAATCTGATGTAAGTTACTATGGTAACTATAGAAATCTTTATACTTTTTTCATTCAGAAGTGTAGCCATCGGCGTCAATCGTGCGGACTCAAATTATACAGGGTTAAGAAATAAGAAGTGGAGAGAGAAGGAGAAAGAGAAGAAATTATATCTCATGAACCAAAGGTCAGTTAAGAGTGATGATTCAAATTGCCATTAATAATAATCCGAATTTCATCCTTGTGAATGCCCTTCAGACCGGAGACTTTAACGTGCGATCACCTAAGAACTTTCACGACACTTTAATTTTGGTGGATGCTTTTCTCAATAAATGAAGATTTCAGATGTGAAAGATAAATTTAATAATTGAACGGCATGTGAATCAACACTTTGCTTGGCAGCGTACTTTACAGTGACACATATCGGTGCATTTCAAGTGTTTTTTGGTACAGTTGCAGCGATGAGGCACAACACCCCTTCACGCACCTAACGAGCTCTAGGCATGCCTTCGCTGCATCTTCCGCCGTTGTCCAGATAAGCTCCCATTGTCCATCTTTCCTTTTCCAACCGCAGTTGGAAGGGTTTGGAAGATTTTGCACCAGTTGGAGCGTTTGACCCGTAGAGCGTAGAAGCAATATACTTGATGTTGAGACTAATCTTTTCATGGCGAAATGATTGTTCGGCACCGTCTCTGTAGTTACCATAGTAACTTACACTAGATTATTCCGTAGAATGTGAACTTAAAGTGGCTGGCTGTCGCAAGAAGACAAGTTGAATGTCTTATTTCTGGTAATAAAAGGCCTGGACACTGGCTAGGGATCATTCCTAATTTCTTACATCACTGATTGCAGAAAAAAACAAGTTTCACTCCATATCTCTGAAAATTCACTAATTTTTTTGAAAAATCAAGTTCTCGGTTTTATGTTTTGTTTTTGGAGATATTCCAAGAACGCTTCAAGATATTTCAAAATTGTTCGATATAGCTTCATCACCATGAACGGTAGACTATATGTGCCAGTTTACACGGCTCTATATCTTTTGGTTCATGAGTTACTTCTTCTGGTGTTTCTTTTTCTTCTTCAACCATTATACAAAGTCTGCACGGTTGAGGCCGATGCCTACACTTTCCAGTCAACAGAGTATGGCTCATGCAACCACTTTGTGGAGTGACAAGTTCTAATCATGAAATGCAGGGTACTTTTTGCTGTTGACCAGATGTAGTTATAATACCCTCACTTATATTTACGCTGCAACGTCTTCCTCCTTCTTTCTAGGACAATTGGACAAACCTCACCTATTCCGCGTAGCACTATAGTCAACACCGAATCCTTCTTAATCACATGCGTGTCAATTTGTGCCTCTTGCGGCAATAGATCTTCCTCAAGGAGCATTTGATGATCGCAAAAAACTTTTCATTTTTGCATTTTTGCCCTAAAAATGGCGCATATTGAGTTTGATCAACTGGCAGGGTGAAACCTTATCACTGAGGACGATGAATTTTGGTAACTGACTTGACAAAATGTTAGGCAATGTAATGCAAAATGGAAATAATCTTTTCAAGAACCACACTGGTCATCATGAGCCCTGAAAGTTTGTAAAACTAAAAATAGCTCGAATGGCAATGATTTCTTGACCAAGAGGCAATACTTGATGTCAAGACCGCTTTTTTGCAGTAGAATGATTGTACCTTTCCTTCTCTATAATTGCTATCCAATTTCTTCACTATTCTTATCAATGGTGAAAGAAAGATGGCTTCTGGAAAAAAGAAAAAACTTAATGTCTTTTTTCTGGAAATAGTAGGCCTAGGCGCTGGCTACCGATTAATTCCAATTCCGTATACCACTGAATGCCTAGGTACCATGTTTCACTCCGATATTTTGATTATTTACGAATTTATTCGAAAATTAAATTTTTACGACAAAAAACAGTGTGCTCAAGATATTTCCGGAACTCTTCATAACAATAAAAAATGATTTGATTGAACTCCATCAGCATAAACGGAAGACCGTGTGTGCCGATTTACACGCCTCTGTCTCTTATGGTTCATGAGTTACAACTTTTTGTCCTTCTTTTTTCTTATTCACCCTGTAGAGAGAGACTGCACGGCTGCCGCCGATGTCTACACTTCTGAATCGAAAGAATATGGTTCATCCAATAGCTATGCCAAGTGGCATGCCTTAACCCTAAAATGCAGGGTTCATCTATATTTTAGCGCCTAACGGCCGGACTATAACGGCAAAGGTTCAGTAGGACCTTCAGTGTTATTCGTATTTCTATGGCACCAACTTCAAATTTGTTGTCTTGTGTGTGTCAGAATAATGCGAGAATGAAAGTAATGTAATGAGCTATCAATGGAGGCTCAAAAGCGTCTAGGACGTGAACAAGCCAAAGAGCATGAAACATACACCATGTATCATAGGTACTATAGTTGCAAAATAAGAGTCGTAATGTTGAAAAGGTCTTGGTGCCTACCTGATCACTTTTCCATATGTTTTCCACGTCCGTTTTCTATGCCTGTTCACGTCCTAGGTGTTTTTGCGCCTTCACTGATAATACTATAGTTCCATTCTCGAAAATTCCAACACACACAAGACAACAAATTTTGAATTCGTAATAACACTGAAGATCCTACTGCCCTTCGCTGTTGGTGCATATCCGGTCCGAAAATTTCTAGACACCTGAATGAGTTCATGGACGAGATAGAAATACTCGTAGAAAACTTTGAACCAAAGATTCACCATCAGCCGTATGTTGCATTCTAGGACAAGTGTAAAGACAAAACTTTAAAATCAAAAGACGCTTTTCTGATGTTTGGCAACCGCAAGTCTAACGGAAAATTATTTAATTATGAGTCGCTATGCCGAAACTTTGAGCTAAGGTACCTAGTTGTTTCAGGTGAAAAAGGTCTCTCGATGTATTTACCTTGATGGAAAACATCATCAAAATCAAAGCTACGTTTTTTAGTATTATTGAAAAAAAAGTTATCAACAAATCATGAAAATATATTTTTTTGGTTTTTTATCTGAAATTGTCATTGTATGTTGATAAATCCTCAGTATATGTAAGCTTACTATATAAAACAGTGAAATGTATTGCAAAACATTTTCCATTTCACACTTACATCCTTTAAATCAGCCGCAGAAAAATCTGCACCCAGAGCCCATATTTTGTATGTTTTGGGGCGCACCCTGGCGATGTTTGTAGAGTTATTTTGCAGAACTTACACTGTTAACTTGTTTCGTGGGAACTATTTAACGAGCTCAAGGCTGGAAATCGATGTAAATGGCATACAAAATTTTCAATTCGAAAATAAGCGAGAGTCTGCTATTTTTGCGGTTTTCAGATGTGGAATATGAGGTCGATTTGATTTCTGATGTAAAAATAAACGCAATATTCGTGTTCAGGAGGTCAAAATTAGTAAGAAAACATATCCCACATGCCTATGTTTTACAAAAATTCAGGTCCCGTCAAAAATCGTCGCAATCTTTTTTTCTGAGTGGGAAATGTTGACGCATCCTTGGATAAAATTAATCACCTTAGAATGAGTAGTTATCATGCCAAAGGGCATCCCGTCTACTTCATTTGCGGTATTCAAAATCGTAGCACCCCGACTAGTGGTACGATTTCAAATCTTGGACATGCCATCGTCCGGCATCCGTACCGTCTTTACAGGGTGTCCCGAAATTGATGCAACAACATTCACAGGGAGGTAGACAATTGAAAAATAAGGGGACTTCCTTATTAAAAATACTCTCGCAAACGTAATTACGGAGATACAGGCCTTCAAAGTTGGTTTTTTGAAACCGTTTTTTCTGCATGACTTTTGAACCGTTAAGCCGATTTCATTCAAACTTGAACCAAAGTTTACTAAAATAGGTCTCTATCGAACAATGATAACGCATTTCATCAAACATTTCCAGGGGCAAACCTAATAGGGGCAAACACCTAATTCCTCCTTTTTTCCCTGTTTTCCACCCCCTGAAATATTTTTGAAAATTGTTGCAATTTTTGAATTCTATGTTCAATTTAGAGGAAAAAGTTACTTTTGCAAAATTTTGATTACAGGCTTCATTTTCGAGATATTTGGGTTTGAAACTTTGGAGAACATCTCAAAATCACCACTTTTCAAGGTTCAAATTTTTTTTTAAAGCTATATGTTTCTCAGCAAAAATGGTAGTTCATCAACTTGAAACACCTAGAAAACTTATTTCAGTTGAGGAATCTTGAGTTTTCTTGAATTTTAATTTTTAAGGCCTTGAAAGTGGTGTTTTTGCGATGTTCTCCGAAGTTTCAAACCCAAGTATCTCAAAAATGAAGCCTTTAATCAAAATTTTGCAAGAGTAACTTTTTTCTCTAAATTGAACTTGGAATTCAAGAATTTCAACAATTTCCCAAAATATTTAAGGGGGTGAAAAATATGGGGAAAAGGGGAAAGGTACCCCCAATTATCTTCGCCCCTGAAAATGTTTGATGAAATGCGTTATCATTGTTCGATAGAGACCTATTTTAGTGAACTTTGGTTCAAATTTGAATAAAATCGGCTCAACGATCCAGAAGTTATGCAAAAAAAACTGTTTTTAAAAACCACCTTTGAAGGTCTGTATCTCCGTTATTACGTTTGCGAGTGTATTTTTATTAAGGGAGTCCCCTTATTTTTCAATTGTCTCTATCTCCCTGTAAATTTTGTTGCATCAATTTCGGGACACCCAGTATTGTTCAAAGCGTGAATGGTCCGAGAAATTTTCCTCGGCGCTAGTTTCTTGGCGAAGTACTCTGCCACACTCGAATGAAAGAACCACGTTTTTCTTTCAAACGTTCAAACCGGGCAGTTACTCTCCTTCACGTCTTGTGAGTTTGTACGGTTCCCAATGTGCGATTGTACCTCACAACGGGGTTTGCCTGGGGGTGGTACCGAGCCGAGTACCAGATCTTACGAACATGGTACTTCTTGCACGGGCTGCGGAACTCTTCGCTGAAAAATTGACTTCCGTTGTCTGCAATTACGAATTGAGGCACGCTATAAATTAGGAACAGCTTTTTTTCTGAAAAATCAACAATGTTCGCCGTAAGAGCCCTTCGCAACGGTGCGACGACGACATATTTCGAAAATAGATCGGTGACGACGACAAAATAACAAAACCCCTTCGAGCTTTTCGGTAACGGTCCCATTATGTCTACCAATAACCCTGCGGCATTCGTGGCCCAAGTTTTCAGAAAGCCGAAGTGGGGTCTGGTCGGTTCGTCTTGAGCGACAGTAAGAACAAACTCACGTTTTTCTCTTGGCACCAACATTTTCCATTCGGGAACGTTACCTTCAGAAGGAACGAACTTGAAGACGGTGCCATATTGAACCATCCAGTTCAGGTTATCATCGGGTCTATCTTGAATATCACGGCGCATTCCAAGGTAGGAAGGGTCACATACGTCTTTCATGTCTAGCAAAGTTTCTTTTTCAATCTTTGTGACTTCCGGAGTACAACGCGACAGGGCGTCGGGGACAACGTTCGATTTCCCTTTACAATGCTCCAGGTCGATGTCAAATTGAGACAGACGAACGCTTTAGCGTGCAAATCTTCCGAGAAGATCTCGCATCTGTAACAGCTGTAGGAACGAGTAGTGGTCTGTGATCTTTTATTCACCCTTCACCACCTGCGTGAGGACTGCTACCGAACCGGTGTTTGATGCGTCACATTGGACGATAAATGGTAGAGAAAAATCCAGGTCGAACAGAATGGGTGGGGTTCAGAAACCGAAGCCTTTGATACAAACGAACGCTGTTTCTGACTCGCTAGTCCAAGCGATGCCCTGTCCCTTTTTCACGCCCTTTGTAAGATCGTTGATCGGAGAGATCAACGTCGAGAAACTCGAGATGAAGCGTCGGTCCGTCGGTACCAGGAACATAGTCCCTGGAACCTTTTAACTTCAGTGACGTGTCTTGTATCTTTTCAGGTTCGGTACGTAACCCGTGTGAGTCCACGACAAAATCCAGGTAGTTTGGAGATTCACGAAAAAACCGGCACCTTTCAAAGTTGACTATCAGGTTCGCTTCTTGCAGTCGGTTCGCAACTTTTCCGGGCAACTCCACGTGTTCCTCGAAACTGGACGACGTAACGATTATATCGTCGAGGTATACGAAGATTCTTGAGAGCTATCAACGATTGACCGCTGCTGCGCCTGCGCGGCATTGACAAATCCGAACGGAAGTACCCGGAAGTGAAACAAACCCTTAAACTTCACCTTGTAATCAAAGTTTTCTTCTCCTTGTCGCCTAATTTCGACTAGTGCATGTGGTTCTCAGTTTCTTTTTAGATGGGGTAGAGCTAGGCGTAGGTTCCCAGCCAATTAGGGTTTGAAACAATTTATCAAGAGAGCGCCAACCAGCTTCCTAGCCTAGGTTAGTGGAGAAGAAAAGGGTATGACACCTCACACGGAAAGCCAACACGACCGGGCTGGACTCCTCGAGGATGTCGGACTAGCGGTGACGACCGTGACAATCGCAGCACGATGTGGGACTTTCTCAGCCAACGAGAGGCTTTAACAATAAACGGGGACGACTGCGGACCCCTTCTCGAAAATAACTTGCTTTCAGCACTCTCACTTGGCACAGATAAATTCGTCTCTCTTGTCAGTTTTTTCCTGACTTCTCTGACTCTGACTCCGCTGCCCATTTCTCACGCCGCTCGCTTTAGAAATTTGGACCCATTTCGATATTTTGCCCTTAAAAGTCTCCGCAGCATGGGATCCTCGTTTACTGAGTTTCTGATAGCGTGAACTATCTCCAGTAGGTGAACGTTCTATTTTCTGTGGTTATCTTTTATATAAGAACGGATAGCCGTTCCAATCGTCCTATTGTAGCGCTCTACAGGGTTAGCCTGCGGATGGTATCGCGCAGTATACCAAATTTTCTGAACTTTAAAATCCTCACACAGCATCCAGAATTCGGTACCTATGAATTGGACTCCGTTGTCCGCTATGATATACTGCGGTACCTTGTATACTAGAAAGACTCCGTTTTTGACGGCTTCGGTAATGATGGATGTAATTTGACGTGATCATTGCTAGAGGCAATGACTCTCTCTTCGTCGCCATTGTTTTGCGTGAGAACGGCACCCAGTCCCGTATTCGATGCATCACACTGCACCACGAAAGGCTTGGCGAAATCCGGACCCGACAATATAGAGACTGATACTGAGGCTTCTTCAGTATTAACGAAAGCTGTTTATGGCAGACCAGTCAAGGGTCAGGAACAAACCGTAAAACTCAGCGAAGTTGGCCTTTTTAAAGTTGAATTCACGCGTGTTTTTGTTAATGTCAAATTGAACATGCCTGGCAAGCCCGCACTCAAGCGTGAAACCTAAGGATGGGTGATGTGCATCCTCATCAACTAGGGGATCTGCTCTCTCTACCGAAGCGACCGGTATGTTGGCAAATATTAAATCCAACACTCTACCACCAGAGTTCCCAATCTTGTTAAACTGACGGAGGTCGTGGAAATTCATTAGACCATTCAACAAAGCCGCTCTGTGGTCCCTTGGTTCATCTAAAAAATGAGGAGCATTAAAGTCACCTAACAGGAGCAATTTACCATTTAAATTTACATCTAATTCATAAAGGAGGTCGATACAATGCTCATAATCGGCAATGGAGACATTCGGAGGAATGTAGACAACAAACACATTAGCCCAGGCTTTTTAGTCGAAAAAACGGCAAAACATGAAACAAATTAAAACACGGTCAATCTCTTAAGTTTTGGGTTCACTAGACTTTGCCGTATAACATACAAAAAGTCCCCAACTTTCCACCGTGTGCGTCATTGTTTTTTTGACAGGCAAAGATGAAGACACCTCAAAATGCACTTTCCGCTTAAAAATGCTCCTAGTTCTCAACCACCCAGTCGATTTCTCTTATCTTGGTCTTGAATGAAAGATAATGAATAAAAGTGAATGACATGGGATAGCTTTTGTCCAAAATTTGACACTAACAGACTTAATTTCTTGATAATGACACTTTTTTCGTGTTTTTTTTCTTATGCTTCAGTTAACATTTTACTTTTGCATCGACCACTGAATATCACTTGGTATTATTATATGCAGTGGATTCCCTACAGTTTAAGCTTCAAAATGATGTATCTTTTAGCTCCATTGTGAATTGTCCAGCAATTCCAATAGGGATTCTATGAAGTTACGTCAAACGCATTATATGGGGAAAATCACTTCAACATTATCAACCTAGACTTTGATCTGTAATAATTGATCCTACGTTCAATATGCACAGCATCGTACTGACTAAATCTGGTCTGGTAGTACTCGTATGAGTTGGTACTCCCAATGAACATTTTGGGTCACCTAAAGGGATGTTTGTTTTATAGAAGGTATATTAGGGTTTTCTGAACCACTTGTTGTTATATTAAGAGTTTTAAGGACCCTAAAGTGTTATATACCTTACAGTTTTTTAAAATGGTGACATAAACGTATCTGTTACCATGTTCATGATCACTTTAAGTTTAATTCCTGATAGGTTCATAAAAGTGTGTATATATTTAGTTGTCTCCATTTACCACCTTATGTAACTGAGGGTAATCTGGTTTTATAGCGGTGTAACAACATACAACTATGAATCTTTCCAGAATTGCTGTAACCTCAATAAAACAACTCTCATAAATGGTATATAAGTAACCAAATTGAAACCTTCCTAGTGCCAAAGTGAAGGATTAGTGCCGACTAATACTGTTACAAAACCAAAAGTACCTATAACTCGACCTATAACTTCAATTACAAAACACTAAGTTTTACAGTGGGGTCTTTATATAATATGTCGAGCAATATGTGGTCGTTTGAAGTCAAAACAAATAGTACAGGAAAAATAGTAAAAAAATCTGCAAAACCTCGGAAAAAATATGGACGTCCTGAAAATTTGATATTCTGTTCAGAATTGAGTGCTCTACAACATATCCAAAATCGCCAAAAATCGCACCCGGGGGTTTTGAGTTATTGGAGGGGGGGTGAAAAATTGCAACTTAAAATGGAGGGGATGAAGCCCGTCAATCAATTGGAAGCAAATACGTTATGATTCGACGCATCATATTCCGTTGATACCATTTTGGCACAAAAAGTGTCAATTACCGTTGAAGGGGGGTCGTGGGGGGCGAAGCTCTGCTAGGTGGTCAATTTTGTTTTTCTGGCCATGTAAAACCGATCACGACAAGTTTGGTATCTTTTCCGACTAAATTCAATCTCCTGCACTCGAATCCGATGTGTAAATTTGTATGAAAACAAGTTTAAACAAGTTAACTTGAAAAAACTTGTTTTTTCTTTGACAATTTTGAAGAATTTTTTTTTCACTGTTAGAGGTATTCATCTTTCAAAAATTTTCAGGTATCATTAGATTGAAGTGTATTCTTCACGAAAATCATCCACTCAATGTATAATTTTGATTCTCGAGTTCAAAAAATCGATTTGAACCTGAGCCGGCTCGGGGTGTCGTCTACTACTGACCAGAACACTAGAGCATGCACCTTTCAATGAAAATAGCTCAAACTTTCGAAGAGATAACACCTCATCTTTGAAAATTTGATCATCTGTGCAGAATTGAATTCCCTATAACATAAACAAAACCGTCATAAATCGCACTGCAGGGCTTTGAGTTATTTAAGGGGAGAGGTAACAGTTCATAGAGCACGAATCTTGAGAAAATGTTATCATTCTCCTCGAATAACTCAAAATCCTGCAGTGCGATTCATGGCGATTTTGTTTATGTGATAGAGAATTCAATTCTGCACATATAATCAAATTTTCAAAGATGAGTTGTTATCTCTTCGAAAGTTTGAGCTATTTTCATTGAAAGGTGCATGCTCTAGTGTTCTGGTCAGTAGTAGACGACACCCCGAGCCGGCTCATGTTCAAATCGATTTTTTGAACTCGAGAATCAAAATTATACATTAGGTGGATGATTTTCGTGAAGAATACACTTCAATTCAATGACCCCTGAAAATTTTTGGAAGATGAATACCTCTAACAGTGAAAAAAAAATTCTTCAAAATTGTCAAAGAAAAAACAAGTTTTTTCAAGTTAACTTGTTCAAACTTGTTTTCATCCAAATTTACACATCGGATTCGAGTTTAGGAGATTGAATTTAGTCGGAAAAGATACCAAACTTGTCGTGATCGGTTCTACATGGCCAGAAAAACAAAATGGACCATTTAGCAGAGCTTCGCCCCCCCACGACCCCCCTTCAACAGTTATCGACACTTTTTGTGCTAAAATAGTATCAACGGAGTATGATGCGTCGAATCATAACGTATTTGCTTCCAATTGATTGACAGGCTTCATCCCCTCCATTTCAAGTTGCAATTTTTTACCCCCCCTCCAATAACTCAAAACCCCCGGGTGCGATTTTTGGCGATTTTGGATATGTTGTAGAGCACTCAATTCTGAACAGAATATCAAATTTTCACGACGTCCATATTTATTCCGAGGTTGAAATCTATCTTTCTTGTACTAAAAATGGATGACAGATCGGGAGAGATTAAGAAAGTGAATTCGCGAATAAAAAACAATTGGAAGAAAGTAAAAAAGTGGTTCGTTTCATTGTAGAGTGGAACAAAACCTGAATCTCATTCTTACGAGTACATCTTACAATCAACATCTCACAAGTACAATTTTGAACGACATTGCCAGAATTTTCACAAAATTTTGCGTCGAACTGTCGCACAGGAAATAATTCAGTTTGCGCGGGAGAAACCCAGTTGCTACTGCAAGTTTCATAAAGAGATCAGTTATTACCATTACGACTAGATGTCACCATTATATAACCTTCGGGTATATCACGGTCATTTGTACTTCTGCTATGAAACTTGAAGGCACCAAATCGTTACCATTACGATTGGATGCTACCACTATATAATCTTCGGGTATATTGCGGTCGAGATTGCGGTCATTTGTACTTCTCCTATATAACCTGAAGGCATATACTGGTGCCAATGCTTCCTTGAATGTTTGTTATGGGTATAATAGGCCTAAAATTAGCAATACATGTAATGTAATATAATTGTTATTTAAGAGTGATAGCTGGCGACTTATAATTTCGGCCATATTTGTTTGTTCAAATAATGGAGCTTGTTTGGAACATTTCGTAAAAACGCATATTTTGATTGAAGAAATCATAGAAAATTCATTTATTCTTGGAAAGAGGTCTGCATATCGAATGTCATCCAAGGAAAACAAAAAAAAAACAAATTTGTCAATAATAATTTTCATTATTTTCTATGAAAAAGTATCAAAACCTGTTTATATTTGGAGCGCGTGATTTTTATCGAGGTAGGTCAAAAAATTACTCGATATATTGTACTTCCCAGGTGTTATTCGCGAGTCTACTGGCAAAAAATTGGTCATTACCATTATAATACATTGCACTATACCAAATGCTTTAGGGCCGATCCTTCTTTATCATGGTGAGGGGGGGAAAACAGCCCTAGAACAGGTAATTGATAATTCACAGCATTTACTTAATATTTTCACGGATAGATCGCGCCAAAACACCGTTACAGTTTGTCAAGTCTTCGACTCCAAAAAAAAAAGCGCAGAGAAGCCACAAAAAGCGGTAGGTACCTACTTAAAGACGTAATTATACATATGTAGTAGGGCTCCTGCGATATAACGAGCCACCCAAAACTGATTTCGGAAGCTTTATTCAGTATTATTCGATAATGTAAGGCCCCTATCATAAGTCCGACCTGATTTTGGGAGTTGTAAACAGACTTCTATAATCTATTAAGCCTATTATGTAGACCACCATAACAGGCCTATAATGTTATGGGGGCTATACGCCACTGACCAAAACTTTGATTCTGTAAACTTTTTCAGTAGGTATTAAGTAAGTAGGTATTCGATAAAGTGAGGAAGAAGAGTATCGTAAGTCCGATCTGTTTTATGAATAGTAAACAGGCTTCTAAAAGTCTGTTATGGTCCATATTATGGGGGCCTCATACAATAAGGATCGCAAACTAATTTGCTCAGGGATAGGCGATGGAAATTTACATGAGCTTTGCTTTCCTAGTTAAATTGTTCCCCTGAAAAAGAGCTGTCTGTTCTAGATGGAAAATAAATATAAAGGAATTGACGAAGATATATCGTTGTTTATGTATAAGCAGACCTAGGTGCGGTTTGGCGAATTAGATAGATGTAGGTTATTTCTGTGAACCTAAATGTGTAAAATCGATGACCTTTTCGTAACTCGCTTTTTCACCAATTTCATTTTACAATTTTGCTGAAAAAAATCCCCTGAACCCTCACCTGAACCTCTGCATTAATAAAACTAGTCTGAAAGTCGATTTCGTTCAAACATTTTCGGATTTTTTCATGAATCTGGGAGAAAACGGGTCCGATGGACCGTAGTCGATTGTTGTGTGACAGATACAAAGCTAGTAGTAGGTATAGCTATATAAAGCTAGTGACGTCACTAAAAACCGTTTCCGCTGCCTTTCGGCGGCTTCTGACGACTCGAAAATTGGAGATTTTAAAAAATCGATGTCTAGGTTATTTCCGAGGGGCTCATCACTGCTGAAAATTTGTACAGGTGTTGCAGCAATATTCTAGGTATTGCATAGTATTGCAGACTGTATTGTATAGGTATTGCAGCTAGTGATGAGCCCCTCAGTTATTTCTGTGGGTCTAAAATGTGTGAAATCGACGAAATTAAAATTATCCGCACCTCGCTTTATCACCGAACTCTTTTGACCATTTTTACTGAAAAAAAATGCCCTGAACGTCTACAATCATTACCAAACCTGTCCTGAAGGTTAATTTCGATCAAAAATGTTCGGTTTCTTTTGTTGGAGAGAGGGTGCAATTGTTTTGAGCATTGTGTGCCAAATTGGGGTGATACGCCGCGCCGCTGACCAAAACTTTGATTTCGGGAGCTTTTCTCAGTACGTATTAAGCATTCGATAAAGTAAGGACGAAGGCTATCATAAGTCCGATCTGCTTTTGGGAATAATTAACAAGCTTTTATAGGCCTGTTATGGTTTATATTATGGGGGCCTCATGCAAGGATCGGGAGACTAATTTACACAGGGATAGGTAGGCGATGAAAATTTACATGAGCTTTGCTTTTCCAGTATGTAAGTACATTATTGTTCCCGTGAAAAAGAGCTTTCTGTTCTAGATGGAAAGTACCTAAACAATAAAGGAATCGACGAAGATCGTTGTTTATTCATAAGCAGACCTAGGTGCGGTTTGGAGAATTAGATAGGTGTAGAGATGAGATAGATGTAGGTTATTTCTGTGAGTCTAAAATGTGTAAAATCGACAAGAATTTTTTCCGTACCTTGCTTTTTCACCGATTTCATTCGACGATTTCGCTGGAAAAAAAATGCCCTGAACCTCTACATTAACCAAACTAGTCAGAAAGTCGATTTCGGTCAAATATTTTCGGGTTTTTTGATGAATCTGCGAGAAACGTGTCCAACGAACCATAGTCGATCATTGTAAGCCATTTACAAAAACTATATTAGTAGGTACCTAACGCCAAAATATCAAAAAACCGTTCCTCTGACAGCTCGAACATTCGAGATTTAAATAAATCGATGCCTGCGGGTAATCACCCGTGCAATTTGGAAGAGAAAGTGCCCTCTAAGAAGTTTTGAAAACTGGTGCCGTTGTCGAGTTACAGCTTTTTTTTTCAAAAGAAAAAAAGTTAAATCGTAAGTTAATTTTTGTGCGTCTAAAATGGGTGAAATCGACGAAATTTTCCGCACATCGATTTTTTGTCAACGAACTCTTTTGACCAATTTGCTGAAAAAAAGCCCTGAAGGTCTGCATTGCCAAATCTGTTCTGGATTTCGATAAAAAATGTTCGCTTTTTTTTGTTGGAGGGAGGGTGCAATTGTTTTGAGCATTATTGTGTACCAAACTGGGGTCATACTTTTTTTCAGTAGGTATTAAGCATTCGATAAAGTAAGGAAGAAGGCTATCATAAGTCCGATCTGCTTTTGGGAACAGTAAATAAGCTTCTATAGGCCTGTTATGGTCTATATTATGGGGGCCCCATGCAAAAAGGATATCGAGACAAATTTGCACAGGGATAAGTAGGCGATGGAAATTTACATGAACTTTGCTTTTCCAGTATATACCTCGCTCTCGCTCTTCCGACTCGACTAAGCTAATGAGAATGATGAGATGAGGATGAGGACGGGATGGAAGCGGGAAATGATCGAGGAGACGAAGTTCGAAGATTGACGATCCAGTCCAACGGATCGAACTTCGTCCTTATCCGAATTCAAACAGCGCTGCCAACCTACAATCAGATCGGACTTATGATTATCGAATAATACTGAATAAAGCCCCCAACCCCCGTCTTGCCAAAAAACTTCTAGGAATTCTTCGGTACGAATAAACAACAAAGCAACAAATGACGTCATCATCGGGGACTTTTTGAAATGTTTTGTTTTGAAGACTAACAATAGAATAGCGTTACCTACTACTATCTAGTTCGCCAAACCGCACCTAGGTCTGCATATCAATAAACCTTCGTCAATTCCTTTCTGTTTATTTTCCATCTAGCACTTCCATCTTTTTCACGATCACAATGTACTTACATACTGGAAAAGCAAAGCTCATGTAAATTTTCATCGCCTATACCTATCCCTGTGTAAATTATTTTCCCGATCTTTGCATGAGGCCCCCATAATAACAGGCCTTTAGAAGCTTGTTTATTATTCCCAAAAGCAGATCGGACTTATCATAGCCTTCTTCTTTTTACATTACCGAATGCTTGATATACCTACTGAAAGACGCTCCCGAAATCAAAGTTTTCTTCAGCGGCGCACCACCCCAATTTGGCACACAATGCTCAAAACAATTGCACCCTCTCTCCAACAAAAAAAACCGAAAATTTTTTGATCGAAATAAACCGAGAAATCAAGTTTCAGACTAGTTTTGTTGATGTAGACGTTCAAAGCATTTTTTTTCAGCAAAGTGTGGTCAAAAAGAGCAAAAAGAGTGATACAGCGTGGTGCGGATAATTTCGTCGATTTCACACATTTGAGACCCACAGAAATTACCGAGGGGCTCATCACTAGCTGCAATACTTGTACAAAATCCCTGCAGAACTTCCGCAATAATTCTGCAATACATTGCAACACCTCGACAATACTCTGCAATACAATGCATTACCTAGAATATTGCTGCACAACACCTGTACAAATTTGCAGCAGTGATGAGCCCCTCGAAAATAACCAAAGAAAATTTAACTTTTTTCTAAATTCTTAAAAAAAACGCTTCAACTCGATAACGGCACCAGTTGACAGACAGACTGAAATCGACTGTCAGACTACTTAGTTTTGTTAATATAGAGGTTCGGGGCATTTTTTCAAGCAAAATCGTCAAATTAAATCAGTGAAAAAGCGGGGTACGGAAATGATTGTCGATTTTACACATTTCAGGTTCACAGAAATAATCACATCTCTAGGTCTGCTTATAAAATTAACAACGATATCTTCGTCAATTCCTTTATGTTTACTTTCCATCTAGAACAGAGAAAGCTCTTGTTCACGGACATAATGTACGGTTGGCGCGACCCAAATGTGAACGATTTTTTTCGCCGTGTTTTCTTTTGCAATTTGTGTTACAACAAATGAGGTTTTGACCAATGGCGAACTAACAGGTCCATGTTTATGAACAATGTTCCATGTCTGTTAGTTTTCCACTGGCCAAAACCTCATTTAAAGTAACACAAAATACAAAAGAAAACACGTCGAAAAAAAATCGTTCACATTTGGGTCGCGCCAACCGTACCTACTTACATACTGGAAAAGCAAATCTCAAGTGATTTTTCATCGCCTATACTTATCCCTGTGCAAATTATAGTCTCCCGATTCTTCGATCCTTGCATGGGGCCCCCATAATATAGACAGTAACAGGCCTATAGAAGCTTGTTTATTATTCCCAAAAGCAGATCGGACTTATGATAGCCTTCTTCCTTACTCTACCGAATGCTTGATACCTAATGAAAAAAGCTCCCGAAATCAAACTTTTGGTCATCAGCGGCGTGGCACCCCAATTTGGCACGCAATGCTCAAAACAATTGCACCCTCTCGACAACAAAAAAAAACGAAATTTTTTGATCGAAATCAACCTTTAGACTAATCTGGTTAGTGTAGAGGTTCAAGGCATTTTTTTAAGCAAAATCGTCAAATGAAATCGGCGAAAAAGCGAGGTACGGAAAAGATCGTCAATTTTAGACATTTTAGGCTCATAGAAATAACCTAAATCTTGGTCTGGTTATAAATAAACAACGATATCTTCGTCAATTCCATTTTGTTTAGATACTTCTAGAACAAAAAGCTCTTTTTCTCGGAAACAATGTACTTACATACTGGAAAAAAGCAAAGCTCATGTAAATTTCCATCGTCAACCTACTTATTTATCCCTGTACAAATTATAGTCTCCCGATCCTTGCAAGGGGCCCCCATACATAACAGGCTTATAGAAGCTTGTTTACTATTTCCAAAATAGAACAAGGTATCAACCCAATTTGGCACACAATACTCAAAACAATTGCACCCTATCTCCAACAAAAAAAAAACCGAAATTTTTTGATCGAAATAAACTTTTAGACAAGTTTTGTTGATGTAGATGTTCAGTGCATTTTTTTCAGCAAAAGGGTCAAAATAGTTCGGTGATAAAGCGAGGTGCGATAATTTCGTCAATTTCAGATATTTTAGGTTCACTGAAATAACCTACATCTAGGTCTGCTTATAAATAAACAACGATAATCTTCGTCAATTCCGTTTTGTTCATTAACCATCTTGAACTGAAAGCTCTTTTCCACGGGAACAATGTACTTACATACTGGAAAAGCAAAGCTCATGTAAATTTTCGTCGTCTAGTTATCCCTGTGCAAATTATAGTCTCCCGATTCTTCGATCCTTGCATGGGGCCCCCATAATATAGACCGTAACAGGCCTATAGAAGCTTGTTTACTATTCCTAAAAGCAGATCGGATTTATGATAGCCTTCTTCCTTACTCTACCGAATGCTTGATACCTACTGAAAAAACCTACCGAAATCAAAGTTTTGGTCAACGCGGTAGGTATCACCCCAATTTGGTACACAATGCTCAAAACAATTGCACCCTATCTCCAACAAAAAAAAAACCGAAATTTTTTGATCGAAATAAACTTTTAGACAAGTTTTGTTGATGTAGACGTACAGTACATTTTTTTCAGCAAAGGGGTCAAAAGAGTTCGGTGATAAAGCGAGGTGCGGATAATTGCGTCAATTTAAGATATTTTAGGCTCACTGAAATAACCTACATCTAGGTCTGCTTATAAATAAACAATAACGATAATCTTCGTCAATTCCTTTTTGTTTACTTACCCTCTGGAACAAAAAGCTCTTTTCCACGGGAGCAATGTACCTACTTACATACTGGAAAAGCAAAACTCATGTAAATTTTCATCGCCTAGTTATCCCTGTGCCAATTATAGTCTCCCGATCCTTCGATCCTTGCATGGGGCCCCCATAATATAGACCGTAACAGGCCTATAGAACCTTGTTTACTATTTCCAAATACAGATCTGACTAATGATAGCCTTTTTCCTTACTCTACTAATTGCTTGATACATACTGAAAAAACCTTTCGAAATCAAAGTTTTGGTCAACGCGGTATCACCCCGATTTGGCACACATAGCTCAAAACAATTGCAGCCTATCTCCAACAAAAAAAAAAAATTTTTTTTACCGAAATCAACTTTCAAACTAGTTTTGTTGATATAGACGTTCAGTGCATTTCTTTCAGCAAAGGGGTCAAAATAGTTCGGTGATAAAGCGAGGTGCGATAATTTCGTCAATTTCAGATATTTTAGGTTCACTGAAATAACCTACATCTAGGTCTGCTTATAAATAAACAACGATAATCTTCGTCAATCCCGTTTTGTTCATTAACCATCTGGAACAGAAAGCTCTTTTCCACGGGAACAATGTACTTACATACTGGAAAAGCAAAACTCATGTAATTTTTCATCGCCTAGTTATCCCTGTGCCAATTATAGTCTCCCGATTCCTCGATCCTTGCATGGGGCCCCCATAATATAGACCGTAACAGGCCTATAGAAGCTTGTTTACTCTTTCCAAAAACAGATCGGACTTATGATAGCCTTTTTCCTTACTCTACCGAATGCTTGATACCTACTGAAAAAACCTTTCGAAATCAAAGTTTTGGTCAACGCGGTATCACCCCAATTTGGTACACAATGCTCAAAACAATTGCAGCCTATCTACAACAACAAAAAACCGAAATTTTTTGATCGAAACAAACTTTCAGACTAGTTTTGTTGATGTAGACGTACAGTGCATTTTTTTCAGCAAAGGGGTCAAAAGAATTCGGTGATAAAGCGAGGTGCGAATAATTTCGACAATTTTAGATATTTTAGGCTCACTGAAATAACCTACATCTAGGTCTGCTTATAAATAAACAATAACGATAATCTTCGTCAATTCCTTTTTGTTTACTTACCCTCTGGAACAAAAAGCTCTTTTCCACGGGAGCAATGTACCTACTTACATACTGGAAAAGCAAAACTCATGTAAATTTTCATCGCCTAGTTATCCCTGTGCCAATTATAGTCTCCCGATCCTTCGATCCTTGCATGGGGCCCCCATAATATAGACCGTAACAGGCCTATAGAACCTTGTTTACTATTTCCAAATACAGATCTGACTAATGATAGCCTTTTTCCTTACTCTACTAATTGCTTGATACATACTGAAAAAACCTTTCGAAATCAAAGTTTTGGTCAACGCGGTATCACCCCGATTTGGTACACAATGCTCAAAACAATTGCAGCCTATCTCCAACAAAAAAAAAAAAAAATTTTTTATCGAAATCAACTTTCAGACTAGTTTTGCTGATATAGACGTTCAGTGCATTTTTTTCAGCAAAAGGGTCAAAATAGTTCAGTGATAAAGCGAGGTGCGATAATTTCGTCAATTTCAGATATTTTAGGTTCACTGAAATAACCTACATCTAGGTCTGCTTATAAATAAACAACGATAATCTTCGTCAATCCCGTTTTGTTCATTAACCATCTGGAACAGAAAGCTCTTTTCCACGGGAACAATGTACTTACATACTGGAAAAGCAAAACTCATGTAAATTTTCATCGCCTAGTTATCCCTGTGCAAATTATAGTCTCTCGATCCTTCGAACCTTGCATGGGGCCCCCATAATATAGACCGTAACAGGCCTATAGAAGCTTGTTTACTATTTCCAAAAGCAGATCGGACTAATGATAGCCTTTTTCCTTACTCTACTGATTGCTTGATACCTACTGAAAAAACCTTTCGAAATCAAAGTTTTGGTCAACGCGGTATCACCCCGATTTGGTACACAATGCTCAAAACAATTGCAGCCTATCTCCAACAAAAAAAAAACCGAAATTTTTTGATCGAAACAAACTTTCAGACTAGTTTTGTTGATGTAGACGTACAGTGCATTTTTTTCAGCAAAGTGGTCAAAAGAGTTCGGTGATAAAGCGAGGTGCGGTAATTTCGTTAATTTTAGATATTTTAGGCTCACTGAAATAACCTACATCTAGATCTACTTATCAATAAACAACGATAATCTTCGTCAATTCCTTTTTGTTTACTTACCCTCTGGAACAAAAAGCTCTTTTCCACGGGTGCAATGTACCTACTTACATACTGGAAAAGCAAAGCTCATGTAAATTTTCATCGCCTAGTTATCCCTGTGCCAATTATAGTCTCCCGATCCTTCGATCCTTGCATGGGGCCCCCATAATATAGACCGTAACAGGCCTATAGAACCTTGTTTACTATTTCCAAAAGCAGATCTGACTAATGATAGCCTTTTTCCTTACTCTACTAATTGCTCGATACCTACTGAAAAAACCTTTCGAAATCAAAGTTTTGGTCAACGCGGTATCACCCCGATTTGGTACACAATGCTCAAAACAATTGCAGCCTATCTCCAACAAAAAAAAAAAAAAAATTTTTGACCGAAATCAACTTTCAGACTAGTTTTGTTGATATAGACGTTCAGTGCATTTTTTTCAGCAAAGGGGTCAAAATAGTTCGGTGATAAAGCGAGGTGCGATAATTTCGACAATTTTAGATATTTTAGGCTCACTGAAATAACCTACATCTAGGTCTGCTTATAAATAAACAACGATAATCTTCGTCAATTCCGTTTTGTTCATTAACCATCTGGAACAGAAAGCTCTTTTCCACGGGAACAATGTACTTACATACTGGAAAAGCAAAACTCATGTAAATTTTCATCGCCTAGTTATCCCTGTGCAAATTATAGTCTCTCGATCCTTCGAACCTTGCATGGGGCCCCCATAATATAGACCGTAACAGGCCTATAGAACCTTGTTTACTATTTCCAAAAGCAGATCGGACTAATGATAGCCTTTTTCCTTACTCTACTGATTGCTTGATACCTACTGAAAAAACCTTTCGAAATCAAAGTTTTGGTCAACGCGGTATCACCCCGATTTGGTACACAATGCTCAAAACAATTGCAGCCTATCTCCAACAAAAAAAACAACAAATTTTTTGACCAAAATCAACTTTCAGACTAGTTTTGTTGATAAAGACGTTCAGTGCATTTCTTTCAGCAAAGGGGTCAAAATAGTTCGGTGATAAAGCGAGGTGCGATAATTTCGTCAATTTCAGATATTTTAGGTTCACTGAAATAACCTACATCTAGTTCTGCTTATAAATAAACAACTATAATCTTCGTCAATTCCTTTTTGTTTACTTACCATCTGGAACAGAAAGCTCTTTTTCACGGGAATAATGTATTTACATACTGGAAAAGCAAAACTCATGTAAATTTTCATCGCCTAGTTATCCCTGTGCCAATTATAGTCTCCCGATCCTTCGTTCCTTGCATGGGGCCCCCATAATATAGACCGTAACAGGCCTATAGAAGCTTGTTTACTATTTCCAAAAGCAGATCGGACTTATGATAGCCTTTTTCATTACTCTACCGAATGCTTGATACCTACTGAAAAAACCTTTCGAAATCAAAGTTTTGGTCAACGAGGTTTCACCCCAATTTGGTACACAATGCTCAAAACAATTGCACACTATCACCAAAAAAAAAAAATTTTTTGATCGAAATCAACTTTTAGACTAGTGTGGTTGATATAGACGTTCAGTGCATTTTTTTCAGCAAAGTGGTCAAAAGAGTTCGGTGATAAAGCGAGGTGCGGTAATTTCGTTAATTTTAGATATTTTAGGCTCACTGAAATAACCTACATCTAGGTCTACTTATCAATAAACAACGATAATCTTCGTCAATTCCTTTTTGTTTACTTACCATCTGGAACAGAAAGCTCTTTTCCACGGGAACAATGTACTTACATACTGGAAAAGCAAAGCTCATGTAAATTTTCATCGACTAGTTATCCCTGTGCAAATTATAGTCTCCCGATCCTTGCATGTGGCCCCCATAATATAGACCGTAACAGGCCTATAGAAGCTTGTTTACTATTTCCAAAAGCAGATCGGACTTATGATAGCCTTTTTCCTTTCGAGATCAAAGTTTAGGTCAACGCGGTATCACCCCAATTTGGTACACAATGCTCAAAACAATTGCACCCTATCTCCAACAAAAAAAACGAAATTTTTTGATCGAAATAAACTTTCAGACTAGTTTTGTTGATGTAGACGTTCAGTGCATTTTTTTCAGCGAAGGGGTCAAAAGAGTTCGGTGATAAAGCGAGGTGCGGATATTTTCGTCAAGTTTAGATATTTTAGGCTCACTGAAATAACCTAGATCTAGGTCTGCTCATAAATAAACAACGATATCTTCGTCAATTCCTTTTTGTTTACTTACCATCTAGAACAGAAAGCTCTTTTCCACGGGAACAATGTACTTACATACTGGAAAAGCAAAGCTCATGTAAATTTTCATCGCCTATAGAATGATATCCGTGTGCAAATTATAGTCTCCCGATCCTTGCATGGGTGGGGGCCCCATAATATAGACCATAACGGGCCTATAGAAGCTTGTTTACTATTCCTAAAAGCAGATCGGCTATATGATAGCCTTCTTCCTCACTCTACCGAATGCTTGATATCTGTACAGGGCTTTCATTTCAAAACGCCCCACCCCTATTATTTTCTTTCAAAAATGTTTCCTCAAAAAATCCCGAGACAGGTCGATTTAATATTCGAGGGGGACACAGAATTAGCATAAGTTCCATCTTCCTGTTTCATCCCCTTAGACAGGGTGACCACCCCTTCAAATATTTCAAATATAAATAGGGGTCGAGTAATACATCATTTTGAAGGCATTCCAATTGTCTTTATCTTGGTGCAAAAAGAAATAAAATCCAACAACCCGTTTTCACGATCTCTTAGGCAGGGTGACCAATCTTTCAAAATTTGGAAATTGGAATAGGGGTCGAGCAATACATCATTTTAAATGCCTTCCTGCTCGCATCATTTTGGTACAAAAAGAAATAAAATCAAGGCACCCGTTTTCCAGTTACGATTTTTTACAATTCAGAAATGTTTGTTGAATATTCTCTGAATTTAAAAAAAATCGTAACTGGAAAACGGGTACCTTGATTCTATTTCTTTTTATACCAAAATGAAGAGAGCAGGAAGGCATTTAAAATGATATATTGGTCGACCCCTATTCCAATTTCAAAATTTTGAAAGATTGGTCACCCTGTCTAAGAGACCGTGAAAACGGGTTGTTGGATTTTATTTCTTTTCGCACCAAGATAAAGACAATTGGAATGCCTTCAAAATGATGTATTACTCGACCCCTATTTCCATTTGAAATTTTTGAAGGGGTGGTCTGGTCACCCTGTTTAAGGGGATGAAACACGAAGATTGAACTTATCCTAATTTTGTGTCCCCCTCGAATATAAAATCGACTTGTCTCGGGATTTTTTGAGGAAAAATTTTTTAAACAAAATAATGGGGGTGGGGCGTTTTGAAATGAAAGCCCTGTATTTACACACAGTGAGAAGAACAGAAAGCTTATTTTCCGGGAACAATGCAATGCCTTTCAATCAAATTGTCAATGTCTATCTCTGAACAAATTTGTCTCCAATCCGTGTATGGTGCCCCCATAATATAGACCATAACAGGCCTATAAAAGCCTGTTTACAACTTCCAAAAGCAGATCGGACTTATGAAAGGGGCAACCCTATCTAATGCGATAGTTCGAAATAATTTTTGTTGGCTATATATTTTCTAAAAATTTCTTAACCAGATAGGAATTTTCAAAGTGGGATAATAGATATTCTGTCCTCTTGCTCTTCACGTTCGCCAAAGGCCATCACGATATCCTAGTGGCGCCATCTTTTTGAGAAAGAATGAAGTTTTTAATGGTCATCAATTGTCTTCTTCAGGTCCTACCCGGAAACCAATTAATCCCAGGGGGGGGGGTCGGCCTTAAGATCCATCTTACAACTTCTTACGGTGGAAATTGACTCGGGCATAAAGAAGGCCTTTATTACGTTTTTCGGAGATAACGCACTTAAAAGGATAATAGTTGATAAAAAGATTTGTAATAATCAGGATTCATGACTTGTCTTAGCAAAAATCTTATGCCGGATTGAAAGAGAGACAACATTATAAATAGATATTGCGAGCAAGAGAGAGGCATAGTTCATTTTGTAAAGTAGCTCAGTCACGTAGTTATACGTGATAACAACTTCTATAAACTAAGTTTATAATCGTTACTAGTGAGTGATAATAACTATATCATCACCTATAGTGATCACAAATAACTTGTGCAGAGTTATATAAGAGGTTTTATAAAAGGTTTGTCAGAGACGCTGATCACAATAATATAACCATGACTATAAAACTAACGGGTACTTCTGATACGTGACGGTAACCTTTATAGGGTTCTCCACTTTGGATATATAGATGGTTTGTAAAAGTTATGTAGGAGTAACGAACGCAAACTAATATAACCTATAGTTTCATAAACTAGTGAAGAAAATGTAACGATCACCTTAATATAACCAAAAATGTTCATTGGGCTAGGTATAGTTTCGCAATTTTCCTCTATGGTTTTAGCGCTACTACTTGTAGCCTTATAGTTTGTTCTTGTTATTGCCGTCTGCAGTGTCCGGCAATATCTCAGCTACTAAACTTCGGATTGCGCTTGGGTTTTTGCTAGATGATAGCTTAGGTACTCTAGATGTACAAACAACAGAGATATTTTACTCGATATTTTATTTCATTATTCGTCCGTCCGTCCGTCTGTGTGTCTGTCATTCCACGCAATATCGCGGCTCCTAGACCTCGGATTAACCTCGGGTTTTCGCTAGATGATAATAGCTAAGGTACTCTAGGTGTAAACAAAGAACACGGTGGGCTACGCGGAAGCACCCACGTGTAGTTGGTCCCCGTCAAGACGCATCTTCCTCCAGCTTCGGAGACTCTTTTGAAGATAGTGTCTTGCAACTGCAAGAAGAACTGCGTTCTAAAATGTAGATGCAGGCGATCTTCCTTGTCTTGTTCGCAGATGTGTAAGTTCTGTAGGGGCACAACATGTGAGAATCTACCCCACCTTGTTGAGTATGACCCTGAGGACGATCTTTTATTCTTATAAACTTATGTATTTAGTCTCTTTAGGTGCTAGATAACTTTGCTATTATTTTAGATGGGTATAGGTACTATCGGTAGGTATTCGAGGTAACTATCGATTTATTGTTTGGAAATCAATAGACGAGTTTTTAACGAAATTAATATTGGACAAAACAAGCTTAGAGTACGGATGGTAAGCTAGATGGGATTTTTTTTGACTACTAGTGAACTAGAAATTATAATAATATTTATTTGATATTTTTTGCAGAGCATGGCTATAAAAATCTTCCTGTGCTGTGCTAGACTTCCAATACATTATTAATATGTAAATACGATGTTGAAGCTCTGATTTGGAAGATTGTGAGCATTTTTTATTGAAAAAAATGATAATTTGCTCTTGAAAATTGTGGATTTTTAATTTACGATAGTTTCACGTTGAATACATCAATGTTCGAAATTTCAAATAGGATCGATAACTGCAACTATTTGACGCATTTACATCCGACATTCGACATAACTATCATTTCTTGAATACTATAAAATCGAGTTGGTTTGATGTTCGGCGTAAGCCAGCTTGAAACGGAAAAATGTGGCTATACCCGCGGGGAAGTTGCTGTTGTTATATTATTATTATTTCAATGTAGAGTGTTCTTTTTTTGGAAGCTAGAGAATTGTATTGGCTACAAGAAGAAACATTGAAAGATGAAATCAAAGCCATATTACAGCTACAATACATTTTTTTCAACTGCGCGGAGATATTTTTGAGTGACATTTAGGACTTCGACATTTTTTCCAATAAATTATTTTTCTCACCTTGTTACCACTTACGTCGCGTTTATGATATGATAGTCTTATGCAGAAAAGTCCATATAATTCATCTAATCTCAAATCCAAATGATTAATGCATCAAACGAAAAAATAACCCAAATTGAAAAACCGGCTTTATTTTGGTCCCAAAATCACGTTTTTCTGCCGAAAATTGCTCAAAAAATTTTTTAAACAGAATTTAAATGTCATTATCGGATTTGCAAGGTCGGATTTAGTGGGAAACGATACCCAACATGCCAGTATTGTCTCAATAATAATGAAAACCAAATTTCTTGCATAGGTTACCAATTGCCCTCCTCCCGAGCTCCCCTCACGGTGACCATAGACATTTAGTTTGTCAATAAGTCTCACTTATAACCCAATGTATCCAAATATAATAAATTTGAAGCCACTGACTAGATTACTTCTGTCCTAGAATTTTTTCAATGAAAATTTTGACCCCCCCCTCAAAAATTATGACGCACACGGCGGAAAGTTGGGGACTTTTAGTATGTTGTTAAGTAAGGTTAAGTGAGTACGATACCGTGAAGATTGCACGTGGATTAGTTTGTTTCATGTTAAATGCTAAAAAGCCTGGGCTACATACAAAAAGGTGTTTCAAAACATATGGGGACATTAGGTATTGCCGTTGTCTGACTGGCTGCGAGTCACCCGTGTCAATGTAGGATATCAACTTGTTTGTCTGAGGCAGCTTGTCGTCATTATCTTGGGTCTGAAAAACGCGTCTCACCTTTTCGATTTTTAAGTTGTGATCTCTCGTGAACGTTTCTGAACTTTCCAGGCAAGCATCCAAAGCATCCACTTCCGGTGGAAACTCGTCATAAAGCGTAAGTATTTACGTTATTCTCACCATCACTTCTGAAATGTGCCTCGAGTGACATTATCATCGTAATTTCTTTCTTTACTTTTCTTTACTCTGCGGTGGGCTAGTCGAATTTCAATTCCATCAAGAGGGGACCGCATACATCTTGTCATCTTATATCAGATTTGTAGGGCGATAGCGATACCCGTAGTACCGATTTGGTGGTGGAACACCCTGTATAAGTCACGAAGAAGCATCACAATAGAATTTAGCAGTGCGGAAAATCATATAAAAGAAATCTACATCTATACCTGCTAACAAAACATGTGTTTTGGAATAGGCACTGCGATTAATCAACTGAAAATATTGTTTCGGTAACCGCAACAGGACTAACAGGAGTGGCATTAAATACCTATAACGAGTTTTTAATTGTCATTCTTATCTTCAATCTTTGAGTAATGAAAAGTTATAATACACGCGTATTGGAGCACTCATCCACGTAGTTTATTGTGTATGAGCACGCAATACTTCTACTAACCTGATTGCCTACAAACACCCCCTCAAAAACCAATTCAAATGGTCTAGTTCGTCCGCAATGTCGACTACTGGGGGTCATTTCAGTGCAACATTTTTGCTCATTTTCAAAGTTTTCGGCCTGTTCGGACTTGCTCCGTACAAGTTAACAGCTGATGGCTGGCAGGAAGACGGGAAACATCTCATCTGTTCAATTATATTTCTCATACTAATCCCAGGACCCTACTGCTACTCCATGTTAGAACAAGAAAAAAAACAAGCCACGTACAGCCTGATTGTCAAGACTTATGATAGTGTGACCAAAGTAACGAAAGCATTCAGCTTTTTTCTTATGCTTGGTACCGTGATAATGAAAAGGAGTGCAGTGGTAAAGATCTTGAATAAGTTTATCAAATTCGATAAAACTTCAGGATTGAGTTCTACAACAGACACTGAATTCAAACCGGTCATACTCATATTTGGTACAGTAGCGTACGTAATCTACTTAGTTTTGTATATGTTCGCTGACGCTAACGCCAGTAGCCGCCGGGAAGCACCCTCCTTCGCAAATCTTTCGGTAGTATTGGTAATCAATGTTGTTAGATATTCATTCCTGGCGAAGCATGCGCTGTTGCACAACGTGCTCAAGAAAAAATTTCAAGCTGTTCGCTGTAAATTGGAACGAAGCCAACGAAAACATTCCGAGATTTTCAAGATCAAAGATGCCCTAAGTGTCGCTCAAACTTTGTACCACGAGCTGTGGACATTGAGCCAATGTTTTGGCGTTTTCTCAAACATTATATTGTTGGAGCTTTTGACGACGACTCTCTGGATCGGAACCTTTTCTTATTTCCTGATTTTGTTGGCTCTAAAAGGAGATGAATCACTGTACGTCATTTTACTGGCCGTTGTTTTATTGTTGGGTGAAATCGGAAGGCTCTTAATGGTCATTCGTCCTTGCGTCAGCACCAAAAAAGAGGTAAATGTAACGTTTTGGTCAAGAGAGTTTTGGTAATAATTTTTTGATGTGAAATGTTGTGCAACGATATACGAAGTACATTCTCACATCAAAAAATCAATACCAAAACACTCCAACTGTATTAGTTCAGTTTAATTTTTGTTTCAATGAAGTTTGGTACTGACAGCTTAGATACCTGAATGTGCATTAATGAATTATCATAGGTCCTAGATCACCTTTTACCTGTTTATCTCATTGGAATTTTATAGGCTTCAAAAGTACTGGAAACTTTGCACAGAATCGGAGCGAGTTTCAAAGATTCAGAGGTGAGTTCTTCTTGAATGACCGGTGAAATCGAAATCAACTCCAGCGGGCCTATTCCTCAACTGAAGTTTGCCTTTCGGGTTGCTTTCAAAGGCTACAGGGAGATACTATGAATCGATCATGAGAACGTTTCGTAAATTCAAGAAATTCGAAATTTGATTAGTACATACCTTGCTCTGGATTTCGAAAGAGACCTGAATAGTGAATTTCTTCCAAGGAATGAACCCGCCGGAGCTGTAATTGATTCTGCAATCCCTCATTTCACCCTAGTCTTACTGGTGCATCCTCAAATCTGTGTGCCTAAACTGACTATGAGGTCTATTCTGTAACGAAGCGGTAGGAATCAAACGGACCAGTTGAAGAATAATTTCATAATGACGTGAGGTGGTTCGAACTATTCTGTGTCTTCTAAATTATGAGATCTGTGCAAAGTGAAATAATTTACTAGAATCAATAACGATCTCAGGCGTAATTAGCTTTCGT